>OY728137.1:1285229862-1286429862 GCA_963277665.1 Viscum album
TCCCACTGTCAAAACAAATAGCGTGTTTTTATGAAACAAAATGTATCAAAAGATTGACACTAGTTTAAGTCCGATTTCAAAGTGAAATTATTCCGACGACCACTATTGGATTAAATGGTAAAAATATATTCTAATTTCTCTTTAAAACCAATTCAAAAGACAATCTAATCATATAAATAAATTATATTAAAAGAGGTTTTGAATTAAAATACAACATTTTTCACTATTCATTAAAAATTGAACTTTTTCGGAAAAATACCAAAAATTTACACAAAGTAAATTTTGATGTCCCGATTCTAAAGAAGAATTTTATTTTGTCAAATATAACACATAAAATTGTCAAAAAGTGGATTTAAAAGAGGTTCACCATCAAAAGGCGGTTAATCGACCTTTTAAATAATGTTAGAATGTTTACGCTAAAAATTGGAGTCATTTGCATTTTTAATCCTCTAACATTTATTATAAAAAGTAAAAATATTTGTCAAACATATATAATCATTTTGTAGTCAGTTCTGTTCATTCCCTCCATTACAATGGCTAGGCGTTAACTACTATTTAAAATAATATTATTTTATTATTAGAGTGCAACGTAAGATTCCCAAGAAATTCGTTGTTGCGTGTTGGGTACGCCATCGAGCATAGCATCCCCTTTAAAGTAATATTAATATTTTATTCACAAATATGGATAAATATAAAAATTTCATATTCTTTATTTACCGGGGGTGTTACATCCTTCCCCCTTTTGGGAATTGCGTCCTCGCAATTTTAAAATTGAGCTTGGAAACACCCCTGAAAGACCCACATCGGAATAAGAATCGGTAAAACAATCACTTTAAAATAAAGAAAGATAAGTACAGAGGTCACCCGAGTTAACCCATACTAGGATTCCATGTAGGAAAACATGGAAATGGAGGAGAAAACATAGGGTCATGTTCTGATGGAGAGTGATAGTAAACATGTCTAGGAGAAAGTTAACCATAAGAAAATCACAAACTTGTGATGGGTTAAACGGTATTCGATTCCCCAGTAGGAAAAGTTAATAGACAACATTTTTGTTTTAAGTTACTTTTTATTGAGGAATTTATTCATAAGGAAACATAATCACTTATCATGTTGACTTTCAACTTTTATTAGATTCCTTACACAAACTCATATTTTCTCCAAAAGACGAGTATTTAGGAAGACTTGTTCACATTAAGAGTACTATAATCAAATTCTAGAGAATCACCTAATCCACAAAAGATAACTATATAATTACCATGTCTTTAGACTCTAACCAAAACCAAAACCAAAAAGGTTAGTACAAGATCAGATAATCCAGAAAAGGATAACCCTTTATAAAAAGAAAATATATTCTTAATCTCCAAAATTTGTCCAACAAAACCCAAAGTTCAACGAGGACTATTTGATAAACAAATTGTCCATAAAATACTTCAAAGTAAACCAAACTAATATTGAAACCCAAATAGTTTAAGGATTTAGTCACATAGTCTTCCAAGGTACGAATTAACACCTATCTCCAAAAAACATCAGTTACTCTTAAAGTCTCGTATTGAAAAGTAATTAACCTAATCACATATCCTCCATGATAGGTTAATAAGTTTCCATAGATAACCCAAAATAAGCTCACTCTTGATTCCTAAAATCATCTAAAAAATAATTAGTTAAACTAACCAGGGACTTCACGTAGTCCAGTGGTAGGTGATAAATATCAGTCGCACTTTGGTTGTGGGTTTGATTCCCGCAGCTTTGTCCGACGCGACGGGTTGTCACATGGTCTGCGTGTTGTCCTTTTTCCAAAACTGTGTAATTCTCAAAACATTCCCCAAAATGAGATAAAATCTTCAAAGATGATCATAACATATTTTAACCTCAAGTTTATCTCATTCCTTTCATTTTCCATCATAACATATAATAACCTATAATTACCTCAAAAGTAAGGATCATATAAACTCTAATGGTTACCTTTAAAATTATTACCTGAACTTCCACATCGATTGGTCATCTCATACATGATGCATTACAGATCATACCAAGGTTCAAGTGGTTGATCATGACTCCTTGATAGTTGGTTTAGAACAACCACGAGTTTCCTCATTGAATACCCCATTTCATCCAGTCTCTTAATCAGAGAACCACCACAGTTTCCTTCAAACCTATTGTCACTATGGTGCCTGCTAGATCCAGCCATTTACTAAAACCAAAAAGGTCAGTGTGAGTATATCAACAAAACCATCATGTACTAATGAGGAAGATAAACACTAAGATATACTTACTCATTCAATTTATCTAAAACTAGGACTCTTTCTGAAATCCTAACCAATATGGTAATGTCACTTATGCTTAAAGAATACCCTAACCTCTAAAGTTATCTAAACCGAACTTTGATACCAACTATAAGGCCCCGGCCTTAACCATCTCTTAATATTGAATTAAATAAATAATTTACATTGAGGATCTTTTCAGGTTTAGAGTTTTAGTGAATTAGAACATAACTACTACATCTCAAAAGATTACAAAGTAGACACTTCTACTAAGTTTCCATAGAATAAAAAAAACTCTTAAAAAGAAACATGTCTAGTTCCAAGTTTTATATAGCATGACTTTCCCTTGATCCCATCCTTGACCCTATTCCACATTAGGTCCTGTGAAAAACATTTCAAAAAGAACTTGAGGCGAGCATAAAGAGCTCAGTAAGGGATACACAAAGAATGAAAACTGTTAGTTTATCAAAACAACAAGTAAACCATGTATACTTTATCAAAGTAATACTTTTCACCTTTATGAAGTAGTAAAAACTCCTCACTGAATAAAAGATCATTACGTACCCTTTTGTAACCAAAAGATTACCATAAAACCCATAAAAAGTTCACATAACATAAAAAGGTAACTTGGGACATAGACATACTTATGTGGAATAACCATACGGTTGACTTCCACACATATCACTTAATGGAATAGCCATACGGCCAACTTCCATACATACTCAATGGAATAGCCATACGGTCGACTTCCATACCCAATGCATTGGAGGTTATAACGTAACCACCCATCCTGGTATTCACGACACCACCCGTCATATGGTTTATCACGTAACCACTCGTAAAATGTCCAAGTACCATTATAAAATTATAACACTTAAAACCAATATAAAGGAATGATAACATTTCCACATTTCAATCACAATATATCATTTAAATATATTGAAAAAAATAGATTCTTGTATCAAAACCATTTTCAATACCAAAATACATAAAAGAGTATATGGTATTTATTTTATTTTAAAAACATTATGGCTTGTTGAGGAAGCCAAATATCAAATAATACTCACGATGGCAGAAAAGGTCGTTGTCACCGCGTATGTTAAAAGAAAAATTCCTTTTTGTCGTTTAGTAAAACGCTTCGTAGAAAAAGATTCCTTTTGTATAAAAGTCCAAGTCAAAGGGGTTTATACACCGTATAAAAGAAAGTTGTGTATAAAACGAAATATTCCTCAATGAAAGGAGATTAAGATAAAGTCCCTTACAAAGACAGTATCCTTGGTTTAAGGATAAATCAATTACATAATTATGTGTGACAAATGAATACACAAAATATAAGGGGATATTAAGTGTAAAAAAATAAGAGGTTATTCACACATATTCATAGAATGACATATTAAAGGAGTATAAGTTTATCCCAAAGAATCAAATTTGGGTTAAGATGTTCCCTTGCAAAGATTTGACAGCCTAATAGCATCACTACAAAATTCAGAAAATGAGTTGATGAGAGATAAAAAGGGTATCTCATCACATTGAAATAAAATTTAAATCAATAAGGATATATGAGAACAAATCCCAACATAATATTATGTGAATAAAAATACATAACAAAAGACTTCTTTTAAAAAGAGGAGGGTGAAAGGTTCCCTTACCGACATGGGTAACTTTCGAAACATACACCCTGTGAAAGAAGGACAATACAACATTGATGTAAATACTCATAAATGAAATTAAATCACAAAATTAGTAAAATAATGGGCAGTACATACACCACTCAAAGGAAATTGTGGCAAATGTAGCATAAATCCCACGGGAATAAAAGTGAGATGAAAAATCGCTTACGAAAACTCGGCAACCTAACGACGCCACATAAAACTTACAAAAATGGATTGATGAGATCAAATAGGGTATCTCATCATATTAACATAAAGTTTATAGAAAGAGGAATATAAAAGAACATCCACCAACATAAAAAATAGGAGCTTAAAATAAGTGACATAAAGGAGAGTACTTAAAAAGAAAGAGAGAGGTTAGATCTCTTACGAAAATTCGGCAGCCTAACAGTGCCACTCAAAACTTCCAAAATGGATTGATGAGAGAGAATATGGTCTCTCATCATATGAACAAAAAAATTACAGTAAGAGTAATATAAAAGAACATCCCAATAACAAGAAAGATGAGCTTTAAAAGTAATTACATAAAAGAGTGTACTTAAAAAGAAAGAGAGGAGTAGGATCCCTTACCTCGGGTCCGACTTGACTCGATCGTTCTTTAACGTCCTTAAAATCGGGTAACCTCCTTTGGTTTGAGCTCAAAGGCTTCCTTGGGAAGACTTATGCCCAAAGTGAGGCTTCAAGGAGTTAGAGAGGTATGTGGATAGACAAAATGGGCAGGGGTTGGCCGAGCCAAAGGCTTTGGAAGTGTGGGTAAGGAGGTAGAGGTGGGGGCCTTTTATAAGAGGAGAGGAGGGGCACTCTTGGAAAGTAAGGAAATGTTACTTTATTTGAAAATGATTTTCGGATTTAACAGGTCCCACATTGATATAATTAGAGTATAAGGTGATAAGGGTTTTAAATCCACCCATCCAATAGGTTTTGGACATGTGTAGGTCTTAGATTTTACATCATCTTTCCATTTTATTTAAATTGTTAAATAATGAGGTCATCGCTGCATCATAATGATGTCATAAATAATTTAATTTATTTAATGTCTAAAAATTATAAAAAAATACTATAATCTAGGAAATATTTTTATCTTTACATTTATTATTTATAGTCAAAAATCTGACTTGTATAACCCCATGTAAAAATTGTTTTAGTAAAACATCTCATGTTTGTGTCATTTTTACTTTAACATTAAATAAAAAGATATTTATGTCATTTTCCAACCAAAGTGGCTACATGGGGTCCCCAAGTTGACCCATGCATTTTCTTGGTCGTCCATGACATCCAATGAGGGTATGACATGTGTCTAGCTCATTAATTTTATTAAAACATTATTCTTACCTTAAACTACACTAATTACCTCTAATCACGATTAAAAACGTAATAAGTTACTATTCACCAAAAAATTATTTTAATCCCATTGAACCACATTTTACTTATTAATGACAACCATGTATGTCGGATTTTTTGAATTTCAAAACATAATTATGGCAAAATTTCATTTAAACGGAAAATTAGTTTTTATAAGTTCCACTTAATGGTTTCACTATTCATCAAAAATTGAAGTTTTTCAGAAAATTACCAAAAGTTCACCCTAAGCTATATTTGATATTCCGAATTCAAAAATGATGTCTATTTTAAAAAATTCATAACATATAAGTTGCATTAATTAATTTAATAATTAATTCCAAGTGTCAAAACAAATAGCGTGTTTTTATGAAACAAAATGTATCAAAAGATTGACACTAGTTTAAGTCCGATTTCAAAGTGAAATTAATTCCAATGACCACTATTGGATTAAATGGTAAAAATATATTCTAATTTAACTTTAAAACCAATTTAAAATATAATATAATCATATAAATAAATTAGATTAAAAGAGGTTTTGAATTAAAATACAACATTTTTCACTAGTCATTAAAAATTGAACTTTTTCAGAAAAATACCAAAAATTTACACAAAGTAAATTTTGATGTCCCAATTATAAAGAAGAACTTTATTTTGTCAAAGATAAAACATAAAATTGTCAAAAAGTTGATTTCAAAGAGGTTCTCCATCAAAAGGCAGTTAATCGACCTTTTAAATAATATTAGAATGTTTACGCTTAAAATTGGATTCATTTGCATTTTTAATCCTCTGAAATTTATTGTAAAAAGTAAAAATATTTGTTAAACATATATAATCATTTTTTAGTTAGTTCTGTTCATTCCCGCCATTACAACGGCTAGGCGTTAACTACTATTTAAAATAATATTATTTTATTATTAGAGTGCAACGTAAGTTTCCCAAGAAACTCGTTGTTGCGTGTTGGGTACACCATCGAGCATAGCATCCACTTTAAAGTAATATTAATATTTTATTCACAAATATGTATAAATATAAAAATGTCATATTCTTTATTTACCAGGGGTGTTACAAAAGTAATGAGCTGGAAGCTGTGTACTTTGGTTGTGGCAAGAAAGGCCACTAGAAGAAGAATTGCAGAGCTAGGAAGAAGAAGCAAGCTGATGCTTCTACTTGAGGTATTTTGTCATTGAATGTAATCTATATTTATCTAAAAGTTGGGTATTAGATATGACATGTGGCTCACACATTTTTATTCATATACAAGAACCAAGTAAGTTCAAGAAGATTGCAAAAGGTCAAGTCGATCTTCATGCTGCAAATGGTGCAAGTATGGAAGCCTTGTCAGTGGGAGACTATCACTTAACCTTTCCAAATGGTTTTGTTCTAGTTTTAAACAATTTCTATTATGTATCTTATGTTACCAGAAACATTATCTCTGTGTCAAGTCTAGACACTATGGGTTTTTATTTCAAATTTGGAAATAAATTTTTTCTCTTTTATAGGGATAACAGATGTTATGGTATGGCACAACTTAACAATTGTTTATATATGATGGAACTAGAAAACTCAGTAATGGAAATCAATAAAAAAATATCCAACATGACTCAAATAAGACCCGCCTATGGAACTTCAGTCTTGGTCATGTAAACGAGAAGCGATTATGAAAATTTCATCAAGAAGGGTATCTAGACTCAACACAGTTAGAACCCTTAGATGTATTTCAAGCTTGTTTACAAGGAAATATGACCAAATCACCTTTCTCAAGAAAGGGAGAAATAGCCAATGCAGTGCTGAAATTAATACATACTAATGTATGTGGTCCATTTCTAGTAGAGGCAAAGGGTGGTTTTCTATATTTGATTACTTTTACCAACAACTATAGTCGGTATGTCTATATCTACTTAATGTGGTATAAGTCAGATTCCTTTCAAATATTTAAGGAATACTAAAATGAAGTAGAAAACCAACTTGTTTAGAAGAAAAAATCACTTCGCTCAGACCGAGGCAGAGAATATCTTAACCAAGCATTCATTGATCACTTAAAGGAGTGTGGGATAGTATCCCAACTCACTCCTACTTATAAACCACAATGGAATAGTATTAGTGAAAGGAGGAATATGAACTTTCTTGACATTGTCAGATCAATGATGATTCATGCAACCCTTTCATTATCCTTTTGGGGAAATGCCTTGCAGACAACATCATATACCCTTAACTGAGTACCAACTAAAGCTGAAGAAGGGATTCCATATTAGTTATGGTATGAAAATAAAACCAACCTAACACAAATGCCTGTATGGGGTGCGAGGCGTTTGTCCAGACCTTACCAAGTGATAAATTAGCATCCAGAATCACTAAGTGCATCTTTATAGGTTATCCTAAGGAAACTAGAGGATATTACCTATATAACTCTTTAGATAGAAAAGTCATTGTAGAAAGATACACTACATTTCTAGAAAGGTAACACATTTCTATTGGAAATAGTGGGAGCAATATTGACTTTGATGAAGTTAATGCTCTATATGCACAAGAGTTGGAAGATGAACAATATCCATAAGAGGAAGTGGAAAAAGAAGTTGTTCCTGAGACACAGATACTGTGTAGGTCTACACGAGAGGTTAGAGAACTGGAGCGTTATGGTTTTCTTGTCACCGAGTCAGGTGACACATTAGTCCTTCAGGATGATGAACCTCTAACCTATAAGGAAGCAGTAGAAGGCAAAGAAGTTGCTAAATGGAAAGAAGCCCTGAATTCTGAGATGGATTCCATGTACCAAAATCATGTTTGGATTTTGGTAGCCCCTCTAACTGATGTAAAGCCCATTGGATGCAAATGGGTATTCAAGAAGAAGTTGGACTTGGCTTGTGAGGTTAATACCTTTAAGGAAAGACTAGTTTCAAAGGGTTTCAGGCAACGTCAAGGCATTGACTATGATGAAACCTTCTCACTAGCATAAATAATTAAATCCATCAGAATATTTCTTGCAATAGTAGTCTTTCATGATTATGAAATTTGAAAAATGGATGTCAAAACTGATTTTTCTAAATGGGAAGTTGGTTGAAGATGTCTATATGACTCAACCCGAAGGGTTTGTCAAGTCAAATAATGCCAATAAAGTACGCAAGATGTAGAGATCCATTTATGGATTGAAGCAGGCATCAAAATCATAGAATGTTTGTTTTGATGAGGCCATAAGAGATTTTGGTTTTATCAAAAATGAAAGTGAGCCTTGTGTCTATATAAAGGTTGAAGGGAATTCCATCGTTTTCCTAGTATTATATGTTGATGAAATATTAATTATGGGAAATGAGGTGAAAGTCTTACAGTCAGTTAAGACTTGGTTAAATGAATGCTTCTACATGAAAGACTTAGGCGAAGTAGCCTACATTCTAGGGATCAAGATCCGTCGAGATAGATCTCAAAGGCTTCTTGGGCTATGTCAAAGTACATATATTGATAAGGTACTCAAAAGGTATAGTATGGAACAATCCAAGAGAGGATTGTTACCTGTGTCACATGGTGTAAATCTCTCCAATAAAATATGTCCACAAGCACAAGAGGAGATTGATAGAATGAGTAGAGTCCCTTATGCTTTGACAATGGGTTTTATCATGTATTCCATGCTATGTACCAGGATTGATGTCTCCTTTTCTTTGATCATGGAGGGTAGATATCAAGACAATCTAGGAGAGATGCATTGGATAGCTGTTAAAACTATCATAAAGTTCTTGAGATGTACTAAGGATATGTTCTTTGTGTTTGGAGGAGATAAGGAACTAGTTGTGAGGGGATAAACTTATGCTAGTTTCCAGACAGATCATGATGATATGAAATCATATTCTAGCTACATATTTTTCCTGAATGGTGGTGTAGTGAGCTGGAGAATCTCAAAGAAAGCTGTGGTTATTGATTCTACAATAGAGTCCGAATATATTTCAGCTTCCAATGTAGCAAAGGAAGAAGTCTAGATGCATAGCTGTATCTCAGACAATGGTGTTGTACCTAGCAGTTCAGACCCTGTATCAGTATATTGTGATAATACTACTATAGTGGTTCTTTCCAAGGAGCCCAGGTCTCACCAAAGAACAAAGAATATTCTTTGGAAATTTCATCTCTTGAAGGATTTTACTCAAAGAGGTGAAGTGACAGTTAGCAGAGTAGCCATAGAGTAAAACATGATAGACCCCCTAACTAAATCTATTTCTCAGTAGAAGCATGATTTACATGTGAGAGCTAGCGAATTGAAACCTGTTAGCAGTTGGCTCTAGTGCAAGTGAGAGTGTTGAAAGTGGTTTCCCTGGACCCAACTTGTTTTTTACTTTGATTGCCGATACATGTATTCAGTTATTTATAATACATGTGTTTATCTTTCTATAGTAGTGTAGATAATTCTGAATCCAATTTGTTTATAGCAGTGCCCTTAGATTACCTGTCACATCAAAGGGTTATAGTAGACCCCAGACTATAATGAGAACCTTGAGATGCCATGACTGTAATCTTAAAGTAACGTCTTATGGTCCAGTTACATCATTCTAAAAGGACACAGATGATGTGTGACCATCAGGTGCTGGGAGATCATAAGCATTGAGACTTCTTCTCATAAAGTTCACACTTGATGATCTCTCGTAGTTGAGATCATGAGGACAGACCTGCATAACAGGAACACCTCATGTTTTAGGTGTCATTTGTCATTCCAATATACAGACATGTGTAATGGTATTTTTACTTGAGATAATTGTAAATGGATGTTATTTAATTACATACATTTGATGTAATGGGAAAACCATGGAGACTAAGTCGTGGTGAGGTAGTTTGTATTGGGTACGTCATTAATGGCATGACATTGATTGAATGACCGAGAAAGGATTTTTCGCTTTCGAGTTCAAAAAGATATATCTTTGGCCTGGTTGATTAGGATGGTTGCACCTTCATTAAATCTATTTCCATGGTAGTGGAAGGTAAGACCGTCTGGACAAATCAACAAACAAATAAAGAAAATAAAGAATGATGATACTAGTATGCATTCTGCTTTATTGAGATATCGATGATGAAGAGATTATATTACACGGACCATGTTCGTAGGAACGTAGTCTTTCTTTGACTTTAATTTATCTCTATAGGGGCCTCGACGGGTTTCTAGACCCTTCTCTAGGTCAGTGGATATTATTCACTACTATTGAGGTAAGGGCCTAGAGGGTCACACACAATAGCACCTTGAGAATCTTCCCTTTTCTGGGAATAAGAATTTAAAACTTGGTAGGCCCCACCAAAGGGTCCGAGCACTATCAAAGTTCTATTGATCACTAAGGAATAAATAAATTCATTAATTATTCAAGTTTAGAATAATTCGTTGAATTTATTTATAACATGTATTTACAAGTTATATAGTAAATAAAAGTATTAATATTATTCAAATGGAGTTAAATATCATAGGTTCGTTAAATATTAGCAGGAGGAATGAGTCAAGTTAATGAGTCAAATTTATCATATAATATATTTATATATTACAGGTAAGTGATAAATTATAAATATTATTTATGGCATAATTTTATTTGTCATAAATAATTATTTATATCACTTATATAGTGGACGTCTATTACACGGGGCTGGGAATCCATACCGTGTGTTTTAAACACTCCCTATATAAGTGAGAGAGAGGCTCTCCCATATATACTATTCATGTTTCAAGATTGAGAGCTTCCCTCTCCTCATGTAATCTATATAGAGAGAGTCGCTCAAGCGAAGGAAGATCTTCAAGTTCATCCATCTCGGATTGAAGCTTCTTCCTTTGCGGTGATCGTCACTGCACTGAAGTGATTGTCGAAGATCCATGCTAGCACATGAATCTTGATGAAAGGTGCACGAGCAGATTCATAAGGTATGTGTGGAAAATCTAGAGGGCTTTTACATCAGAGTCTTCGAGCAACAATCACAGGCATCCTACGACAGACTTGCACACGTCAATTCTGAAAAAGATACATGTTTAGTTTAATTTTCATGCTCTCTTTAAACCTTACAAGATCCTCGAACCAAACCGGGATAAGATCACCGGAGTTGACAGGGTTATTTAACTCTGGTGAAGTAGAAAATTTTAAATTCCTGGCCCACCGGCTTCCTCTGCGCCATCCCGGTTCCCAACAGGTCGTGTGTACGCATAAGTAACATTTCAATTTTCCAATGATCATTATAGAAATTAAGTATCATTTTATCTTTATATAATGAAAATAATATCTTAATTATTATATGTATTCTATAAATATACTTATATATATCGTCATATAATGTGGGGATTAAAAAGGAATCACATCATGTTGTGCAGGTTGTAGTCCACACGTAGGCATGGATGATACTATCATTTTTAAGTGCATGGAAAAGTAAGAACAAAAATAAAAAATTATCTTTTAAGAATGAAAAATATTTCATCAATATCATATATTAAAACTAATTCTATAATTTTAACCGGTCTTTAGAGATGGTGATTGAATATTAATTACAACAGTTCATGAGGCGGTAGTCCGCTGTACTCACAAATGATGAATTCTTTTCCCATTTGATAGAAGTGGACATGGATACACTACTAAAACCTTCCCCTTTATCAGCGCTAAAAACCAGCATTAATAGTGCTAGAAAAGTTCTGTTAATTCCAGCGTAGATAAAGGGGTACTTTATCAGCGCTTCGTGGAGCACTGATAAAGGTCACCTATATCAGCACTTCTCAGAGCGCTGATAAAGGGTCCCTTTATCAGCGCTCCTCTAGGGCTGTTAAAGGTGTCCTTTATCAGCGCTAAAAAAGCACTGATAAAGGCCCCAGCGCCTGCACCTAAAAAACAGTACCTGCACACCTGCACACCAGAATACCTGCACAAAGTAACACATGCACACCTGCACACCATAGCACCTGCACCCAATATTTTGACTGACAACGGTATATACATTTACTTAACATCATGAATACAAAAAAACGCATTGCTATATATATTTCAAACATTGTTTTACAAGGTTACATTTACAATTATTCAATAATAGTTATAAACATTCATGTTTCATCCTTTGATATCCATGATCCGCTCTTGACGGTATTTGTTGCCGAACAAAGCATCTGAACTCAAGGAAAAGAATTCACCTATATAAGAAAACAAATATTATGTTAGTAATACAATAATGAAAGAAATTAAAATAGTAATATGAAAGAATACATTAATATGGAAATGTGAAACTAAAATATGAAATTTTAAACTCAAAAGTTTTCATTTTCATAACAATGAAAGGGAATAATGTAAAATCAATATGTTTTTGATTGATTTATCTCATTTAATAAATACTGATTCTTTATCTAATGAAAAGATTTACGGGTCACACCGTGCATCGGATTGAGGTGCGGTCAATTCGTACACGTCACAAATGATTCGTGGATTGTTGTCCTAAAGTATCAAAACAATCCGAATGCATTTGCTTGGTTTGGCGTATGTCATTGGTGTTGTTTTCCAAAGTCTATGTTATTTTCAAACTGATATCAGACAATTTTATCCATACCGGTCACACCATGCGTTGGATTGAGGTGCGGTCGATTCGTACATGTCACAAATGACTCATGGATCGTTGTCCTAAAGTATCAAAACAATCCAAACGCATTTTCTTGGTTTTCCGTATGTCATTGGTGTTTTTTTCAATGTTTATCTCAATTTGAAACTGATATCAGACACTTTTAGCCATACCAGTCACACCGTGCATCGGATTGAGGTGCGGTTGATTCATACACGTCACAAATGACTCGTGGATCATTTTCCTAAAGTATCAAAACAATCTGAAGGCGTTTTCTTGGTTTGGCGTATGTCATTGGTGTTTTTTTCCAAAGTTTATGTCATTTTCAAACTGATATTAGAAAATTTTAGGCATACCGGTCACACCGTGCGTCGGATTGAGGTGCGGTCAATTCGTACATGTCACAAATGAGTCATGGATAATTGTCCTAAAGTATCAAAACAATCCGAACACATTTGCTCGGTTTGGCGTATGTCATTGGTGTTGTTTTCCAAAGTTTATGTCATTTTCAAACTGATATCAGACAATTTTAGCCATACCGGTCACACCATGCGTCGGATTGAGGTGCGGTCAATTTTTACACATAAAAAATGACTCGTGGATCGTTTTACTAAAGTATCAAAACAATCTGAATGTGTTTGCTCAGTTTGGACTATGTCATTGGTGTTGTTTTCTAAAGTTTATGTCATTTTCAAACTGATATCAGACAATTTTATCCATACCAGTCACACCGTGCGTCGGATTGAGGTGCGGTCGATTCGTACATGTCACAAATGACTCGTGGATCGTTGTAATAAAGTATAAAAACAATATAAATGCGTTTGATCGGTTTGACGTATGTCATTGGTACTGTTTTCCAAAGATTATGTCATTTTCAAACTGATATCAGGCACTTTTAGCCATACCGGTCACACCGTGTGTCGGATTGAGGTGCGGTCAATTCGTACACGTCAAAAATAACTCGTGGATCATTTTCCTAAAGTATCAAAACAATCTGAATGCATTTTCTCGGTTTTCCTTATGTCATTGGTGTTGTTTTCCAAAGTTTATCTCAATTTGAAACTGATATCAGACACTTTTAGCCATACCGGTCACACCGTGCGTCGGATTGAGGTGCGGTCGATTCGTACATGTCACAAATGACTCGTGGATTGTTTTCCTAAAGTATCAAAACAATCCGAAGGAGTTTGCTCAGTTTGGAGTTTGTCATTGGTGTTGTTTTCTAAAGTTTATGTCATTTTCAAACTGATATCAGAAAATTTTAGCCATACCGGTCACACCGTGCATCGGATTGAGGTTCAGTTGATTCGTACATGTCAATAATGACTCGTGGATCGTTGTCCTAAAGTATCAAAACAATCCAAATGCGTTCTCACAGTTTTGCGTATGTCATTGGTTTTGTTTTCTAAAGTTTATGTCATTTTCAAACTGATATCAGACAATTTTAGCCATACCGGTCACACCGTGCATCGGATTGAGGTGAGGTTGATTCGTACAAGTCACTAATGACTCTTGGATCGTTTTCCTAAAGTATCAAAACAATCCGAATGCGTTTTCTCGGTTTGGCGTATGTCATTGGTGTTGTTTTCCAAAGTTTATGTCATTTTCAAACTGATATCAGACACTTTTAGCCATACCGGTCACATCGTGCGTCGGATTGAGGTGCGGTCGATTCTTACACGTCAAAAATGACTCGTGGATCATTTTCCTAAAGTATCAAAACAATCCAAACGCATTTTCTCGGTTCGGTGTATGTCATTGGTGTTGTTTTCCAAAGTTTATGTCATTTTCAAACTGATATTAGACACTTTTAGCCATACCGGTCACACCGTGCGTCGGATTGAGGTTCAGTCAATTCGTACACATCACAAATGACTCGTTGATCGTTTTAATAAAGTATAAAAACAATCCGAATGCGTTTTCTCGGTTTGCCGTATGTCATTGGTGTTGTTTTCCAAAGTTTATCTCAATTTGAAACTGATATCATACACTTTTAGCCATACCGGTGACACCATGCATTGGATTGAGGTACGGTCGATTCATAAACGTCAAAAATGACTCGTGGATCGTTGTCCTAAAGTATCAAAACAATCCGAAGGCGTTTGCTCAGTTTGGAGTATGTCATTGGTGTTGTTTTCCAAAGTTTATGTCATTTTCAAACTGATATCAGACAATTTTAGCCATACTGGTCACATCGTGCGTCAGATTGAGGTGCGGTTGATTCGTACACGTCACAAATGAGTCGTGGATCGTTTTCCTAACGTATCAAAACAATCTGAACACGTTTGATCGGTTTGGTGTATGTCATTGTTGTTGTTTTCTAAAGTTTATGTCATTTTCAAACTGATATCATATAATTTTAGCCATACCGGTCACACCATGCGTCGGATTGAGGTGCGGTCAATTCGTACACGTCACAAATGACTCTTGGATCGTTTTCCTAAAGTATAAAAACAATCCTAATGCGTTTTCTCATTTTGGAGTATGTCATTGGTGTTGTTTTCCAAAGTTTATGTCATTTTCAAACTGATATCAGACACTTTTAGCCATACCGGTCACACCGTGCATCAGATTGAGGTGTGGTCGATTTGTACGCGTCAAAAATGAATCGTAGATCATTTTACTAAAGTATAAAAACAATCCAAATGCATTTTCTTGGTTTGACGTATGTCATTGGTGTTGTTTTCCAAAGTTTATCTCAATTTGAAACTGATATCAGACACTTTTAGCCATACCGTTCACACCGTGCGTCAGATTGAGGTGCGGTTGATTTGTAAATGTCACAAATGACTCATGGATCGTTTTCCTAAATTATCAAAACAATTATAAGGCGTTTTCTCAGTTTGGCGTATGCCATTGGTGTTGTTTTCCAAAGTTTATATCATTTTCAAACTGATATCAGACAATTTTAGCCATACCGGTCACACCGTGAGTCGGATTGAGGTGCGGTCGATTTGTACACGTCACAAATGAGTCGTGGATCGTTATCCTAAAGTATCAAAACAATACGAAGGCGTTTTCTTGATTTTCCGTGTGTCATTGGTGTTGTTTTCCAAAGTTTATGTCATTTTCAAACTGATATCAGACACTTTTAGCCATACCTGTCACACTGTGCGTCAGATTGAGGTGCGGTCAATTCGTACACATCAAAAATGACTCGTGTATAGTTTTTCTAAAGTATCAAAACAATCCGAACACGTTTGATCGGTTTTCCGTATGTCATTGGTGTTGTTTTCCAAAGTTTATCTCAATTTGAAACTGATATCAGACACTTTTAGCCATACCGGTCACACCGTGCGTCGTATTGAGGCGCGGTTGATTCGTACATGTCAAAAATGACTCGTGGATCGTTTTCCTAAAGTATCAAAACAATCCGAAGGTGTTTGCTCGGTTTGGCGTATGTCATTGGTGTTGTTTTCCAAAGTTTATGTCATTTTCAAACTGATATCAGACAGTTTTAGCCATACTGGTAACACCGTGCATCGAATTGAGGTGCGGTCAATTCGTACACGTCACAAATGAGTCATGGATCGTTGTCCTAAATTATCAAAACAATCCGAAGGCATTTGCTCGGTTTTCCGTGTGTCATTGGTGTTGTTTTCCAAAGTTTATGTCATTTTCAAACTGATATCAGACACTTTTAGCCATGCCGGTCACACCGTGTGTCTTATTGAGGTGTGTTCGATTCGTACACGTCACAAATGACTCATGGATCGTTGTCCTAAAGTATCAAAACAATCCGAATGCGTTTGCTCGGTTTGTCGTATGTCATTGGTGTTGTTTTCTAAAGTTTATGTCATTTTCAAACTAAGTAGTTGGAATTCACTAATCTAAGGATATGAAACATAAGAAAGGGAGATCATAGATGCCCAATAAGTGTAAAGGGAGATATCAATGACCATATAAAGATAACATAAGTATTAGGAATTTACTTTCATTATCCTATTTGTTTACATTCTTCGATCAGGTACGCTGCCCATTCGTTTCTAAAGACATTTATATCATCTTCTGAATAGGAGTTTTTGCGACAGTCATAGTAGTACTGAAAAAATATAAATACACAAAGGATTAATAATTATTTTAAATAAAGTAGTAATTATTTTCAAAAATACCTCTTCAGGGATGCTAGTTTGTTAATGAAATATGATCTTTTTCATAAATTTACAAACATAATAACCGCAGTCCTTGTCATTTGTTTGTTTCAGACACTGCAAAAACATCGATAAAAATAAGTAATTTGTTTTGATATGTATTTGGATAGTGAAATATAATTATATATACCCATATACTTCTCCATTTGTAGATCTTGTGGGCATTGTCGTCCTTATGCCCTGGATTCATTCCAGCCTTTAGACGATATTCATACACCGCCCTATCATAACAAAATCCTCATTAAAAGATAATATAAATTATATAACTAGATATTTAGTTCTAAAATGTTGGATCTAGTGTATTACAAATTGAAAATCGCCATCATGTGTGGTCGGTTAGTTGGATATCCATGCAGTGAATCCAGAAAATAAATCTTTGGAGTATCCAAATTGACTGCAATGAGCATCCAATGTTCCCTAAAAACACAAAAAGAAATAAGTATTGATAGAAATGAAAATATAATTGATATGATTACAATATAGAGTTTTACCCTTGCATCATTGGTATTAAATAGATCATGTCATTCGTAATTATTCTTTGAAACGTTCTGAGCAGATTTGACATCAATTCAGCCTGAAAATTAGAATCTATTTCTATTCGTGGTGTAGAAATGGTGTGAAGACTAACGAGTCCAAATTTGTATTCATGGGAAAATCCCTTCAATTATTTTTCATATATATGCCTGTGAAAAATATGATATGTATTTATCCATAATTATCAAAGTATATCAGCTTCTGTAAAATCAAATCATGAAAACATACCTCATGTATACATTTATAATTGAGGCGCCTAGCCATTCGTATGTGATGATATCAGAAACAGCGTCTGCACTAACGAAATCTTTTGTTTCCACTTCGTACATATCTTTTTTACAAACAATTGTATGACTCTTTCCGTCTTTCATTTTCGTATCCACATGAGCTTGCAATGATATTAAATGTGGATATAGAACGGGCGGGGTGAACGCGCTCTCAGTAGATCGTTTTGATCGGTTGGTTGATCCAATCTTGGAGCTGCTCTTTCATTTTAGCCTCTCTATTTTATCCTTCTGTAATAATATTCATCGGTTCAGCCATTTTCTAATTTAATGTTAAAGTTTCTGCTTGAAAAATGAACTGGAAATGAATACCTTCTGCTCGACGTGTTTTTTTACAAGATTCGACGGCCATGAAATGAATGTTCCAATAGCTTTTTCCACCGTATGAATGTCGTCATCGTCATTTGGCACGGGTAGCTCGGCGCTCGGCTCATGAGCTACGTTAATCGACACTTTGACATAATCGGTTGGAAGTGGTCTGGAGTGTAGCGTGTCATTCTGCATATTGAACACCGTAGCCCTCGCTACAAGGTGATGGGTGGGAGTTGACAGATATAAATCACAGTCATTTTCACACTGCAGAATATCATTAAATGAAAGGTATCAATGTCTATGTGATTCACATCTCACAAAAACGAATATTATAACATTGATTACCTCGATTAAGTCAGGTCTTTGAGGGTAATGGCTCGCCTCAAAGCTGGTGAGGGGTGGATCTTCTCGCGGGGGTTGTTCTTGAGCTGTTTGTTCTCTTCGCCTCTCCTCCATCAAACTCTTTTGCATCTCTCCCGGAGTTTGGATAAGTTCTTCAAGGGTAGCTACTCTATCTCTCATTACATGCAATTCTTTAGTTTGTTCATCCTCTTGTTTTTTTTTCTTAAAATATGTCTTGGGTGACACCCCAAAACCCACACCTCTGACGTGGCCATACTGTTCTGGCTGTTTCAAGGTTGTTGAAAGTATGTCTGCATCCGGTGCGGGTGTTGTTGATTCCTGTGACTATGTCAAATAGAAAATATGAAAAAATAAGTAAACATCATTATGTAATAGTGATTTAAATCAAAACAAGTTTATATTATGTCATACTTACACATGTTTCCCACACTTTTTGTGTGTTTTCATCTATCAGTTTCCCCTCTTTATTAACACGAGCCTCCTTCCATAACACATGGCGTGGAATGGAAGTGACTTGAGATTTTGCTTCATCAATCTGCATATAAACAGAGAAACATGGTTACAGTGTTGTTTTATGTCACATAAAATTATTATAGTACTTTTAAAATACATACCAATTGTTTTTCAATTGAAGCGTACCCCAACCTTGCTTTACGGTAGGGGTATGCTGGTTTTTCTGCCCGTTCTTTATTTTCAGCACCCAGTTGCTGTTTCATAAATAAAAACCTATCAATCAATGTGATGAATACAAGCAACGTTACACAACGTGTAACCAAACACAATGTACCTGAAAATTCTTTTCCGCACGACGGTTGCAAAATGTATCCCACGTTCCTTGGGATATCAAGTGTGCAAAAAGAGGAGGCGGGTGCGGCTTGATTTTCCCTTCGGCATCTTTCAGATGATTTTTCGTTAAAATGGTGCGAAAGCCTCTATGAATCCTTCCTGCCAGTCTTAAAACATATTCTTTGTGCGAAACATCTACTATAAATGCACTCTGCAAGAGATGATGAAGGGTTAGTCAATATTTCAATATTTTATTTTATTTTAATAAATTAAATAGATGATATCGTAATGTTACCGTAATCTCTTCCCACATTAATGTTTTCAACCCGCTAACAACATGGTGCCATGACTCTACGTCAATCGGCACGTGTCGTCTAGTGATGATTCCAATGTAGCTACTAAACATGGCTTTGTTGGGGTTTACATGCTGGCCTAGATTATTCCATCCCACCTCATATTTGATGCCTTTTGCTTTTGCCTTTAGGATTTTTGCTAAAACCGTCAAACTACGGCGCACCTGTTTTTTTTTGTGTCGCTGGGGTTTCATCGCCTACCATTTCCTCAGTTTCTGCATCATCATTATGTTTCTCCGAAGCGCTAGCTTCGGCACTGACACCAGCTGCAACAGGTTGAGAGACCTGTTGTACATCAGCAGTGGGACCAGTTGCAACAGGTTGAGAGACTTGTTGTCTCTCAGCAGTGGGACCAGCTGCAATAGGTTGAGAGACGTGTTGTGTCTCGGGATTGGGTGCATCAGCAGGTGAAGAAGTCATTATCTGCAGAACTGGTTTTAAATTTAAGTTAGATCACATAAAAGCAGCAGCGAACAGATAATAACATAATGTAACACAATCTATATTACAATAAAAATCAATAACCTGATTATTGAAATCCCTTTTTTTTTAAAGGCTGAAGGGATTTGACCCCTCTATCAACTATCCATATCCCTTCATTGTGGTCTCCTCTGACATACAAAACATCGTCTACATTGAGACCACTGCAAAATGATTGCGAAATCCCAATGAAAGGGTCATCTTCCGTTGAATTTTCATCAGACCCTTCAGCTGTTTTGGTCGATAACAGAACAATTGACCAGTTTCGGTTTGCGGGATCGGGAACATAAAATACTTGCACTGCCTGTGATGCCATTATAAATGGTTGATCTTTCTCCCCTTCCTTACTGAAATCAACTTTCACAAATCCCAAATCATCTATTTTAACAGCACTCCTATTATCAACCCACTTGCATTGAAATATCGGAACTTGAAATTCCATATAATCCAACTCCCATATTTGTTTGATGATGCCAAAGTATGAAATATTCGCATAAATTGGATTTCTGTCCTTAGCACTGGAAACATGCATCGCTTCAGCCACAAGTGTAACCCCACTATTCTGCATGGTACTGTCTTCATCATGTTCATTAGTATAAAATGTATAACCATTAACTACATAAGCATTGTAAGATAATGCATACACACTTGGTCCTCCGGCTAGCCATCGAAGTCATTCCGAAATAGACTTTGGATTTTCATCTGACTTCTTAAAAATATGATCTTGAAACCATCCTATAAACTGTCGATTATTTGTATCTGATATCCATTTTTCTTCCCTTGATGGATTAAATTGCCTAAGAATTTCTTTGTGGATTTCAACATATGGGTCAACGTCCAAACTGTTATTCAAAACATAAAGGTGGGCCTGCTCCCGATCTGTAATATTGATTGTGACAACCTTTCTTCCAGAAATTCCTTCACCCTCTAACCGGCCATTGTGATGATATTTCGGTAAGCCAATGCTTTACACACTAGACAAGTATTCGGTACAGAATTAAACGACTTCCTCAACAATATATCGCTCTGCAATACAACCCTCTGGCCGACTTAGATTTTTGACAAACCCTTTCAAAATCTTCATATACCGTTCAATGGGGTACATCCATCTGTAATGTACAGGACCACATAGTCGAATCTCTCTCACCATGTAGACCATCAAATGAACCATCATATCAAAAAATGAAGGCGGGAAGAACATTTCTAATTCACATAATATGACGGCAATTTCTTTTTCCATAGCTGGAAATTTCACCGGGTCTATAACTTTGTTGCATATAGCTTTGAAGAAGAAACATAGTTTCATTAATGTATGGTGGACATTCTTGGGCAAAATGCAACATAAAGCAATTGGAATGAGATTTTGCATCAAAACATGACAGTCATGTGATTTCAGACCTTTTAACTTTAAGTCACTCATTGACACAAGGTTACTGATATTTGAAGAATACCCCTCTGGAACCGTTACATCATTCAAGAAGTTGCAAAACTGAAATCTCTCCTGCCTAGAAAGAGTGTAAGCAGTAGGAGGAAGAAATGTTCGTTTTTCACCCTTTACTGGTGCCAACTCTTCTCGTATTCCCATCTCAACCATGTACAACCTGGCCTTAATTCCATCTTTTGTTTTGCCAGATGTATTTAGCAACGTGCCGATAACACTGTCAAATACATTTTTTTCTACATGCATAATATCAATAAAATTTCTTACATACAGACAATTCCAGTATTGTAATTCAAAAAAAATTGATCTCTTTTTCCAACCAATTTTCGTAAGGTTTTTCGAAGCCGGTTTACCAAAAGTAGTGTCCAAATTTTTAACTTTCTCAAACAATTGATCGCCTATTAGTGGAGACGGTGCTGTATGTTCTTCTGAACATCCATCGAATGATGTCTTCCAAGAACGGTACTTATGTCGTCGCGGTAGAAATCTGCGATGTCCTAGAAACATGGTTTTCGATGAATGTTTCAACCTAATTGATTGTGTACCTTCTTCGCAAACGGGACAGCCTTGAGTTCCTTTAATGCTATATCTTGAAAAATTTCCATAAGCTAGGAAGTCATTTATCGTCCCATACAATATGACTCTCAAAGTGAAATCTTCCTTTCTGTAAGCATCATACAATGTAACACCTGAATCCCTCAATAATTTCAAATCTTCGATCAATGGAGCTAAATAAACATCAATATCATTACCCGGTTGTTTTAGTCCTGATATAAGCATAGATAACATGATGTATTTTCATTTAATGCATAACCACGGTGGTAAGTTATAATTTATCAACATAACTGGCCATGTACTATGACTGTTGCTTTGAAAACCAAAAGGATTCACTCCATCTGTAGATAACGCAAGACGAAGGTTTCTCGACTCGTTTCCAAATTCAGGATACTCATGATCGATTCGCTTCCACTGAGGAGAGTCTTCCGGGTGACATAGTATCCCATCTTTAATTCTTGTATTTTCATGCCATGTTAATTGTTCTGCAGTCTCCTCACTTCCATATAGGCGTCTAAACCTTGGAATGATTGGAAAGTACCATACAACTTTAGTAGGACTGGATTCATCTTTCTTATATCGAGAAGCACCACACTTTGGGCATTCTTTAAGTGATTTGTGGTCCTTGCGAAATAGTATACAGTCATTCGGGCAGGCGTGTATTCTTTCAGAGATCATACCCATAGAGCGTAGCATTTGTTTGGCATCATATGTTCGGCTCGGGAGCTCATTGTCTTCTGGGAGCATGTCATCAAGCGGGCAAGTAGTTTCGTAAAACTGTCGTCACTCCACCCATTATCTGCTTTCAAATTATACAGCTTCAGTACGGCTGACAATGCTGTATATTTAGTGCAACCAGATAACAATGGCGTCTTTGCACAACTTTTTAACTTCTCAAACAATTTTGGGCAATCACGAAGTTCATCTTCAAAGGTCCTTGTCATTTTATCAATACGATCTTCATCATCATTCACATCTGTAATCACATCCTCCATACGGTCATCTTCATTGTTCATGTTTGTAATCATATCAGATGATCCATAAAACACAGTGTCACCCCAGTCACTACCTACATTCGTTGTTTCCCCGTGTTTATTCCAATATGTATAACTTTGATATATTCCGTGACAGATCAAGTGTTCTTCCAACTCATCTGGACTAATTTGTTTTGAATAACAACAGCGTAAACACAGACAAAGGATTTGAGAAGAGTCACATGCATGATCTTATGCAAACTTGATAAATTCTTTCACGCCTTATTCATACTCTTTTGTCAACCGATTGGAATTCATCCATTCTTTATTTATATTCATCCTATTTAAAATCCATAGGATAAGTATATAGGTTAAAGGAGAAGGAATATGAGTATAATTTAGATAAAAAACAAGATACTTCAAGGAAATAAAGGAATAAATAAATACCAAAATAAAAAAATATATTGGGAACCACTACAATCCCCAAGCCTCACACCATCTAGATCTCTAAAACCCATCAAAGTTACTCCAACTCGATCTGGCAACACTGGGAACCAATTCTACCTGACCTTCAATACATGAGGATTTCTTGGGTACTCAGTAGGGAACCACCAATGTGGTTTCATAAATTCTAATTTTTAGTTATATGTGCATGTTTCATGCTCTGAATAAATAAATAATTACTAAAAAATAAATAAATAAATCATCATTGATCCTAAGGTTTGTAGCCTCGATCATCCATACCAACTTTGTCTAGTGCCAAAGTGTATTTGAGAA
The DNA here is from genome assembly GCA_963277665.1 of Viscum album. NCBI lineage: Eukaryota > Viridiplantae > Streptophyta > Magnoliopsida > Santalales > Viscaceae > Viscum > Viscum album. Next base: position 1,285,253,687 of record OY728137.1, read on the forward strand.
CATTGTGATGACTATACCAACCATAACAAAAATCATGAGGTCTTTCACCCTAGTATACATTGATAATTACCATAGATATAAACTCACCCTGGGGAATATGATAATAACCTGGAAAACCTCCATCCCATTATCACAACTTGAGTAGTATCCATACTAGTATAAAATTGTTCCAAACAACTTAACCCCAGTAGTGCAGGACACTCAACCAAACAGGCCAAATACACAATAAGGACTGAAATCTCTCACCTATCCACTTTTCATAACAAATATAATCACTACTCAAAATCAATGGCATCCCTATTAGTAGTATCATAGACCTCACTACTATGTAATTTTTTCCATTTCAATAAAATACCACCTCAAGGTCATTTTTTTAATAAAAGTGGTGACATGAATTGGTCACCTAATTCATGCCCCAAAGGACTCAATTAAAAAAAAGAGTATAAGTACAAACACAAGGTGAAAAGAACTTACACCAGTAGGGATTGAGAGAAGTATAAACAAAAAACACCAAGGACAATCTGGAAAAATATCTAGAAGCAATGAATTATCCAAACAACCTATTATCAACTATTCCATGATCTCCAAAAGGGGTTTTACTATCCATGGGGATAGCACTAATCCATCTGGCTCGAAGGGAATCCAATGCCTTCATAAATTTTCTTCTCTATCAACTTGAGTTATGTTATTCATGCTGTTATACAGTTGTTATTTTAAAATGAAGGGCTGGAATGAAACCTGAGAAAGACCTTAATACATTAAAACCAATGTTTATAAAGGAAAACCATTAAAGGTTTGAATCAATAAGCTGTTAAGAATAAAGACCATCATTGCAACGTCACCATCCAACAGAAGCACATGATGTAGTGAAACACTCATCGCATGAGAGCATCATATTATTTATCAGTGTCTTACATGGTATAGCCTCATAATATTTACATGGTAATATTCCATACTATAAATAGTCTCAAGAGATGGCTCATGTCCCATTTCAATATATAGGTTTGTTCTGGGTCAGTCTACACATCCAGCCTATCAACAACCTTACAAAGTTATACCCACCCAAGTAGTCACATCCCCAAGGGGGATGTTCACACACTTTAGGTTCAATTCAATAAGGCCAAGGGCTCTGATGTATTACTAGTTCCATGTGTGGCCTATGGGAACAAATACATAAAAGTCACAGAATGTATTCCAAGAGGTCTACGGGTTCCCCCTAATAAGGTCCTCTAAGTCACACTCACTCTAATAACACCCATTAAGGAATTTATAAATCCATAAAGAAATTACCAGGACCACATACCTATTTTATATGTTTCTACTATTTTAATTCCAAGTTGAAAACTTTTCCTAAGCTCGCTAAGCCTCGTCCAATGTCTACCCCAAGATCAACTCATCAATATAGCTCCTTCCTCTCTCCAAAAAACCAAAATTATTAAATTATAACATTTATAATTAATTATCCAAATCAATTTAAACTAGTTATATTCACTAGAAACTCATCTTGTGGACTTTTCATGTTAGAACCAAGACCAAAAATCCATATAAGATCTGAAGTGGGATCTTAGTGCCATCTTAGGAAAAATAACCAACCATTAGAACCAAATCCATAGACAACATTATATAATTTGATCCAATATCCATGAAAACTACAAAAGGAAACACAAATCCTTCATAATGATTGGTGACTTGCAGATACCATCATGATGCCCCTTATACATGAGGTAGGAAAACATCCCCATCAAATCAATATGATACCACCGTGCTCCAGTTGAATCACCCATAAAACCTAATCTAGATAAATCAAAAATCAATAGAAACTAAATATAAAGAATAAAATGGTAAGGAAGATGGTGAAATCACTTATAATTGTTGAATAAATCCACTAAAAAACTCCCCATGGAAAGGGGAATCAAAGAGGAATAAGGGTGTGGGTCGATTGGGCATTGTATAAGAGGGAGGATGAGAAATGGGGGCTTCACCTATTGGAATTTCAGAGGGAAAAAGATGAAAATATAATTTTAATGTTCTACACAATTTTCCAAACCATATACTAATAATGTAGTGGCACTGTACAAGAAAACCCCTTCAAATATTTGGTCAACATAGTTTACCAAACTATGCATTAATTATGTCAATTGGAACTACCTCAGTCTACAAAATTTCACATGTTTTGTATGAAATCATGAAAAAATGGTATGTTAATCCCTAACTAAAATCCACCTCACATGGTTTCCTCTAAGATATCCCATGGTTAACCTTCACTAACCATGAAAGTCAACTATGTGATTTAGAAAGAGGACTGAAAACCTCCTCATGCTTAAGGTTCTACATTGTTTCTAAAAAAATATGAACACAAAACCATGTTTCATTTGAAAAATCTCCAAAAAACATCATATAAAACTAAAATAAATATTGTGAGACTCACCTGAGTACTTGAGGCACCTCTCAAACCACGGTGGAGGAGGAGGCAGCAGAGTAGGCAGAGGAGGAGGAGGAGGAGGCGTCGGTGGAGGAGGAGGATGAGGCATCAGACTAGGAGGAGGAGGAGGAAGTGCCGGTGGAGGAGGAGGAGGACGAGGCTGCGGTGGAGGAGGATTAGGAGGAGGAGGAGGAGGAAGAGAAGAGGAGGAGGAGGCGGAAGCCGAAGGAGGAGAAGAAGGAGGAGGCGGCGGCCAGAGGAGGAGGAGAAGGAGGAGGCGGTGGCCGGAGGAGGAGGAGCAGGAGGAGGCAGCGGCCGAGGCAGAGGAGGAGGAGGCGGCGGCAGCGGTGCAGAGGAGGGCTTCCGCAAGAGCTTGACCGGGTGTAGGGAGGAGGAAGAGGACCCACGGGTTTTTAACAAATCCGTGTGAGCCTTTATCAGCGCTAGTAAAAAGAGCTGATAAAGGATGTATTTATCAGCACTAAAATGAAAAGCGCTGATAAATACAACCTTTATCAGCGCTAAAAAAGTGCTGATAAAGGGTACCCATTTATCAGCACTTTTCCGTTAGCGCTGATAAAGGCAGGCGCATGCCTTGCCCAGTTTTGTGGTAGTGATATAGGTCATGAAGCAATAATAATAACATCTAAGTATATGACAGATACTGTATTTATTATTTTAGAATGTTTTAATAAGTTTTTTGTGATTTTAAATAATAAACAAAATATAAACGCTTGATTAACAGTGATACCTCTTCTATGGATAATCTCCTTTGCTTAACACCTTAAGACCACTAAAGATTGTGTTATAAAAAAAACCCATAGAATGAGGGGAGGGATTCTCGGAAAGTATTTTGGTAGGTATTGGATGAATTTTTATTTTGTTTTTATGTGTGAAGTAATGAGAATAAGAGGTGTTATTTTATAAGAGAGGGGAGGGGCACTCTTGGAATTTGTAAAAATATTAAAATTTAATAAGACTATTATAGATCCAAATTATTATAAATGAATTATAAATGAACATAGGATGAAATTTTATACCACATTATATACCCTTTGTGATTATTTAATATATTTTTTAAATAAAATAATAAAATATTAATCCCACAAATTATCAATATTGTCAATTTTTATATTATTCAATACTTTGACTTTAAAAACATAAAAAAACAAGACCAATTAGAACTAAATACTTAATTATATCTTAAAATTTTCATGGTCATATATAGAATTATTTCATCACCTTAAATATCTCAATTTATATATATTTTAATATTTTTAATATCATTTATTGGATTTTTTCATTAATTGAATAATTACTGCATCAACATTCTGTAAGAATTTATGGTACATTTTACCCTAAAAATTTAAAATAAATTACCATGATGAATATAATTATTTTATATTTAAAAATTATATTTGTATTTGAAGGTATCCTTTGGATAACACCATATTAAAAATAATGCACTTAATAAAAACAGGAGTGTGACATGCTTCACATTTCATTAAATAAAATACTATAAAGGTCATAATTTCATCAAATTGGCCATGAAAGGTCATAAATTATACCCTTGTATGATTATGGTTGATATATACCAATAAAATAATATTTAGGAAAGTTTTTTGGTCATTTAATCATTCATATCATTTTATTTTCAACTTAAATTAACTGATTTACCCTTCACCGTGGTAATAAAAATTACTAAGGTTACCATTTATTTCATCCAAAAAGGAAAATATTTATTAAATTTGGAAAAAATGATTAAAAATATGGAATCCAATTTTCAAAAATGTGAAACACATAATTTTTAGAATTTAATTTAAAATTAAACTAGCAAAACACAACGTTTTTTTTCTAGAAAATACCATTTTTAAATATAAAATGTTTTTATACTAAATTATACTATAAAATGAATTTTAAAAACCATAATTGGATTATATTAAATAAAAATTAACTAATTAAAATTTAAAAAAATAACCCAAAAAATAATTTAACCTTGTAAAAAATTCAAAATAAAATGCAATTTCAATAAAAATCATTACTTTTCACTATTCTTTGAAAATTTTATATTTTTAGAAAATTATAGAAAATTAATAATTATATAATATTGATATTATAGATTGAAAAATTATATTAATTTTGTAAAATAGGTTTTCTAAAATTTCCTAAAATTAATTATAATATTAACTCAAAAAAATCATTTTTGAAGAAAACGTTTTTTTGACGAATATAATGACGTTACTAAAAATCTAGTACTAAATTATAAATAATTAATTAATACATTATAAATGAGTAATAAAATTATATATTTCATAATGTGGTTTATATTATTTATTCCCTTCAATTTAACGACTAGGTCATAATAGTCACATTTGAATAATAATATTTCCTTATTTTTTAATGCGGAGTGTTGAAAATTTTTCACAGTATTGAACATTGTTTTTCATTTTTTAAAACTTGGGATGTTACAATATCCCCCCTTTAAGAAATTTTTTCTTGACAATCGAAACATATATTTTGTTACTGGGGTTTGAATTTTCAAAATTCCTTTGTTGAAATCACACATCATAAAAAGTATTAATAAAACTAATACTTGACATAAGAGAAAATGGATGTACAATGGTCATTTAGAGTAAAACATACAAGATTTAAAAGTAGGAGTATATAATTAGGAAGTGAAAACATGGACATATAAGAGAAATATAACTCCCAGTGACTAATAGAGAGTGATAGAGACTGTAATCATGAGAAAGTTAACCATCATAAACTATAAATCTATGATAGGTTAAATGGCCATTGATTTCTTAGTAAGAAAAGTAAAAAAATAACACATTTTTTTTTGAAATAATTTTCTGTGAGTTGGAAAATTTATTTACATCATTTTCTAAGAACATAATGAAATGTACTTATTTGACTAGAATAATTTCATTCTTTAATCAATTTTCGCCACAATCTCATATTTTTCTCTAAAAGATGATTTTTTATTTCTTGAAGCATTAGAATAAAATTATATAGAACATAAAATCTCAAAAATGATAACAATATATTACTCATATCTTTATACATTAACAATTTTTTTAATATACGATAAGATAATTTCTTCATACAGAATAAACCTTTATAGAATAAAAAACTAATTTAATCTCCAAAACTGAACAGTAATAATGAAAATTAAACATAATCCATTCAATAAAAATATATTCTAAAAATTACTCAAAAATATTATAAACTAATATTTAAACCAAAATGTAAAAAGGATTTGATCACATAGTCTTACAAGATAAATTATAATATTTATCTTTAAATAACATCAATCAATCTTAATGTCTTATACCAAAAATAAAATTACTTAAATCACATAATCTAAAAGATATGATAACCATTTCTATAAATATAATAAATCACCATAAATCCACAATAAAAAAATATATGATTCCAAAAATATAATTCAACCTTTATTCCTCAAATAAAATCTCATAGTATTCAGTTTACCTTAATCATACATTGTTCCCAAAATAGTTAAAGTATTCCAAAATAACATTAATCACTTAAGGTAATTTCATGAGGCATGTCCCGGAGGATGGTGTTAATATTGATACCATTCTGGGGAATTGAGTTCTCATTCAAGACATCACAATCAATTCTAGTTTACATGATCAATGCCTACTATTAGTGTTTTTTCATGTAAGGGGTGATCTAATGTTGGATTGTTAGATCACATCGATGATGTAGGTTTCTGGTGGAGCATTTTCCGTATTCTCATGGTTCTGTAAAGCGCTTTCATTGTGATCTTCTAGGACATAAATGGAGTTGGGGTTGGCATGATGATGGTGGTGACTGGTGCGTAGGGTGTGCTGCTTAAGGTAGCCTCAGAGTCCATGATGTGTTGACATTTACTACTTTTTAATTTTTTGAATTTGAACATGTATTATATTCACTATGATACTTTCCTCCCTTTTATTTTGGTATGGTTTTTGTGCATTGGTATAGTGTATGTGTTTTTGATATGATGGATTTTGTGATGTTCCCACTCAAACATAAAAGTGGTTCATATCTAGAAAATGAAAAAAGATATTTGGAGTGAGAACATTAATCACTTAACACTAAAGCCTTTTTTGATACCATGTTTATCTATTATATAATACATATGTTACCAAAATGAAATTAACCTTTATCTGTTAGATAATTTAATGAAAAATAAAATTCCATATAAACTCGGACTTAATATAGGTCAGTGATAAATGATGCACCCTTTTCTACTTTTGGTTATGGGTTCAATCTCTACAATCACTTCAGATGTGACAGATTTTCACCCATCCTATGGGTTTTACTTTTTCTAAAAATATATTAATATAATCCTTATAACATTCCCAGAAAATGTGATAAAATACAAAAAATAATCTTAATATATTCAACATTAAAAAAAATTTATAACCTCAATGGTAATATCATACAATTCATTCTACATCCTAAAATCTATTAACCCATAATTGCCTCTAAAATTAATGTCTCCAAAAATATTATTATTGACCCTAACATTTAATAACATAAAACCTCAAAAAGAGACTCTAATACATTGACCTTATTACCAACCTTAAAATTATATTCCCATAATATAAACCATAACTCTTTAGAAAATCTCACAAGAAAACATCTTAGTCTCCAATGTTGTCTAAGAATTCCTCTAATACCAATTGTAAGGACCCATCCTTTAACATTACATATTCTAGAGATTTTAATTGAGGATTCACATTATTTCATCCAAAGGATATTTTTTGTTTAATGTTTCATAGAATTAGGAAAAACTTTTATATAGTAAACCTATACATTACAAGAGTACACTTATATAGAGTATCTATTTTTCCCAGAAAACAAAAGTATTTAAAATAAAACATGTTTTATTTTCATGAAAAATAATCACAAATTTCAACTTGAATTATTGTTTTCTCTTAACCATCCTTAAAACCTATGAATTTTTTAAAATGTGGTATGAGTATAAAAATATCAGTAATGGGAATAAAAAATAAATATAGAAACCACTAGTTAATGAATACTTATAAACATTTTACTTTTCAAAATAAATATTGGGCTCAAAATAAACATTTTCTTACTCAAGAAATAACCATTTCTATGAAAACTATTTACACAAAACATTTAATATAAAATATTAATGGGAAAATACAACCTATATAGGATTTTTTAAAAACATTATAAACTCAAAAAAAAAACCTTTTCACAATGTTATAATTTTCACCCCTAAGAATTAACATATACTTTCCTTTTAACATAAACTTGAAAAATTATCTTATAAAAACATGATATTTAGGTAAAAACATGGAAAGATTAAATAAAAAATATTGCTAACATTGGGCATCATTTTATTATCATACTTAATTATGGAGTAAATCTCATGGATACACATTAAATAACCCTCATGGTTATACCATAAATAACCATTATTGTTATGCCATAAATAACCATCATGGTTATACTTAGAGTAACCGTCACATTTACATTTGGAATAACCATCTTGCTAAACTTACTAAAAAACATTCCCAATAAATTGGAGGTATATAAAGGACCCACCTTAATTTGTTTTACAACAATACCACTCATAATTATAAAAAATTCCCAAGAACTATAACATAATTATAAAAAATGAATATTTGTATCATAAAAGCATTCCTTGAGTAAAATCACTAATTTGAAAAAAATACACATATAAAAAGGGAAATATATTCTTTGAAAATAACCTCGTAATATATTAAATGAATATTAAAATAAAATATTTTTCATGAAGGTGGGAAAATCCGCTCATTCTTTATAAATTAAAAAACATTCCTTTCATATTTTTTTTAGAAAACTCAAATAATAATTCATTTGGAAAATGAAAAAAAGATTCCTTTCAAACCATTTTGTAAAAAGTAAAATAGGGGTAAAAATGAATTTACACAATAATAAAATAATGATTAAAGTCATATTTAGAACATATTTTAAAAAAATTCAATAGAATATGGAAGAAAAAGTGTGTTTTTAATGGAAACTTTAAAAGATGACTTTTTTAAAATAACCCCTTACCTCGAGTCTGATATATCTCATATGTTGTTTTTATTCATGAATAATAAACCTAAGTGAATTTTATACTTTATCAATAAAATTTTTCATGTTTATTATTCATTTTATATCACTTATTACCATGTTATATTCAATTACTGAATCACTTTTGTTCATATCGGACGTTTGGATGATATTCTATACTTAAGTTTAAAATGACCTAGGTATGTGGAATATGGTAAAATATCTCATTATTCCACCAAATACATAATAATAATCATAAAATAAGTATCATTTTTATAAATTAATTATACTTTCAAATCTATATATTAAATATGGATATGAAAAATGAACTACATTACAATCATGGAGACGGTAGTCCGTACATACAAAATATTAACGTTTCCATTTTTAAACGATCATTATAGAAATAAGGTAAGTACCATTTTATATTTATAGAACTATAATAATATCTTAATTATCATATTAATTCTTTAAATATACTTACACATATATTCCATTTAATGTGGGGATGGAAAATGAATAACATCACTTTGTCGAGGTGGTAGTCAACACGTACGCACGAATGACATTATCATTTTTCTGTGCATGGAACGGTAAGAAAAAAATGATATATTATCCTTTAATAATGATAAATATATCATGAATATAATATATAAAAATTAGTTTCATCATCGTAACTAGTCTTGAGATACTGTGATGGAAAATGAATTACATTGGTTCACGAGGTAGTAGTCCGCTGTACACACAAACAATGATTTATTTTTTATTTTGATGGAAGGAAAGATGGATATATGTAATGAAACTAACACAATAAAATATAAATATATTAAGGACAATGGATTTAGTTTTTCTATAAAGTTTTAATAAGTTTTTTGGGATGTGGAAGAATAAAAAACTGAAAATATCGATTACAAATGATACATCTTCTTTAGAAAATATCCTTTGATTAACACATTAAGACCACTAAAATTGGTGTTATGCCTAAAAAAGACCTCTATAATTAGATTAGGGATTATATGAAAGGATTTTGTTATGTATCATCCAAAAAAATGGATTTTTAAGTGTTAATGATTGAGAAGAAGTGGTTCCCTTTTATAATAGAGGGGATGAGAACTCTTAGAATTTTTTAAAATGTTAATATATAATAAGACTATTATAGATAAAAATGATTACAAATGGACTATAAATGAATATTTTATCATATTTAATAGTATATATTTTTTGATATTTTTTATTTAATATTTTTATGTTTTTTAAATAATTCAATAAAATATTAATCCCATAAAATATCATTATTATCAATTTTGATACTATTTTTTATTTGAGTTAAAATTTATAAACAACAAGTAAAATTAGAAGAGACTATTTTATTATATACTAAAAATTTCATGGTCATATAGATAATTTGTTTATAACCTTATATATCTTAATTTATATTATTTCAATTTTTTTAATATCATTTATGTGATTTTTTCATTAGTTGAATAATTATTGCATCCACATTGTGCAAGAATTTAAGGTAATTATATATTCACTAAAAATTAAAAATAAATCTACACGATGAATAAAATTATTTTATATTTAAAAATTATATTTATTGTTGAATATATCCTTTTTATAAAAAAAATATTACACTAAATAAAAACAAGAGTGTGATATATTTGACATTTATTTAAATAAAATAAAATAAAGGTCATTATATCATCCATGTGGACAAAAAAGGTCATATATTATACCCTTGTATTATTTTTGTCTGCATATACTGATAAAATATGATATAGGTAAGTGTTTTGGTCTATTAATTGTTCTTACCATTTTATTTTTAACCTAAATTACCCGATTTAGCCTTTATCTTTGTAATAAAATTACTAAGTTTACTATTATTATTGTACAAAAATAAAAGAGATGTATTTAGTAAATTTCAACCCATTTTTGAAAATAATTATTCCAATTTTCATAATTCAAATCATATAATTTTCTGAATTTAATTTAAAATTTAATCATAAAAAATCAACAAAAAACAGTTTTTAAAAAAAATTACCTTTTAAAATATAAAATGTTTTAATACTAAATTTAAGGATAAAATCTATAATTGGATTATTTTAAATCAAATATAACTATTTAAAATTTAAAACTAATCCAAAACATAATTTTAACACGTTAAAACATTAAAATAAAAACGATTTTTCAAAAAAAATATTTTATTTTTATATTCTTTGAAAAAAAAATATTTTTAGAAAATTATAAAAATTTCATCCTAATATAATTTTGAAATGATGAATTAAAAGATTAAATTAAAATTTTAAAATATTTTTTGAAAATTACCAGACATTAATTATAATATTAACTCATAAAAATCAATAAAAATAATTTTTGAAAAATAGTATTTTTTTGAAGAATAAAACAGCTTTACCAAAAATCTTGTACCTAATTAAAAATCCTTAATTAATAAATTAAAAATAATTAATATCCATATTTATTTCATACTGTGGTAAATACTATTCATTCACTCTAATTTAAGGACTTTGTCATAATAGTAACATTTAAATAATAATATTTCTCTGTTTTCTTAAGCTTAGTGTTGAGTATTTTGTACACTATAAAATATAGTTCATCCTTTTTAAAAATTTTTAATATTACACTATGTATCAAGTGAATTTCATATTTCCATGCCATATTCCTATCATTAAGTTCCATGGATCATTCTTATTATCTCATGGTTTATTACTCTTTTTTACATGGTATATTTTTTCTTTAATTTCTTTTTATATCATGACTCATGGGGAATTCTCGATGATATTATGTTATATTAATAAGATAATTTTACCCTTCTCATATTTTTAATTATGCTTATGATCCAACCCTTGATTACTTGATGAAAAGTGTTCCTTTATCAATCATTTGAGATTTCCCCTTTCTTATGTTTCTATTACGCATGTTATGAAGATGATTATAGATTATGAGAAGTCTAGAAGGGAGTCTGGTGTGGTTTTACAAGAAATAAGATCCTTTTATAGACACTAAAAGTGTATGTGAACTTCAGAATAGATGCACTAAGGTTTTGTAACCATATAAAGGGTGTGTTGGGTATTAACTCAATCATCACCTAGTTCATGAAAAATAGACCTAACTGAACGCTTATTTTGACACTACCAGCAGATATATTTTGGTATATAATATTATATTTATAATCCATTATGGAGTATTTATTATCATAAGGACTTAGGATAAGGAATATAAGAGAAATCAACCTTAAAAAACTAAGATTTAACCAAGAGTGATTTAGGTTAAATGAAAATATAATATGATGTCTTTAAAGAGTAATATATTTATATGTTGAGTTTTTAATGGAAAAATTTATGATGATTATCTTATGATATAAATTTTTCACAAATCACATCAACCCTGTTTTTTTAGTAATGTCCAAATCCCATTGAAATTAAGTTAACAAAGGATTCCATAGACAATACAAATATTGTACGAATGAGAAAACTAATGGTATAAGAGATATAGTGAGAGTCCTTATGATTATAAAAAAAATATTTATCAAGAATTATGAATAAAAATATAGAATTAGTTTATTTTCAATGTGCACCAAAGAAGATAATGATAAAGTCACTTAGAAGTTTAGGTGATGAAGATAATGAAGTAAAGAAGATTGAATCTCCTTCATGTTAAAAAATTGGTAAGTGAAACATATCAAAGGAAATGTAAGATGTTTTAATATGTTAATAAAGGGAATAAAGGAAAAAGAAACCTAAAAAAGTAAGAGTTCAATTAAGATAATGAGGAAAAATAATTTTCTACAAAATCTACAAGAATTTCAAAGTTTTATATGTGATTAATTTGGGAATAATGAAAATTATTTCACTGATCCAAATTATTATAATGAAAATTGACAAAAACACCCCCTTAAACCATGGGAATAAGGAAAATCCTATCAAAAAACTAATATTGAAGTGAATAGAGACACTTAATTGGTGATAGCTATACTTATTCATCACTATATATTTGCGGATGTCTAATTTCATGTAAGTTTTCACCTACTATTATTTAATGAAATAAAAACACCTGGAAATATCATTATTATATAAAATTTATGTGAATCATATTTAAGGTTTTAGGGATTATGATTCATTTGAGTCTTATTATCCTTCATATAGATAAATTTAATGTGATTTCGGGAGTTGAATTTTTCTCTCCACATAGAGGAAAAATTAATTTAATTAATGAGATCACATTTGATATCAACTTATGATACTATATGAAAGAATTATTATGAAAAAACATTAATATGAAATTATATAATGTGGGTCTTGGTTATGAATATGGATAGGATCTTGGATCAAATGGTCAATACAAAAATACTTAATATTAGGGATAAACCTATTCTAAGGAAAAGATATGGTTCCTAAGTTTGAAAGGATGATATCTCTATAGTAATTATATCCCAAGTCATGAATATATTTTGATTGTATTATGTATTTTTATTAGTAAGTGATAAGTTAAATTGCGAGGACATGATTTATTTAACGGGTAAAATATAACACCCCAAGACTTCATAATATATTTTTCTAATATTGCATTTAATAGATTGATACACAAACAATGCCAAACCAAAACATGGGATGAAATAATATATGAAAATTATTACGTAATTATAAGATAAATAAAACCTATATTAAATAAAAATATAGTAATCAATTAAAATTTCTTACATTTAGAGGATAAATAATAAATAGGATTTAATTTTTCTTTCTCAAACAACAATTTAAAGTGTTAATAAACTAAATAAACCACTTTAAATGATTATAATGATAATATATGATATTAAAATATATGAAATAATATATTAACATTATATAAGTTATAAATTTATATGAAATAATATTAATAGAAATTAATGTTTTAAAACTTCAGTTTTTAATAAAATAAGTTTTCCTTTATATTTTAAACTTGTAATTGAAAGATAAATATATGAATTTTAGAATTTAAAATTTCAAAATTAAATTAATTTTTTTAAATTTTCATAAAAATATTATATTAAGGTAGTTTTTTTAGAGATTTTTGTATAAAAATTAATTTTTAGGTGAATAGTGAAAAATACAGTTTTTACTAAAAATGTAGCATTTATGACCATATAAAGTTATAAGTGTAACTTAAATACTTATAAAATATTTTCTAGGATAAAATATTTACATTTAAAAATACTATCATGAATTTATAAAACATATGTTTAACCACATAATAAATATTTTCCAATAAAATAATTTTTAGTCCTTTCTTTTAATTAAATATTATTTTTGGTAAAATCAGTTTTGGATTTCATTTAAATAAAAAAAAATTTATTTTATTTATAATAAAAAAATTATAACTTGAGAATAAAATTAATTGATAATTTAATCCCACACATAATTTTGGAGCTTAAAAATACACCTTTTCTAAAAAGGGTTCAACATATTACATACAATAATGTTAAAATTGAAATTTCTTACAAATATCTATTTTATATGATGAAATGGATTTCATATTTTTAATAATAATTTCCTGATTATTTAATAAGGTCCATTTTATTTTGAGACATTAAAAGTAAATTACTATTTAAAAACTAATTACTATGGAAAAATCTAAAATAGTAAAAGTAATAAATCAATGGATAAAGTGATTAAAAAATATTTCTAATTGCATTTTAAGGGGTTATAGACCATATCTCATCCTACAATAATTTATTTCCCATTTTTGGATCCATATAACATGTGAAACATGTGTTCTCTATATATTAAGTTGATGTATTTACAAAAATATCATTCTCACGACTTATTAAAGGGGCATTCCACCGCCCCTTAAAGACCACTTAATAAATTTTGTTTCAAACTAAAACTCTAAACATTATTATTAATTTATAATTATATTCCTTTTCCTGGATCATATTTTAAAAATATATTAACGTAAGACCTCCATTTATAATGAGTCTCTCAACAATGTTAGAGAATTTTAAAGTAAGTGAGAAGACATTGTAGGGGGGGGGGGGTCTTTATCTCAAATTTAATTTATTAAGACATATTTATGATTGTGCACCATGACATCCTTGATATGGTGTAATTACGTACTAATTATTTTTTTACTATATTCATGTAATTCATGGGGTTTGAAGAGCCATATCATGTTCTCTCATTAAATGACTTTTGATTCAAAAGACACCAAAGTTGTAAGGGGTTTCTTGGTCTCAATTCTTATTTCATGAGACACACATATTATTATGCATAGATTTAATTTTATACTATGTATATATTTATTATTTGTTATATTAAATTATAAATTATCTTTCATGGTATTTAAATACTAGTTTCATTCTATTTATCCTTCACAGGTTTGGATTTAGATGATATTGAAGTCGTAAGGCTTTCTTGTCTCAATTTCCACCCCAAGATAGATATCTCTTATTGTACACCATTTTTATTTGGATTGATATATAAAATGACCCATTAAAATTTTTTTATAATTATTCTCATATATTTTAAGTCATTGATTTTATAATTCCATTTTCTTTCTATCTTTAGGTTTTGGCCAAAAAATTACAAAATCTGTAAGGGGTTTTCTTAACTCAAATTCTTTTTTCAAGTCATAATGTTTACTTTTTAACTATGGTTTTGAAAGATGGACTTATTATATTATATTATAATACTATAATTCCTACCCCTACGGGGAAATTTATATTTGAAATTAAAATTTTTAAATTGATTTATTTCTTTCTAAAATTTATATCATTGTTTGGAATAATTTCCATCTTTTTTAATTATGGTTTCCCAGCCTTGTCTATATTTACCTTTCCTAATAATGCTATCCTTTTTATATGGAAACCCAACTATGTTTTATCATTTATGAACCTATATTTTTTCCTTCACTTATTTTAAAAAATTAAGTATCAATACTATTTTTATGATATGGGTTTTCAATGGTATTTCAAAATATTAAAATAGTTTTTTGATCCCTTCAAAATTAAATATTTTATCCTCCACCAATTTTTTTGATAATATCTATAAATATTTAAGGATTAATTATTGTAGTTTATATTTAAAAATTAAATACTATTCAATGTTTTCACTTCAATTTTTTCAAAATAACATTTGAAATTTCCAAATAAATTCATTATTTTAAGAATATATTGAAAGTGTATTCAAAAATCTATTTTTAACTTTTTCTATATAACAAATATTTCTAACACCATTATAATTTTATATAAAAGTTTCTCTCTAAATGTCCATGGTTTTTATATTAAATTAATTTTCTCTTATTTCCTTTAAAAATATTTCAATAGATCAAAGATATTTTTTTACCTAAAAGTTTTTTTTTCAAAACTCCTAAAAAATTGATTTATATCTATGTAATTTTACTCTGATACAAATTATGAGTTATAAATTTTATTCTTCAAATGATTCCATACACCTTCTCTCTTTGGATGGATTAATATGTATTTTTTCCTATAATATAAATTTCCCATCACTACCTTTTTCATGCATAGTAAATAACGGATTATAATGCTAATTTTTCATCCAATTCCTTTCCTTTTATAATTTCCTTATCTTACATTCCTTTGATCGAAGAGTGTTCACCTGGATTCCATACATTGATTGATTAGATAAATTACTAACCTAACTATATACACATAATATATATAGAGCAAATACCATATTCTTATCTTGATTGAATGGTATTAACCTAGAAAGTTACTTCATGTCATTGGATACCCATTTTTTTCTATCAGGTTTTCATGTTTTGATTATTGAGGGATTTAGGAAAGATCAATTATATGAAAACATTTTGAAAAGTATTTGAAACCTATTTTATTTCAATGGGTTATTAGTGATTTGATGAATAATTTATTTCAAGTTGAACTCACATATATGGACTAATTATGGCTGGTTTTCTATATTACCCTACAATATATTGGATAAAATTTTATATATCATGAGATAATATAGAGGTAGCCTTCTTGGGTATAATAAAAAACCATGGGTGATCCATTTGTGATATACTAAAAAAATCAAGGGTGGGCCTTCATGGTTGTTCTCACAATATAATTCATGGGCCTTCTTGGATATGAAAACAATATGATGATACCTTATTCTTATGTTTATTCTAATGAATCGTTTTTATTATATGTATCAATATAATGTTCCATTTCCATACCATATCCTTATGATTATACTATATTTATCATGTTTGTTATCTCATGGTTCCAAACTCTTTTTCTATGGTATATATTTTCTCTTATATGTTATTATATCATGAATTATAGAAACATTTCATGGATTACATGTTCTTTTAATAATAAATTTGTCCCCTTATCAATATTTATCTCTTGTTTATGATCTAACCATTGATGAATTGATGATATGTTTTCCCTTATTGAGTGTTTGACCTCAACCATTTATTATGTTATATTCCCTAGTTTATGATGATAATTCTAACTCATGAGAACTTTATAAGAGAGTTAAGTGTGTCTCAAGTATATTGGAATGTTCAAAAGTGTTGTCGAATCGGTTTCTTATATAGTTATAACTCAAAGTCTCTAAACATTCTATTCATGGGATTGTGAGATTATTTTGTGAGATACAGTGTTTCGCTCATGTAAATAATGTAAAATAAGGACATGTTTATCTTAATTTATTATATTTAACTATCCATGTAAGGTAGTTAATGATAACAAAACACATTACCTTATGGAGGTGGTAGTCCGCACATACACATGAACAACATTTCATTTTTTAAGGTTACATGGAAAATGTGGATAAATTTAATTAAATAAAAATAATTAAATTTAGAATAAGAATAATAATTATTTAATTATATAAGAATGAGAAAATTGTATTTGGAAGATAAAGGTATAAAATATGAGGTTTGGGATTGTTTAGTACTCTCGTTGAGATCTTGAGATTTCCCGTGGAGGAATTCTTAGAAATTGAGGACTTAGGATAACTTAAACTAACAAAAGGATTTGTAATGTGAAATAGGACTCTATAATAAGTGAAATGAACATATATTCAAGATTAATTTAAATTTTAGTGTGGATTTTAAGGGGTTGTTGAATACCCCTTTTATAAGTGGAGGGGATAACATTTTTTTAAATATAACCACTTAATATAAAATGATCTAATGTTTCACAAGGATATTGGATTGAATAGTGGAAAATAATATTGAGAATATAATTTTATATCAATAAATTTCGAAAAAATAATTTTATAGAAATTTCTAAACACGTTTTATCACTTTTACACTTGGTGAAACTCTTTTTTTCCTTAATTTACCATTACCGTGATAAATACAATTTCAACCTTAGTAACTATTTTTTTTTGACTAAAAATTAAAATACCATTATTTTTGAAATTAGACCATTTGATTTCAAATATAGAAACCACTTTATTAATTATTGTCACACCCCGACCCGGTATCTTTCAGTCACAGTTATTTTTATTTATTTATACTTAATTTTATTTTGGTTTCTTAATGTTTAAAAATTTATGAAATTAAAATCAAAAGAAAATAAAGATAAATAAATTCAAACAAATTTAATAATAATAATAATAATATTATGGTTAATAATATTATTATTATCAAGTTTATTATAATTATTATTAAATTATTATGAATATGAATATTATTTTTTTATTTTATTTTATTTTATTCCTTTATTTTTATCCCCTCTTTTATCTCTTTTTTTCTCTCCTTTCTCCCCTTTCTCTCTTACTCCCCCTCTTGCAACGTCTCTTGAATCTCCCCCTCTCCCTGTATCGCACCGCCTGCACGACCCCTTCACCGGCGAAAGTCCTCCAGCGCCTCTTCCTCCTTCCTCTGATGTGAAGATTATTCGACCTCCCTCCCTCCCTCGCGTAGCGGCCTTCCCCCCCTGCTCGTGCAACTCGGCCTTCCCTCCCCTCTCTTGTTCGCATCACCTAGTTCACCGAGAGAAGCTTCGATGCACCAGTCTCCCCCTCCGATGATCGAATCTCCTCCCATTTTGGTTTACGAACACCTTAGGTGAACTTATTATCCCTTCTCATTCTCCTAATTTGGTGTTTTATTGGATTTCATGGGGTGCACATATCTTGACCATACCCTAACATGTTTAGGGGTTATCTTTTTGGTTGATTATTGTTATTTAGTTTTCATCTTTGGTCCCTCATGGTGCGAATGCAGTGAAATTGAAATTTCGCACTGAAATTTGGAAGTTTCAACACTGAAGGTAAGAATTTCCATGTATTAGTGTTGTTTGATGAATTAATTCTCTTAAATAGTTAATTTGGAATACTCATTTATTTGTTTACTTGGTGCGAATATAGTTTTACTTGAGGTTTGATATGATTTCAATGTGTTTAGTAGCATGTTTATTTGATATGAATGTTTTGATTTTGTGAAAACCGATGTTGATCATTTCGTTGTGTTTTGTAAACATTGTTTTTGGTTTATTATGTCGTACAAGGGATGAGAATTCTGTTTTATCATGTTTTTGGTGTGTGTTTGGCTTTAAAAGTTGTTTTGATTGGGGGTTTGTGTTCAAAGTTTGGTAATACTCCTTGGGGTTGTTCCAAAAAAATTTCGAGTGATTTATTAAATATTATAAATGGTGCAAAACTGGTTTTTGAAAGAACTTGATATGCGCTTGGGTTGGAATTGGTTTTTGAATGTGAACTTGGGTGCACTTTTCATGTAAGAACCTTTTTGTGATTCTTTTAGGTGTTTTATAAATTAAAAAAAATGGTTTATTTAGTTTTTAAAATGGTGCGAATCACGTTTTCAATGGAACTTATGGTGAAAATGGGTTTGAGTGTAGGTTTTTAAAGAGAAATTCTTAATTTGGCATGTTTGAGTTATCATGTATTTCTAAATGTAAATTTTAAATGTTTTAAACAATGAAATTCATGTTTTGGAATTGGTTCTGGTGTATGTGACGATTTGAAATGGAATTTGGAAAGGATTAAATTGATTATGTGTTTTTCTTTTAATATTTTCGAAGGGTTTTATGAGTTATGTAAGTGGTGTGTCATTGGTGCAAAGCCTTGAAGTGTTATTTTGAAACATTTTGTATATTTTTAAGTGTTTAATTGTTTTATTGAATTATTTGTAAAGCACATTGAACTCTGTTGCAAGGTTTCAAGTTGCGGGTGACAAGAACGCCTGCATGTGCATGCATAAGGTAAGACATATATATATAAATGCCCTCTTTTTACATATTCCCTCATTGTGTGGGGAATATGTGCAATTTATCTAGGGGTATTTATATATATATATGTATAAATGCATGTTCATGGAAGTGCACATGTTCAGTTCGAGTGGTCGAAGACAAATAATGACATGTTTGAGGTAGGTCTCCTATGCCCATGCCTTTAAATTGAATTTCATAATTGCTTGATTGTTTTAAAAGTATGTTTTACATTTATGCTATATACACATGCTATGAAATTTGGTTGTAGTTGCTTGAAATGATTATGCATTTGTTTTGAGAATTGAAATGTATTTCTAATGCTATCGGTCTTAAGTAACCTTTTCTAGAAAATTTATTTTTCTAAGTGGTTTTCAATTGGTAATGTGTATTTCCAATGGTGTTTGGCCTTTTTGTCCAGTTACTTGTAAAAAAAGTGTTCCCTTAATGTAATTGAGCCCGTTTAGAATCTTAAGAATGATTTATGAAAAAGACAAAAACATCTCTTGAGGCACACCCCCTTTGGTTTTAGAAAAAAATGATTTTTAAGTTGAATGCGTTATTATGTGCCTTATTTAATGATTATTCATTGTGTGACGTGGAAGAGTAAGAATTCTCTTAAGGAGGGAGAATAGTGGTGATAGGTTGAATGGGTTTTAGAAAAAGAAAAGTGTTATGTACATACATGTTTTCTTAAAAAAAACTCCCCACCACTTGAAATAGAGCACAATGGGAAACCTTGGTATTTAGGTGGGTGACTAGGACTAGTACAATAGATGACATGACAGGGGTTCATCCCGATTCATCTAGTAGTATTGATGCAACAAAACTAACTAAACATATGATTTACTGAGGGTCCTGGTCTTCTAAGCCCCATTTTCTGAGGGTCGTGGTCTTCTAAGCCATGTTTTTTGAGGGTTATGGTTTCTAAGACACATTTCACTGAGGTACGAGGTCTCTAGTTCCCCACTTTTTCTAGATACCTATAGGTATTAACCTCAATTCTCATTTACGACATGCTACTTGTGATGTGATTTTCATTTTAGTGTTTTTATATTTGATGACTTATTTTTGAAAGCCATATTTCAATCCAAACCATTTTCTTTTCATTTTGAAATTCAAATTCATGATTGGAACCTATTTTGAAAATGTAGTGGGAGTGAAATGCTTTACTTGAAAATTCAAACTCGTTACATGATTTGGAAAAGAAGGAAAAAATTATTTTATTATATCTTATTTTCAAACTGGCATGATTGGATTTCTTACTAAAGGAAGGGGAACAAGACATGGTTATATTTTGGTATTCGTACTAAGAACCTCGATGCTCATGCCTACTTTACTTTTCAGTTGAAGGCTTTAATATTGGGACACTTTTGGGAGCGAGTGTAGTTTATGTTTCGTGGTGACCCATGGGGTCACCTAAGTTATGTCACGTTGCATCGTTTATTCCTTTTTTTTCACTTCCAATTTTTTTGGGTTATTTACCTTTAATTATTTTCTTGTTCAGTTTATGTTTATTTATCTTTTATAAGGACCAAATCATTCCCAACTAGTTTATTTTTAATGCCCGACACTAGTTTCTAGCCCGTGGGGATCGGGAACACCCTTTGGGCCATGTCACAGATCGGCTCGGGTGAACGGTTCATGGTCGACCCAGGTTGGTTCGTGAAAAAATGGTATCAAAGGGGCCTTGTTATTTGGTGTGTCATGTATCTTGGTGACTAGGTGTTTTGGGACTCGAGAGGAATGTGTGAGAAGGACGTCATGAACCCTTGCTCATTCCGAGACTCTAGTTTCCAGGGGTAGTACGGGATTTGAATTTTCTTCTTTGTCTTAGTCTATGTGGATGAGGGATGACAAAGGAAGTGAACCAGTGTTACGCATCAAGCTTGAATAGAGTAGAGACCCATTTACAAACCAAGTTCATGGTTCAAGATACTTACTGTGGTTAATACTTTCTCAGAGCGGGGTTTTCTAAGCCATGTTACCTGGTTGGCATAGCCACTGGTTCCTTGTTTTTTGAAATTTTGATGTGAGTTATGTTTGACCTTCGTTTTGGTTGGTGTGAGTATATCTAAAAAATAATTAAAATGGATTTTTGTGAAGGTGTTTTAAAATGGGAATGTGGTGTTAGAGTGGAAAAGTGGTTTTGAAATGGAAAATTTTCTCTTTTATCAAATGTGTGGTTTCAAAAGGGAAAATGGGAGGTGTTTTGGAAGTTGTTTTGGGATCTCAGTAGAAAATTTTGGACTGTGAATTGGATAAATGATTTGGTATTTGGAAATGTATTATTTTAATGAGAAGTGAAATTTTCAATTGGTTGGGAATTTGTCCTCCATGCTGAGTGATCTATTTTGAAAATGAGAAGTGTCTTGAATTGACCCTTGGTATTCTTATGGGGGATCACATATATAGAGTTTCCTATGTGGCACAGGGATAATTGGTGGTATGTGTGGACGGGGGAATGAGCTAGCACAAGGGTATATGTATATGTGGGACTTCATGGGATACCAATGGTGGATATTTATGTTTTTATGTTTCTTGAAAATAGTTTTCAAAAAAAAGAAACAATTTAAATGTTTTGAAAAGTGAGTGAAAAAAAGAAAAAAATTGTTTAGTGTTCTCTTATCATGTTTGGTATCCTTTTTTATGCATCTTGGTTTTGACATATTGAATTTTGGTCAAAATTGGGGTTTGAGTTTGAGATTTTGTTTGTGACTGAAGTGTGAAATTTTGATTTATGATGAGTTTTGATTCGGATTCGTGCCTCTTTTTTTTGAGTATGCTACCCACAAAAGTCCCAGAAGTTTCTATTGAGCCTCTTATAATTGTTGGTTCTACCCAAAATTATAATGGAGTGGTGGAATTGAATTATTTTCGGTTATTGTCCAGCATCCATGTTGATCGTGATCTATCGAAGGTAATGAACTGGCTTGGTGAAATCGTTGGTGTTTTCAAGTTATTGGAAACTCCCAAAACTATGAGAGTTCGTGTTGGTTTGGGTCCATTTGAAGGTGTAACTTTTAATTGGTGGAGGATATAATCCCAGTGCCGTTGCATGATGGTATGTCTTGGAATGTGTATAAGACCACTCTCATATGATGGTTTATACCTGAGGAAGTGAAGGCAAAGAAAGTGAAAGAACTAGTGAGTGTAGAGTAAGGCCAACGAGTAGTGAAGGCCTACCTGGGGCATTCCAAGGGGTTGATTCCATTTTCTCCGAAGGTATCATCGTGGAATTAGTTAAATTTTCTCTTGTGTGGTGTCTTCCTCTAGGGTTCCAGGACCATTTTTTTTGGTGTTTTGGAAGGTTCTCCATCCAGTGATGAGAGAGAATCATAGGAACCTATCTCAGACAAGTCTTCTTGTCAATTCCATCTTCTATTAGTTGGGCCACCCATTATTTGCTTATAGTGTGCTTGGTTTGGGTACTTTGAGTCGCCTTATCATCATCCTCCAAAGGCTTTCCATCAGTGTTGCCATTTGGGACAATTGGAGAGGTTCCGCTAGCGGCAACATCAACAGGAGTCTCAACCAAAGGATGTCAGCTTCTGACTATAGGGAAACAGATGCTTCAAGACATCAGATCTCCAGCCATAGGTCTCAGAGTGAAGCTCTTCACACAGTCAGGAATCATTGGGTGTGGGGAACCTTGGTCTAATTTTTGTCTCCAATGCTGAAATGGGGATGGTCTGAATTTCCCTGTTGTAGCTCTACTGTCTTTGAAGGTTCTGTTTTTCTATAGGAGGTGTAAAGGTCTCTTTTTCCTGTTGTGGTCTTTTTTCATTGAATATCCCACTGTGGTTGTAAGAAGGCTTGGTGATCTCATCTTTTTGGTAATTCCAGTAGTTACACCTCTTCATGTGTGATCCGTTTTGTTTTAGTACTTGCTCATTTTGGAGATGCTTGTCTCTTGTGAAAATGTTGAGTCATGGTTAAGTTCGTTATTTTGTAGAATTATTTTTTGGGTTTTCTCATGTGTCAGTGGTTTATGGTTTGTTTTGGAAGTTCTCATGTCGGTCTATACTGGTTGGTTAAAGCTGGATAGTTCTTAAATGGTGGGGAGACCCACCATGAATCCTGTTGTTCAATTTTCAAGGGTTAGTCTATATAGGAGTTTTGGACCTTGTTGCTAGTTTCTACTTTGGTTCAAGTTATCATTTCCAGAGTTATCCCATGCTGTGAGTCTCAATGTTTGTTGTGCTAGTTGGTTTCTTGGGGTGGGGAGAACCCTCCTCATTTCCTGGGTGCTCTTCTTATTGTAGTTTCCCTTAAAGATGGTTGGGTGTGACTGGTGGAGTGAAAAGTCAAACTGCATTCGTTATTTTGTTGTCCTTGTTTAGCTTCGAACTCAAGTTTGATTCCTTGTTTGGGTTGGGTGACTTTCTGGGGGAAAAAAGTTTTTGTGGTGGGGAGAATTGTCACACCCCAACTTGGTATCTTGAGGTCATAGTTATTTTTATTTATTTATTTATCCTTATTTATATTTTGTTTTTTTAATGTTGAAAAATTTATTAAATTAAAATCAAAAGAAAATAAAAATAAATAAATTCAAAACAATTTAATAATAATACTATTATTATTATGGCTAATAATATTATCATTATCATGTTTATTATAATTATTATTAAATTATTACGAATATGAATATTATTTGTTTTATTTTATTTTTTCTTATTCCTTTATTTTTTTCCCTCTTTTCTCTCTCTCTTTTTTTCTCTCCATTCTCCCCTTTCTCCCTTCCTCCCCCTCTTGCTGTGTCACGCGACTCTCCCCCTCTCCCTGTATCGCGCGACTCACACGACCCCTTCACCGGTGAAAGGCCTCCGGAGCCTCTTCCTCCTTCCTCCGATGCGGTGACCATTCAACCGTCCTCCCTCCCTCATGCGGTGGCCTTACCCCCAACTCACACAACCCAACCTTCCCTCCCCTCTCTTGTTAACACGACCTAGTTCACTGGGAGAAGCTTTAACATTTTGTTCTCTCCCTCATACGACTGAATCTCCTCCCGTTTTGGTGTGCGAACCCCTTAGGTGAGCTTATTCTCCCTTCTCATTCCCGTAATTTGGTGTTTTGTTGGATTTCATGGGGTGAACATATCTTAGACAAACCCTAATGTGCTTAGGGGTTATTGTTTTGGCTTATTATTGTTATTTAGGGTTCATCTTTGGTCCCTCATGGTGCGAATGTAGTGAAATTTAAATTTCACACTGAAATTCGAAAGTTTCGACACTGAAGGAAAGAGTTTCCGTGTATTAGTGTTTTTTGATGAATTAATTCTCTTAATTAGTTAATTTGGCATGCTCATTTATTTGTTTAATTGGTTCGAATATAGCTTTACTTAAGGTTTGATATGATTTCACTGTGTTTAGTAGCATTTTTATTTGATATGAATGTTTTGATTTTGTGAAAAACCATGTTGATCCTTTCATTGTGTTTTGTAAACATTTTTGTTGGTTTATTATGTAGCACAAGGGCTGTGAATTCTGTTTTATCATGTAATTGGTGTGTGTTTGGACTCAAAAGATGTTTAGATTGGGTGTTTGTGTTCAATGTTTGGTAATACTACTTGGGGTTGTTTCAAAATTATTTTGAGTGGTTTATTAAATCTTATAAAGGGTGAGAAACTAGTTTTTGAAAGAATTTGATATGCGCTTGGGTTGGAATTGGTTTCTTAATGTGAAATTGGGTACACTTTTCATGCAAGAACATTATTGTTCTTCTTTTAGGTGTTTTATAAATTGTAAAAATGGTTTATTTAGTTTTTCAAATGGTGCGAATCATGTTTTCAATGGAACTTATGGTGAAAATGGGTTTGGGTGTAGGTTTTTAAAGAGAAATGCATAATTTGGCGTGTTTGAGTTGTCGTGTATT
This sequence comes from Viscum album, assembly GCA_963277665.1. Lineage (NCBI taxonomy): Eukaryota > Viridiplantae > Streptophyta > Magnoliopsida > Santalales > Viscaceae > Viscum > Viscum album. The sequence goes on from OY728137.1 coordinate 1,285,279,261, forward strand.
TCTAAATGTATATTTAAATGGTATAAACAACGAAATGCATGTTTTAGAATTGGTTCCAATTTATTTGACGATTTGAAATGGCCTTTGGAAATGGTTAAATTGATTATGTGTTTCTCTTTTAATATTTTCAATGGGTTTTATGAGTTATGTAAGTGGCAGGACATTGGTGGAAATCCTTGATGTGTTATTTTGAAATGTTTTGTATATTTTTATGTGTTTAAATATTTTATTGAATTATTTGTATAACACGTTGAACTCTGCTGTATGGATTCAAGTTATGGGTGTCAAGAACGCCTGCATGTGCATGCATAAGGTAAGACATATATATATAAATGCCCTCTTTGTACAAATTTTCTCATGGCATGAGTAATATGTGTAATGCAGTTAGAGGTATTTATATATATATATACAAATTCATGTGCATGGAAGTGCGTAGGGTCAATTAGAGTGTTCGTCGACAAATAACAGCATGTTTGAGGTAGGTATCCAATGCCTATGCCTTTAATTTGAATTTCATAATTTCTTGCTTGTTTTAAAAGTATGTTTTACATTTATGCTATATACAGATGTTATGAAATTTGGTAGCAGTTTCTTGAAATGATTATGCATTTGTTTTGAGAATTGAAATGTATTTCTAATGCTATCGGTCTAAAGTAACCTTTTATTGAAAATTAATTTTTCTAAGTGGTTTTGAATTGGTAATGTGTATTTCCAATGGTGGTTGGAATTTTTGGCCAGTTAATTGTAAAAATAGTGTTTCCTTTATGTAATTAAGCATGTTTGGAATCTTAATAATGCTTTATTAAAAAGAAAAAACCTCTCTTGAGGCACGCCCCCTTTGGTTTTAGAAAAAAATGGTTTTTAAGTTCAATGCGTTATTATGTTCCTAATTTAATGCTTATGCATTGTGTGATGTGGAAGAGGGGGAATGCGGTTAAGGAGGGAGAATGGTGGTGAGCGGTTAAATGGGTTTTAGAAAATAAAAAGTGTTATGTACATACATGTTTTCTTGAAAAAGAAAACTCCCCACCACTTAAAATAGATCACAATGGGAAACCTGGGTATCTAGGTGGGTGACCAGGACTAGTACACTAGATGACATGACAGGGGTTCTTCCTGGTTCGTCTAGCAGGATTGACGCAACAAAAATAAAAAAAATATGATTTACTGAGGGTTGTTGTTGATACCCAAAGCTTGACGTACATAGACATTACATTACTTTTGTGGAATACTTAATACATGACAAAAACAGACACCAAAGGACCGTAATAGTTTAGTGTCTTTGGAAACTTGGATCATAATCTTCTAATCTTGGTGAAAGATCTTCAATATCTCCCATAAAGATCTTCCCCTTTTGTTTTATAACCTAAACCATTTCATTAAGTCATGGGGAAAAGAAAACATATAAAGGGTGAGCTCAAATGCTCAGTAAGGGTAAGCATATAGAAAATAAAACAAATCATATACATTTGAACTTAAAAAAACATGAACATAATGTTTAAACATCAAAATCTGGAGCAATGACATAAAAAATGGCAGTACGTAAGGAATAGATCATAAAGAAACATTAATCATGATAAAATATCATGGTAATAAAACATGTAATTGTGGAAACCATTAATCACTTGATATGATTTCCATAGTAGCCAAGGAATTGCTACCAAGACCATCTTAGTGGACAAAGTCCCTTTCTGAATCGAGTTTACTCCTCATTCTCATCCTGTATCACTGAACCAGATTAGCTTGACATTCCAGCCATGTCTATCTCATGAGATATAAATCTTTTCCCAATTCATTGGAGGGAGATATAGGTCCCACCCATCTCATAATGAAACCATTCTTATGTGTGCCACAAAATCATAAATCATATATCATAGCATAACCCATGTAATAAAAATGGGATTCTTAAACATCAAGCCATCATAACATAATCAATATAAGATAAAAGGAAATCATAAAATTAATTCCATAATAACATAATAAAATCAATGTAAAAATAGGGATAGAAACAGAACCCTATATTATCTTAGATGGAAAATAATTTTGATAAAACACTTGAACTCCATTCTTGAGGAAAATATCTTTTCTACTTAATTTTTTTTTACCTTTCTTATCATGTCATAAAATTTTAAACTAAAAGAAGTTGATTAAAAATAAACTTAAAAACTTGTAAAGGAAGATTCATGTAAATAATGTTCTATGAAATCATAAAAATCCATTCATGTTGTATAAGTTAAAAAAGAAGATTCTTCTCATACTTTGGCCGGAAAAGTCAAAAAGTACCTCGTACTAAAAATGAAAAAAGATTACTTTCATATATTTTACTCACCAAAGAGTAAAATTATATTTAAACAATTTTAGGAAGATAGAAACAAAATTACATATTTAGGAAACATGGATGTGGATGATAAATATTCCCCAATAAATTCGGAAGTATAAACAATCTCGGATAAAAATGAGATTGTGAGATTTTCCCTTACAATGATCGTTTTGTAAATAAAATAGTCCACTTATGTGTATTCACTATAAGGTCACATAAATAAATTATAAATACATGATAATATAAAAAAAATTCATTTCTCACATAATCAAAGAACAACATAAACAAGAATGAGAAGATCAACCCAAAGAACAGAAATTGGGTTAAGAAGTTCCCTTACCTCATGTCCGACTTGACTCGAACATTATTTAATCTCCTAAATAATAAAAAAAAGTTAATTTATACTTTCTTAATATCCATTATAAAGTTTATTATTCCTTTTATATTACTTATTACCATGTTATAAACATTATGTAACCATTTAAGTTAATAACATTTGTTTTGTCGATATTTGGTAATTGAGTCAAAAATCGACTTCTTATAATTACATGTTGTTCATGTGGTCAAAGGTTCATTATATAAATAATGATATAAATGATTTATATATCATATATATCATATATATCCAGCATATACATGTATTTATAATAGTACATAACATATGGAGGTAAAAAAATGAAATGCACCGTTCATTGAGACGATAAGCCGTACGTACGCATGAACGCTACTTTCATTTCTATTTATTATTTTAATATAATTAAAACATAATTATACATAGGTATATTATAATTTCAATATAATATCATATATAATATCATTAAATCCTTCCTTTATACATCCCACATAAGGCATTAACGAATCACATCACTTTGAGGGGGCGATAGTCCGCACTTTCTCAAATGAGATTATCATATTTATCCACTATGGAAACCATAAAGTCTTGATATAATTGGGAATTAAAGAAGCATAAGAAAATAATAAACATAATATATATCATATATAAATACAGTTCCATCATAATGTCCACCATGAGAGGCGGTAGGATAAAATCGAACAATCATCGTTTCGTGAGGCGTTAGTTTGCCATCCACAAGAACATTATGTTCTTCATCCATTAGATGGAAGTGTGTGTAAGTGTAGTTAGAATACTTCTCATAAAAAAATCCTAGTATATTTAGTTTAATGGTGTTGTGACAAAATAAAGGATTAAAAAGAGTTTAGGGGTTAGAGAAGTAGAATAAAAAAACAATTAAAGAGAAACCGTTACCTTTAATTTTGGTAACTTCCTTTGGTTTGAACCAAAAGGACTTCTTGAAGTGCCTTCTGCCTAAGTTGAGTCTTCTAGGGGGAGGAGAGGGATGTAGGGAGATTAATTGGGAATAGGTTGGATGAGCCAAATGGCTTGAGAGGTGTGAAGAATTGGATAGAAATGGTCTCCTTTTATAAGGGGGGAGGAGGGGCTCTTTTGGACAGTGTGAAAATATTATTTTATTATAAACTTATCTTCAGTTTAAAAATGTCCAAAAATCATTACAGATGAAGATAATATGACTCATGGTCGAAATAAAATCATCCAATCATAATTGGACAAGTTTTGGAAAATATTTTAATCATTATAATCTTATTTATTTAAATCATTTATTAATGGGGTAAATACTGCATCATTATTTTGTCATAAAAAATTTAATTTATTTGATGTCTAAAAATTATAAAAAAATACCATCATGTTGTAAATATTTTTAGATTTTTAATGAATCTTTATATTAAAAAATATAATTAATATAACTCCTTATAAAAATTAATTACTAAAATATTTTTGTTAATGTCAATTTTGTCTTTACATTAAATTAATTAATCCAAATTGTCATTATAACTACCAAGTGGATCAATGGGATCCCAAAATCAACCCAAGGATGGAAATGGTCAGAAAATACTAATCCAATAAGTTTAGGACAAGTGTTAAGATAATTTTTAATTATTATAATATTCTTTTAACGTTGAATTACCCTATTTACCTTTATCCGCGGTAAATAAAAGTCAAAAGTTACTATTCACCAAAAATTATTTTCATCTTATTGAACCAAATTTTACATCTTTATAACAACCATCTATATAGGATGTTTGAAATTCAATTCACAGAAGTGGTAAAATTTCATTTAAATGAAAGAGTCAGTTTTTTAACTACTGCTAAGTGGTTTCACTCTTCATCAAATATTGAAGTTTTTCAAAAAAATACCAAATATTAAGCCTAAGCTATATTTGATATTCGAATTCAAAAATTATGTATATTTTTCCAAATTAAAAACATATAAGTGACATTAAATAATTTTAAAATTAATTCTCTTTATCAAAACAAATAGCGTGTTTTTAAGAAACAATAACTATCAAAAGATCAACACTTGTTTATGTCTAAATTCAAAGTGAAATTAATTCCAATGGCCAAAAATGGATTAAATGGTAAAAATATATTCTAATTAAACTTTAAAACCAATTAAAAAGATCATATAACCATATAAATTATTGCGATGAAAAAATCTATTTTTAATTAAAATATATCGTGTTTTTACTATTCATTAAAATCTGAAAGTTATCAGAATAATATGAAACATTTATCCGAAGTAAAATTTTATATCATGATTTCAAATAAGAATTTTATTTTTTCAAATTGAACTTATAAACATGGAAAAAACTATATTTAAAGTGGGTGTGCCATCAAAAGGCGGCAAAACTGCATTTTTTGAAAAATATTTATTTTACCCGAAAAATATATTTTGTTCTCATACCATGTTCTAGAAAATGTGTAAGATGAATAATAATGTTATAAAATTTAAAATGCAGTTAATAATATTCATAACAGCTAGTCTATAATAATATTATATCAATATATCATTGTTTAGTGAAACCCGATATTGCGTACTACACACGCTATCGAGGAAGGTCGCGATTGCGTGTAATGCAAGCCAAGTCAGGGTTGCGTATTGTGCAATACTCCTTCGTTGTTTCATATAACACAATCCAACCATATTTCATTTATAAATTGAATATATATATATATATATATACACTCAATGTTGTGTAGAATAACTAATATCAAACGAACTTGAAATTGTGTGTAACATGATCCAAGAATAGTGTTGCGTATACTACAAGCTAATACAATGTTGCGTATAGTATAAGATAATTTTTTTGTAGCATAAAACACAAGACATCAATGAAATTAAAAATAATAATTCTCATAAATTCTTGGGTTGTTACATTCTACCCCCCTTAAAATTAATTTCGCCCTCGAAATTCATCGGCGTTATAAATGGTTTACTACTTGAAAGTTTCTTTCATAGAAACCCACATCGTAAAAAGGAATAATAAAACTTAAATTTAAAAAGTGAAGTATGAAACATAACGGTTACCCAAATTAACACATCATTGGGTTTCCACATAAGAGAACATAGGTGAAAATATGGATATGGAAGATAAATATAACCATCAATTTCTGATAGAGAGTGGTAGAGAACATGGCTATGAAAAAGCCAACAATCACAAAGCCATAAATTTGTGATGATCTAAGTTACCATCTGATTCATCAGATATAAGAGCACTATGACAACATTTTTGGTTTCCAAAATCATTTCCCTAATGTTGAAGAATTTTTGAATTAAAAGAAATACTTACTTGATTTTTGTACAATATCACTGTTGTTCTTGCCTTGAACAATTTACACTTCATCTCTTAAAGAAATGAAGTTGAATTTGTCTTTCACGAAGTTTTAGTAGATCATGCGATAGAATGATAGGTCATTCCATCTGTCTCAAACATAAGTTAGCAAACGTTATATACATAAGTCCATCTATGGTGTGATTAATCAAATATGGTTCCAAAAACTGACTTATACTTCAACTATCATACTACTTAATAAAATAAAACTAGTTTCAACTAACCAGGGACTTCCTGTAGGCCAGTGGTAGGCGATAAAGGCCTGTCGCACTTCAGTTGGGGGTTCGATTCCCACAGCTTTGTCCGACGCGATGGGTTGTTGCTCGTCCTACAGGATGTCCTTTTTCTAAAACTATATTATTATAACATCCCATCAATAATATCGAAAAAAGTTCTAGCCTTAAACAATACTATCTAATGTCCGACATAATCCATTCCAATCTTTAGACTTATCCAAAATAAATCTATCCAATCTCATAGTATAAAGAAAATGATTACGGGAAAGGTCACATAACAAGCACATGAATACCATCATTTATCCCTCATATATCACAAGATATATCTTGTTGGTCACATTCCAAACATGTGAATACCTTAATCGTGTATTCTCTTGAAACATAAATTACCATAGAACCTTAGTGAAAACATGAATGCTATCAAATGGTAACTCTTTACACATAACAAAATCCCAAAATTTCTATATACTCAAACAATGATATCACTTTGTCTTTATATCAGTCATGAGATCATGAATACTATCAAATAATTTATTTTCTTCTTATCCCTTCATTATGAACCTATCATCTGCATTCCAAAATATTTGAATCAATTTTCATGGTTACCAGTACCATATTATTATAGAAAACCACAATGGACCAATACACAGATATTTCAATATACTATAAAAGCACCTCAACAACATTATTATTGAATTACAATACCTAAGCCCTTAAATCCATAATCTTCAATGACTGGCATAGAATAGGTTCTTCCTCACTTTAGAAGTAACTTCTTCAGTCAGGGCATTGAGTTGGGTAATGCCCATGTTCTCTGAAGATAAGACATTGGACACCATAACAGTCTGTCACTCTATGACCCTTTTCTCCACATAGATAACATATTCCCCTCCATTTGAGGTATTCCTCAAGGTTCTTCTTCCCTTCTTTAGAAATCTCAATATTCCTTTCTCTATGCTCCTCACCATGCGAACATGTATAAAATTCCATCTTCCTCTTATTTGATGACTTAGGAATACAACTAAAGTTCACCTTGTTAATCATATATCGAGATGTCTGATTTAGCATAATCACAATATCTTTCTCTCTAGGAATTACATAATTTCGTTGATCATAGTCACCAATTTGTCCATTGGAATCAATTTTAACTTAATTCATTCTCGTTCCCTCCATTGACTAAGACCGAAAACCATAGTGTAAGAAATGGTTAAAATAACGAGGAACTACATAATCATAAAAAGTCACTTATGGGATTTATAACATATGAAAAATTATTTAATCCATGACACATTAGGTTCACCCTAGGTTATTCATGATCGTCAACATAATTCTAGGACTCTAACCTATACATATACTTAACCTTAGGGACATCCCTACACATACCTTAGAAATATCACTAGGGATTTCACTAAAGTTTTCGCATCCTAGTTTCCAAAGGTTAAATAAACCTTTCCTCTAATGCCAACTCTAGAGACCCAAAGCTTGACGTACATAGAAATTACATTACTTTTGTGGAATACTTAATACATAACAAAAACAGACACCAAAGGACCGTAATAGTTTAGTGTATTTGGAAACTTGGAACATAATCTTCTAATCTTGGTGAAAGATCTTCAACATCTCCCATAAAGATATTCCCCTTTTATTTTCTTACCTAAAACATTTATTTAAATCCTGGGGAAAATAAAACATATAAAGGGTGAGTTAAAATGCTCAGTAAGGGTAAGCATAGAGAAAATAAAACAAATCATATACATTTGAACTTAAAAAAAACATGAACATAATGTTTAAACATAAAAATCTGGATCAATGACATAAAAAATGGCATTACGTAAGGCATAGATCATAAAGAAACATTAATCATGATAAAATAGCATGGGAATAAAACATGTATTTGTGGAAACCATTAATCACTTGATATGATTTCCATATTATCCAAGGCATTTTATCCAAGACCATCTTAGTGGACAAAGTCCCTTTCGGAATCGAGTTTACTCCTCATTCCAGTCCTGTATCACTGAACCAGATTAACTTACCATTCCAGCCATGTATATCTCATGAGATATAAAATATTTACCCAATTCATTGGAGGGATATACAGGTCCCACCCATCTCATAATTAAACCATTATTATGTGTGCCACAAAATCATAAATCATATATTATAGTGTAACCCATGTAATAAAAATGGGATTCTTAAACATCATGCCATCATAACATAATCCATAAAGATAAAAGGACGTCATAAAATTAATTCCATAATAATATAATAAAATCAATGTAAAAATAGGTATATAAAGAGAACCCTATATTATATTATATGGAAAATAATTTTGATAAAACACTTGAACTCCATTCTTGAGGAAAATATCCTTTCTACTTCAAAAACATTTTACCCTTCTTATCATGTAATACAATTTTAAACTAATATAAGTTGATTTAAAATAATCTTTAAAACTTGTAAAGTAATTTTCATGGAAATAATGTTCTATGAAGTCATAAAAATCCATTCATGCTGTATAAGTTAAAAAAGAAGATTCTTCTCATACTTTGGCATGAAAAGTCAAAAAGTACATCGTAATAAAAACGACAAAAGATTCCTTTCATATATTTTACTCACCAAAGGGTAAAATTGGTTTTAAAAAATTGTAGGAGGATACAAATAATATTACATATTGAGGAAACATGTATTTGGATGATAAATATTCCCCAGTAAATTCTGAAGTATAAACAATCTCGGATAAAATTAGATTGTGAGATTTTCCCTTATAAGGATATTTTTGTAAATAAAATAGATCACTTATGTGTATTCACTATAAGGTCACATAAATAAAGTATAAATAAATTATAAGATATAAAAATTCATTTCTCACATAATCAAAGAACTACATAAACAAGAAAGACAAGATCAACCCAAAGAACAGAAATTGGGTTAAGAAGTTCCCTTACCTCATGTCCGACTTGACTCGATTGTTATTTAATCTACTGAATAATAATAAAAAGTTAATTTCTATTTGGTTAAGAGCATTTTTCAAGTTTATTATTCCTTTTATATCACTTATTACCATTATATAAACATTATGTAACCATTTAAGTTAATAACGTTCGTTTTGTTGATATTTGGTACTTGAGTCAAAAATGAACTACTTATAATTACATGTTGTTCATGTGGTCAAAGGTTCATTATATACAGAATTATATTCATGATTTATATATCATATATATCATATATATCCAGAATATACATTTATTTATAATAGTATGTAACATATGGAGGTAAGAAATGAAATGCACCGTTCATGGAGACGGTAAGCCGTACGTACGCATGAATGCTACTTTCATTTCTATTTATTATTTTAATACAATAAAAACATAATTATACATAGGCATATTATAATTACATTATAATATCATATATAATGTCATTAACTCCATCCTTTGTACATCCCATATAAGGCATTAACGAATCACATCACTTTAAGGGGGCGGTAGTCCACACTTCCTCAAATGAGATTATCGTATTTATCCACTATGGAAACCATAAAGGCTTGATATAATTGGGAATTAAATAAGAATAAGGAAATCATAAACATAATATATATCATATATAAATATAGTTCCATCATAATGGCCACTATGAGAGGCGGTAGGAGAAAATCGAACAATCATCATTTCGTGAGGCATTAGTTTTCCATCCACAGAAACATTATGTTCTTCATCGATTAGATAGAGGTGTGTGTAAGTGTAGTTAGAATACTTCTCATAAAAACATACTAGTATATTTATGATACTGGTGTTGTTATAAAATAAATGATTAAAAATAGTTTAGGTGTTGGATAAGTAGAATAAAAGAAAACAATTTAAGAAAAACCGTTACCTTTAATTTGGGCCACTTGCTTTGGTTTGAACTAAAATGACTTCTTGAAGTTCCTTCTGCCAAAGGTAAGTCTTATAGGGGGAGGAGAGGTATTTAGGGAGCTTAATTGGTAAGAGTTTGGATAAAACAAATGGCTTGATAGGTGTGAGTAATTGGATATAAATGGTCTCCTTTTATAAGGGGGAGGAGGGGCTCTTTTGGAAAGTGTGAAAATATTATTTTTTTATAAACTTATCTTCGGTTTAAAAAGGTCCAAAAATCATTAAATATAAATATAAGAGGAATCATGGTCGAAATAAAATAATCCAATCAGAATTGGACATGTTTTGGATAATATTTTAATCATTATAATCTTATTTATTAATTCATTTATTAATGAGGTAAATACTGCATCATTATTGTGACATAAATAATTTAATTTATTTGATTCCTAAAAATTATAAAAAAATACCATAATGTAGGAAATATTTTTATATTTTAAATGAATATTTGTAGTCGAAAATATAATTTATATTACTCCTTATAAAAATTAATTACTAAAATATTTTTGTTAATGTCAATTTTGTCTTTACATTAAATTAATTAATCCAAATTGTCATTATCACTACCAAGTGGCTCAATGGGGCCCCAAAATCGACCCAAGGATTCCCATGGTCATACAATACTCATCCAATAAGGTTAGGACAAGTGTTAAGGTAAATTTGAATTAATATAATATTCTTTTAACCTTAAATTACCCTGTTTACATTTAACCGTGGTAAATAAAAGTCAAAAGTTAGTATTCACAAAAAAATATTTTCATCTTATTGAACCAAATTTTACTTCTTGATAACAACCATGTATGTCATATTTTTTAAATTCAATTCATATATGTGGTAAAATTTCATTTAAATGAAAGAGTCAGTTTTTTAACTACCACTAAGTGGTTTCACTATTCATCAAAAATTGAAGTTTTTTTCAGAAAAATACCAAAAATTAAGCCTAAGATATATTTGATATTCCGAATTAAAAAATGATGTATATTTTTACAAATTAAAAACATATAAGTGACATTAATTAATTTTAAAATTAATTCCTTTAATAAAAAATAGCGTGTTTTTAAGAAACAATAACTATCAAAAGATCGACACTTGTTTATGTCCAATTTCAAAGTGAAATTAATTCCAATGACCAAAATTGGATTAAATGGTAAAAATATTTTCTAATTACACTTTAAAACTAATCAAAAAGATAATCTAACCATATAAATTATTGCGATGAAAAAAGTTTTTTTAATTAAAATATAGCGTGTTCAAACTATTCATTAAAATATGAAAGTTATCAGAATAATATGAAAAATTTATCCAAAGTTAATTTTTATATCTTGATTCAAAATAAGAATTTTATTTTCTCAAATTGAACTTATAAACATGGAAAAAACTAGATTTAAATTGGGTGCACCATCAAAAGGTGGCAAAACTGCGTTTTTTAAAAAATACTTATTTTACCTGAAAAATTTATTTTGTTCTCATACCATGTTCTAGAAAATGTGTAAGATGAATAATAATGTTATAAAATTCAAAATTTATTTAATAATATTCATAACAGCTAGTCCATAATAATATTATAACAATATATTATTGTTTAGTGAAACCCGGTATTGCGTACTACACACGCTATCGAGGAAGGTCGCGATTGCGTGTAATGCAAGCCAAGTCAAGGTTGCGTGTTGTGCAAGACTCCTTCGTTGTTTCGTATTATATAATGCAACCATATTTCATTTATAAATTGAATATATATATATATATATATACACTCAATGTTGTGTAGAATAACTACTATCAAACGAACTTGAAATTGTGTGTAACATGATTCAAGAATAGTGTTGCTTATATTAAAAGCTAATACGGTGTTGCCTATAGTACAAGATAATTTTGGTGTAGCGTACAACACAATACATAAATGGAATTAAAAATAATAATTCTCATAAAATCTCGGGTTGTTACAGTTGTGGTCTTATAAGCCACGTTTTCTGAGGGTCGTGGTCTTCTAAGCCACGTTTTCTGAGGGTCATGGTTTCTAAGCCATGTTTCACCGAGGTACAAGGTCTCTAGTTTCCTACTTGTGCTAGATACCTATAGGGATTACCCATGGTGCTCATTTGCAACATGCTTCTTGTGATGTAATTTTCATTTTAATGTGTTCATATTTGATGACTTATTTTTGAAAACCATATTTCAATCCAACCTGTTTTCTTTTCATTTTGAAATTCAAATGCATGCTTGGAATCTATTTTGAAAATGTAGTGGGAGTGAAATGATTTACTTGAAAATGAAAACTCGTTACTTGATTTGTAAAAGAAGAAAATACATTATTTTATTATATCTTATTTTAAAACTGGCATGATTGGATTTATTACTAAAGGCAGGGGCACATGACGTGGTTATATTTTGGCATTCCTACTGAGCATCTCAGTGATCACGCCTAATTTAATTTTCAGTTGCAGGCTTTAGTCTTGGACCACTTTTGGGAGTGAGTGTAGTATACGTTCTGTGGTGACCCATGGGGTCACCTGAAGTTTGTCTTGTTGCATCATTTATTCCTTTTTTTTTCACTGCCAAGTTTTTTGTGTTATTTCCCTTTATTTATCTATTTGTTCAGTTTATGTTTATTTATCTTTTTTGTGGGCCAAATCATTCCCAAATGGTTTATTTTTGATGCCCGACACTAGTTACCAGCCCGTGGGGATCGGGAACACCCTTCGATCCATGTCGTGGGCCAGCTTAGGTGACCAGTTTAGGGTCGACCTGGGTTGGTTCGTGATAATTAAAAAATTTTAAGGGTGATAAAAATTTATTTTATTATTAGCACACATTAAACGTAAATACCAAATTTAGAAAAAAGGGTATTTTTTAGTATATAAAATATATTTAGGATAAAATTATGAAAGTTATAAATTTAAATGACATTAATTATCTTATTATTACATAAATAAGATTTATTTGGATTTAAAATCAATCCAAAACTGAATTCCACCTTGAGAAAACGTAATTAAAAATGAAATACGAAAAACCATTTTTTATGAGGTTAAAAGATTAAATATGTTTTCAAAATGTAAAACATGAGTTTTTTAAATTAAACCTAGTATTTTAATTGAATTATTTTATTTATTAAATATTTGTTTCAAATAAAAAACATTTTATAGGTTTTTTAGTTTTAATTACCTCATGATAAAAACACTATTATATTAGTAAAAACTATATTTTTCACTATACACCTTAATAAAATTATTTCAAAAAACCTTACAAAATAGCCCTAAAATAATTCTGACATGATGAACTGAAAAATAAAATTCATTTTGATGAATTTTAAATTGAAAATTTAAGAATTTAAGTTTTAAATGGAGATATAAAATATAATGAAAAGTATTTTTATAGGAAAATTAATTTTTCAAATATTAATCATTTTTACTCTTATATCCAATAGTTTTTTAATTAAAATAATGTTAATATATTATTCATATCAATAATATATTTTCTCATAATTTAATCTCAATATTTTTAATTTCTTAAAATATGGTAGATAAAAAATTTATTTTATTAAAAATACATTTTGAACATAAAATGATTTTTTTATTTAAATACACTAATTGAATTTTATCAATACATTAATATCAGCAAATACCATTATTTTTTATTAAAAAAACATTTATTTTTTTCTATATGGGGTTTTTTTCTGGATGGAGTTTTATTCCCCTTGGTGGGATTTTTTTTCATATATCCTTTCCATTATAGGATTTGAAGCAAAGGGCATGAGAGATTGGATCATTCTCCTTAAGGTCAGGTATGTTATGATTTCAAGAGTGGGATTTTCAGTTCAAACCTTTCACCATAAAAGACACTAAAGCTCAAGTCAAGATCAAGATTATTGTCCTTAATTAGATCTCATGTCGTTATAAAATCTTATTTTACATTCTATCTGATGTGGGAATCCTGATCAAGATGGATAGGAATACTAAGAATTTTAGATTTGGTCACTATTCTAGTGTTAAGGTTGAGGTTTACATGAGCACTGACTTGATGTACAATGTTTTTTTGTCAGCATTGGATAATGATACACATTTAAAAGTGTAATATGAATGAATTCATAAATTTTTTTTGGACTTCCAAATGATTGGATATGTTAAGGATAAATTCCACAGGTCTGTGGTTTTCTCATTTTGTTACTCTAAAGGGGACCCATAAGCTTCTTGTAAAAAAACATTTAGGATGCAATCAACACAGAATATGGTGGACCCGATTGGTGTTACATAACCCACTCTTGACAAAGGTAATGTACATATTAGAGATGATGAGGATAAGGAGTTGATATAGGAGACTCATAAGTCATGGGGGATATCCCCATATATCCAAACATATGAGGGAAAACTTGTGACTTCAGAGAAAAAAAATCCAATCATGCAATTGAAGGAAAAAATATGGGTGATGAGAATATTTCAAGGATTTATTAGTAAATCAACAAATTAAGGGAAAATCAGGGGATCCATGGAAGGTGGGATGAAATCGAGGATGATTCCACAAAAACCCATAATATAGTCATGTATTGTATAAAGGGAAAGCTATTTTTGTGGATGATGAAGGTTTTCAACTTATTCCTCCTAGGAATGTGAGATAGAGGAAATATTATTCTTATCTTAAGTTGACTATGGTGACCAAGTATCATGGTCCCTTAGACTACTTTGACTTGTATAGTGATTATGATGATTTATATCAGTTTGATTATGATTTTTGGGGTTCTCTAGTTTATATTGGCCTGAGGTCATGATGTTTGCATGACCCCCATCTCCTTCCTGTTCTTGTTTTCTTTTTTTTAATAACAGTGATTTTCCCAAATCTTTCTGACTAAAATGGTCACATTTACTTTATATAATCCGATATTAATAATATGTTTCCCTATTAATTTTGGTTCGATATTTCATGTGAAGAAATATTTTAAATATATTATTTAATAAAGAAAAATATTTATTAAAATCATAGGGTTTTACAAAGAACTTTTCTAAAAAATGAAACTTCTAATTAGTTTTTTCATTTAAAGTATATATTATTGGCTACATGCCTTCCATTTTCTTATATGTACCACATATGTCTTTACATTATCAAAAAACTCAAGGTGACACTCTAAAACCTATACCTCTGACATGGTCAGATTTTTTAGGCACATAAAATCAATTGAAAGGGTTATTTAATAAGATACAACAGATGATGATTCATTTTTTTAAAAAGGATAAAAAAATATTAGAAAATATATATTTATTTTATTTTAATGCATATTTATAGCTTAAAAAATTTCAATTATGACATATTGACACATTATTCCAATAATTTTTATGTATTTTCTTATTATATTTTTCTATATTTTTACACGGGTCTATTTCTATAGCATATGAAATGCGATAAGGCCACTATTTTTCATGTTTAGTCTTATTGTATTTCAACCATTATAACCTTAGGGTCTATTTTTATTTTTTATGGGAGATTTTTCAATGAAGGAGACCTATATAATATTTTTGGTAAAGAGAAATACAAAATATCACTTTCTTACTTTTGAATATCTCTTATGTGTTCACATATGGAAAAAATAATGTTGTGAATGAATATTCATTATTATTTTTATTGTAATAAAATTATCATCATTATGGTAATTTATTTCTAATTTTTAGTGATTATATAATTACATTAAATTCTTATGGAAGATGAAATAATTTTTCATTAGTGTATAGGAAAATAATATAAATGATTTTGAAAATATATAAATTATTATAATTTGAGTAAGTTATAGTGTTGCACGCCTTTAATTGAAGATTATATCAAATTATCAATTTTCTAAGAGTCTATATTTGAATTCCACTTTTGTCTTGATGTATTTAATGTCTAATTAAATGAATAGTTTCAAAAATGAAAATAATGTTATTTGGTAATAAATAATATTTTATTAAATGATTTAAAATTTCTAAAAATACTATCTCCAGAAACGTCATTGGAATATGTTTAAAAATATATTCTATGGTTCATTTATGGACCAATTTTTTATTTATAGTAAATATCTTGACCCCTAAAGAGTAGAAACATCATTGTCACTGTAATTATCAAAAAGTGTTAACATGGGTTAAAATACAGAAATAAGTGTACCAAAATAATCTAAAATTATCCAAATTTTATAGGATGATATTATTTCAAAAAATAATCATCATATATTCTAAATTTATCATTTTGGATATATTTTTTCATGATATATAATTTATATTAATTTAATACTTTAAGAAATTCCAAACGTGCCCCTCCACTCACTTATAAAAGGGAACATCTACTCCTCTTTTCTTCTCACATCAAAAGCCTTTTGGTTCAAGCAAAACCTACCAAAATACCATACTTACTTCTTCTATCACATCTTCAAATGATTTTTTTATTATAAAACCCTCATAGTAATCCTTTTGTTGTAAACTTAATTAGGTTTTCTAAAGAATTCGTATCATTCATAACTGAGTGTTTTTGTTTTATTTTTTCATCCACCTCCTAAAAATATTATTCAAACATAATTATATAATAACATCAATATATTTTATATAATAATATTTTTATATTTTAATGTAATACCTTATATCCAACTCCCTTTCCATCAAATTGGAAACAAAACCATCATTCGTGTGGACGACAGACTACCACCTAATGAATCAATGTAATTAATTTTTCAACAGCACCGATCAAGGATGGTATTAATGATGGATTTGATATATATATATATATGTGATATTTTTTAATGATTTATCATTATAGAAATTTAATAAATAAAATAATCTCTTACCTTTCAATTTATTTAAAAATGATAATGTTTTTCATGCGTATGTGTGGATTACCACATCCACAAAGGGATGCAATTCGTTTTTCATAAAAAACAACATTACTACTATATTTAATTGTGTTTAAAGAAATAATATGATATTTATGTTATAATTATCATTATATATTGATAAAATTATACTTAAGTTCTTTTCATCATTATCGTTGAAAAATAGAAACATTACTCGTGGATACGTATGAACTACCATCTCCATGATTGTAACAGAATTCATTTTTTGTAACCATATTTCAAGGTTTGTTTTAAAATAATAATTGATGTATAAAAATTATAATTGTTTCAATATTATTATTCTATAGATGATGGAAT
The DNA here is from genome assembly GCA_963277665.1 of Viscum album. Classification (NCBI taxonomy): domain Eukaryota; kingdom Viridiplantae; phylum Streptophyta; class Magnoliopsida; order Santalales; family Viscaceae; genus Viscum; species Viscum album. The sequence continues at coordinate 1,285,296,607 of OY728137.1, forward strand.
ATTTACTACTTTTACCATATTCAAAACACCGAAGTTATTTTGGACATATGAACCAAATATCGTCCAAACATATGATGTGAACTTAATTGATTATGTAATTAAATATGACAATGTAATGAATAAAATAAAAGGAATAATAAAACTGAAAAGTTTTTTTAGAAATTAAATAAATAACATAAATTTATTATTCTGGAAGATAAATAACATACGTGATGATTCTTACATGATGAAATGATTCCATATCAATTTCCTTTAATTGGGTAATATTTTAATGTTTTGAACCAATTAATTTTATATAAATAATATAATAACATTTTTCATGTCATATAACGAATCATTCATAGTTCATGGTATTTTATGTTTCAATTCAAATTGTTTCATCCTAAGGTATTTGACTTGAATGTTACCAAGTGGTAAGTGGTTTCATAACTCAATTTCTTTTCATTAGGTAATATTAATTATTCATTATCTTTGATATTCTAACATTATGTCTGTGATGAATTTTAATTATTTTATGTTTTATTAATTGTTGTTTTATATAGATTTAAATTTTATACATATAATAAATTCATTAATTAATTCTCACTTCAACAATATGATATTTGTAGGAGATTTTATCTCAACTTATACTCTATTGAGACATATTTGGGATTATAATCCTATTTATTTTTATAATGTGTATATACTAAAACTTTGATATGGTATATCATTAATATAATTATTTTCAAGTATCTAATGTTTCAATCAAAGTTATTTTTTTCATGGGGGTTATGAGTTTAAAGGTACCAAAGTGGTAAGGGTTTATTTTATAATCTCATCATTATTCAAGATTATTTATGTTTATGTTTTTTATGGTGGGAATATTTGATATATATATATCTTAAACCAAAATTATTATCATATCCTATGGTTATTTATAGAAATTATAAATTTTTTCTTTCATTTTATACTCTTTAACTACTCAAAATACTAAAACCATTTTTGTAAGGAAAACAATGTTGTTTCAATTAATAAATTGGGAATATTTTTCTTCTATATCCCTTTTTGTTTAAAATATTTTAAAAAATATTATTAATATTCTCTAATGATTTGTTATATAAAATTTTACCCAACTTTTAATTTTTAAGAAATAATTAAAATGGAATATTCTTATTATTTTTTGAAAAAGTCACTAGTTTTCTTTTTAATTTTTTTGAAAGGAATCATTGTTTTAATAAAGCTATAATGAAAGGAATTTTTACACTATCATATAATTTAATTACTTTGAATATTCATTTAAAAATTTATAATTTTTTTTTCAAAATAAAATTTCTTTCCAAATTTTCTAGGAGTTTTTAGTTTTTAAACATTGATTTCAAAATAAAATGGGTATTTTACTCAAAAATGTTGTTAATTATAGTTTTATGGTATTTATATTCATAAAAAAACCATTATTATCCAATAGGGATATAATTTCATGATACCATCCTTATTATTATTGTTGTATGGTTTATGATTATTTTAATTGGGGAAATATTAACATTTCATATGATAGTTTTTCAATAAGAATGTTTATATTAATGATGCATTGAATTTTTATTCTCCTCTTTCATATGATGAATACATTAGACATACTAAGTTATGGGTTGGTACTATTGTAGAACATCTATGCATAATTTGGTCTCATGACACAAACTAACTTGGGTATCTAGATGAGGCCTTACCCATTTATATAAGATGTCGTGTCATGAGGCCTTGATATTAGGTTTATGATGTTAGGAATTACGAATTTAATCATTATAAGATTATATATTGATGTATATGTTATTATTTTAATAGTTATGATATCCATGGATAAGTTTAAATCACATGTGATTATTTATATGGAATTATTTTATCTTCATTTACTCCTTCCATATTATTCTTCATGATCAAATTATTAATTAAAAGGAATGTGTTTCCAATTATTTACCTTTCCATGTTGATTATTACTTAATTACTCATGGTAGATTCTATTGTACATAAAAATTACTAACCATTTGAGCTCACCCCTTATTTTGTTTTATTTTCCCTTGATATAAAGAAAGATTATTTTAATGAATTCATAGATGAAAAATATTCAATTTCACTATGATGTATTATTCTTTTTCAAATATAATGTGATATCCAAGAATGTATATAGTTTACCAAGACTACTAAACTATCTGTCCATTTGTGATGTATTCAATTGTATCTTATTCTAATGTAATAAGGTAACCATTGGATTTGGGATACTTGGGTGGGGGATATTACATTGAACCTTTTGCCATTTCTTCTTGCTTTAAAATTTCTTTATGACAATCATGATTTAAAATTCCTTTATTTTTTCATCTATATATTGTTCAACTTTTAACATTTCATTAATTTCAACATTTTCAATATATTATTTCTACATTTTAAAATTTTCAATATGTTTTGACTCATCATTGGTAGCATCATCATGTCATGAATCCATTATCTGATGAATTAGTAAAAAATTAAATTTGTATTACATAAAAGTAGTATTTAACTCATAATATTATGTATAATATATGTTTTATATTAAAAAAATTAACCTATTCATAAAAATATATTTTTCTTTATAGGTTGAAGGGATTTTTCCCATTTATTGATCACCTAAATCCACTCAATGTGGTATCTTATAACATACATGATTCTATCTATATTCAATACACAAAAAATAGATATTTTCCATGTTTTATTCATGGTAATTTTATATAACTACCATGAATTACCAAAAACAAAATTTTTAGTGACTTATTAGATTAATTATACATAAAATGTACATTTATTAATTATTAGTGGTGAGTTCTTAATAAACCACCACCAAATCAATTTTTAAAAACAATTCTTAACAGCTATCACTAATATATCCTTAATTTTACTAACCATCCCTCCTTCTTCCTCTTCCCCTAAATTTCACCTTGACAATAACTCCTCCCCTCTATTCCAAGGACTAATTCCCCCTCCCCTCAATGATGCCCATTCTTATTAATCCTAGCCATAATAACACCCTCACCTCTTTTCAATCCCTGCCCCAGGTCATGAAAATTCCATCCCATCCCCTTGAACTCATCCCCAATTCATAAAGATTCCATGTCCTCCCCTTTATCCAAGAAAATTTTTATAGATTTATTTCTCAATTTTATAGATTTTGTTGCAAATTTTGTGTATATATTTGAGTTATCGATTCATTATGACACAATATAATCATCTATTTCTTATTATGTATTCTGAAATTAAGAAATTATGTTATCATTATGTCTATTTTATTTCTAATAATTATTATTTCTAGTTTAATATTTATGTTTTATGAAAATTTATTTCAAGCTTTAATTGATGTGTGGAGCCATTATCAATTTCTCATGTACACTTTTCCATACTTATATATTTATTCACTTATTTTTTAATCATTTATATTTTTATATATTTTTAATTTGATTTGAATAAGTTCATCATTGTTTGATTTTATGGAAATTATTAGAATAGAATATAACCTAATACATGCTATTTTAACCCAATTGGATGTCAATATCTCACTAAGAATTATATCACTTATATTTAGGGTAAACCTTAAAAAAATATTATGTAATTATGTTTTACTATATTTTTTACATATATGTTTCATTTGAGATTTATATATAAATTAATCAATCAATACCGTAATAGATGGTATATATAATGTTATTTGACTAATGTTTAAATGAAGAAATAGTTTTAAATAGAACACTTATTTACCCATCCTCTCCAAATGTTCATTACATTATCTCACATCCATTATTATTAAGGTAAAAAAGTTCCTTTGTTTATTTACTCTTAATGAGATACACTTTTATTGTTATCAATGTATAAGGTTCCCTCAATAGAGTGGCTAAAATTATTATAAGTGTTCTGAAATATTTCATTGATTATATTGACATTATCTCATAATTTTTAGGTGATGTGTTATTTTTTTCATCATTATATATGATGAATTTATATCATAAAATATATAATCATAATATCAATTGATTATAATGATATTGTATTTGATTTTTTTTGTAAAATTTTACAAATTCTAATTTTTTTTGATATTATTGTTTTTTTATTCTATATTGATTATGTACTATTTTTTACATGATTTTATTTAGTTATTGAGAGTTTTGTTTTTTATAGAGATATTTTTCAACAACATACAAATAGATAAAATATGGATTAATTTATGATAAAATAATCCTTAATATGTTAAGGGGTTGAAGGTTATTTTTAGAAATTTTAATTAAAAAATAAATCCATAGATGGAGGAAAAATGTCCTTTTCTTGATTATAATTTTAAACAATGGATAAAAATACATGTTTTTTGAGAACTTGATATTGAAACAATTTCATTTTGGATATGTGTGATGGTTTTGGAACGGGGAAATATTCATTGTAGAAAGTTCAATGTGTGATCATCATCTGTATGAAGAACCTACTGCCCCGATAGTAGAGAATGAAATATAGAACCTAATTATTTTATTTACTATATAGAAGGATAAAGATTATAACATATTAGTATATCCTATTTCTGGGTTTCCAGATATTAATAAAATATAAAAGGAAACTAAGTAATCAAATTCATTTTTTTAATTAATTGATGAAAGAAATATATAGTTTTATGAAGGATGCATCAAATATGAAACATTTTCCTTTCTACTTATGTTTTATAATTCAAGTAATTATGTTGAATTGAAGATAATGCAATGTTGATGATATTGGAGTTTTTTCACAATCCCTTTTTTCAAGATAAGATCCCTCAATCATTTTATAGAATGAATAAGGTTGTGAAAAAACTTGGACTCAAATATATAAAGATGCATGCACGTCATAATGAATACATGTTTTATCTGGGATAAGATTAGAAAAATAATATTATAAAAGATGTTATAATTCAATATAAAAATTTATAAAACCTGATGAAATTTTAATTGAACGTAATATGAAGAAGAATAAAAATAAAACTACAATAAAGGTTCTACATTACATTACATTAAAATTATTATTGTAAAGATAGTTCATGTTTTCTAAAATGGTAGTGAAAATGAATTTTTGTACTATAGAAAACCTTATTGATTGGTTTATACAATACCCAATATACCTAAAAGAATGAAAATCCTTTGATTCATTATATCTAAAATTATCTTCAGATATTAGGAACATGTTTTTGGGATTGGATAATAATGAATTAAGTTCATTTGAGAGTCTAAGTACAAATTATATCATATGGATGGTTATTTTTATGCCTTATAATCCACATACATGTATGCTTATTTAACAGACCTCTTTCATTATTTCAATGATCATTACAGGAAAGAAAACTCCTATAAATGACATCGATGTATACCTTTATCCTCTTATAGATTAATTTTAGGAGTTATGGGATAATTATGTAGATATATATGATGTATAGATAGAAAAAATACTAAAAAATATGTGTTTCCCTAATTTGGATGTTTTTTGATTTTTCTATATTAGGAAATTTTTCTGTTTGGAGCACTCACACTAGTCAGGCATGTCTAGTTTTTAACATTGAAATCCAGATGAAAAGACTACCATATATTATAATTTTGTGTTTAATGTGTCATCATTGATTATTGGATGCACCATTGGATATCGGTTTCAAAATCCATTATTTGATGGATTGAATTAGTTGAGACTACCACCAAAAATTGATACTAAGTTTAAAAATCATGTCACAATTATCAAATATTGATGCACAATTTAGGAAATAGTATCAGTTGAAGGTTTTTGGGAAAAGTGTTCAAATATCATTATATATATATAATACCCAACAATGGAAGAAAAAAAGTATTTATTTCAAAACTCATTATTTTTAATTTCAATTATTATGTTATAATCTTGACATTATGGAAATTGAAAAAAAAATTATGTGAAAATTATGTTTTTATAATATTTAATGACTAGGTAAAATAAAAAATCATCTTAATTCTTATAAGGATTCCAGAGAAATGAATAAGAGTTGTGATATGTTGAAAAATGATAATGGAAAGTATCCTACAATTGTTTTTATTGAAATACCAAGAAAATATTTTTTCTTTATGTGACTAAAAAATATGAATGTACTTAAACATTGAAGTAAAATTTCAATATGTGTTTACTTGACGCAACATATGTTATATAAAATTAAATGGAAATAATCACATATTTTTATAACGTAATTGCTACCATTTAAATAATAGAATTATTTCTTTACAAAATAACAATAGTTGTAATTTATTTATGCACATTCTTTAGTTATCTTTGTGAGATATCATTAAACACCATTGTGGTTGAAAGAATTCAAGAAATAATTTTAATTACAACTTTTCATTTGGAGATGATATTTCCCCCCATCATTTTCCCTATGATGATTTATCTTATTGTGAATCTGATCAAGGAATTTATAGTTAGGGTAACCTTACATTATCGATGGAAGCATTCCATAAATATATATTTTCAACTTAATTTTTTTACGATCACTATATAAAAATTTAAAACCTAATTAAATATATGGTTCGTTCATCAATTTATGAAGGTTAGATGGAATAAGAGTGTCTAACCTTTTATTTTAATTATTTAAATTACATTGATACATGATTAGGTTGAGTTATACCTTTTGATGATATCATAAATTAGTGTTAATCCTACAATGAATCAATAAACTTTAGAATGTTCGATCATCATGTTGGGAAAATATCATTAGTTTTATTAACATAAACTAAGTTCATACAGGAATATAGATTTGTGATACTCAATAGTAATAATATAGATCCATTAATTGAATAATTTAATATGAAAACAACGATATGAATTTAGATTCAAACAAAAAAATGATAAGGAGATATGAAAAAAAGTTAACAAAGAAATCATTGGACAATTTTCACATCATATAATATTTTAATCAATTTAATATTTTATTATATTGATTTAATTATCTTATGAAAATAATAATATTATATATCCATACATTAATGTAATGAATATTGATAATTTATCTTGAGTGTCAGATGATTTTCAATATTTTTGTAGGACCTTTTTATCATTTTAGGATTTTTGATGCTTATAATATTAATTTCTTTATGTTTAATATAGTATGGTGGGAATAAGGTTTGAAAATGAAAAATAATGGCATATTAACAAAATTCACAAACATGGGATAGTATGTAATATTGATTAACAGTATCAAATTAAATTAACATGGATAATTTTTTGTTGTTTTATTCAAATGGAAGTGGGTTAGTATTTATAGTGGTATAAGGAATTTTTTGATACAATTTACTTCTGTTAACTTATATAAGTTGATTAAAACTCGTGATAATGTAGAACAAAATCCATATATTTTTTCCTCACAAGATAAAATGGTATACTTTTTGGATTATAGAATGGATTAAGAGTTGAGTTTTATAGTCCATTTCAAAATTAAGATAACTGTCTGATATGTATGATTAAGTTGATGAATTGTTTTGGGACACCAAACCCCTTACAAAAGAGATTTAATTATTTGTCCATGATGATATTGAAATTGTTGGTATTCCAAGGTAGGGTGAAAATTATGAAATCATGTTAACATTGGGGGATGAAAATAATATTATCAATAATAAATTGATTGATTTTATGTTTAGTTAAACATTAAATTTTCTTTTATTTTTTATTTATAATACATGAATTAAATTAATCTTTGTCCAAAATTTTCAAAACATTTTGTTATTTAACATTTTATATCATGTTACAACATATTTTAGTTCTTTATGGATGTAATAATTATAAGAAAAAAATTTATTTAGAGATATGATATGGACTTACAAAACTCATATGATGTCAGATATCGCATAGAATACTCTCAACCTGCATCAGGTATTCTCTTTCCATTTAATATAATCCCCTTTCTATAATTTGATGCAATATGATATTCTCCCTTAATAATCAAGTATGCTCTCAAATTTATGTGCATTTCCTTATTCTATAGGGATTTAATACAGATCAGATGAACTAGCTGAGGAGCAATCACAAACTAAGCATATAATTCTATAGTGACCATCATGAGGGCAATTAAGGGTTACCATTGTTGGTATTGTGAGAAACAATATTTCTAATACATTTTATTTTATATTTTTTAAACATAAGATACATATAATACAATCATATAAATATAGAGGTTTAGTGTATTTGGTAAATTGGATACATAATATATTAAATTTAAAAAGGAATCATTATTTCAAATCTTAAAATTGTTCTCCTAGTTTCTTTGAACTCTTAGTACTACACAAGATAACCTGGGAAAAAATATATGAAAAAGGGTGATCTATAAATCTCCGTAAGGGAATAATAAATCATAAAATTATTGAAAGAAATACGTTTGACTCATGTGGAATATTATTATAACTTGAAAACATAAGAATCATATACATTAACATTGAATAATGACTTGGGATGATGATACCATAAGATTAAGGGATCATAGGAATGTGTAAACAAAATAAAATTGTGAAATCATAATTATAAGTCAAGGATAACTTCCTATTGTACCTATCTCTATATCATGATGTTTTCATGATAAAAAAAATACTCTCTTATGTATCAACAATTTTCATTTAAGGGAATTTTAGTCTCACCTTTTGGCCTTTAAGTAATGTCCTTGATTATCTTGATGAACTTATTAATATATATTCAAAGGATTCATGAGGATCTCATTAAAGGCCCATTCTAATGTTAAATCCTAGTTTTAATTCATGGAAGAAGTGGTAATGACCAATAATATAATTCAAAGGAATATATAAGGTTATAGGTGGTGTTTGTTTTGTAGAAGGCATTATAGGCTAGAAAATATAGAGCCACAAACTAGCTGGTGGTGGAGATAGTAGCATCCTCATGCTCTAAGAGTCCACTGGCGAGTTGGTAGAGGACCAATAACCAGAAATTGGAAGTTGGTATTGCCATGTTAGTTCCTTGATACTCACTATATAACTAGTGTAATGAACCATGTAGAAAGTTTCATTGAGGTAGAATACCCAAGAGAACATTTTTTGCTGGTCAAATCTCTATAATTTCTCGGATTCATGTTCTTAATGAACCTTAAGAATTTCAAAATTTTCCTTGAATAAATAGAGGATTAAGGAGGATTGGATCTTTAAATACAATAGTGTAACAAATACTTACTCAAGTCAAGATGCTGAATTATTAACAATTCCCAAGTTCCCTCGAAGAGAAAATTTTTCATTTCACATTATCAAAGGCTCCCTTTTACCTTTACCAATCACACTTTATCTCATTTTCATATATATTTTTAATGGATAAAATACCATATTTATAATAGGTTTGTGTCCAGTAAATATCTCTTTTATTACCTCATATTATAAGGGTGATCACAACCACAAAATGAGGGTTGGTTACTCACAACTGAAAAAGTGAGGGATCTTCATCAAATTGGTTTCTTACTATAACCACAAAAAAGAAAGGTAGGATTGGTTTCCTACTAATTCCATAAAAAAGAAAAATAGGATGTTGTTTGTTTATCTTTGTTAAAATTAAGGGAATAATATAAACCCCTTAATCAAAGGGTAGGAGACATGGAGTCTCACATCATGCTATTTCCAAACTCCTTTAACAAAACTTCTTTACACTCTCTTTTAAATTCTATATTACAACATATGATCTTGATAAATATAATTGAATAAATTAAATTTATTCATCTTATTATATTATTACTCACTTAATTTAATTTGATATTACCTTTATAACATAAATCAAAATTTTAAATTTATTGCACAATCAGTTTCGTCACTTTATCACTTTATCATTTCGAATCGTTGTTTTTATTTTTCCTTTAATTTTATTGATTTATTTTTTTTAAATGAAATTCATCCTCGTACTTTCTAGTATTAAAGATGATATTTTTCCTTTTTCAAAAATTTAGTTTTTTTTCTTCTAGAAAAATCCTTGTATTCAAAATTAATTTTAATTTTTGAAATCTTTATCGATTTCAAAGTATGATTATTGAACGACATCCACCTCTTATACTCAAGATACTTTATTTAAGGGAATAAATTAATCTTAGTGAAGAATTAAAATTTCAATTTTTCTTATAACCATTGGATATCATATTTGGAAAATGGTTATTCATTGTTTTACCCCTATAACCAAACCTGAAGATAAATGGACACCCCAAGATATAGAAATTTTTGAATTAGATGGTAAAGCTAAGGACACCTTAATTTGTGGGATTGAGTAAAATGAACTCAATATCATATATACATTAAAAAACAAATATGAAATTATTAATTTTTTTAGAAAATACCCATTATGTCATGTACAATGTCAATGATACTAATCATGACTTTTATAGAAATGGATTTAAAGGTTTTAGTATGCCTAAAAATGAATATATTTCTAATATATTTAATCAATTTACTAATATTTTCCATGGTTAAAACTCTCTTGGTGATTATTTTTGAACAAAAACTATAGTAATCAAAATTATCTAGGTATAACTAATTTCTTGGGCACCAAAAGTGATGTCTGCACATGAAGTGAAAGATATTAAAAATAATCCTCTCAAATAATTTATTAGATCCCTCAAGACATATGAGATAACCATGAAGAATAAATTCTATAAAAAAAATAAAGAAGAAAAGAAATACAATGAAGGTAAAAGAGAAATTTATTTAAAAGTTATTAATGATAAATATTCATCTAATAATGAATTTGAGATTGAATGGCTGAACAAGATATTGAACAAATTAAACAAAAAGAAGAATACATCCTATGGTTTCAAAACTCAAAATCAAATTCATGTACTGGTAATGACATCATATGATGAAAGAATAAGTGTAATATTATAAAATAATTCCCTATATACAGAAACAAGTGGAAACTAAAGAAAAAAGGTATGAAATCTATTACAGTTTCAACTTTGTGTGCTAGTGAAGATTCCCTAGTCTCAACCTCCTAAGGTGACTCAAGTCATAAATTCCTTATGTCACATATAAAGGAAGATGATGAAGTTAGTTCTCATATTTTTCAATCTTTTTCTTATTCAACCCATTACACTTATTCAAACACTTCTTCTTCATCTTCTAATAAAAAAATAAACTTGTGATTTTTTATGACGAACTCATTTGAAAATAAAAAGATCTCAACTCAAAATATAAATAAGTTCATAATGAAAAAATAAAATTTCTAATGAAAAGTATATTCTTTATAAAGAAAAAAATATATTTTTGTTTAGAAATTTCTATTAAAATTAAACATTATGAATTTAGAATCCAATATCAAAGGGCTTAAAAATATAATTGATCAATTCAGCCCTGGTGGAAATAATCTATATATGATTTTGGGTTCTCAATGTCATACCAAACATAATTTTGGATTTTTTTTAAATTGAACTGATATTTCTGAAAAAAAAATTAAAATGGATATTCCCAATTTTTTTTAAATATTGTAATAAATTAATAAATATTATATGCGAGTGATATTGAAAAAATTCTAGATATGGGGACCTAAATATATCCATATTTTATTGAAAATTTCCAAAAGAAAATCTCATAAAAACAATTTGGGTTCCTAAATATCTTTTATCCAATATTAGTGGACCTCATATTTTTATGGCATCACAAATATTCTTTCGAAAATATTGTAACCTTTTTGAAATATTGATAATCATACCAATCCATTAGTTTTAATTTTTTAAAACATTTTTTGAAAATATTCTTTGATTTTTTTTTTGTGATGTGGTGTTTTTAAAAATAAAATTTTATATCTTTAGTCTGTATAATGTTCTTTAAGTATTTTGAACTTATATATGGTCCATGGTTTTTATTATTTATTATCTTATCTTGATTTTTTAGTTTATGATAATCATTAAGGGGAGATAGATTTTTAGGTATCTATTATTTTATCTCACATTCAATTTCCTTCATTATTTAAATATATTTATTTTCCTTTATGGTTTTATTTTTGATAATAAAAGGGATAGATTTGTTTTGGTTATTAAAGGGGAAAATGTTTTTGATTATTTGGATAATTGTTTTTTATTTCAATGGGCGAGAAGATGGTTTAAGATGTGTTATGTTTATCTCTTGATCATATTGAATATATTTTAGTTAATCAATTGAGTATATTGAATATCATTTAGTTAATCTATTGAGAATACTGAATATCTTGATCTATAATATCTTGAATTTCTTTTAATACATGTTTCACTATTTATTTTTACTTAATTTTTATTTTCTTCATGTTAAGTGTTTATGATCATCAAAAGGGGGATATTGTTGTACCTATCTCTCTCTCTATCAAGATTTTTTATTGATAAAAAATACTCTATATTATATTTAAATCTATTATTTGTGTGAATTTTAGTCTCAAATATTTTTCTTTAAGTTATGTCATTGATGAACATGATGATGTTATTTAAGTCTATTATAAGGATTATCGATGAACTCGTTAAAGGATTAGGCCAGTCTTAAATCTTGCTTTGAATTCAGGGAAGGATGTGGGAATGGAAAATCATAGAAGTGGAATGATTATAGATGGTTAATGGTGGTGTTTGGTTTGTAGTAGGTAGAATCAAATAGCTAGTGCAGAGTCATTAGCCAATTGGTGGTGTAGACAATTTCATACTCATGCTCCAAGAGTCCACCAACCAACTGGTGGAGGAGCACCAGCTAGCTATTGGAGAAGTACTAATCATCCAGTGGAAGAAATTAGTGCCTAGTTAATTCCAGATGAACCACTAGCCAGATGACGAGGTCCATCAGGTAGTGAAAAGCATCTAGGAAGTAGATCTAGGGGAGTATTTATTATTAGTTAGATCACCATTATTTTACCCATTAACATTCTTAATAGACCCCAAGAATTATAAAATTTTTCTTAAAGAACTAGAGGATATATATAAAGGATCAAGGAGTCTTGGATCTATCACTAAATAAGTGAAATAACTCTTTACTCAAATCAATATATCGAATCACTAGAAATTTTCAATTACCTAAAAGATATAATTTTTCATTTACCATTCACAAAGGATCCCTTTTACATCTATCTCTTTTATTTTTGTCTATCCATTTTGAGAGATATAGGACCCATTTTATATTGAATTTTTAGCAAGAAAATATAACTTTTCTATCCTCGTCTTTCAAGGCTTCTCACAACCAAAAAAGTGAGGTACAAGTTCTCAAAACCAAAAAAGTGAGATAAATTTATTAAACGGTTTTCTTTCCATTACCAGGAAAACATAATGGATTATTGGTTTCATGATACTTTTATCAAAAATAATGGGGCACTTTGTTTATTGATCTCTATTAAAACAAAGGGAATAAGACACACCTTTCAACTAAAGGGAAGGATACATAGGGGGTCACAAAGATATATTATTTAACTCTTTTTTCAAGCTATTTTTTTCTCTCTTTAAATTTATAAATTACATCATTAGATATAAATATGAATAATTGCATTAATTTGATTCAAACATTTTCTGTTGTGCTTACTCACTTAATTGAAATTTATATTAATTTTATAATATGAATATAATTTTTCAATTTATCACTCTATTGATTTCATCACGTTAAAAATTTATCTTTTAAAATTATTGTTTTGAATTTTCCTTTTCGTTTATTAAATTATTTTTAAAAAAAGGAAATTCACCTCTCTTTCAATTCTATTCCAACCAACATCGTCAAGAAATAGTAACATATAATGCTTAAGATAACCACCCAAACACCATACATGATATGCCATGAGATGAAAGCATTATTCCAAATTTATTAGAGTTCTATCAGGGTGCACCCTTCATATGTATAACATTACGTATTCCACATTGACCATATATCATAAGAGTGTATTTCACCATTTCAATCCCATGATTATGGAATTTGGGTTTAATAAATTTAAGAACCTAATAAATGAAGGATAATTATCTCTTGGTCAATAAACTTGAATGAAAGTATGGTTGGGAATTCACAATACAAAGGTAAGATATAAAAATTAAGGGATAATTTTTGAAACACAACTTGTGTACAAAAAAGGTCATAGAAAAATTAAGGAGACAGGAGTAGCATTTCATTAATATGGAATCATTTGGAATTTATGGTAGGATTAAGAACACATGAGAATAAAATATCCATGAAGTCTTATAACCAAGAATGTTCTTAAATTAGAAAGATGAGAGAGAGATACCTGTAACTTTAGAGGTTTATTCTTAAATATTAGGAGAAGATCCTTATGAACATGAGTAATCCTTCTCAAGGATATAGAGAGATAAAATGAGAGTAAATTTGTTCTTTAAGGATTTGGAGTGAAGAGAAATGATATAATGAGCAGGTATTCATAGAGAAGGATAGGGGATTGTTTATTTATCTTCAAACTCAGAACATTGACATCTAGTTAGTAAAAAATAGAAAAACCTTGGACTTACCATGTACTTTTCCCAGATTATTTTCCAAGGTGGATTTATTTTTAATATTATTTTAGTTTTTTAATTGGACATATTTATTAAAAATTATTTTGGAGGAGGAAGGAAATTCTTTACATAATGAATTATTTTTAATGTCCTTGAAATATTCATTAGGTTTTCCAAGATTCATTATAGGTTTTTAAAACTAAGAAAATTACATTAAAAGAACTTAATTTAATTAAATATTCTATTTTTTTTCAATAAATACATTTTTCGAATTTATTACATATATTTTAGTTTATTATGTGGTCATAATACTTAACATATATTCATACCATGTTTTATTTTTAGCCAAAAATTTTTATCCTAAAAAAATAATTAAAAATTTACCATTAGATAATTTCAAAAATGTAGATTTGACAAAATTTATTTATTTTATCAAAATAAATTTCTAAATTTGACAATTTTAACATTTAAATAAAAATATTTTTTTATTGAAAATAATATTTTTTATGAGCTAATAAACTTTCTTACCCTTATATAAGATACCTAAATCATTATAAAATTATATTATCATTTATATTTAAATAAATATGGTTTTATAACATTATTTAATGAAAATAATTTTTTTTAAATTTTTTAGTTTATTATAAAAGTGTATTTTTATTGAAATTATATATTTTTTGAAAATAAAATCATTTTTCTTTTTATATTCTCTTATCATATTCATCATATACTCATGTGCATTTTATATTAAGTAAAATAATAAATACAAATGGGATTGAAGTAATTTTGATTTCAATTATAAAATAAATTTACATGTTTACACTACTAAGGCCTAGATACATAACCCCTTATTACTCAAACATATTCCCTAAAAAAAGATGTGTAATTAAAGTACTATCATGGGGTGGTTTGGTGAATATATATTTGTTGGTTATCTTTATAATCTTTAAATTATCCCATAAATGGTTTCATTGAGTTTTAGTTATTGAATCTCAACTTGGGCTTGGTCAAGGGTGAAACTTGGTGACTCAATATCCCTTGAATGAACTGATAAATGAACCTTATAATTTATGATAATATTTTTTGAATCCATAACTTTTTTCTTGTAAATAAATTAGCTTTTATTATTACTCTTAATATATACTAATCTTAATTGTCACTTTATAAAAGATACAATACCAATTTCCATAAAACAAAATGGTTATAGTGTCCAAAAATCATATTATTACTATATATTATAATGATCCAAAACCATAATAAAATTTAGTGAAATAATTTTATATTTATACCCCCTACTAAATATGATATAATTTTTTTTAAAATGAAAATTTCATTTACAAAAGTTTGGTCCATTACATTATTCCCCCCCATCATAAATATCACCCTTGAAATTTTATTTTATACCCTAAAATGAGTGAGGTATATTTTGTTTCATTAATTCTTTATGTTCTCTTGTTACTTCTTGAAACATATGGTTTTACATCAATACATTTACTAGGTGGGATTTCATTTTTCATAGAACTTTTTCTCTATGATCCAAGTTATTTACCGAATGCTCCTCGTAATAAATATCACTCTCCAACAATACCACCTCTAGATTTAGTATATATATGGAATTTGATATGTACTTTCTCAATAGGGATACGTTGAACACATAGTGTTCTTTAGATATGTTAGATAAGAGTGATAGTCAATAGGACACAACTCTGATGTGAGAAAGAACCTCAAAGTGGATGATGTATAAAGGACATAGCTTTACCTTCTTCCCAAACCTTAAGAATTTATTCCATAAAGATATATAAAGGGACACCTTTTCTATGACCTCAAACACTTGGTATCATTGATGATTACCAGTATAGTTATTTTTTAGCTTTGTGTTGATTTCATATGAAAAATAATGATTTAAACATTCTAAATCATCTCAAAGTGTGGAAAGAAGCATGGTGGAGATTGTCTTAAAGGGACTAGAAATTGTTTTAAGTGTGGAAAAGAAGGTCATCAAGCAGCTGAGTGTCGAAGTAATGGAAAAAGGGTTTCTAATGATGTGAATAAAGAAAATACTGTAGAGAACGCACCACCAACACTTCAATGCTTAAAGTGCAATGAAATGGCGCATTATGATAATCAATGACCTAATCCAAGGGTTAATGATGATCGACATGAGTAACCACTTAAGGCTAAGGGCAAAGGGAAGTCACATGCGATCACAATTGGCGATGTTGAATATGAAAACGATGTGGTGGAATGATTAAGTTTTCATGAAATGGGATTCCAAAATAATGTTGTATATAGTATCGTGGAATATTGGAATATTTATGTATTGGTTTATTGTGGTTTTCAATAATTTTATTATACCGGTAACCATGGAAAGTGATTGAGATATTTTTGGAAAGAAGATGATATAGGCATAATGATGGGATAAGGAGAAAATGAAATGTTTGACAGTATTCATGAGCTCATGACTGATATAAGGAAATAGTTATATCATGGTTTGAGTATATAGAATTTTGGGGTTTTGGTATGTGGAAAGAGTTAACTTTTTACAGCACTCATGTTTTCACTAAGGTTCAATGGGTATTAATTTTTCAAGAGAATACATGATTAAGGCCTTTGAATGTTTGGAATGTGACCAACAAGACATATCTTATGATATATGGGGATCAACGATGGTATTAACATGCTTGTTATATGAACTCTCTAGTAATCGTTTTCACTATAATATGAGAATGGACAACAGTATTTTGGATAAGCCTTAAGATTGGAATGGATTATGTTGGACATAAGTTAGTATTGTTTAAGGGCAAAACGTTTTCAATATTATTGATGGAATGTTATAATATTGTATTTTTAGAAAAAAAGGACAACCTGCAGAATGAGCGACAACCCATCACGTCAGAAAAGGCTGTGGGAATCAAACCCACAACCGAAGTGTGACATGCCTTTATTTCCTACCACTAGTATACAGTAAGTCCCTGCTCAGTAGAAACTAGTTTTATTTTTTATGAAGGATGATAGATGAAGTATAAGTCCATTTTGGAACCATATATGATTAATCTCACCATAGATGGAATTATGTATATAACTTTTGCTAACTTATGTTTAAGACAGATGGAATGACCTATCATTCTATCACATGATCTGCTAAAACTTCACGAAATACAAATTCAACTTCATTTTTTGAAGAGATGAATTGGAAATTGTTCAAGGCACGAACAACGGTGAGATTATACAAAAATAAAGTAAGTATTTCTTCTAATTCGAATTCTTCAACTTTAGGGAAATTATCTTGAAAACCAAAAATGTTGTCCTAGTGCCCATACATCTGATGAATCAAATGGTACCCTAGAACATCACAAATTTATGGCTTTGTGATTATTGGCGTTTTCATTACCATGTTCTCTACCACTCTCCATCAGAAAATGACAATTAGATTTTTCTTCCATATCCATATTTTCACCTAAGTTCTCTTATGTGGAAACCCAGTGATTAGTTAATTTGGGGAACCGTTACATTTCATACTTTAGTTTTTAAAGGCATGTTTTGTTATTACTTTTTAGGATGTGGGTTTCCATTAAAGAAACTTTTGAGTAGTAAACCATTTATAACCCCGATGAATTTCGAGGGCAAAATTCATTTTAAAGAGGGTAGAATGTAACACCCCGAGATTTTATGAAAAATATTCCTTTTAATTTCATTGATGTCTTGTGTTGTACGCTACACCAAAAGGAGCTTGTACTACACACATCCCTGACTTAGCTTGCTTTACACGCAATCGAGACCTTACACGATATCGTGTGTTGTACGCAATATTGAGTTTCACTAAACAACGATATGTTATAAAAATATTATATAAACTAGCCGTTATGAATAGTAATAACCACTTTTTGAAATTTCATAAATTTTATCATTCAAAATGGACTTCATTTTTGGATTCAGAATATCGAAATTAGCCTAGGGTGAATTTTTGGTATTTTTCTGAAATCTTTCAATTTTTGATGAATAGTGAAAACACTAGGATACTATTTAAAAAAAAAAATTTATTTAAATAATTATTTATTTTATTTAAATTTATTTCAGTTCAAAATTGATACATAATACCTATATAAGTTTAATGAAACAAATTGGAGTCATTTTATAATAATTTTAGATATATAAAAATTTTATTGAACTTTTCACCGTCTTTTACCCACCTCCTAGGAGAATTTGGAAATTCACATAAAACATAATTTTAACGCTTCTTTGAGTGTAATATAGAAAATTCGAGAGAAATAGTTAATATCAAGGAATAAAATGTGGTTCAATGAGATGAAAATAATTTTTGGTGAATAGTAACTTTTTACTTTTATTTACCACAGTTAAAAGTTAATAGGGAAATTAAAGGTAAAAATGATATTATTATTACCCTAAAACATGTCTTAATTCTATTGGATAAATGTAATTCGACCAAAAACAACATTAGGAATAAAATATGACCATTTAGGTCCACTTGGACTAGATTTGGACATTTATTATTAATTTATTTAAGGAAGGGTTAAAATAGTTAAAATCAAAGTTTAATAACCAAATAATTTTTAATATAGGGGTATTCATAAGATAAATTTGACTATAAGTATTCATTAGAATGATAAAAATATTTCCTACATAATTTTATTTTATTTATAAATTTTAGACATTAAATAATATAATTTATTTATGACACAATCATGATGCAGTAATTATATTATTAATGAAATATTAACATAATTGATGTTTTAAATACCAAAATAAATATAATTTGAGACTTTTTATGAATAAAAACAATTTTCATAGTTAATATGACATGTTAGTATTGATTAAATTAACTTTTTTCTAACTAATAAGGCTGTTATGATTTTCAAAAAAAATCAATTACCAAATAGTGTCTAAATTGACATAAAATAGTTTTTAAAACAAATATTATATTATTAGTTGTTATTATATTACTAAAAATCTAAGGTTTGTCCAAGATACTTATATCATGATAGGTGTATCATTAATGGACCACTTTGGGGTCTCTTGAATATATATGGAAAGTTTATTAACTATATAATATAAAAATACAAAGTGACATGGTAAATGTCAATCTAATTAACTAAGAGTTAAAACTAAAAGATAAGGTTAATATAATGACCCAAACCTGTCTAAAATCAGTTGGTTGAGAGGATTTATACCCATAATCACATTATCTTATAAATAAATCAATTTTCAACTATTAAAAACCGAATATTACTTTATAGTAAAATAATATTTTTAGTTTTTCCAAAGGTGCCCCTCTCCTCCCTTATAAAAGGGCACCCCTTCCCTCTTCTCTTCACACCCTTTTGAGCCTTAAAGATCTGCCAAAACCTGACCATTTATCTTCTCCACTTCCCTAGAAACATTCTAGAGGTTCTGGTCTTCTCAGGAGACCAACTTTACCTCCTTAATAGGAAGCTTAAAGGAGGTGCGTTGAAGAAGAGGTAATCTCTTCTAGCGATTCTCTCAAGTTTCTTTATTCTTCAACTTCTTATTATTTAGTTGTTTAATTGTAAAGTAATAACATCAGTATCTATAATTTACTGATATGTTATTATAAATACTAAACAAACCTATTTCACCTTCTATCCATCCTACAGAAAACAATATCACCGCGCGTGCGTACGTACGAAATACCGTCTCCACACCGTGGTGTAATCTTTTTTTCCACCACCACCTTACTTGGATGGGTATAATGGTGTAAAGAATAACTATATATGATTATTATAACATCATACTGATTATAATATATTATATCATCCCCTCTAATTCGATTCAATAAATATGGGAATGATATCATTGCTCGTGCGTACGTACAGATTACCGTCTCCACGACGCGATGAGATTCATTTTCCATGTTAAAAATTCAAGAATGATTATAAATTATATATAATAATTAATAATGAAATATATGACATAATAATGCTACTGTATTTATGTATATATATATGTATGTCATCTAATTAATTCAATAAGGAAATGAAAACAGTGTTCATGCGTACGTACGGCCTACCGTCTCCATGAACGGTGTATTTCATTCCATTTATCAATCTATCATATATATTTGTATATACTGAATATATATTATATATATAAATCATGTTTTACATTATGTAATTAAGTAAATCAGGATATAAGTAATAATATCAAGAACATCAAGTTGAAACACGTACGATAAATGGAACGATTTTACCCAAAACGCTACTTTAACATGGAATTTACAAAAGAACGGGTAATATAAAGTCCTAAGTGAACCATATATCATATAATAAAAATAAATATGATTCTATAATAAGTAAATGAAATTATTTAAATCATTATAAAGGAGGTTAGGATACATACGAAGCATATCAGACCAAAGGTAAGGGATAATGTTGCAATCTCAGTTGTTTTCTATCCAAGATTGCTTATATGTAGGTATTTACTGGGGTAATATTTATCATCCATGTACAAGTTTTATAATTTTTTTTCATGTATGTTTAAAGTCCTTTTTACCAATTTTCGAATTTTACTACATGGTATTTAAGGAATCCTTTTTTTTACCATACGAGATACTTTTTGACTTTTCCAGCAAAAGTACGAGAAGAATGTTTTTTAACTTATACGGCGTGAACCGATTTTTACGGTTTCATAACGCCTCATCTTCATGAAGCTTACTCTACAAGATTTTATGACTATTTTCAACAAAATACTTTTATTTTAAAAGTGCATGGAATTTTGTGAAAAGAAAATGATTTTGAAGAAGAAAGTATATTTTCCTCAAGAATTCATTTAAAATGTTTTATCAAAACCATTTTCTATCTAAGATGACATTATTTCTTATGTGTTTGTTTCAAGTTTAATGTCTCTATTATTTACATGGTTTCAATTTTCTTATAATGAAATTTCCATTTGTTTTATATGGATTATGAGATGATGGGATGATGTTTATGAAACCCATTTTATTCTTTAGGTTATGATGAATGTTTTAAGTATATTTTGTGGCACAAGTAAGAATGATTTCATTATGAGTTGGGTGGGACCTATATCTCCCTACAATTCATTGGGTAAAGATTTATATATCATTAGATATACATGGATGGAATGGTAAGTTAATCCAGTTCAATAATACAGGACTGGAACAAGGAGTTAACTCGATTCAAAAAGGGACTTTGTCCACTAATATGGACTTGGAAGCAATGCCTTGGCTACTATGGAAATCATATCATGTGATTATTGGTTTCCACAACGACATGTTTTATTCCCATTCTATTTTATCATTATTAATGTTTCTTTATGATCTATGCCTTATGTACTGCCATGTTTTATGTCATTGCCCAAGATTTTGATGTTTAAACATTATGTTCATGTTTTTAAGTTCAAATGTATATGATTTGTTTTATTTTATCCATGCTTACGCTTACTGAGAATTTGAGCTCACCCTTTATATGTTTTCATTTCCCCAGGATTTAAAGAAAGGTTTTAGGTAATAAAACCAAAAGGGGAAGATCTTTATGGGAGATGTTGAAGATGTTTCACCACGATTAGAATATTATGTTTTGAGTTTCCAAAGACACTAAACTATTACGGTTCTTGTGTGTCTGTTTTTTTATGTATTAAGTATTCTGAAAAAGTAATGTAATGTCCATGTATGTCAGGATTTGGGTTTCTACAGTTGGTATCAGAGGAAAGGTTTAGTTAACCTTTGGAAACTAGGATGCGAAAACTTTAGTGAGATCCCTAGAGATATTTCTAAGATATGTCTAGGGATGTCCCTAAGGTTAAGTATAAGTATAGGTTATAATCCTAGAATTACGGTAACGATATTATAATTAAAACTAATATGTTAGATATGGAAGGTAATCCCCCTTTATTATGTTGTTTTCCCTTGCATGATTTTTGCCTCACACTATTCTTTTTGGGTTTTAGACGATGGATGGAACCCGAAGGAACTGTGTTGATCAATGTAATGGACAATGCAATGATTGTCCGCCTGAACAAACCAATGTTATGGGAGATAGAGTGAAAAATCTTATTTCTATACTTAAATAAGATATGAATGATTCTGGACTTCTAAATGAGCATAGAAGTGAACAATATTCTATTGATTCCTTCATGAGGCAACGTCCACCTTCTTTCAGTGGGTCTTCTGATCCATTTGTTGATGAACAATGGATCAATACCACTGAAAAGATATTTTCAGTTATTCAATGTTTTGAACATGATAAAGTCATCTTAGTAGTATATCATTTGGAAGGTGAAGCTGATCAATGGTGGAATCTTATCAAGAATACGAGGCCAAGAGATGAACTTGAGTCCATGGAATGGGACGAGTTCAAGAACTTATTTTTCAATAAGTACTTCCCTCGTATTCTTCGAACAAAGATGGAGAAGGAGTTTTTTGAACTAAAGAAAAAGTATGATGAATCTATTGGTATATACGAAGTGAATTTCACAAGGCTTGCAAGGTATGCATCTGGCTTTATCATCGAACGTGAATGTAAAGTTGATCGATTCTTCAGTGGCTTAAAACCAAGACTTCGAAGGGCATTAGCTATAAGATACTTTAGTAGCTATGAAGAAATTGTGCGTTGTTCTATCAAAGTAGAAATAGAAGTTGGTGTTACATATCCATCTCATGGTTTGAACAAGAAACGAAAGATGGAGTTCAAGGAGAAATCTCAGAACAATGGTGAAAAGAAGATGAATGTTTCTTTATACTCAAAGTTTGGAAAGAAGCATGGTGGAGATTGTCTTAAAGGGACTAGAAAATGTTTTAAGTGTGGAAAATAAGGTCATCAAGCAGCTGAGTGTCTAAGTAATGGAAAAAGGGTTGCTAATGATGTGAATAAAGAAAAGGTTGCAAGGAACGCACCACCAACACTTCAATGATTCAAGTGCCATGAAATGGGGCATTAGGCTAATCAATAACCTAATCCAAGGGTTAGTGATGATCGACATGAGCAACCACTTAAGGCAAAGAACAAAGGGAAGTCACATGTGATCACTGTTGGCGATGTTGAATATGAAAATGATGTGGTGGAATGATTAAGTGTTTACGTAATGGGATTCCAAAATAATGTTGTATATAGTATTGTGGAATATTGGAATATTTATGTATTAGTATATTGTGGTTTTCAATAATTTTATGCTACCTGTAACCATGGAAAGTGATTGAGATATTTTTGGAAAGAAGATGATATGTGCATAATGAAGGGATAAGGAGAAAATGAAATGTTTGACAGTATTCATGAGCTCATGACTGACATAAGGAAATAGTTATATCATGGTTTGAGTATATAGAATTTTGGGGTTTTGGTAAGTGGAAAGAGTTAACTCTTGACAACCCTCATGTTTTCACTAAGGTTCAATGGGTATTCATTTTTATGGGTTTGTGATTGTTGGCTTTTTGATAGCCATGTTCTCTACCACTCTCTATCAGAACATGATGGTTAGATTTCTCTTCTATATCCATATTTTCACCTAAGTTCTCCTATGTGGAAACCCAGTGATTAGTTAATTTGGGTAACTATTACATTTCATACATTAGTTTTTAAACTCATGTTTTGGTATTCTTTTTTACGATGTGGGTTTCTACTAAAAAAACTTTCGAGTATTAAACCATTTATAACCCCGATGAATTTTGAGGGCGAAATTCATTTTAAGGGTGGTAGAATGTAACACACCGAGATTTTATAAAAAATATTCCTTTTAATTTTATTGATGTCTTGTGTTGTATGCTACACCAAAAGGATCTTGCACTATATGCATCCCTAAATGGGCTTGCTTTACACGCAATCGCTACCTTCCACGATAGCGCGTGTTGTACGCAATATCGAGTTTCACTAAACAATGATATGTTATTAAAATATTATATAAACTAGCCATTATGAATAGTAACACCCACTTTTTAAATTTCATAAATTTTATCATTCAAAATGGACTTCATTTTTAGATTCGGAATATCGAACTTAGCCTAGGGTGAATTCATCTGAAAACTTCCAATTTTGGATGAATAGTGAAAACACTAGGTTACTATTTAAAAACCGACTTTTTATTTAAATAATTATTTATTTTATTTAAATTTATTTTCAGTTAAAATTGATACCTAATACCTATATAAGTTCAATGAAAGTAATTAAGTCATTTTATAATAATTTTAGATATATAAAAATTTTATTGAACTTTTTCCCGTCATTACCCACCTCCTAGGAGAATTTGGAAATTCACATAAAACTTAATTTTAATGCTTCTGTGAGTGGAATTTCAAAAATCCGAGAGACACGGTTAATATCAAAGACTAAAATGTGGTTCAATGAGATGAAAATAATTTTTGGTGAATAGTAACTTTTTAATTTTATTTACCACCGTTAAAAGTAAATAGGGTAATTAAGGGTAAAAATGATATTATTATTACCCTAAAACATGTCCTAATTCTATTGGATAAGTTTAATTCGACCAAAAACAACCTTAGGAATAAAATATGACCATTAAGGGCCACTTGGATTAGATTAGGACATTTATTATTAATTTATTTAAAGAAGGGTTAAAATAGTTAAAATCAAATTTTAATAACCAAATAATTTTTAATATAGGGTTATACATAAGATAAATTTTACTATAAATATTAATAATAAATATAAATAGATTTTATACATAATGGTATTTTACTTATAATTTTTATACATTAAATAATTTAATTTATTTATGACACAATGATGATGCAGTAATTATATTATTAATGAAATATTAACATAATTGATGTTATAAATACCCAAATAAATTTAATTTGAGATTTTTTTATGAATTCCACTAATTTTTTAGGTTAATATTACATGTTATTATTGATTTAATTAACTTTTTTAGAACTAATCATACTATTATGATTTTCAAAAAAAATCAATTATCAAATAGTGTCTAAATTGACATAGAATAGTTTTTAAAACAAATATTATATTATTAATTGTTATTATATTCATAAAAATCTAAGGTTCGGCCCAGATACTTATATCATGATAGGTGTATCATTAATGGACCACTTGGGGGTTGGTTGGATGTATATGGTAAGTTTATTAACTATATAATATAAAGATACAAAGTGACATGGTAAATGTCAATCTAATTAACTAAGAGTTAAAACTAAAAGATAAGGTTAATATAATGATCCAAACCTCTAAAATATATTGGTTGAGAGGATTTCGACCCATACCCACCTTAGATTCTAAATAAATCAATTTGAAGCTATTAAAAACCGAATATGACTTTATAATAAAATAATATTTTTCGTTTTTCCAAAAGTGCCCCTCTCCTCCATTATAAAAGGGCACCCCTTCCCTCTTCTCTTAACACCATTTTTAGCCTTGAATCTCGGCCAAACCCTGCCCATTTCGCTTCTCGACTTCCCTAGCAACATTCAGGAGGTTCTGGTCTCCTCAAAAGACCAACTCTACTTCATTAAGAGGAAGATTAAATGAGGTGCGTCGAAGAAGAGGTAATCTCTTCTAACGAGTCTCTCAAGTTTCTTTCTTCTTCAACTTCTTCTTATTTAGTTGTTTAATTGCAAAGTAATTACATATGTATCTATAATATACAGATATGTTATTATAAATATTAAACAAACCTATTTCACCTTCTATCCATCCTACTGAAAACGAAATCACCGCGCTTGCGTACGTACGGAATACCGTCTCCACGCCGTGGTGTCATCTTTTTTTCCACCACCACCTTACTTGGATGGGTATAATGGTGTAAATAATAACTATATATTATTATTATAACATAATACTGATTCTAGGATATTATATCATCCCCTATAATTCCATTCAATAAATATGTGAACGATATCATCGCTCGTGCGTACGTACGGATTACCGTCTCCACGACGCGATGAGATTCATTTTCCATGTTAAAAATTAAAGAATGATTATAAAGTATATATAATAAGTAATCATGAAATATATGACATGATAATGCTACTGTATTTATGTATTTATATTTGTATTTCATCTACTTAATTCAATAAGGAAACGAAAACAGTGTTCATGCGTACGTACGGCCTACCGTCTCCATGAACGGCGTATTTCATTCCATTTATCAATCT
Organism: Viscum album; assembly: GCA_963277665.1. Taxonomy (NCBI): domain Eukaryota; kingdom Viridiplantae; phylum Streptophyta; class Magnoliopsida; order Santalales; family Viscaceae; genus Viscum; species Viscum album. Next base: position 1,285,323,144 of record OY728137.1, read on the forward strand.
ACCATATATATATGTATATGATGAATATATATTATATATATAAATAATGTTTTACATTCTATAATTAAGTAAATCAGGATATAAGTAATAATATCAAGAACAACAAGTCGAAACACGTACGATAAATGAAACGATTTTACCCAAAACACCGCTTTAACATGGAATTTACAAAAGAACGGGTAATATAAAGTCATAAGTGAACCATATATGATATCATAACAATGAATATGATTTTTAATAAGTCAATGACATTATTTAAATCATTATAATGGAGGTTAGGATACGTATGAATCATATCAGATCTAGGGTAAGGGATAATGTTGCAATCTCAATTGTTTTCTATCTAAGATTGCTTATACGTAAGTATTTACTAGGGTAATATTTATCATCCATGTCCAAGTTTTATAAAAATGTTTTCATGTATTTTTAAATTCATTTTTACCCATTTTTGACTTTTACTACATGGTATGTAAGGAATCTTTTTTTTGTTTACCATACGAGGTACTTTTTGACTTTTCCGCAAAAGTACGAGAAGAATGTTTTTTAACTTATACGGCGTGAATGGATTTCTACGGTTTCATAACGCCTCATTTTCATGAATCTTACTCAACAATATTTTATGACTATTTTCAACAAAATACATTTATTTTAAAAGTGCATGGAATTTTGTGAAAAGAAAATGATTTTGAAGAAGAAAGGATATTTTCCTCAAGATTTTATTTCAAATGTTTTATCAAAACCATTTTCCATCTAAGATGACATTATTTAGTATGTGTATGTTTCAAGTTTAATGTCTCTATGATTTACATGGTTTAACTTTTCTTATGATGAAATTTCCATTTGTTTTATATGGATTATGAGATGATGGGATGATGTTTATGAAACCCATTTTATTCTTTGGGTTATGATGAATGTTTTAAGTTTATTTTGTGGCACAAGTAAAAATGATTTCATTATGAGATGGGTGAGACCTATATCTCCCTCCAATGCATTGGGTAAAGATTTATATCTCATGATATAGACATGGCTGGAACGGTAAGTTAATCTGGTTCAGTAATACAGGACTGGAACGAGGAGTGAACTCGATTCAGAAAGGGACTTTGTCCACTAAGATGGTCTTGGCAGCAATGCCTGGGCTACTATGGAAATCATATCTTGTGCTTAATGGTTTCCATAATCACATGTTTTATTCCCATGCTATTTTATCATGATTAATGTTTATTTATGATCTATGCCTTATGTACTTCCATGTTTTATGTCATTGCCCAAGATTTTTATGTTTAAGCATTATGTTCATGTTTTTAAGTTCAAATGTATATGATTTGTTTTATTTTATCCATGCTTACCCTTATTGAGAATTTGAGATCACCATTTATATGTTATATTTTCAACAAGATTTAAACAAAGATTTTAGGTAAGAAAACCAAAAGGGGAAGATCTTTATGGGAGAAGTTGAAGATCTTTCACAACGATTAGAAGATTACGTTCTGAGTTTCCAAAGACACTAAACTATTACGGTCCTTGTGTGTCTGTTTTTGTTATGTATTAAGTATTCCTCAAAAGTAATGTAATGTCCATGTACATCAAGATTAGGGTCTCTACATATAATAACTCCACCTTCACAAGGTAAATGATTGTAACACCTCAAAAATTTGGTTTAAAAGAATACTTATGTTCAATTGATTTCTTAACACGTAAGACTAATCTTTAAGTAAACTGCGATCATTAAAATGTGATCATCGTAACCTACACATTAAATTAGAAGATATGAATAATAATAACCACATTATGATTTTTTTTAAATTTTTAAAATTATGATTTTTTTGATATATTTATAAAAAATATGTAATCAATTTTCTGTAGTCATTTTATACTTCAAAAATATGTTTTCTTCCAAAATGGGTTTTATTACATTTAGTGGAAATGAATTATAATTTTTTTAAAAAATTTTATTAATTTTATTTGATGTAATTAATATCATTTTTAAATTATCATTTCAATATTAATTTATGTTATACTTTTTGGATTTTTTTAAAAGATTTATTTTTCAGTGAATAATGAAAAATATTGATTTTTTTAAAAAATTTATTTATATTAATTAAATAAAGAATTTTATAATTCCAATTATGTTTTAAATTTTCTCGTAAATTAATATTACTCCACTTTAATTATAAATAACATTATTAATTACATATGAATCATCATTATAAATGATTTTGATATAAGTTCATTTTTAGGCTTAAAAATACATTTTTCTAAAAACTATTTCTATATGAGAAACATGTTTTTAAATTAACTTATAAAATAAATTTCTATATATTATTTATTATAATAAAATATATATAATATATATTAAATTAATGATATTTATATTCATCTATTGGTTTTTACAAGGAAATAAATTGATGTAAATTTAGTTTTTTCTAAAAATTGATTTTTTCTTAAAACAAGTTTCATTGAGTTTTGTGAACTTATTTTAAAGTGAATTTGTGTCATTTGTAGAAATCGAATCATTAAAAATGGATTAAAAATTTTAATCATAATAATTATTATAATTTAATAATTGTAAATTATTTTTTGGTCAAAATGAATTGTAAAAATAGTAATTTGTTTACTATGGTAAAGTTGAAACAAGTTTACCAGGGGTGTTAAACTAAGAGATAAGTGTAATAATACCACATAAACTTGTCTAATTCTTGTTGGTTAAGTATATTTTAGCCTTATATTATCTTTACTTCTATGTATTCTCTATTTTGACCCACTATCACATGAAATAGACATTATATTATTAAAACCCTTTAACTAATTCCATGTGTGTACCTACCCTCACTTATAAAAGGGAACCTTTTTTCCTCCCCTATTCACAAAATTTAAGCCTTATATATAAAAAAACGAAGTAAAAAAAATTTCAATATTTCTTCACTTCATACGATAACTTATTTCCTTCCCCTAAGACCATCCTATGAAGGCTTAAGGTGTAAGTCAAATATGGTCTCTCAAAGAATAGGTATAAATATTATCTGAGATCTCTCAATTTTATTTCTTCTTCAAACTTATATAATCCTTTTGTATACATCATAAAATGATGAATCGAATATCATAAATATAATGAGATATTATTATGATTATGGAATAACTATTTCATATAAAAACCCAAGATTTCAAAATATGATGACCTTTAAATAAGTTATTGTGTTTGATAGCTTTCTCCACATGCAACATTGAACTTAAAAAACCAAAATGTATTTAGATGAAATATTATTATTTTAGTAAGACCATTAAAATATATACTTTTAATTTTTGGTAATGAATACAATTAACGTCTATATGAAAAATTTATATAAAGAAAATAAGGACTAGTTTTAATATGAATGAAATTCAATTTTTTTACCTAAATTGTAGCATCCCTACACCTTCTTATTGTCTTGAGAGGTTGGTGAGACAATACTTAGCCTTAAGAGACATCCCCATGATGCCAAAGGTTGGAAATTAATTCCAAGGGATTCATTTACATTTTGGGGTATATTTTATATTTGAAAACAAATAACCAACCATCAAACTATAACCAAACAAAACACTAGATGATGCATGATAAAAAAGAAAGAGAACTCAAAATTTTCATTTATATCCAAACCAACCCAAGAGTAGCACAATGGAAGGAAACAACATCAATGTAAATAGTGAAATAAAAAATAATAACACTCTAAGACAACCACAAGACTCTAATCTGCACAAGCTCCATGCTCCAACTTCAACAAAAAACTTAAGTATCATGAAGTAGTGATAAAGACGTGTGATAATTTACCTTTTCCCATATCATGGTAGAAGAAATCTGAAAAGGTACCAATGTTACAATATAGGTTTGAGTACTAAAACTTAGAAGTATTTCCCCAATGGCTTCCCAAATCATGCTACTAGGATAGAACATATTAGAAAAATTTATATAAACAATTTATATAAACAATTTCCAAACATTTTATATTAAACTATAAACACAACCAAGGTAAACAATTTTTCAAGTAAAGCACATAAGCAGTTCTTTAAATCATTTAACATTCCATTTTGGGATAACCTATCGCTTCCCACACAACCATACATCCAACCATGCATGAAATATATGGGCCTTCCTATTATCGTGAGTGGTGATTCATCCTTCCTCTAATTCATCACTTAGCGAACCAATTTGATGAGGGTACTTCATTATCATATCCTTCCAAAACATTTAATTAGGTTACTTCATGCCCTTATCCATCCCAATGCATATTAACATATGCCACAAAACCATGACAAACTTATTTAAAAACCAAGTGTGTTAAAACCATTTGAATAAAACATCATTATTTTTATTGAAATATATTTTCCATGTAGTAAAATCGATAACCATTTTAAAATCATCATTTTAAAATCATGTTATCAAAAACACTTTCAAAGATAAACACAAATTTTCCAAATTCCTATAAACTGTCTCTCAATATGATTTCAAAAACTATTTTACATCAAAGGAAAAATAAATTTCAATCATAGAAATAAATTTGAAATGAAGACTTAAAGTTATAAGATAAAGGATTCAAGAGTGATTCTACCTATCTTGAATGTTTTGACGATAATGATAAACAACACAATAAGCATCACAAAACTAGGTTTAATCTCCATAAACCAACTTTAGATCTCTTACCCTACCTACAACAAGACCAAATATAAATATATTTAGGATCCATAACCTTAGATCTACCCACAACTGCCGTAGAACCCAGAAATTGAGAGAGACGAAGATGTTGATCTAAGAAAACAGACAAGAACGATCAATAATGAGAATATACCACAAAAATTGGGCTTCAACTCACCAAGTTATGGATTTATATTTCTTTTTAATCGATGGGAAGAGGTTATCCAACCTTTGAGAGACTAAAATACTGATTTAGGTCCATTTTGTGGAAAAAAGAGGCACTTAGATGTAAAAATGTGTTTGATCCACAATTTAAGGATCTAACTTTGACCCATGCATGGTTTAGTAGTACTATTTAGAAAACTGTGTGCTAACCATGTTTCATCCACTTTGTTAAGGATGACCCTTTCCCAGTTGGTTTGCACAATTACCAAAATATGCACCAACCATTCCAAATCTAACTATCCAACAAATTCATAACACCGTACAATTTCTTTTAGGCCTTTGCATAGTTTGGAGAAATAGTGTGTAGCCTATGTGCCTTCCATTTTACCCCTTCTTTAGTGTTCATAGTTTCCTGAAAGTATTTCAAGGTTTCAAAAAACTTTTCACCACTTGTGAACCTATTGGAAAGCCAAAAAAACTCTTCAAAATTTCACCCAATGATCCCAAAATTCACCCTTATACTTTATATACATAAAAATCACAAAGAAAAGGTTATATACCATAATCCAAGGGTGATAAATTCTCACCACACTTAGTATTTACATCCTAAGAAAGTAGAAAACCATCAGTACTCTGAAAGTGTTCTGAACATTTATCTTTCATATCCATCATCCATTTCCAAGTCTCTTCGAATATGACCATGTTTCCACAAAACCTATACTGGACTGATGCTCTTTCCATGCAAGACATTCTCTTGCTTTTCCACAATATGCACTGGGATATGTACCAATGAAGCATATGGATCTAGGTCAACATGATACCATTTGATCACATGGTTAGGATCAGGATAATACTTTTTCAACTGAGATAAATGTAACACATTATGCACCACACTAAATGTGGTGTGAATTCTTGGTGATATGATACCTCTCCAACCCATTCCAGTATCTCAAAAAGAACTATGTATCGAGTAGATAACTTGCCATACTTCCCAAAATGTAAATGTCTAAGTCCTGGATAGATCCTCAAGAACACATGATCACTCACTATGAACAACAATGGACATTGATGATTATCTGCATATGCTTTATGACAAATCTGAGCCATCTATATCCTCTTTCTGATCAACTAAATCTTCTCCATTGTCTCTTAGACAAGGATCATACCTACTAGAAAAGTCTCACATATTTCCATCCAATAAAGTGAAGAGAAACAAGGGCACCCATAAAATGCTTTAAAAAGATCCATATGTATTGAGGACTGATAGTTGTTGTAATTTGAGAACTCCACTATGGGTTTGTTCTATTCCCATGAGCCACCAAAATAAATTACACAATACTAAAACACGTCTTCCAATGTTTGTATCATCTGTTCAGATTGGCATTACTTCTGACAATGATATGTCATACTCATAGTCAACTGAGTCCAAAGGGATTTCTGTAAGGATTTCAAGAAACAAGATGTAAACCACATATCACTGTCTGATATGATTCAAACTATTATCCCATGTATCATTACCACTTCTCAAATATAGATTTTGGAAAAATCTTCTACTGTTTGAGTTTCACAAATAGAGATGAAATGGGAAAACTTTGTGAGCCTATCCATAAGTACCCATATGGAATCGTGTTTCCAAACTATTCTTGGGACACTTATTACAAAATCTATATTTATCAGATCCCATTTCCACATTGGAATAGGTAAAGACTATAAGAAACATATTGGTACGTGATTCTATCCCTTAACTGGCAGACAAGTTAAGCATCTAGAAACTAACTAAGCTGCATTCCTTTTCATACTAAACCATCAAAACTCTGTTTTAAAAAACTTATACATATTATGAATTCTAGTATGAAAAATATACATTGAATGGTAGTAATAATGAAGTATTTTTTCCTAATAATAAATAGGTATAACTATCTGATATTTTTACCACAAATTTGGACTTCTATTCATCTTCCAGCCCTCAATGGTCTCCCTAACATTTAGTTTTGAACTCATTGCAACAAATTCTACATCATATGTCTATACCTCCTTTATAATATTCATACAATTAGGAACAATCGTAACTAGAAGGTAAATTGCAAAATCAACTTGGTCTTCACATTCAACATGCATGTTGTCTAGGACCAACAGCAGCTTCCACTCATCTAAAGTTTCTTTTTCCAACTGAGTGTATGACTTCTTCTTAATACACCAACCTCTTAATTTTATTTAAATGGAGTATGCATCAATTCAAAGTTAAACATTTGAAGATACTACATCTATCTTATTTTCCTCATATTCAATCCACATTGTCAGAAAACATGCTTCAAGATTTTATGATCAGTGAAGAGAGTAAATTTCTCACCAAAGAGATAGTGACACCAAGTCTTCAAAGCATTTACCACAACAGTTAGCTCCAAATCATGTGTTATATAATTCTTCTCATAAAGTTTTAACTTCCTTGTACCATAAGAAAAAACATGATATCCTTGCATGAGAAAAAAATTCCAACCATGATCTCGAAGCATCACAATACACCACCTACCATTGTACCAATTCTAAAAAACCAAGATCAGTGTGGATGTATGGTGAAAATTTACCTCTTTAAAATATTTCTATCCTTACCTACTCCATTGGAATGAAAAATTATTCTTTTTCGAATCTGTCCTTTTTTAGGATAGCCTCGAAAAGTTGTGAACAATGCATCGATAATAACCAGTGAGACCAAGAAAACATCATATTTCAAAGATGTTAGTTGGTGGTTTCAAAGAGATAATGACTTCTATATTCTCCAGGCCCACTAAAACAAATCTTTTAGAAATTAAATAACCATGAAAAGAATACTATTATATCCAAAAAATTGTATTATGATAATTTGGCATAAAAATGAAGGACTCACCATATTTACAACACTGTCACCAAGTGTTGCTCATGACCAACCCTTGTCCTTGAAAATACTAGTTTCTTTTCCAAAAATACCCTAATAGAAGAATTTACATATCCCTAAAATATCTTATTCATCAATTCCATAAAGAATTCTGGTGAATTCTTAAGGCCTAATGGCATTACTATGTATTTATAATGGAATTTATACTTATGAAGGATGTATTCAGAATATCCTCCTTAAAAACTTGAAATTAGTGATATAATGATCGCAAGTCAATATTATAGAACCACTGATCTCCCCTAAATTGATTGAATAGATCATAAATTCATGGAATTGGATACCTATTCTTTATCTTAACTTGGTTAATCTTATGATAATCCACCCACAACCTTAGAGTTCTATCATCATTCTTCATGAACAAGACTAGTTTTTCCCATAGTGATGTGATCAGATAAATAAAAACCTTTATTTCCACCTCTTCCAACTAAAATTTTAGTTCCATTAATTATATTAGTTCCATTTGGTAAGATAGAAGCGAGATAGGACTGGCCCCCAAAAAAAGATCTATTGTAAAATCTAATTCCCTTAATCGTTCCAACCCATAGAAATTTTTGAGAAACACATCAGGAAACTGGTCCACAACTATTAGAAAATATCTATTCTCAATATATTACCTCGATTCCAAGGTCTATGCCACAATCTGGTAGGAGACTATTCCAACAACTGGTGCTTGTAAGCCCCTCGCACCTGTCTTCAAATTCCTTTCTCCTCTCAAGAGATAGTTGACGCCATCCTTAGTTGTGAAACTAATTATTCCTTTATAATAGTAAATATGAGTCATGAACATTTTCAACCAATCCATATCCAACATTACATCATAGATATCTAACTCCAGCATAGATAAATCCCATATTTTTTCAACCCCACCAACCATTATAGAACACACTGTACACATAAAAGCCCAACATTCTTTTTTCCTAAGAGGAGTTTACAATTTTATCACTAAGAGAATCATCTCAAGTTTTAAGCACATAAAATCAATACTACAAGAATAAAAAAAGGAATTCTGTGAACCAGTATCATAAGACACTTTTATAAGGGTAGAATTTAAAAGAATCGTACCTCTCACCATAGATGGTCTAACATGATCATCCAAAATCACATTTTTAGATCCATATAATTAATTTGTCACTACATTTTGGTCTTGGTTTCCCTATTGAGATTTTCCTGCCTAATGAGTCATGGTATTACTAGAATCACTATGGCTATCTCTGTCCTTTCGATGAGATTGGTTCTGATATCCTCACCCCATTCAAGCATATGATGTCTGCGATGCCTGAGAAGTATGTCGAGCACCTAACCGTTGAGAACTGAGACAATAACACTAAATATTCCCCATATGGTTGTAGTTTTGGAATGATTTAGGTTGTTCTATAAACTCTCTCTTTATGTGCTCAAGCGAGCAACATTAGAAAAAACCAATATTTATCTTGGGGCATAGATAAAGGTTTATTAGTCACACTATCTGATTCAGATTCACACTCCCACCTTGGAAGTAGGTGTCCCTATTCTTCTTTATCCCAGCATTAGAGGTTCCACTATTTCCCTTGGGTATCAATATAATTATTCCTCCCACAGCTCTTGATATGTATCTTTCATCCACCATCTCTCTATTAACCATTTATGTGTAGTCTGTAATATAGATCACAACTATCTTCGAAAAAATCTCTTGGCATATCCCCGATTCAATGATGTGTGAATTCAAGGACACACTAGCCACAAACTATGGTAAAAAGCATACTAAATTAATGAATTTATATACATTTTTGATGAGAGATATATTTTCCTAATTTTGGCCGAAAAAGTCTGTTATTCTATAAATCTTGAACATGTGAGGATATAATTTGTTGTTAAACAATTACTCAAAATCCTCCCAACCAAGGCATTGATCCACTTTGTACTATACCTCTATATCCCAACACTGGCATAAAAGATTCTGTAGCTTATATGTCGCTTTCTTGACTATTAGTTATGCTAGTTTGCTAATGAAATAGAATATACAATTTATCTTATTCATCCACACCTCTGCCTTTTTGGGTTCAAAATCACCCCAAAAGATGGGTCGATTATGATTTTGTAACTAGATTGAATGATCCACTTACCATGGATCATTCCTTCGATTCCCTATGTCTATAGCTTGAAATACTTGGATGATACTCAGAACCAGCTCTTGGTTCACTTATGACTCATGTACAACCACATTATACATATCTTCTTCTGATTGGTTCTACAACGCTTACCAGGTGCCATTAAAAAAAATAAACACAAAGTCTCACACTCTATTAACTAAAGTAATTTTTTTAAATTATACCACATTAACTATCACAAAATTTCTTTCTAAAATCAAACTTTTACACATTCAACCATTTTTGAATAATTTTAAACTTGCATTTAGAAAGTCAAACCATTTTTAAAATACGTTAATTATTCTCATTTTCAAAATCTTTCTTTTGAAAATACCTTCACAATTTCTTCCCAAAAATCATCACTTTTTCAGAAATCATAATTCATTACTCACAGTAATGTATTCACTCCTATTGGGAATTGATTACTCTAATGCATGGAATGCTCATCTTATTGGCTAACCCATTAGAAAGAGATTAAAAAAAATCCTATAAGTGTATCCAAAACACTTATGTACCCAAATCCATGGTAACATGAAGTTCAAAATAAAAGGGTTGGACACATATTTTTATGCTTTACATTTCATGTCCCGATAGTCCTAATCCTTTCTATGATCCCCACCAAAGGAATATACAAGAACAAAATCCAACTCTAAGACTGACAGAAGCGATGACTACTTATTCCACCAAAAAAAGAAAATATTGATACAATTTATCTCAAACTGAATTTTGGACTAAACAAATATGATTCCATTTGTAACATCCCTCCCACTCCTAATTGGCTTGAGAGGGCTGTGAGAATTTACTTGGCCTTAATCGACATCCAGAAGATGCCAATAGTTGACAATTTATGTCTTGGTCTTCATTAACATTTGGGGACAATTTTCCCTTTGAAAAGAAATAACCAACCATCAAAGTATAACCAAATAAAACACTACATGATGAATGATAAAAATGAAAGTTAACTTAAACATTTAATTTATATCAAAACAAACCCAAGAGCACCATAGTTTAAGGCAACAACGTCAAAGTAAAAAGTGGAAGAAAAACAAATAACACTCCAATACAACCATAGGACTCCATGATCTATAAGCTCCATGCTCCAACTTCACGAAACATCCCTTGTATCATGAAGTGGTGCTAAAGACATGTGATAATTTACCTTTTCCCATGTCCTAGTAGATGAAAAAATGAAAATCACTAAAGTTCCAAATCAGGGTTGAGCACTACAAATCAATAGGTTTTCCTTGACGACTTCCCAAATCATGCCACTAGGATAGAACATATTAGAAACATATATATATAAAATTTATATAAAAATATTTATAGACCGTTTATTTCAAAATATAAACACAAAAAAGTAAACTTTATTCCATGGAAATAACATAAACAGTTCTATAAATAATTTAACATTTCATTTTTGAATAACTTATCCCGTTCAACACAACCATACATCCAACCATGCACATAATCTATAGACATACCTATAGTCATGAGTGGCGAGCTATCCATATACTAAACCATCACTTAGTGGACCAATATGACTAGGGTACTTCATACCCATATCAGTCTCAAAATTTTGATGGGGATACTTTACACCATTATCTATCCCAATTCATATGAACAAAGGCCACAGAACTATGCCAAACTAATGCCAAAAACAAGTGTGTTAAAAAAAATTCAATAAAACATCATTATTTTTATTGAAGAAAATTTTCCATGCAGAAAAATAAACAAAAATTTTAAAATAATCATTTTAAAATAATGTTATTAAAAACACTTTCCAATAACACACCAATTTTTCAAATTTCCAAAAAATTGTATCTTAAGAGGTTTTCAACAACTATTTTACTGTGAATGAACAATAAATTTCAATAAAAGAAATAAATTTCAACCTAAGCCTTCACGTTCTATGATAGAGGAGTTGAGATTGAAGCCACCAACCTCCAGAGTTTTGGAGAAAATGACAAATGATAGGAAAAAATCACAAAATCAGGTTAAATCTCCACTAACACACCTTAGATCTCTTACCATATCAACAAACGAATAGATATAAAAATATTTGGAATCTATAACTTTAGATCTACCCACAATGACCATAGATATAAGAAACCAAGAGATATGGTGAAGTATATCTAAGAAAACTTAAAACAGTGATCAATAACGATCACATACCACGAGAATTATGAATCAATGCACCAAAGAATGGATCCATATTGCTTCTAAATCGATGGGTAGAGGTTCTATAACCATTGAGAGACTAGAATACTGATTTAGGGACATTTTGGAGCAAAAAAGAATCACTTAAAGGTAAAAACGAGTTTGATCCAAAATTTAAGGATCTAACTTTGACCTGTTAGCCACATAGTTAGGCAAACTGTGTGATGATAGTGCTCCAACCACTGCCTTAACGATGAACATTTCATGATTAGATCACAATTTACCAAACTGTGCAACAACTGTGCCAAAGATACATTTCTGACTAAATCGCCACACATCACGGTTTCTCCTAGGCATCCGCACGGTTTGGAAAAACTATGCACAACCCATGTACCTTCCCTTTTCCCCTTGTCTCACTGTGCACGATTTTCTGCAAGTGTTGTACGGTTTCCACAAACCGTGAACCACCCATGCACCTATAAGAATGCACTAGAAACTCTCAAAACACTATCAAAACTCTCCCAATATCCACACTTATACTTTATATACTTAAAAATCATAACGAAATTGTTATATACTAGAAAATGGGGGTGCCACATAAAATGACTAATATGATAATTTATTATTTTAAAAATCACTTTTCTAAAAATTTCCCTCTTATGCGATGTGAATTTATATTTCAATTAAATAAATATTAATGATAATAAATTATCTTATATATTCATAACTTCTTAGCACAAATTTTGTTGATAAATATTATGAAATAAGATTAATAATAATTAATATTTAAAAATGTAATTTTTAACAAAAAAGGATTTTCATTATTTTATATACTTTTATTTAAAAATTAAATTTATAAAATTTATATATTTAATTTGAAAAAACTTAAATCTTTTTAGGATTTATAATAATAGTATTATCCTAATATAAATTTTTTATTTTTTTGGAAATAATTGGGTTTTAGGTGAATAGTGAAAAAACAAAGATTTTGATATAAACTATCACTTTTATGACATTATCATAGTAAAATAATTAATTTATTATTTTAATATAAAATTATATATATATAAGTAAAATAAATAATTTAAAATTATGATTTTGTTTTTATAAAGCCCATGTATATCTTTTTTCAAGCATAACTAATATTTTACTCTAAAAACTATTTGTATTCACTTATTTTAAAAATTAATTTTCATCACTTATAGTAATAGAATATATGAAAATTGATTTCATTTGTTTGATAAACGTGATAATATTTTTTAATAAGTTCAATTTCAATTTTTGGCATAAAAATATTATCGGTAAGATTAAGATAATGACCATGATAATGGTTAAACAATTATTTTAAAAGAGTTGTTTTATTAATATTATGTAATTTTCATAAAAACAATTAATTTAATATATTATAAATTATGAATATAATATGATTTATATAAACAAATATAGTTATATTGACACATAATTAATTGGTAACCAATGCTAACTAATATTAAGAAAACATAATGTTTAAAACACAATTTTCTACAAAAAATATGTGTTTCTACATATAAAAGGTTTTAATTTAAAAGTTAATTTTTTTTATTTTTAACTTGAATTTGATTAAATAAAGATTTAATTTATTTTAATCACACCCAAATTTGGTAATAGTTTTTTAAATGTTTTTATTAAAACATAAATTAATTTTTAATAGACTTGTTACCTAGGTAAAAGAAAAAAAGATAAATGTAAAAATCTAACAATAATTGAATTCCATAATATTTAAAAAATGTGTGTAAAAAACTTGGTTGAGGAATTAACAGTCCAATTACACCCTAAAATCCTTTATTTCTACCTTTTTGAATATTTGACCCCTGAGTATTTTTATGATATCATTGAAATTTATTGGTATTCTATAAAGTGACATTTTCTTAACTTATAAAAGGAGACACTCTCACTGATACAAAACACACCCACTCTATATAATTACTTTGTAAAATCCCACATTTTTATAAGGAAACAAAATGTTTAATAACATACATGATGCTCCACATCAATCTTAAATGAACAATTAAAAATTATTATTTAATATGGTAGTTATCACATAGCTCTTAGAATGTGGGGAATGAATAGTTTTAACTAAAATTTTGAAAATATGGTTTACAAATATTTATATACTGATTCATTGGTTACCAAATTAACTTGAAACGAAACTAAAATCCAAATGAATATAAATGATATATTTTTATGAAAACTATTTAAATGTGAATAGTTCTATTTATAAAATAATAAAATCACTCTTGTTGGATTATATGAATGAAATATTAATTCAAAATAATGTTGAAAATCCATATTATATTTTTTCTAGACATTATATAAGAACAAATACAATTTTACGGATAAAATCAGTGTTTTTCTAAAAATATAATTTTACAACCTTTTGATAGAGAACCCATTTTAAATCTAGTTTTTATCACTTTTAAATGTTCTTTTTGATATAATAATCTTCTTTATTTCGAATAGGGACATCAAAATTTACATTGGTTGATTTTTTTTTATTTTTTTTGATAATATTCATTTTTGTTGAATAGTGAAAATACTACATTATAATTCAAAATTGCATCTTCATCTAATTTATTTATATTGTTAGATTATAATTTTACATGGTTTTTAGGTATAATTAGATGATGTTTTAATTAGTTATTCCAATTTAATTAATTAGATGCAATTTTTAATTAATATTAAATAGAGAAACAATTTGATCTTTTGAATGTTTTACTAAAAAATTCTATTTTCTCGATCCGTGAACAAGATCAGTGTTAAACTGAATTTTATGACTTCTGTAAATTGAATTTTCAAAAAAGGACATACATGGTTATATTCAGTTTAAAAAATGTAGTCCAATAGGATCAAAATATTTTTTGGGGTATAGTAACTTTATAATTTTGTTTACCAGAGTTAAAGGTAAATCAGATAAATAGTGGTAAAAATAATATTATAATATTATAAAACAACCCTAACACACTCCCTAATATTATTTTATGAGTTATGGCCCACCAAAAAAATACTTTGGATAAAATATTTCACTTTTTAAGCCACTTGGCTGTGATTATGACATTAATTGAGTTTTATTTAAAGTAAAAATAAAAATATCATAAACATACCTCTTCTTACTAAAAAAATTTAAATATGGTGTTATATAAGTTATCACTTAGACTATAAATAGTAATTTGAAATAAGAATATATTACCTACACCATGGTAATTTATTTATAATTTTTAGGAAATAAATAATTAAATTTAATTATGACACAATGATGATGCAATAATAGATTTATTAAAGGAAACGTCAAATAAATGTCACTAATAATATTAAAATAAATATAATTTAAAATATTTGATGTCATCCATGAATTTTTAGGTGATATGACATGTTATAATTCTATTAAATGTTTTTTTAAAGTTATACCTCTATTTGGATTTTATTTAAATTCAATAAAATTAATAGTATAAAAATTGACATAGTTGATAATGTTTAAAAATAATACTTTATTAAATTATATAAAAATACTAAATACTATTAAAATTTAAAAATGGATATAATAAGGTCTAAAAGTTCATTAATTTTCCAAATATGGAAAATTTAACCCATATAAGTAATATATATATCCTCTTAATATGTAAAATGTTGTTACCCCAATTAAAATTAAAAGAAAAATATTAAGGTTAAACCATAACGATAAGGTTTAAAATAAACTCAATACATGTATAAAAATTATTATATGATAGTATTTAGAACTATACTCATATTATCTTTGAAATAGCTCATGTTTGAGTCATTTGGACAGTAAAATTAATTTACATTAGTTTAATATTTTAAGAGTTTCTAAGGGTGCCCCTCCCCTCTCCTATAAAAAGGTACACACTCTTCTCTAATACTCACACTTCAAGAACCATTTTAATGGGTAAATATATACAAAAAATCCTTACTATAATCCCTAAAAACATTATATAGGCCTTATTTTATGAATAACACCTTTCTTAGGGGTGTTAAGGTGTTCTTCAAAGGTGATCAAATGAAGAAGATATATAGTTTTCTTCAAGTATTTTTATTTTATTTGTTCTTCTACTACATTAAAATATTATTCTTCCAAGATGAAATAATAAAAATAGTATCCAAAATATAATAAGATATTATTATGTTAATATTATCACCTAAATCCATCTCCACCTCCCTTAAATGGGAAAGGAATTAATCGTTTGTCCATATGTGTGAACTATCACCTCCAGGAACCGATCTAATTCATTTTCCATAGACATCTCTCATGACTTCATATAATAATGGAATTAATATTAAAATGTGATATTAATGGAATAATAATAATTATAATATAATAATATATCAATTATGTTCTTACTTTCCATGTACACAAAAAAGATAACGTCGTTCGTGCGTACATGTGAACTATCACATCCACAAAGAAAAGTGACTCATTTTTATTCATTATATCACTTGTATGATATATATAAGTATATTTAAATGATTATTATGATTTTAATTAAATTATGATAATTATGTAAAGATAAAATAATAATTACGTTATTTCCATAATGATCAATTAAAAATGGAAATGTTACTCATGCGTACATACGACCTACCGTCTTCGTGATCATACCGTTGTTCATTTTTCATACCACAAATGAATGGTTTGATTTGAAAATTATAATTTATTTATAAAAGTTATTATTATGTCATTAATGTTATTATGGATAAGTTAGAATTATGAAAACATGGACAATTTAAATAATAACAAGTTCATTTTTGACTCAATTACCAAATACCAAAAAAATGTTTGATATGAACATTAATAATTATATAATTTTTATAACAAGGTAATATGTGATATAAAAGGAATAATAAACATATAAAAAGGTTCTCAAGAAAGTATAAATTAACCAAATTTTATTATTCAGGAATATAAAAATTGTACTTGATGAGTCAAACTCAAGGTAAGGGATTTTTTCTCAATCTCCTTTTATTGAGGCATATTTTAATAATATACACCACCTTATTTTATACGAGTATAACAAAACCCTTTGAATTTTAAATTTATTCAATGGTTTTAAAAAGGAATATTTTTATATAAAGTGTTTTACTAAATGAAAAAAAGGAATTTTTTAACGTACACGACTACAATGACATTTCCACTGCCATGACCATTATTAGATATTTGGATTCTTCTACAAGTCTTAATGTTTTTAAAAGAAAAATAAATAAAATATTCACTTTTCAAGTATTTTGGTATTGAATTTTTTTTGGGAAGGGATTTATTATGTCAATATCATAAAATGATATCCTGTGATTATAATGTGGAAATGATATTTTATCCTTTATGTTTTTTATGTATTATGATTATGTTATAGTTCTTGAGCATTGTTTATGTATATGGGTAATTATATGATAAACCGATGGAAGGTGATCCCTTGATATCTCTCAAATTTATTGGGTAATGATATAGAATTAAATGATAAGGTTTCTCCTAATATTTTTAGGGAATATACTATGATGGGTATTCCAAAACATAGCCACAAAGGTTACCCCATATGTAGCTATGAAAGCTACAATGTAAGTAAGATATGCATGACACAAGTTACCTTTATGATTTATGATTTCTATGAGTTTTTAAGTAATATTATTATTTCCTATGGTATGTTAAAGAGATTATGTTTTATGGGTTAAAAGTATGATTTCATGGGTTTATAAGTATTAATGGAATAAAATTTTCTTTCATTATCTTATTTGAATTACTCAACTTTTTGTGCCCATCCAATGTTTTTATAATGTTTTCATAGGGTGTAAGGATGGGTAAGAGAAATTTTGGATTCAAGATGAATGATACGAATATTTTTATCCAGAAAAATAAATCATGTATTATTTTAAGGACTTTTGTTTTGTGAAAAATGGATAATGAGTAGAATTGTATAATTTGTAATATTTTGAGTTGTTATGCAATAGTTATGGCCTAATTATCTAAAAATATAAACCTAAAATGATAATCAAAGTGAATATATAGAAATTCGTGTATTAACTCAAGATTATGTAATTTTTAATGTTGGGGCCTTATAGTTTGTATGAGAAATTTTTTTAGACAAATTTAGGGATTATGAGTTTCTGTTAAACATATGGTAACATTATATATATTTATTTTGGATAAATCAATATTCTATAACTTTTTTATATCATGGAAATTCGGATACAAATGGATGGAGGAGGATCTCAAACAACATTCTTTTCTCTTCTAGATGACTTGCAAGAAATAATTATTGCAAAGTCATGTTCAGATAATTCTGAAACTTTTTCAAACAAATAACTCACTTGCAAGTAGTTTTTTGAGATATCAAAAACCACTACTATACCTAGATA
This sequence comes from Viscum album, assembly GCA_963277665.1. Classification (NCBI taxonomy): domain Eukaryota; kingdom Viridiplantae; phylum Streptophyta; class Magnoliopsida; order Santalales; family Viscaceae; genus Viscum; species Viscum album. Next base: position 1,285,341,589 of record OY728137.1, read on the forward strand.
CTGTCTTGGATGATAAGTTGTTTTTAATGAAATATTATTTTCTAAATATTATCATATTTTTTAAAAAAGGAAAATATTATCAAGGAATTATTAGATTTTTCCCCTTATCATAAGATAATGAAGCATATTATGATTTTTAAAAAGCTACTGAATAATGAGACCCTTTCATAACATATTTATAATTTATTTTAAAATAGTCTTTCAAAACATACTAATGGTATTTTAAAAGGACCATTTAATGAATGTTTTAACTCAAACTCTTTCCAAATGTTTTATAAAAATCAATTCTAATATGATGTTTTGAAATTACATGTCATACAAGATTATTTTACAAAACTATTTCACTACGAAAACCCATATGACATGAGTTTTACAAGATGAATTTGGAAAAAGTAATCAAGTTAGTTTGAAGAATCTCTATGTCATTATTACAATGAATGGACCTTTTATCTATGTGAATAAAATGAAAATGAAACCAGGTGGACACCATGATCAAGATATAATGTTAATTATTTTTTAATAAGTTTTATTAATTCATTTGGAGGTGAAAAAATATGTCAATATTTATAAGACTTCATGAATTAAGATGTTGATGTCACTATGAGTTGGGATAAAAATGATATGTATAAGACAACCATTAAAATTAAAGCATGTTATGGTTATTTATGAGGATTTTATCTTATATTGTTAGTATTTTAAAATAATGAAATAGTTTTAGAAAAATGAAAACCCGCAAGATGGTTGACGACCCATCGTGTTCAGCAAGGCCATTAAGATTGAACCCACAACCAAAGGGTGACAAGGGTACATCACCTACCACTGGCCTATATGAGGTCCCTAGTTAGTATGACTTAATTTTTTTAATTAAATGAGTTGATGTAATAATAATAATTCTATTTTGGTTACTTATGTTTTATCAAATTGATATCATTAGTATTAAAAAATTATTTTTCAATTGAGTGATAAATGTAATTTTAGAAGACATTCACTATTTTGGGAACCCTATCAACCTAAGAAAATACTATGATATATTATTTGAGGAGAAATGGTTGAATTTTATTTTTGAATAATCTATGTTTTTATTATGGACTTAGGGAGGCTTAGGTTATTTATGGAAATTATTAACCGACCATAGAGAAAATTTGATTAGGAAATTAGTGTTTGGTTTGAGAAATTAAGAGTGAATTATGTTATTTGAAAACAAATGTTAAAATTTATCATGGAAGATTATGTGATCAAATCCATATAAATTTTGGGTTTCAATATTAGTTTGGATTATTTTAATTAATTTTAATGATTTTTATTTATTGAATGGTCGATTTGGATCTTTGAGTATTACTGTAGATTTTTGGAGATTAAAAGTAGTATTTCTTCTTATAAATGATTATTATTTTTGGGGAATTATTTTTTTGTCCTAACTTTTTGGTTTTGGTTAATGTTTTATAATTGGATGAATATATAGTTATTGTTTTTTGGATTATGTGATTCTATAGATGTTGATTCATCTTTAATACTCATCGTATAGAGAAAACAATGAGTTTGTGGTGGAAATTAATTAAAGTATGAAACTATACTTTTCAAGTAATTATGTTTCCTTATGTAATTAGTTAAATAAGTAAAATAATTCCACAACTTTATGATAATGTTGTTAAAATAAATATGTTTTCTGTTTAGTTTTCCTACTACGAATTCAAATACTATTTAACCCATCATAAATTTGTGGTTTTTCGATTGTTAACATTATCCTGATCATATTTTCTATCACTCTCTATTAGAACACGATGGTTATTTTCTCTTCCATATCCATAATTTTTTATATGGAATCCTAGTATGTGTTATCTCGGTGACCTTTGTACTTAACTTTATTTCTTTGAAAGTGGAACTTTGGTTGACTCTTTTTCCGATGTGGGATTTCAATGAAGTAATTTTGAAAAGTGAAACCTTAGTTACCAACCCCAAATTTCAAATTATAAGGATTCAATTTAAAATGGGGGGGGGGGGGTGGATAATGTAACATCCTGATTTTTTAAAAGCAAACATAATGTTCAATAACATACATGATACACCCCATCAAACTTAAATGAAAAAATAAATATTATTATTTAAAATGGTAGTTATCACATTTAAATTAGAATGGGGGGAATGAAAGGTGTTAACTAAATTATAAAAATATGGTTTACACATGTTTGTATAATTATTCATTGGCTAGAAAATTAACTTGAAATTATACAAAAAACCAATTGAATATAAAGGATATATTTTTATGAAAAACTATTTAAATGTGAATAATTATATTTTTAAAATAATAAAATCACCATTTTTGGATTATATTAATAAAATATTAATTAAAAATAAAATTTAAAATTCAAATTATTTGTTCTTAGAGATTATATAAGAGAAAATAAAATCTTATGGATAAAATGAGTGTTTTTCTAAAAAAATAATTTTACCATATTTTGATGGAGAACCCATTTTAAATATAGTTTTTGAAACTTTTAAATATTTTATTGGATAAAATAAACTTCTTATTTGGATTTGGGACATCAAAATTTAATTTTGTTGAATTTTTGGAATTTTTTTGATAATATTTACTTTTTTAACGAAGAGTGAAAAATACTACATGTTAATTCACAATTGAATTTTCGTCTAATTTATTTATATTGTTATATTATCTTTTTTACATGGTTTTAAGGTATAATTATATAAATATTTTATCATTTAATACAATTTAATTCATTTGATTCAATTTTAAATTAAGATTAAATAGAAAAACAAAGTGAACTTTTGAACGTTTTACTTAAAAGACCTGTTTTCTCGATCCGTTAACGGGATTAGTGTTAAACCTAATTTAACAACTTATGTGAATTGAATTTTCAAAAATAAACATACATGGTTGTACTTAGTATTAAAAATTTGATCAAATAGGATAAAAATATTTTTTGGTGATTAGTAAATTGAGTATTTTATTAACCACAGTTAAAGGTAAATTAGGTAAATGAGGGTAAAAATAATACTATACTAATATAAAAAATCCAAACACTTGTCCTAATCTTATTAGATGATTTATGTCCAACCAAGAAAATACTTGGGCCAAAATTTTAGCCTTTTTATTCTACATGGGTGTGATTATGACATTAATAACATTTTATTTAAAGTAAATATAAAAATATTATAAACATGTCTCTTATTACTAAAATAATTTTAATATGGTTTTATATAAGTGATATCTTACACTATAAAAAGTAATTATAAATATAAAAATATTTCCTACATCATGGTAATTTATTTATAATTTTTTGTAAATAAATAATTAAATTTAATTTTGACATAATGAGGATGTAATAATAGATTCATTAAAGAAAGAATCAAATAAATGATACTAATAATATTAAAATAAATATAATAAGAAATATTTTATTTCATAAATGAATTTTATAGGTTATTATGACATGTTATATGTCTATTAGATTGTTTTTTTCAAAGCTAACTCTATGTTTATATTTTATTTAAATTCAATATAAGGAATAGTGTCAAAATTGATATAATTGATATTTTATAAAAACAATAATTTATTTAATTTTTTAGAAATCCTTAAAATGTTTTAAATTTAAATAGTAGATATAATAGGTCTAAAAGTTCATAAATTTTCCAATTATTTGGAATTTTCCTGATATATGTAAAATTTATTGCCTCTTAATATTTAAAATGATGTCACCACAATTAAAATTAGAAGTGAAAAATTAATGGTAAACTGAAAAGATAAGGTTTAAAATAAACTCAATACAGGTCTAAAAATTATTTTATTAGAGTATATCTAACTATAATAATATTATATTATACATAACTCATGTTTGAGTCATTTTTATTAAAAAATTAATTTATATTAATTTAATATTTTAAGAGTTTCCAAGGGTGCCCCTCCCCTCTCCTATAAAAAGGTACCCACTATTTTATAATAATTACACTTTAATAACCATTTTGTTCATCCATTATCTACCCAAAACCCTTACTATAATCCATACCCACATTTTTGAGGTCTTATTTTAGGTATAAAACCCTTCTTAAAGGATTTAAGGTGTTCTTCAAAGGTGATCAACTGAAAAGAGGTATCATTTTCATTAAGTATTTCTATTTTATTTTTTCTTCCAATTCATTAATATATTCTTATTCCTAGTCGAAATAATAAATACAGTATCCTTAATATACTAAGATTTTATTATGTTAATACCATCACCTAAATCCATATCCACTTCCATTAAAAGTGAAATGAATTAATCCTTCGTGCATACGTGTGATCTATCAGCTCCACGAATTGATCTAATTCATTTTCAATAGCCATATCTCATGTATGGATATAATAATGGAATAATGTTGATAAGTGATATTAATTACTTATTAATCATTATAATATAATAATATCACAATTATGTTCTTACTTTTAATACACATAAAAATGATGACGTCATTCATGCGTACGTGTGAACTATCAGCACCATGAAGCGACGTGTCCCATTTTTATTAATTATATCACTTGTACAATATATATAAGTATATTTAAATGATTATTATGATTTTATTTATATTATTATAATTATATAAATATAAAATAATAATTACCTTATTTCCATAATAATCAATGAAAAACAGAAACGTTACCCATGCCTACGTACAATCTACCGTCTCCATAATTATAACATTATTCATTTTTCATACCATAAATGAATGGTTTGATTTGAAAAATATATTTTATGTATAAAATTGATTATTATTTAATGAATTTTATTCTGGAGATGATGCACTTATGAACCCATGAACAATTTACATCACAACAAGTTAGTTTTTGACTTAAGTACCGAATATTGAAAAAAAAGTATGGTAGGAAATTAAATAATTATACAATTTTTATATTATGGTAATAAGTGATATAAAAAAGAATAATAAAATTGAAAAATGTTATAAATCATGTATAAATTTACCAAAATTTATTATTCTGGAATATATTGATTGTACGCGATGAGTCAAACTCAAGGTAAGGGACTTCGTCTTAATCTCCTTTCATTGAGGCATATTTTGATAATATACACCACTTTCTGTTATATAGTGTATAATAAACCCCTTTTAATTTTAATTACATTCAACCGTTTTCAAAAGAAATCTTTTTATATGAAGTGTTTTACTAAATAAAAAATGGAATGTTTTTTAATGTATGTGGTGCTGACTACATTTCCGCCACCGTGACCATTATTTGATATTTGGATTCCTATACAAGCCGTAATGTTTTTAAAATAAAAATAAATACCACCTTCCATTTTTAATGTATTTTTGTATTGAAAATACGTTTGATAAGGGATTTATTATGTCAATATCTTGAAATTATATCTGGTGATTTCAATGTGAAAATTTTATTTCTCCTTTATGCTTGTTTTATGTGTTATGATTATGTTATGGTTCTTGGGAATTGTTTATGTATATGGGTGGTTCAATGATAAACCAAGAGAGAGTCAGCATGTGATAGCTCTCTAATGCATTTGGAAATGATACATATTTAAATTATAAGGTTTCTCTTAAGATATTTAGGGAATATATTATGATGTGTATTCCAAAATTTATCCATGAAGGTTACCCCCTATATAGTTGTGAAAGCTAAAATGTAAGTATGATATGGATTCCACATGTTATCTTTATGATTTAGGATTTATATGAGTTTTTAAAGAATATTGTGATTTCATGAGGTATGTTAAAGATCATATTTTTTATGGGTGAAATGTATGATTTCATGGGTTTATAAGTATTAAGGCACTAAAATTTTCTTTTCTTATATTATTTCCCTTACTATTTTTTTGGGCTCATACCATGTTTTTAAAATGTTTTCACAATGTGCAAGGATGGGTAGGATAAAGGAGGAAGTTAAGATGAATGATAAGAATATTTTTATCAATAATAATATATAATGTTTTATTTTAAGAAGTTTTATTTTGTGAAAAAATGGATAGTGAGTAGACGTTTCTACTTTTTAATATTTTGAGTTGTTTTGTTATAGTTATGGCCTAGTTCTCTAAATCTCTAAACTGGAAAATATACCCAATGTGAATGAATGTAAATTCATAACTGAACTAAAGATTATGTAATGTTTAATGATGGGTCTTTATATAATTCCTCAAAAATTTCGATCTTATCCTCATATAATATTATCTAATATTAATAATATTCTTTTATCAATTATTTTACATAATTACATCATTTACATGGATAATTTCAAGAGAATGTTCAAAGATCCAAAGTAAGAATTACATAATCCTTAATGTTTTCTTCTTAATATTTATCTTCTGAACCTATCCTCAACAAATAAATATGATAAAATAAATATGATTTTTATATTTAATTGTAATAATATTAGTATAACAACCTTAATTTATTAATTTCCCTCAACTAATAAAACTAAAATAATGTTAACCATGTGTTGTCCATTCTACTGCCACCATGAAGTTACATTTGTTGTTTTTCATACTGATTTTAATTATTTATCCAAACCAAATAAAATATGATATGAAAAATTAAAAATATACAAATAATATCATTATTATTAATTTATAATGATTTTATATACTTAATTAACCATAATCACCCATTGAGATATAGAATGTACATGTTTGGATCAGTTTAAACACCCACTTGAATAATTCTATAAAAATATTTTGTGGATGAATATGATAACTTACATAATAAAATTATTATAATTTAATAAGAAATTAATTGTTATTTTTTATTTACATAATATTAATATTATATATTTAAATTATTGTTAAAATATAATTTCAATTTATAAGATTTCTAAGATAAGATGAGGTCGATTCAATTTTTATAGAAAAAAGAAAAAACTATATAATAAATAAATACCATATAAAAATACATGGTCAGTATTAAATAAAATATATAATAATAATTCCAATAATAAGGATTTTAATAAACTTAATTTGGTTATTTAGGAAGTTAGTCTATTGCATATAAAAAATATGGAACAAGGTAAGGGTTTTAGTCTCAAATTCTTCTCTTTGAGACATATTTAACATTATGCACCAAATATCATTTATATGGTTTATATACTTCCTATTTGATATATAATATCATGAATTATAATTTAATAATTATATTTTATGTTTAATTACATGCCCTATATCTCAAGAGGTTTTAATTGAAATGTTACTCAAGGTGCAAGGATTCTTTGTCTTAAAGTTTAATTCATTGAGACAAGTTTATGTAATGAAAAATGATTTCCATTTAATGGTGTATTCAATGAAAATGGATGTATATTTTTTATTTATTTTTTTGTTCATTTAAATAATGATCCAAATAAGTTCCTTTTCATCAAATGGTTTTTTACTCAATTGTTACACCAGTTGTAAGGCTATTTGGTATCTCAATTTTCATTCATTGCGTTATGATAATTCTACTAAACTTATTTAATATAATTTCGGTACATTATTATATTTTATTATTTTATGTGTTATTATATCACTGTATTTGGTGATATATTATCCTACCTAATTAACCCTTTGATAGACATTTCTCACTTATTTTGATATACCACTCGTAAGGGTTATTAGTAACTCTAATATCATTCTTTGAGTTGCAAAGTTTTATATTTGATGTTTTTCTCCCATTAGTGGGTTATTACACTACAATATTTTTTTATTTTATATTTTTTAATACTCTTTGGTAAAATTAATTTTGAATACAAAGATGGTTTTACTACACTTTTTTATAGTGTAAGTTTTAAATGAATTTATATTAAGATATTTTAAAAGGTTTTCCCATTTAAAAATTTATATTATAAATCCCCCAAAACATTTCATTAGGGACATAGTTATTTCATTTTCAGGGATCAATTATTGGATATTCCTTTTTAAATTAATTTTTTAATAAATTTACTTCACCATTTTAAAAATATTTTCTAATTTGATACTGAACCATGTGTATTATGACAATGATAAAAATAATTTATTAAAGCTATTTTATGCTTTAACTTAAATTTTCCATATAATATTTAAAAGGATTTACCCTAATTAGGTTAATGTTTTATTATTTATTATCTAATATATGTTTAACTTTTAGGGTTTTTACCTCTTGGTATCAAACAATTTGATTCTTGATCCCTTCTTGTATGATATCATTTGAATCATTCTTTGGAAATGATATTTTTCATCAATGTAACAGTCCGTCAAAGTATTATTTGTTATAAAGGGTATACATTCTTATTAAAACATCCAACTCATTTCTATGATATATTATGATCATGTAATTCCATTAATGACTTATATATATACTCATTACTCTATATGATGTGAACATAAAATTTTAAATTATTTAAATTTGGGAATTTTCACTGGTAATAATGTTATTATATTGACATAAGGAAAATATTGGTGTTCCTTAACCAAATACAAATGATTTTTAGTATATTAATTAAGTATTGTTTGACCAAACTCCTTATTTTTTTGGATGAGTTATGTTCATATTATCCATTTATTGATACAAAAAAAGTATTTACATTACATATATTATTATTCTAATATAGATGATTTTTGGCTTCTTGAATATATATTGTTTAACTATATACCTTCTTCATTCGAATAGGTTATGATCAAGTTATCCATTTTATTTAAATGAATAAAAGTATTGGCTTTATGTATATTATTATTCTAGTATAAAAGGTTATTGGAAAAGTTTATTATCTATTGTTTAACAAATATCTAATATGATGAATGTTTCGTACTAAAACTTGTGATGGGTGGGGATGGAATTATATTTTCCCTTGATCTACTAAAAGGTCCCATGAGTCAAAAAAACAAGGTATTTAGTACATAAATATACCCATATTATCATAATATATTGGATAAGGTTTGAAAAACATTTTTTTATGTCCAACATTATTCATTCTATTAGTATGAGATAATTAATTATTAATATCCACTTTTTAATTTATTATCAAGGATATATATTGAACTCAATTTATGTTGATTATGATGCTATTAAGATTATTTATTCCTACCATATTATGTATATAATGATTATTTTTTTGGTAGATTCAGTTATATGTTTCCCTTCTTGATTATTTAATCTCACCAATTTCTTATGTTTCCATTCCACAAGTTATTATGTAAATTAGTATAGTGACATGTTTAATAGTATGACATGTGTTGCAGAATTTTTGGGAGATATAGATGAATATTTATAGATTATGTAGTTTCAAATATAATGAAAAAAACATATATTTGATAAAAATAAAATTAGATTTTTTAATTATTTTATTCCAATTTCTATAATTCTCTAAACCTAAAATAAATCATGGGTTGTAAGAGATGAAATTATCCTTTTCTATTTTGTTATTAATGATGATTATATCTAAGATATTACACTTGGTATCAAAGAAAGTGTCTAAATAATGTATTTGTGGAAGAAAATTTGGGAGACTTGGTATGGGGCATCACATTTCCAACACACTTTCCCAAAAAGGGAAATGAAAGTACCTCTCATGCATATGTGTGGACTACCACCTCCATGTAGAGATATGATTAATTTTACATCACCATATTTCATGGTTGGTTATTTTAATGGATTTAATTTTTATTTATTATATTTATTAGAAAATTATTCTTTAATAATTATAATACTTTATCAATATTATAACTATATCATCTATTAGAAAATAATAACTACACTCATGCATATGTGCATACTACCACCTCCAAAAAGGGATGTGATTCATTTTTCATTTCCACTTTTACATGGATGGTTATAAGGATATATTTATTGAATATATATTATATTTCTGATATCATAATTACTTTGTAATGTTTAATTATTATTTACCTTTATTTCAATTCTTCTATAGAAAAGTGGTAAAATGACTCATGTGTACATACGAACTACCATCTCCATGAAGTGATGCAATTCGTTTTTCATTCCAACTTTTATGAATGGTTAAAAAAATGTGTGTAATGATTAAATATGATACTTATGACATGATTAATATTTTAGAGATGTTGGAACCATGATAAAAGTAAAATTACCATAACTTCCAAACTGAAATATACATGAAAAATGAAATAGTTATCACCCAAAAACAAGGATCTTGATAAATAATTATTAATAAATGAGTGTGAAAATGTTATATGTAGATTATATATTATATCAAAAGTGTATAAATAGTTTTGTTATATAATTATAATAAATATAAATGAATTATATAGTATTTTTGAGTAATTATGATTAAATTCAGAAATAAGGTAAGTGTTCTTCATCTTAATACGGTTTTGTTGGAACATACTTGATGTTATGCAGAAATTTACATTTTTGAGGTATATATATTACCCCTTTTACATGTTATATAATTTATTCTTATTAATTAGTGGAATTTAAATTTAAAATATAAATTATTTCATAAAGGGGGGTTTGATTTAAAATTTTACCAAGTAGTAAGGGTTTATCATCTCAAGTTGTATTATTTGAGATACATGTTATTTTACACAACTATATTATTTTATGAGGTGTATCTAATACCCATTTTATATGTTGTATCATTAATACCATTGTTTTCTAGGTATTTAATGTTTCATTTAATGTTATTTCTTTCATGGGTTATATGACTCAAAAGTTACCAAAGCAATAAGGGTTTTATGATATAAAATCATTTTTAACTTATTATTTATGTTTAAATTTTTTAGGATAAAATTATATGATATATCACTTGTAACGCCCTAACTCCAATTACCCAGAGTCTTTGCATTATTTTAATACATTTACATGATTACATGGAATCAAGCCCCGAAGGATCAACTAATTTTTCATTCTTGGAAAATAGATTATATACATGAACATTACATTGAATTATAAAATGAAAAACAACAACAAAATTGTCTTTATTGACCACATTCATATCCCTTAGACTATCCCTGCAGGTCAGTCATAATATACTTCTTCGCATCCTAGGAAAAATAAAACATAGAAAGGGGTGAGCTTAGAAGCTCAGAAAGGATAACGATATAGTGGAAATTTTGATAAAGAAGCACAGACATTTAAGGCAATGTATAAGACTAAAACATATGACTTTTAAATTTAAAATTCAGCATAATATGGAAAATATAAGTCAAATAATTCCATTTATTTATTCACATGGATATTCTACTAGTCAAATAATCACATGCAATATCAATAGTCAATTTTATAATGATATAAATCATAATGCCATACTTCATAACAACATAGTCAATGCCTAGTACCAGGACTACAAATAAGATTTTTTAAAGGCCTTGTACCAAGACACTAGTTTGTCTCATGAGACCTATTGATGCATCGAGGAGTTATAATCGGCTCCAACCATCACTTTCTAAGTCCAATGCATTCCTCATATGAAAAGGTTTAAACATAACATAAACATTCATATTAAAACCAGCATTTGAAATTTCAGTACTTTTTCCATAAAGCATGAATGGTATAAAAATAACACATCCAAACTCAAACATATTAGAAAACATTAAATAAAATATGGAAGATTTTTATCATAATAAACTAACCTCAATCAAGAATAATATCTAGTAAAGGATGTTGACATAGTTGAAAATGATTAGTAACAATCTTTGAGAGAAATATCCCTTTTTCATGAAATCATATTAAAAATCACACAATTTATAAAGAAAGTAATTAAAAATATTTTTTTAAATCAAATATTTTCATACCACTTTTAAACTTTTTAAATTAATTAACATTTTAAAACATTCATGTCCATATAAATAAATCCTTAAAATCATTTTGAAAACATGGACATTAATGAGAAAGGTTTAGAAGAATAAATATTTAAAATATTTATAATAATGTTTTAATAAAAGAGTCCCTAAAAAATAATCCCTTTAAAAACTATTTTATGAAACATTTAGTTGTATAATAAATATGTTCCAATAAAAACTTACCCATAAACAATCTCAAATAATAATTATATTGAGGAATCAACCCTCACCTTGCACTTTCCTATAGTCTAGGGTATGTTTAACCTCCTGTATAATGACCATAGTGTGTTATTAAATTATACCAGAACCATATTTATATTTATTATGTCATAAATGATTCATTTCTTACTTTATACTACCTATTTAATAATGATATCCATATTAAATTAACATTTTGAATAATAATTGCTTTCTTTATCGTACATGTTTCAACTTGTTATTCTTGATTGTTTCATTTAGATCATGATTTAAATACTTCCAGAATATAAAAATTGATTTATATATCATACTTATTTAGAATATAAATATTTATAATAGATAGATATATGAAATGGAAGTCACAGTTTATGGAGACAGTAAGCCGTACGTACTCATAAACGTTGATTCCGTTTTCATATCGTATTGAACAAAAGTAAGTGAATAAAATATATGTAAGTATATACATACATAAATAAATACATAAATACATACATATTTATATATATATATATATTAGCATTATTATGTAATATATTACATACTTATTAATAATATATGTTTTTATAATCATCATTGAATGGTGAATGTGGAAATGAAACTCATCGCGTCGTGGAGACGATAATCTGTATGTACGCTCAAGCGACAATATCATTATATTGATTGAGAAATCATATGTAATGTAAAGACCCGTAAATTTCAAGGAAATTTTTTTTCATAATTTTCTTTGAATTTTACAAGAACGCAGTTTCTGACGGCACCTGATTCCGAGGCCCGGTGTGCCCGGAATCATTTTCCGAAGTTTTGGCTCGGGTACGTTCAGTGAACGGACGAGCGGGTTTTTCTAACTTTTGAACCGGTGCCCGGAATCGAATTCTGAGGGCACCGATGAAATCGCAGTGCCGGTATTCGCTTAGAAATGCCTCTTCCGGAGTTGCGTTTGCTTGGGCGTGGTTTTTAATTTTCGGGCTTAAAGTTAAGAAATAAAATAATTTTGCGACAACTTTATTTTATTTCGCTTAAGCCACTTGGAAGCCACTTGTAGCCACTTAAAGGCGGCTTGAACTGAGTTGAATTGGATAGGATGCTATCCATAAATATCCTACCCCTTGGTAGGATATTTGTGAGGTGGGGCCCGCACGAGCCCCGCCGTTTCTTTCCGCTAAGAAACGCACCCGTGAAAACCCGTCTTAATGAAAGTCAACTGACACGTTTCTTAAAATCTTAACAGACCATTTAATTGGGCTGTTTCTTTCGTAAATTAAATGAGCTGTTTCTTTCGTTGAATTAATTCTACGAATTAATGGTTTGTTTCTTATCTTTTGAAATCCAAATGTTTAGTTGTGTAAATAAAATAAGGCTTAAGCATATTTTATTTTGAGTTGAAACTTGTGGCGTGGAGAGGATTTGGAGGAAAGCGTTCTTCTTCGGTGAAGAATGCGAAGAACGCGAAGAACGCGAAGAACGCGAAGAACGCCAAACCTATGGAGATCGACGACGCGAAGCCTTGTACCACGACGCCAACGGATCTCCCTTCGCGACGCTTCTTCCGCGACGATCTAACCCCGCGACAGCCTTCGATCGACAAGAACCAAGGTAGGGGGTTGCGCTTCTTTTTATTTTCTTTTTGGATTTCAACAACAACAGGGATTTAATTATTATTAATTAAATCCGTATGTTCTTGGTCCTCGGAGATCGTCGACGCGACGCCCTTCCGCGGTGTGACGATCACCTCCTTCCGCGACGGTCAATTCCGCGACGACCTCGCATCCGACAGCGACGGCGAGGTAGAGATTTATTTTGGGAATTACCCCTTTTCTTTTTATATTCCCGTAATTGTTTCTTTAAAAAGTAAAGAATTGGCATTGTGAACAATTTTAAAATTTATTAAAATTGTTTTTTTTTCATTCAAATAAGGAACCCGTTAATGAAACAATTTTATTTCATTAAAAATTGTTTCGGATATGCATTCATGTGTTGAACTTAATTTTATCCCGTTTGTTTATCTCTAACGCGGAGGGTGCAGGATAAACGAACACGGCCCGACGACCCTCCGCCGTTCTTCATTTTGTGCGGAATTGACGGGCGACGACGGAACGTGCCGCAACAGATGTTTGGCGATTCCGCCGTGAAGGACGAGTCCCGGGAGGAGCAGCGGCGTAGGCGGGAACAAAATCGGACCACCGGAGCGATCCCGGTGGCCCGCGGAACTCGCCGGTGGCGCGGGTCGCCGGCGCGGCGGCGGCAGCCGCGGACCCGCGGCCGCGCGGGTCCGGTGCCCTCGGACGCGGCTGAAGCCGCGTCCCGACTCAGCGCGGCCCCACGCGAGGGGGCTGCGGCACCACCAGGCCGCAGGGGCAGCACCCCGCGGCGCCAGGCCGTTCGGCCGCTCGGCCAGACCGGACCAGGCCGGTTCGACCGGCCGGGCCGCGCCCTGGCCGGACCGGACCGGGTCGGACCGGGTCGGACCGGACCGGGTCGGACCGGGCCGGGTCGACCCGGTTCGGCCGACTCCCGGGGGGGTCGGGCCGGGTCGGCCCGGGCCCGGACCCCCGTTTTCGGACGGTTTTCGTTCAAACGCCCGTAACTTGAGCTACGGGCCTCCGAACGACGCGCCGTCAACGGCAACACGATCCTTGGATCGAGACTGTCGTTTCGGTATTCTATACTCAAGGTGCACATTCCTTTTCGGGAGTCTACGTAGTTAAAACTCCGTAGTTAAGCGTGCTTGGCCTAGAGCAGTGATCAGGATGGGTGACCTCCTGGGAAATTTCCCAGGGTGGGTGTGAGACGGAAAGGCCAATAACTAACAGACCGTGCATCCGATTAACGTGCCGTCTATTTCGTTGAATTCCTCTTAGTGAGACGGATCTTTTGGCATACTCCGCTCGAGGTTTGGACGCAGGTGGAGTATGGTCGGGTTGGTTTTGTCTTAAAAACCAACCGGGCCCCTTGGACGAAAAATCCAATAACTCTCAGACCGGGCATCCGATTGACGCGTCGTCTGCGACGTTGAGTTTCTGTTGTCGATACAGAACTTTTGGAATCCTCCGCCTGAGAATTGGATGCAGATGGATAGTGGCCGGGTTGGATCGCACCGAAATCCAACCGGGCCCCTGGAATGGAAAAGCTGATATCTTTCAAACCAGACGTCCGTTTGACAAACCGTCAGCGGCGTTGGTGGTTACGTTGAGTAACGGTCCCTATGAGTATACCCTATGGGAGTTCGGGGTACAGTTGAGATATGGCCGGGATTGGTTTGCTCACGAAACCAACCGGTCCCCTGGGACGAAAAGGCTAATAATTGACAGACCGAGCGTCCGATTGACGCGTCGTCTGTTGTGTTGAGACCCCTATGACGAGGCGGTCCTTTGAGATACTTCTTCGTGGGACCTTGAGATACTTGGAGTATCAACCAGTAGCTCGTGGAGCGGACCCTCCCGGAGACGAGCATGCGGAGTACGGAGATCGTGTAGCCTGTTGAGACCTGACGACTGCTTGACCGACTCCACTTGGAGTAGGTCGACTAGCCCAGTGGACGGAGCGCCCGGTATTTGGCGACAGACCCACGGCGGATGGAGCGCCCGGTAGTTGGCCGCAAACCTGCGGTACTCGACAGGAGGAGTACCTCTGTAGGCTATTGGGGGGAGCGCCCGATATTTGGCGACAGACCCACAACGGACGGAGTGCCCGGTAGTTGGCCGCAGACCCGCGGTACTCGACAGGAGGAGTACCTCAGCAGTCTTAGGTTAGTGAGCAGTAACTCGGAGTCGTGACAGGACCACTGTACACTCTAGAGACGGAGCTCTTCAGTAGTTACGGTTTCGATAATGAAAATCCTGGTTTGAGCTGAGACTTTTGACCTTTGTGTTTCCTCATGATTGAGATGGGTTACTTGATAACTTAGGTATATGTATGGGCATATACCTGGGTAGTGGTTATTCGTTGATCTCATGATACTTGTGTTTCCTCATGAATGAGATGGGTTACTTGATAACTTAGATATATGTATGGGCATATACCTAAGTAGAGTTTATCTGTTGAGATCTTCTTGTGGTTATCCTTGTTTGTTTTAGTGAGACCATGAGGGTCTCGGGGTCCCTACTGAGTATCGTTATACTCACCCCTGCATGGGCTATGCCCGCACCTCGTTGTGTTGGTTGCAGACGACAGGCAGTGCTGACGGAGGCCGAGTGTTCGAGGTCTGGACGGTACCTGGAGGTGGACTACACGACAAGTCAGTGTCCAGAGGTGGACTTCACGGCGAGACGACACTCGAAGGAGGTTGACGGACGAGAGCACTGTGGAGGCTACCTGTACCTACCCTTCAGGTAGGATTCGTGGTGGACGATCCAGGAGCTGCGCCATCTGTACCTACCCTTCAGGTAGGATCCGAGGAGGATGACCCAGGAGCTGCTTCCGTCCCTCCAGCTGTTGTCTTTTTCTGTTGTACTTTGTTCAGCTGTAGTTGTACTTTCTTTTGAGTTTGTATTCTGGACCATTTACTTTCAGCACTTCTTTTTGTGTTTAGTGTTTTACTTCCGCTTGTACTCTGTGGTGCTTGTTTTCTTTTATAAAGGCAATGCCTTCCCAGTTATCGGGATTTTACGCCTTTGGTGCTAGTCGCCAGCCCCTGGCCTATGGAAGGCGGGCTTGGGGTAGTCACGGCACGGGCCCCGAGGACGGGTCGTGACAAATTGGTATCAGAGGTGGTCGTTTCTACCGCAGACTCTGATCTTTCTTTCTGTGAAGCAATAGTGTTAAGGGTACCGAGTGTGGTTTTCAGTTCAGGGAGTCCAGTGTTGGTGCGGGCGGCCGACGTATCCATACACAAGGACCCTGGCAACTGATTTTCGACTTTGTGCTCGAAAACACTGTTTGCATGTGTGTTTTCAAAGGTTTCCCCCCCTTAAAACAGCTCAAACCAGGTCAGCTCACCAGGTATAATCGTTTGACCGTGTTACGTTGTTACTTTCCGGATGCCTTTTCTCGGACGACCAGTTAGAGCCCAGAGGGATGTGCGTGCTGACAGCCTATCGAGTGACGAGGCTTCGGTACAGGGCCCTCTTGCAGTTGAGGCACCAGCGGAGGCGCCAGCAGTACTACCATACGTTGGGCCACCGATGCCACCAGCCCCAGCAGTAGGCGATGCCCGCTACTTGCGCGCACTGCATGAGTTCCAGCGCCAGAGGCCACCCAGGTTCGGGGGAGAGACGGACCCGCAGGCGGCTGAGGATTGGCTGGAGGCTGTGATGGGAGTCTTCAGGCTAGTGGGGACGCTATCAGACTTCATGGTGACCTTTGCTGCCAGCATTCTTCAGGCAGCAGCAGGCAGGTGGTGGAGCCACTTGTTCCAGTTTTGCGATGGGATGACTTTCACATGGGAAGACTTCGAGACCTTCTTCAGGGTGGAGTTTGTGCCAGTAGCTCTACACCCCGAGCGTGTTCAGGAGCTGCTGCCTTTGCCGCGTGTTTTTCGATCAGAAGCCAAGTCATCTGTGGGCAGTAGACAGATGATGCAGAGGTCTAGGAGGACCAGACCAGCAGTTGGGAGATCTCGGGTTTTAGGACCGGTGGTGCGGGGCACCCGGGGTGGGGTCAGAGCCAGGCGTGCCAGAAGCAGACTGTGTTACTCATGCGGTGAAAAGGGGCACCTGGCACGTGACTGTCTGACTCCTCGTACAGTTGATCCATAGGATTTTGAGGAGCCACCAAGGCAGTAGAGATCCTGGAGCAGTTGAACAGGAGCGGAACTAGTGGATACGTCTCTTGTACTTCTAGTTCCATGTTGATGTTGTTTTTGTGTCTTTTTACCATGAGCTGCAATAAAATAAAGACACTTATCTTGTGATGTTTTCCTTCCTGTCCTCTTTTGTGATGTTACTGAGTGGTCCCGGTTAAACTGTTGACTTGACCCTCACTTTCGAGATTTCAACTGGAGGAGACCCAGTGACCTCACACTGATGCCGACAGTGTGACTCGACCCTTGGAGGCGAGAATGATAGTTGGATCTCTTAGTAGTTACGTCGAGGCCTTACGACGTCATCCATGGCATGAATGCATCCTTCATGCCAGGATTGACTGTATTAGGCAATGGGCGTGGTTCATCTAGAGAGGGGATGAGACCGGGTTTCTCTTTTCGGCAAAGGAGAAATTTTAGCAGCTCTTCCAGATCATATGCAAAGGAGGTGCAGTTCATCCAGGAGCGGATGAAGACTGTACAGTGCAGTAAGAAACAGGAAACCAGTGCCAGTCTTAGAGACTCGGGCGTGTTAAATGTTTCAAGAAGAGGTAGCTTTAAATAGAGATGAGTCTGCGAAGCGGCAGACATGGAGGCAAAGCTAGGAGAGAAACATGAGGTGGTGTACATCTTAACATGCTACAACCACCCGCCTTAGTTATTCCCACCAGGCTCAGGGAGCTGGTGGGCGGAGGAAGAGTGCGGCTACATACGGTCAAGGAGTGTGACCCAATGGCTCTAGAAATGATTCAAGGGACAGTCTATGTCCACTACTAGCTGCTGTAGTAACATACGTCGATATGAATCATTCCTCGCTTCCACAAATCTTGTTCCAGACCTAGAGTTTCCGGTAAGCCGTGGACTTGACCCTCAAGTCTGGAGATACCTTGGGAGGAGACTCTATAATCACACTTACGCCGACGGTGTGGTCAGACCCTCGAGGCGAGAGTTCTGGTTGGAATCTCTTGGTGGCAGCGTCGAGGCCTTACGACGTTAGTTTGAGTATGGAATGGGCAATAACTGTTCATACTCAAATTGACGGTTTTAGGCAAACGTTGGGATGGGTTTCCCCTGGTCGGCGGAAAAGGAAACCCCAGGCAGTGCAGGGTAACTCTTGCACAGGAGGGTGCGACCGATCACTCTTGAGTCAGTCAACCTTACCCTCATAGCAGCAGCCGTTTTGAGTTTCAGTTCTAACAGGAATGGAGACCTCTGGAGTTCGAGGATGACGACCACGTCTTCTTACGGGTCTCACCTCGACGAGGTTTACGGAGATGTGGCCTGGGAGGCAAGTTATCTCCGAGGTTCAACGGACCTTTCTAGGTCCTCAGCTGGGTAGGCGAGGTGGTTTACCGCTTGGTCCATCCACTTCAGTTGCACTAGGTGCACGACGTTTTCCACGTATCCCAACTGAGGAGATACGTGCTCGACCCCTTCACATATCATCGACCATGAGGAGCTAGACGGTGGCGATGAGTGTCTTATACGGAGGTTCCTATATGGATCGTGGATCGACATGAGCGGATCCTAGGAGGATGGTTGATTCCTCTTGTGCACTTTCTTTGGCAGCGCGGAAACCTCCAGGTGAGCACATGGGAGCGGAAGGCTCAGATGCGTGCTCAGTACCGCTTTGTTTCCCTAAGTTTGTGGTGAAGCTTTACGGGGACGTAAAGCCCTGTGGTGGGAGTAATGTAAAGACCCGTAAATTTCAAGGAAATTTTTTTTCATAATTTTCTTTGGAATTTTACAACAACGCAGTTTCTGACAGCACCTGATTCTGAGGCCCGGTGTGCCCGGAATCATTTTCCAAAGTTTTGGCTCGGGTACGTTCAGTGAACGGACGAGCGGGTTTTTCTAACTTTTGAACCGGTGCCCGGAATAGAATTCTGAGGGCACCGATGAAATCGCAGCGCCGGTATTCGCTTAGAAATGCCTCTTCCGGAGTTGCGTTTGCTTGGGTGTGGTTTTTAATTTTTGGGTTTAAAGTTAAGAAATAAAATAATTTTGCGACAACTTTATTTTATTTCGCTTAAGCCACTTGGAAGCCACTTGAAGCCACTTAAAGGTGGCTTGAACTGAGTTGAATTGGATAGGATGCTATCCAGAAATATCCTACCCCTTGGTGGGATATTTGTGAGGTGGGGCCCACACGAGCCCCGCCGTTTCTTTCCGCTAAGAAACGCACCCGTGAAAACCCGTCTTAATGAAAGTCAACTGACGCGTTTCTTAAAATATTAACAGACCATTTAATTGGGCTGTTTCTTTCGTAAATTAAATGAGCTGTTTCTTTCGTTGAATTAATTCTACGAATTAATGGTTCGTTTCTTATCTTTTGAAATTGAAATGTTTAGTTGTGTAAATAAAATAAGGCTTAAACTTATTTTATTTTGGGTTGAAACTTGTGGCTTGGAGAGGATTTGGAGGAAAGCGTTCTTCTTCGGTGAAGAACGCGAAGAACGCGAAGAACGCGAAGAACACGAAGAACGCGAAGAACACCAAACCTACGGAGATCAACGACGCAAAGCCTTGTACCGCGACGCCAACGGATCTCCCTTCGCGACGCTTCTTCCGCGACGATCTAACCCCGCGACAGCCTTCGATCGACAACAACCAAGGTAGGGGGTTGCGCTTCTTTTTATTTTCTTTTTGGATTTCAACAACAACATGGATTTAATTATTATTAATTAAATCCGTATGTTCTTGGTCCTCGGAGATCGTCGACGCGACGCCCTTCCGCGGTGTGACGATCACCTCCTTCCGCGACGGTCAATTCCGCGACGACCTCGCATCCGACAGCGACGGCGAGGTAGGGATTTATTTTGGGAATTACCCCTTTTCTTTTTATATTCCCGTAATTGTTTCTTTAAAAAGTAAAGAATTGGCTTTGTGAACAATTTTATAATTTATTAAAATTGTTTTTTTTTTCGTTCAAATAAGGAACCCGTTAATGAAACAATTTTATTTCATTAAAAATTGTTTTGGATATGCGTTCATATGTTGAACTTAATTTTCTCCCATTTGTTTGTCTCTAACGCGGAGGGTGCGGGACAAACGAACACGGCCCGACGACCCTCCGCCGTTCTTCATTTTGTGCGGAATTGACGGGCGACGACGGAACGTGCCGCAACGGATGTTTGACGATTCCACAGTGAAGGACGATCCCGGGAGGAGCAGCGGCGTAGGCGGGAACAAAATCGGACCACCGGAGCGATCCCGGTGGCCCGCGGAACTCGCCGGTGGCGCGGGTCGCCGGCGCGGCGGCGCCCCGGCGCGCCGCCGGACAGGCCGCCGCAACTCAGCGCGGTGGCGGCGGCACCCGCGGACCCGCGGCCGCGCGGGTCCGGTTCCCTCGGACGCGGCTGAAGCCGCGTCCCGACTCAGTGCGGCCCCACGCGTGGGGGCCGCGGCACCACCAGGCCGCAGGGGCAGCGCCCCGCGGCGCCAGGCCGTTCGGCCGCTCGGCCGGACCGGACCAGGCCGGTCCGACCGGCCGGGCCGCGCCCTGGCCGGACCGGACCGGGTCGGACCGGGTCGGGTCGACCCGGTGCGGCCGACTCCCGAGGGGGGGGGGGGGGGGGGGGGGGGGTCGGGCCGGGTCGGCCCGGGCCCGGACCCCCGTTTTCGGACTGTTTTCGTTCAAACGCCCGTAACTTGAGCTACGGGCCTCCGAACGACGCGCCGTCAACGGCAACACGATCCTTGGATCGAGACGGTCGTTTCGGTATACTATACTCAAGGTGCACCTTCCTTTTCGGGAGTCTACGTAGTTAAAACTCTGTTGTTAAGCGTGCTTGGCCTAGAGCAGTGATCAGGATGGGTGACCTCCTGGGAAGTTTCCCAGGGTGGGTGTGAGACGGAAAGGCCAATAACTAACAGACCGTGCGTCCGATTAACGCGCCGTCTGTTTCGTTGAATTCCTCTTAGTGAGACGGATCTTTTGGCATACTCCACTCGAGGTTTGGACGCAGGTGGAGTACGGTCGGGTTGGTTTTGCCTTAAAAACCAACCGGGCCCCTTGGACGAAAAAGCCAATAACTCTCAGACCGGGCGTCCGATTGACGCGCCGTCTGCGACGTTGAGTTCCTGTTGACGATACAGAACTTTTGGCATCCTCCGCCTGAGAATTGGATGCAGATGGATAGTGGCCGGGTTTGATCGCACCAAAATCCAACCGGGCCCCTGGAATGGAAAAGCTGATATCTTTCAAACCAGACGTCCATTTGACAAACCTTCAGCGGCGTTGGTGATTACGATGAGTAACGGTCCCTATGAGTATACCCTATGGGAGTTCGGGGTACAGTTGAGATACGGCCGGGATTGGTTTGCTCACGAAACCAACCGGTCCCCTGGGACGAAAAGGCTAATAACTCACAGACCAGGCGTCCGATTGACGCGTCGTCTGTTGCGTTGAGACCCCTATGACGAGGCGGTCTTTTGAGATACTTCTTCGTGGGACCTTGAGATACTTGGAGTATCAACCAGTAGCTCGTGGAGCGGACCCTCCCGGAGACGAGCGTGCGGAGTACGGAGATCGTGTAGCCTGTTGAGACCTGACGACTGCTTGACCGACTCGACTTGGAGTAGGTCGACTAGCCCAGTGGACGGAGCGCCCGGTATTTGGCGACAGACCCACGGCGGATGGAGCGCCCAGTAGTTGGCCGCAAACCCGCGGTACTCGACAGGAGGAGTACCTCTGTAGGCTATTGGGGGGAGCGCCCGGTATTTGGCGACAGACCCACAGCGGACGGAGCGCCCGGTAGTTGGCCGCAGACCCGCGGTACTCGACAGGAGGAGTACCTCAGTAGTCTTAGGTTAGTGAGCAGTACCTCGGAGTCGTGACAGGACCACTGTACACTCTAGAGACGGAGCTCTTCAGTAGTTACGGTTTCGATAATGAAAATCCTGGTTTGAGCTGAGACTTTTGACCTTTTTGTTTCCTCATGATTGAGATGGGTTACTTGATAACTTAGGTATATGTATGGGCATATACCTGGGTAGTGGTTATCCGTTGATCTCATGATCCTTGTGTTTCCTCATGAATGAGATGGGTTACTTGATAACTTAGGTATATGTATGGGCATATACCTAAGTAGAGTTTATCTGTTGAGATCTTCTTGTGGTTATCCTTGTTGGTTTTAGTGAGACCTTGAGGGTCTCGGGGTCCCTACTGAGTATCGTTATACTCACCCCTGCACGGGCTATGCCCGCAAATCGTTGTGTTGGTTGCAGACGACAGGCAGTGCTGACGGAGGCCGAGTGTTCGAGGACTGGACGGTACCCGGAGGTGGACTACACGACAAGTCAGTGTCCGGAGGTGGACTTCACGACGAGACGACACTCGGAGTAGGTTGACGGACGAGAGCACTGTGGAGGCTATCTGTACCTACCTTTCAGGTAGGATTCGTGGTGGACGATCCAGGAGCTGCGCCATCTGTACCTACCCTTCAGGTAGGATCCGAGGAGGATGACCCAGGAGCTGCTTCCGTCCCTCCAGCTCTTGTCTTTTTCTGTTGTACTTTGTTCAGTTGTAGTTGTACTTTCTTTTGGGTTTGTATTCTGGCCCATTTACTTTCAGCACTTCTTTTTGTGTTTAGTGTTTTACTTCCGCTTGTACTCTGTGGTGCTTGTTTTCTTTTATAAAGGCAATGCCTTCCCAGTTATCGGGATTTTACGCCTTTGGTGCTAGTCGCCAGCCCCTGGCCTATGGAAGGCGGGCTTGAGGTAGTCACGGCACAGGCCCCGAGGACGGGTCGTGACATGTAATAGGATGGTATATCATATATACAGAATCATAAACATGTTATATTTATTATTTACATCAGTTATACTCATTATTATACCCATCCAAATAATGAAGTGTTTTAATAACAAACTACAGCACGACGTGGAGACGTTAAGCCATACATACACACGTATGGTGACTTTGTCATTTATTGGATGGATAGAATAATGAATTTTTTTTACCATATTTATTATGACATAACATTATGTATAAGGTACTGGATTTGTTATTTTGTTATGTAAACAACAAATAAAGAGGAAGTGGAAGAAGAAAAGAACTTGAAAGATGGTGTGGAAATTATTACCTCTTCTTTGGGTGTTTACCTTTGAGTTGATCAAAATGGCTCCTTAGGTTGGCTTTTTGATCGAATTAAGAAATATAGGTTTAAATTAGGATAGTTAATAGGATAATTGGGTAGGGTTTGGCTTAAACAAATGTCTTTGGAGGTGTGATATTAAGAGAAGGGAAGTACCTTTTTTATAAGAGAGGTGAGGGTCACTTTGGAAAAGATTGAAATCTTATTTGATAATAAAATAATTTTCGTTTTATAATGGCTCAAAAATGATTTATTTTGATTCTATGGTGGGGATCAGTCGAAAAAATATCAACAAATAGGTTTTAGACAGGTTTTGGTCACCATATTAACCTTATCTTTTAGATTTAACTTTTAGCAAAATAGTTTGACATTTACCATGTCTCTTTGTATTTTTATATTATATTGTTAATAAATATACTATAACAATATACTAGAACCCCATGAGGTTTATTAATAATATAAATATCATTATATAAGTTCTTTGGAAGAACCATAGATTTTTAGAACTATTATATAATTCAATAATATAATATTTGTTTAAAAAACTCATTTATGTCAATTTGGACATTATTTAGTATTTGGTTTTTGTGAAAGTCATCACATCTTGATTACTTTGAAAAAAATAATTTTAATCAATACTATCATGTCATATTCACCTATAAAATTAGTTTCTGGCATAAAAAGGTTCAAATTATTTTTATTTTAATATTTACAATACCATTTATTTGATTCTTTCATTAATAAGGTAATTACTGCATCATCACTGTGTCATAAATAAATTTAATTATTTAATGTCTCAAAATTATAAATAAAATATAATTATGTAGAAAATATTTTTATCTTTATAATTAGTATGTATAGTCAAAATATAACTTATATAACCTTATGTAATATTTTTTACTAAAAGATATATGTTTATGTCATTTTTGTCTTTACTTTAAATTAATTAATATAAAGTGTCATTATCACTCTCAAGTGGCTCTATCGGGTCCCAAAATTTACCTAAGGATTTCCATGGTCAGACATGTATCAAAAAATAGGAATATGACACAGGTTATGGTAATTGAATATTATTATAATATTATTTTTTTACCCTAGTTTATCAGATTTACCCTGTAACCATGAGAAATAAAATATTTACTGAAGTAAATATTCATAATGTATAAAAATAAAAGTTACCTATATATACAACTTGTACCACCTGATTCCAAATATGGAATCTATTTTTTTAAATTCAAAACTATGATGTGGAATAAATTAATTTAAAAATAATTTTTGTTGTAAAAAAAAAACATGTTTTTCAGAAATAATAACTATCAAAAGATTGACACTTGTTTGTGTTTAGTTTAAATGTAATGTTACATAAAATGACCTAAATTATATTAAATTATAAAAATATAGTATAATAATACTTTAAAACACTCAAATTTATAATTTAACTATATAAATGTTTTTGATTAAAAAAGTTGTTTTTAATTAAAACATAGTATTTTTTTACTATTCATCAAAATATGAAAGTTATCAGAAAAGTACAAAAAATTTATCCAAACTAAATTTTTATGTCCATATTCTAAATAAGAATTTAATTCCACTAAATTGAATATATAAAAGTGTCAAATATTGTATTTTAAAAGGGTTCTCCATTAAAAGGCAGAAAAGCTGCAATTTTTTTAAAAATACCTCTTTTATCTTAAAAATTGAATTTTTCTTATATTATGTCTAAGAAACACAGAATATGAATGTTAAAATTATATATGATATATAAAATATAAAATTTGGTTAATACTATTCATAACCTCTTTTTTGAATGGCTAGTTTGGTAAGTCGTGGTGAGATTGAACTCGGTGTTCCATGTAGTGCAAGTTATTGAAATACTTTGAAGAGATAACATACTATAAAATATTGGGGTGTTATATTCTACCCTATTTCAATAAATTTCATCCTTGCAATTTGAAATTGTTCTTTGAAAATAAAATGTTAAAAATAAAAAAATACCTTTGTAGAAAACCCAAATAAAAAATTGGGTTAAAAAAATTTATTCTTAATAAGAGGGAAAGGGAATAAAAAAAGTCATCACAAAATTATGATCTTGATTATGAGAACATTGGTGGAAATTCGAGACACATAATTGGAGTAGAAAATAAATATTTATAGGTTGTGATTGAGTTCATCAATCACAAACAAGTGTAAAATGGAGGGCCTCAAAGCCATCAATCTAAGATGATGTAAAATATCATCAGTTCAACAAAACATATGGTATTAGGATAAAACATTTTTGGTTTTAAGGTCCCTTCCCTAAAGTTTAAAAATTAATTTATTCCTAGAATAAGAAGAAATATATATATATAAATACTTGACAAGTAGAGTCTTATCCATCAACTAATTTCTACCATAAACTTATCTTTCACTCCAAAAGATAATAGAATTCAAAATATTCCATTTATTTTAATCATATAGGGTTCTAAAAATAATGAATTTATAATTAATTTGTTCAACTATTAAAAAAACTACATAATACAAACCAGGAAATCACGTATGCCCGTGGTAGGTGATCCACCCTTGTCGCCCTTCGGTTTCGGGTTCAAGTCTCGTGGCCTTTCCAGACGTGATTGGTTATCGCCAGACCTCCAGGTTGTCCTTTTTATGACAGTCCAAGAATAATCTCAAGAAATGATTTAAACTTAACAATAATATCCAATTTCAAATTAAATTTATTCTAACCTTTAGACTTAACCAAAATACTTCTTTCCAAACTCACATTCCAAAATCTATATGGAAGGTAAACACAATGAAGATCTTTTTTTCCACATAATAACATGTGAATAAATTCATCATGTATTCTTTTAAAACATTGTAACACCCTGAATTACCATAAAACCTTATTGATTACATTCATTCTCCCTTATTATTTATAGAATACTGGATATACTCCTTCTACCCAAAAATGTTGTAAACTCCAACAATGGTGGAATATACAAATCATTAATCAGTTTCAATGTAGTCAAGAATATCCAATATAATTTAGCCAAATAAATCATATATTATTCCAAAATCACTACTTCAGTATCAGGACCATTTTATGGTTTAATTTTCCGGCAACCATGTATTTTCCTAAAATTTTATCCTAAAACTACGTCACTGTACTTGGTACCATACAATCTCAAAGCGTTAATGAAATAATATCGCAATATTATCCTGATTTATTTCAATAATTCATATAACTAGTACATCATTGATACAACACTCAAATGAAATAATTATTTAATAACAACATAATAACACTAGTCATTCATCTTCATCTGTGGTAGTATCATAACTGGATTATTATCCAATAGCATCATTTGGGGCATACTCTGATGATTTGGACATCGATTCACGTAGTGTCCCAAATCCTTTCCGATGAAGCATTATACACTTGAATCCTTTTTCTTACCATTGCAATCACTTAATTGGTGTCCTTTTTCTCCATAATTATAACAAACTCCCATTACCTTTAAGCATTTACAAAGGGGATTCTTTCCACAGTTATCACATATGGGAAAAATCCTTATTTTCCCCCTTCCCTTTATCCATCTTTTTCTCTACCAACCTTTTCTTCTCTTGATTCCCTTCAAAGCCATAGGACTCAGAGAATTATTTACTTATCTTATTAATACATGATAATATTTCTTCATATGATGAGAGTATGTGGGAGACAATTTCCCTTTTAAATGTTGGATTAATACAATAAAAGATATGATCCTTCTTTAATCATTCGATCTTGCGTACTGCTAGAATTCTCATTCCTTATACTAGGCTCCATTTCTAAACAATGGCATACACTAGGTTAGTTCATGAAACACCATGCATAATTCAAAACTTATAAAATACCTAATGTAAATTGAAAAGATTATACATATAATCTATAATCATAAAATGTTTTCTTTGAGTACGTATTTACTCCTAAATCCTTCATAATGGATTGTAATGAAAATGTGAATTATCCTAAGCATATCCCTTAGGAGTGTCGTAACCAAGAGTACAGCAAGGCCCATTGTCGTTTACCAGGATACCCCGGGTCAAGCCTAAAACTCCTTGTCAGAGTTTTTACTTCTAGGTACATCTATGCCAGAGCCACCTCTACCTACTCGTATCTAGAAAAAAAATTTATTTCTTGTAAAATGAAAAAAATTATACATTACCAAGATTCTAGGAAGTTCTTTTATACCAATCCTCAAAGTCAATCTTAGGGTAATGTGCTCTAATCAGAGTTTTTTTAAATCAAGTTTCCATGGTTTGTATTAAACTTCCTCTGATACCAACTAGAACACTCTGACCCCAGTTACCCAGAGTAAGTGCATTATTTTAATACATTGGCATGATTAAAAGGAATCAAGTCCCAAAGGACTGATCAAGTTAGCAGTATTGGAAAATAGATTACATACAAAAATGTTACATTAAATTATAAAATGAAAAACAAAAACAAAATTGTCTTCATTAACCACATTCATATCCCTTATACTATCACTACACGTCGATGATAATATACTTCTTCACATCCTGGAAAAAATAAAACATAGAAAGGGGTGAGCTCAGATGCTCAGTAAGGATAAGAATATAGCAAAAAAATTCACAAATAAGCATAAACATTTAAGGAAATTCATAAGACTAAAACATAATAATTTTAAACTTAAACTCCAGCATAATATGGATAATATAAGTCAAATAATTCCATTTACTTATTCACATGGATATTCTACTAGTCTAATAATCACATGAAATATCAATAGTCAATTTCATAATGATAGAATTCATAATTCCAGACTTCATAACCACATAGTCACGACCTTGTTCCAAGACTACAAATAATTTTTTTCAAGGCCTTGTGCCAAGACACTAGTTTGTCTCATGAGACCTACCGATGCATCGAGGAGCTATAGCGGGATCCACCCATTACTTCACAAGTCTAATGAATTCCTCATATGAAATGTTTGAAACATAACATAAACATTTGTATTAAAACTAACATAAAAAATGTCAATACTATATCCAAAAACCATGAATGGTATAAAAATAACCGAGCCACAGTCAAACATATCACAAAACCTTCAATAAAATATGGAATATTTTTATCATAATAAATCAACCTTGATCAACAATAATATCTATAAAAGGATGTTGACATAGTTAAAAATGATAAATAAAACTCTTTGCGAGATATATCCCTTTTTCATGAAATCATTTTAAAATTCACACAATTTATAAAGGATGTTATTTAAAATATATTTTTGAATCAAAGTTTCCCATAAAACATTAATTTTTTTTAAAATAATTATCATTTTAAAACATTAATGTCCATATAAATAAATCCTTAAAATCATTTTGAAAACATGTACATTATTGAGAACAGTTTAGAAGAATAAATATTTAAAACATTCATATTAATGTTTTTAAAAAATATTCCCTTAAAAATAATCCATTTGAAAACTATTTTATGAAACATGTACATGGATAATAAATATTTACCAATAAAAACTTACCCATAAACAATCTTTAATAATAATGAGATTGAAGAATCAACCCTTACCTTCCACTTTCCATTGGTCAAGGGTACATTTAACCTCCAGTATAATGACTATAGTATGTTATTAAATTATAGCAGAACCATATTCATATTCATTATATCACAAATGATTAATTTATGACTTTATACTACCCATTTAATAATGATATCTATGTTAAATTAACATTTCGGGTAATAATCGCTTACTTTGTCGTACGTGTTTTGACTTGTTATTCTTGATCGTATAACTTAGATCATGATTTAAATACTTACAGAATATAAAACTTGATTTATATATCATATATATTTAGAATATAAATATTTATAATAGATAGATATAATAAATGGAATGCACCATTTATGGAGATGGTAGGCCGTACGTATGCATAAACGTTGTTTCCGTTTCCATATCGTATTGAATGGAAGTTAGTGAATACGATATATGTAAGTACACACACACACAAACACACACAATCATATATATATATATCCAATATCATTATTATGTCATATATTACATAATTATTAATAATATATGTTTTTATAATCAACATTGAATGGTGAACGAGGAAATGAATCTCATCGCGTCGTGGAGACGGTAATCCGTACGCACGCACGAGCGACGATATCATTATATTGATGATGAAATAGTATGTAATTGTATGGTATATCATATATAAAGAATCATTATAATGTTATATTTTTTTATTTAAATCAGTTATACTCATTATTATACCCATACAAATAATGAAGTGTTTGAATAACAAACTACACCACGATGTGGAGACGGTAAGCCGTACATATTCATGTATGGTGACTATGTCATTTATAGGATTGATAAAATAATGAATATGTTTGTACCATATTTATAATAATATCTTAGTATGTATAAGGTACTAAAGTTATTATTTTGGTATGGAAACAACAAAGAAAGAGGAAGTGGAAGAAGAAAAGAACTTAAAAGAGGGTGGTGAAATTATTACCTCTTCTTCAGGGGTTTCCTTTTGAGTTGATCAAAAGGGATCCTTAGGTTGGATTTTTTTATCAAAGTAAGGCCTCTAGGTTTAAGTGAGGATAGTTTAGTGGATATTTGGGAAGAGTTTGGCTGAAACAAATGGGTTTGGAGGTGTGAAATTAAGAGAAGGGTAAGTACCCTTTTTATTAGAGAGGTGAGGGTCACTTTAGGAAAATCTTGAAAATTATTTTATAATAAAATAATTTTCGGTTTATAATGGATTAAAAATGATTTATTTCTAGGCTAAGGTTAGGATGGGTAGAAAAACTATCAACCCATTGGTTTTAGATAGGGTTTGGTCACCATATTAACCTTATATTTTAGATTTAACTCTTCTTTAAATAGTTTGACATTTACCATGTCTCTTTGTATTTTTATATTATATGGTTAATAAACTTACTATAACAAGCTAATAGAACAGAATGTGGTTAATTATTAAAATATATATCATTATATATGTTATTTGGAAGAACCTTAGATTTTTAGGATGATTATATAATTTAATAATATAATATTTGTTTTAAAAACTAATTTTTGTCAATTTTGACACTATTTAGTATTTGGGGTTTTTAAAGTCATAAAAACTTGATTACCTCAAAAACAATTCATTGAATAAATCCTAAAATGTAATATTAACCTATAAAAGTTGTGTTTGGCATCAAAACTTTCAAATTATATTTATTTTAATATTTACAATATCATTTATTTGATTTTTTTCATTAACAAGATAATTACCGTGTTATCATTGTGTCATAAATAAATTTAATTATTTAATATCTAAAAATTATAAATAAAATATAATTCTGTAGTAAATCATTTTATATTTATAATAACCATTTATAGTTGAAAAGATAACTTATATAACATAATGTAAAAATTGTTTTATTAAAAGATATATGTTTATGTAATTTTTGTTTTTACATTAAATTAATTAATATAAAGTGTCATTATCACTCTCAAGTGGCTCTATAGGGTCCCAAAATCGACCCCAAGATGCCCATGGTTGGACATGTATCAAACAATAGGAATAATACACATGTTAGTTAATTTAATATTATAGTAATATTATTTTTTACCATAATTTACCATATTTATTCTTTAACCATGGTAAATAAAATATTTACTGAAATAAATATTCATAATGTCTCAGAATAAAAGTTACCTTTTTACACAACTTGTACCTCCTGATTCCAAATATGGAATCCATTTTTTTTAATTCAAAACACATAAGTGATAGAAATTAATTTAGAATTAATTCTCGTTGTTAAAACAAAAAATGTGTTTTTAAGAAATAATAACTATTAAAAGATTGAAACTTGTTTATGTTTAGTTTAAAAGTGATATTACATAAGATGACCTAAATTATATTAAATAAAACAAATTTAGTCTAATGATACTTTGAAACCACTAAAATGTATAATTTAACAATATAAATTATTTCAATTACAAAAGTTTTTTTTAATTAAAACTTAGTCTTGTTCACTATTCATCAAAATATGAAAGTTATCAGAAAAGTACCAAAAAATTATCCAAACTAAATTTTTATGCCCCTATTATAAAGTAGAATTTAATTTCACTTAATTAACTATATAATATTGTCAAATTTTGTATTTAAAAAGGGTTCTCCATTAAAAGGCTGAAAAACTGCAATTTTTGAAAAATACCTCTTTTGTCTTAAAAATTGAAATTTTCATAAATTATATCTAAGAAACACAAAATATGAATGTTAATATTATATAGGATATATAAAATATAAAATGTGGTTAATACAATTTAAAACCTCTTTTTAATGACTAGTTTGGTAAGTCGTGGTGTGCTCGAACTCGGTGTTGCGTGTAATGCAAGTTTTTGAAATACTTTGAAGAGATAACATAAAATAAAATATTGGGGTGTTACATCCCTAATTAATATTATATTTTTATTATTCTATAGTTATTTATGGAAATTAAATTTTTTAATTTCATTTTCCTCTCCCTATGTACTCAGAAGTTTGAATGAATTTTTTTAAGGAAAACTGACTTTATTTCTCGATTCAGTGGAAATTATTTTTCTTACATGTCCATGTTTTTTAAAATTTTTACAAGAATTTATTTACTATTATAAAATAATTTATTAAATTAATTTCTATTACAATTTAATATTTATGATAATGTTTAAAATTTATCTTGTTATTATTTTCTAAATGAGTTACCTTTGATTTTTTTATTGGAAATGTAAATTGATTCTGGTTTTTAACACTTACCTCATGAAATATTCTCCAAATTTCATGTATAATATTTTTGTTGAATATTAATTTATAAGTTTCCATGGTTATTTATTTAGAAAAATCTCCTTAATTTTTTTGTAAATTTTACATTTTAAATAAGTGATTTCAAAATGAAAAGGGTATTTTCTTCAAGAGATATTATTGTGATATTTAAAATGAAATTTTCAACTATGATAACATATTTAATGTTATTGATTCATCATTGGAGATATGATCCTATGATATTATCCTTATTATTTACTTGGATGGTTTTTGATTATGATAATGAAATATGGATGAAACCAAATTTTTTTACCATGTGTTAAGCTTTTATGAAATGATAAATGTTTTCATGATCTTGTGTAATAGATATGGATGGATTGTGATTACATGATAGGTTGGGAAATTATATACCTCTAATGAATTATGTAAATATTAATTATTTGTGTGTGAATAGGGGAAATATAAGGTTATCCCCATCCCATAATCCGGTACACTGGGTGTCAGCCTAAGCCCAACAAGGGTAAACAAGAGGTTATCCCAATCCCAAAGAAGGTACATGGGTGGTTAACCCAAGCATAACATGTGATGAATTTCTTGGTGGGTATCTTTGACATAATATTACTATAGTTATAAAATAGTTACATAAATTTTGGAATATAGCTGTTACATGCATATTTGTAAAGTAATGCAAGAAATACAAAAATAACTAAATAAAAAAGTACCAACTTCAGCCCTCATCCAGTGTATGAACATGTAACCTGTTCATTAATTAATCAATTACCATTTAATGTTAATAGGCATGGTGAGGCATAGACAACAATTACATCATCTCAGGATAGTATAAGTAGTGAAGGTCCCAAGACGTAACAAGAAAACCAAACAATGTTATCTAGTGAGGGAGTTCCAGGGTAAAAACCAAGGTAATGTAAACTCATGGAAAGGTAACCCAGTAGTATCTGAGTCTAGCTAAGGGGTAAGAGTGTAATCCAAGGTGCTTAATCCAAGGAATTCCACAATAAGGAACCTACTGAGTCCAATGTGATCGACCAAGGTAAAACAGGACTAAGCAAAGCCATGGGCGCGATGGGCTTTCACCATGGAACCTACTAGTCAATGCACGATCCAAGGAGTGTATCCAAGGTATCCTGTAATAAGAAAGGGGCCCAAAAGTATTATACTAAGCATCCAAGGAATAGAAAAAACTATAATCTAGGTCGGTATCAACACAATCAACTCGTATCCTTGAATCGGAATGGGGTTCTCGAGACCCAAGGTACTATCCTCTCAGAGTCTAAGGCGAGCATGAGTCAGTCCATTACTATTTGATATTTTAATCATGTAATAATTCATTTGGTTCAAGTCTTTCCTTCCATTAGTGTGGATATGTCAAGTAGAGTTGAAACAAGTGGTCCAGGACTCATGTATTAGTTAGACATTAAGGCATAATCAATAATTGAGGTTCACTCCGCTACCTTCCATCAACCTGGAAAGATGTTCTACGGACATGTAACCTTTATTAAATCTCTTTTAATAAGTCCATTTTTTATAATTAGTATACTTTCCATTCCAAATTTCATATTTCACATTTAATAAACATTTGTAAGCACTTACCTTAGGCGGGTCAAGTGGTGAGCATACATGGTACATGCCATTATGCAATTATCATTAAGAACAATTCATTTATTATAAGGAGTATCACCTTTAGAAAGGTCAAGAAAAGGCACACTCGAATGATGGCTCAAACATTCCAAAAAACAAAACCCAATTATGGAATAACCTTTAACATGAGGTGGATTGGGTTGTGGGTGTAACCACTAACAACTAATCACATATTTGGAAAGAGAAAAATCCTATGATTCTAACGAGTATAATCATGACATGTTAATTAAAGAAATAGTTCCCAATGAAAATGGTGGACCCCACACAAACATTCCAAAAACAATGAACTTTATTGATGAGTTATATACCAACAACCTTAGTGTTGTATGAGAATTATACTTCGGTATCTACCCATGATTTTCCTCAAATCAGAGTAGATCTAAGAGAAGCTGAAAGAAAATTACATGGTGATATCTAGGTTGAGAGTGAAACAGAAGAAGAATGGCTAAAGAGAACTCCAGTACTTACTGATGCGCATCCAACATGATGAACGAAAGCTCGATCATATGCCATATGAAGGATATCTCTTGTTTCCAAGTTTGGAACATCAAAATTCTACAAAATGAGAGATAACTAGTTAAATCTTGCATAAACTTGGATTAGGGAGGAAGGGACTGGATTAATAGATCATTAACAGAATTTTAGACATTTTACATAGGTTTTTAGCCTACACAGAGTTTGTTTTCATGGTTTGTCAAACCGTGTGCAAACCATGCGAGATGGTTCAGAAAAACATAGGAAAAAGGGGAATTCAACTAGTTTGGATGCATGGCCATGTGAAAGCCATGTGAGGTTCCATTTTCCAGAAAAACACAATCCGCACGGTTAGGCAAACCGTGCGTTAACCATGTGAAAACTGTCCAAGTTGGAATTTTTTCTCAAAAATATGTGTCCCCAACTCCAAAAAACCCACATACACCCTTAGAACCTTTTATAACTCATTAGGCATCTATATTTGGTCCAAAATAAATATTTAGATGGAAAATTAAAGGATCCACACTTGAGTGAAAAACCTGGTTCCTAGAGTCTTTTACCTTAAAACAAATTGCCTCCAAGTTCCCTTTGACGGGTAACGAAACACTATCTGAGAATAACTCTGGCCATTGAGCACATACATCAGCTTCTGTCTCCCAAGTCTCATCCCATACTTGTCCGTGATGCTATACAACCCATACGATATGGACAACTTTCCTCAGAGAACCTTCTTTCTTCTTTCAACGATGCGTACTGGATAATCCTCAAAGGTAGAATCAGTATCTAACTCAACTTCCATGGGATCAAAGGTATGAGATAGATCAACATGATATTGGAGAAGCTGTGAGACAAGAAAGACATTGTGAATGGCATGATACCTCTGAGGTAGTAGAAACCGATAAGCTACCAGCCCGACTCTCTCTAGAATCTTGAACGACCCGACATAGCGAGGCGACATTTTCCATGATTTCTTAACCATCTATGCCCTATCCTGAGCGATACCTGATGAAAAAAATGATCCCCAACATAAAACTCAAGAGGTCGATGACAAATATCAACATGATATTTCTTTTTAGACTGAGCAGTAGTCATACGATTCCTGATCAGCTGGACCTGTTATGAAGTCTCCTGAATGAGACAAGGACCTAGTGGGCTGCCTCACCTACCTCAAACCAGCACAAGGGTGAACGACATGACCTACCACATAATTCCTCAAAATGATCCATCTAAATCATTGCCTGAAAACTGTTATTATAGTAGAAATCGATGAGAGAGAAATGCTTATTCCAAGAACCGCCAAAATCAAGGACACAAGATCAAAGAATATCCTCTAAAACATGTATTGTATGTTCTAGTTTACCATCTGTCTGAGGGTGAAAAGATTTTCTTAGAAGCACTTGAGTTCCCATAGCTTTATGAAAACCCTTATAGAACCATTAAGTGAAACGAGCATCCATATCTGAAATGATAGTATGTCAAACCCCATGTAGTAATATGATCTGATGGACATATATTCCTCCCAATTCATCAAATGAGAAAGTCTACCAAACAAGAATGAAGTGGAATGATTTTGTTAGTCGGTCAATGACTATACATATAGCATTGCTGCCCCTTGGAGAACTAGGTAAGATGACTATGAAATCCATAGAAATATCTTCCCATTTCCATTCTTGGAATGGAAGTGCCGATAACAAGCCTTCATGTCTGTAGTGCTATTCCTTCACCTGTGGGTAGCTGGAACACCTAGCGATGAAGCCTGAAATATGATGTTTCATCCAAATCCACCAATACTAGAAACAAATATCGTTATACATCTTCAAGATTCCAAGATGAACTGCCCATTGGGATGAATGTGACTATTTAATCAACTCTTCTCTCACATCTATAGAAACCCAGATACCTCCACATAGATGTAGGAAATCATACCTACCCACAGACCAATATGGGGGTGGGTTATCTCATGATATACTATCACAGAGAACCAAACCTACATGATTTGAAAACTTACTACTCTTCAACTTCTCAAGGAGGGAATAGGTAACTGTTATGGATGAGAGGTAATACTACTCATAACTATTGAGAAACCCAAGATGAATCTT
Source organism: Viscum album (assembly GCA_963277665.1). Taxonomy (NCBI): domain Eukaryota; kingdom Viridiplantae; phylum Streptophyta; class Magnoliopsida; order Santalales; family Viscaceae; genus Viscum; species Viscum album. The sequence goes on from OY728137.1 coordinate 1,285,378,442, forward strand.
ATAAAATAGGTCCATTAACTTCCATTCATCATTGGAATCTTGTGAGTCTTGCGTTTGAGTTTTCTGACTTAGTGAATCTACAACCAAATTGCCTTTTTCAGGTGTATAGGAAAGCTAAAAATTAAAAGATTGTGGATATTAGACCCATCTTCATTTTTGGAGGTTCAATTAAAACTGATAAAAATTATATTTGAGGCTCTTGGGATCTGTATACACCACACTGTGCTCACCTAAAATATAATGTTTCCAGCAATGTGAGGCATAGAAAACTGCTGCTTGCTCGAGGTCTTGCGTCAGGTAATTTCTCTCGTAAGGACTCAACTGTCAAGATCTATATGCAATGAATTTGTATTCTAGAATTAACAATACTTCTAGTCTAATTCCTAATTCATTGAATAAGATGATATAACCTTTAACAGGTTCAAGAAGTATCAGAATCGATGCTAAGACAAGCATCCCTTTCATCTCCTGAAAGGATTTCTCACATGCTTTTGACCATGTGAACTGGACACCCTTCTTTGTAAGTCTAGTAATAGGTGATGAAAAATGAAAAAAGTCATGTATGAAATTCTTTTAATGTCCATCCATCCCCTAGAAACTTCTGATATCAAACACATTCATGGGATGATCCCAGTAAACTACATCACTAACCTTTTCAGGGTCAATGGATACTCAAAATTCTGAAATAATATGGCTCCAGAAGTGGACCTTGTTAATCCAGAAGTCACATCTACAAGCTTTGAATAAAGTTGATGCTCTCTCAGTGTACTTAGTACAATCTCAATATGTTTGGAATTTTCATTATGAGTGCACAAATACACTAACATTTTGTCCACAAAGACCATGAAAAAAGAGTCCAAATAGGGATGGAAAACCCTATTAATCAATGCCTTAAAAATTGCAGGAACATTCGTAAGACCGAACGACATAACAAGATAATCATATAGACTATACCTGGTATGGAAGGTTGTATGAGGTTTGTCTAATGGTCTTACTCACACCTGATGATAACCTGATCTCAGGTCGATCTTAGAGAACACCTTTGTTCCTATGAGTTGGTCAAAGAGATCATCTATTTGAGGAAGTGGACACCCGTTCTTGACCATAAGCTGGTTAAACCTTCTTTAATATACACATAGACGTAAGGTTCTATCCGCCTTCTTTGCTAAAAGCATAGGTGAACCCCAAGATACTGTACTAGGACATATAAATCCTTTGGACTCTAAGTCCTATATCTGTCACTTGAGCTCCTGAAGCTCAGTAGGTTCCATCATGTATGGTGGAATGGACCCTAAAGATGATCTTAGAACAATATCTATTGCAAATTCTACCTATCTCTTAAGAGTTAAGCCAGGGAAGTCATCTTGAAATACTTATCTAAAATTATCAACTACTGGATGGAAATTAATTTGAAGAAAACTTAGACCCTCCATGAAAATATTTTTAATCTGGGCAGTCACTCCACCTAGACCATGATGCTTCAGTCTAGCTCTCCCAGCCTAGACATCCCACTCACCTTTGAAAAGATAACTAATGCCGTCCGGTGATGTAAAATAAAACCTTTGGAAATAATGGTCTACAAAGGTGTGATAATAGACCAACCAGTCCATCCTGAGAATAACATCGAATCTCGTTATCTTAAGAATAAAGATATTCTATAAGAAAGGGTAACTGCCAACCTCAAGGGTACAATCCCTGCACTAGCATATGCCCTCCGTGCATATTCCCAATGGTGTATCAAGGGTCATTACACCGTAGTGATACTGTATCTCTAGTCTAAGACATTCTAAGATAGTTACAGAAATAAAAGAGTTTGAAGAACCTATATCAAATAAAGCAGAGACAAAAGTAGATGCTATGAGAATAGTACCTTGTACTGTAGATGGTTCTACAACCCGATCCTCGGGTATCAGCTGCAAGGAATGCAACTGACTTGATCCACGACCCTATTCAATAGATCAACTACAATGATTATGACTGCTATGCTGGTGATGATGGTGATCAGGGATCAGACTACCATGTCCACAACGTCCTCATCATCCAAACCTACTGGGGATACTTCAAATCCTTGCATGAAAAAGTGTAAAAGAAATCACTTCTGAAGGTGGAGTTGAAACTGATCCTTTTCCCCTTGAAGCTAGTGGAAATGTCCTGAAAAAGCGCTAAAGATAACCCATATGTCCACAATCCTGACACTCCATAGGGTCTCCATCACACCAGGGCTTCTTATGCCCTGGTTTTTGACATTTATGACACACTACATAGCTATCAAACTAGACACTCTGTCTTCCACTTCACTGATGATAAACTTCAAGGGAACGTTTCCTGCCCCCAGAAGAACTAAAAGCCTATCATGGCACTGATTCTTTAAACTTCGTACTTGATCCATCCATTAGGTTACACTCATTGATAAGGGCCTTATAAACTATTCTAGATAAGGTAGGAAGGTGAAAGACATTCAATTGAGTTTGGATGGTGTACTGGATCCCATCCTCAAAACGTCTAGCACGTGAAAGCTCATCACTGGCTAGAAGAAGTGAAAAGCACTGTAAATCAAAAAAACGTGATGAATATTACATAACTAACATAGAAACCTTCTCAAGATGCATGAAATCTTTGGCTCTATCATATCTTAGTGACTGAGGAAATAACTGATCATAGAAGGCAGTCTGGAAGTCAACCCATAACGTGCCCTGATGACGTCCGGCCTGGGTAACGACATCCCACAACACTTAGCCAAATCCCAAATCATGTATGTACAAATATTGAAACTCTTATCTGAAGGAGTTTCCAGATTCTCAAAGATAGACAACATTTCCTCTATCCAAGACTAAGTATCCTGAGATACGCCATCCCCTGAAAAATTAGGAGGATGTTGTTGCTGGAACTCACAGGCCAGATTAACCATTGTAGGTGCAACCTGTGGAGCACCTTTCATGGAACGAATCATATGTAGGAAACTATAATTGACTTGGAAATCAGTGCCCGAATTAGGTACAATAGGTGGTGCCTCATGTGTCACTCCTGGATGTAAGACTAGTAGCTTAGGGCCCACCATGTCTGGAGCAGGGTCATCACCACTCTCCTAGAGAATGAAACGTGGACGTCATGGAGACATTGGTCTAAAAATTACAAGAAAAAACCTTATAAAAGAATAAAATAAAGAAGATAGACTCACCAACAGAAACTAAACATAACAAAACTCACTACCCAAGGCATACTATACAAACTACCCGCTTAAACGACCATACATCGGTAAGTTCGCAATTATACGTTTCATGTCATTTTGAAGTTAATTATTAGGTTCACTCATTTACTATTCATAAACATGACAAGGTGGGATAAGGATGTATAAACAATTCATTTTATATTTCAGGTTTTACTTTATAATAGATATCAATTTTTGATGAATCAGTGCTCATACACCTATCACAAGAAAAGAACCCCATTTAATAATAGAAAAATGTTCTGAATCGGTAAATTACGTATCACAACCCATGAGGGCCCATTCACCAAATAAATTGAGATAGAAAATCACTCAATAAAAGCTAGATTAATACATGTACAAGAAACTATCACAGTATCACTCAGAAATTACAAGTATATCAAGTAATGCAAAGCAGTGAAATGCACCTATATGGCATGATAATATGCATAACATGTGAATTATATGTGCCTATAATGATGAATGTAGCAACACTTATTTTCCCCATATCATCTTTCCAAGGACGAAATAAATCCCCAAAGAGTAATAATCAATAACACCACACAACATGTGAGTCACCCAACGATGAAATATATCAACTTTAATAGGAAAAATAGAACAACAATTGCATTATGGGTAACTTGTATTTTACACAAAACATGGGTTTGCAACGCCCAAAAACAACTTATGACCTAGTATAAAGCATTACTATTCTCCTGTATGTTGTCTCCAAATAGTACAGAAAGAATAGAAACCACCTTTGATACCACTTTATGATAACCCGGACCTGGATTCCACTTAACGGTGCCCCATCCCGGTGGGCCACTTGCCCTCAAGCGTATCTTCCTGAATGCCAGAGGCTGTCGACTAACAACGAGGACCTAGGGTGTGTCTATGGGAAGAATATGTCCTCATTAGTAGAGTGTAGCAAAATAGAAAAGATATAACGGAATAGTAAATGGTGGAAGAAATATAGATAAATAGAGGAAGAAAACTGATGCAACAGATAAACAAGAATAATAATAACTGTATGAACTTGAATAGTAATGATGTAATATCATGTCACCAGAAAACTGGAAAGCATGGATACATGACAATAAGCATAACATGTTCCAAAAGGTAAAAGAAAACAAAGTCTACTTCAAGAATCAAGAGATCCTACTCAGTTATCTGCTATTAAGATCCATCCTATCAACACACAATCAAGTATTGGAAGATGCATGCTTCCATTTGTCAATACCTGCAACCAAGTAATCTACTCTAGGTACCAAACGACACCTGAAGAGGGTGTGAGATGAATCTCAGTGAGCCACCACCAATGGTGTCTATAACATCTGGCCCATGAAATAGAATATAGTAGTGTGTAGGCATATAAGTAAAGTAATGAAAGTAGTAAAAAATAACTAAATAAACAAGTACTTGCTTCAGCCCTCAGATGGTGTCAGAACATGTAACAGTTCATTAATTAATCAATTTCTATTTAATGTTAATAGGTTATATGAGGCATAGCCAACATTGACATCACCTCATGATAGTATAATTAGTGAAGGTCCCAAGATGTAAAAATGGAACCAAACAATGATATCCAGTGAGGGAGTTCCAGGGTAAAAACCAAGGTAACAGAAACTCAAAGAAATCTAACCCAGCAGTGTCTGAGTCTAGTTAAAGGGTAAAAGTGTAATCCAAGGAGCGTAATCCAAGGTATTTCACAATAAGATTCCTATTGAGTCCAAGGTGATTGACCAAGGTAAAATGGGTCTAAGCAAAGACATGGGCTCGATGGGCTTTCACCATGGCACTTACTAGTCAATGATGTATTCAAGGAGTGTATCTGAGGTATCCAGTAATAAGAAAGCAACCCAACAGTAGTATACCAAGCATCCAAGGAATAGATAAGAACAAAAATCAAGGTGGGTATAAACCTAATATAATTATATCCTTGAATCTGGATGGGGTTCCAAAGACCTATGGTATTCTCTTCTTATAATCCAAGGCGATCACAAGTCAGTTCATTCCTATTTTATATTGTAATCATGTAATAATTAATTTGGTTCAATTATTTCCTTCCATTAGTGTGGATAGGTCAAGTAGTGTTAAAACCATTGGTCCAAGCCTTATGTATTAGTTATCCATTGTGAAAACATAAATTATTGAGGTTAACTCCGCTACCTTCCATCAGCATGGAATGGGGTTCTACGAACATATAAACTTTATTCAATCTCTTTTAATAAGGCCAAGTTATATACTTAGTATACTTTCCATTTCACATTTCATATTTCAAATTTAATAATCATTTGTAAGAACCTAACTTTGGAAGGTAAAGTGGTGAGAATACATGGTACATGCCATTATGAAATTATCATTAACAACATGCCATTTATTATAAGGAGTCTCACCTTTAGATAGGTCAAGCAAAGGAACACCCGAATGGTGGCTCAATGGTGCCAAAACACTAAACACGATTATGGATAACCTTCGACATGAGGCAGATTGAGTTGTGGGTGTAATGACTAAAAACTAATCATATATTTGGAAAGAGCATAATCATAAAATTATAACATGTATAATCATGACATGTTAATTTAAGAAATGGTTCCCAACGAAACAAGTGGGCTCCACACGAACATTCCAAAAACAACGAACTTTTGGGATGAGTTATAGACCACCCACATTAGTGTTGTAGGAGCCTTCTCCTCGTTTATTGGCCCTTGATATGCCTCAGATCAGTGTATATCTAAAAAATTGTGAAATAATATTACATGAAGTCATCTAGGTTGAGGGTGAAAGAGAAGAAGAACGTATAAAGAGAACTTGATTACATACCGTTTCCCGTCAAACGTGACAAACCAAAGCTTGATCAAATGCTGGATGAAGGAGATCTCTTGGTTCCAAGTTTGGATCTTCAAAATGATCCTAAATGAGAGAGAAGTAGGTCAATAATACATAAAATCAGATTAGGGATGAAGGGGTTGATTTAATAAATAATTAATTGAATTTTAGACATTTTACACATGTTTTTAGCCTACACAATATTTGTCCGCACTGTTTGTCAAACCATGCGCAAACCGTGTGAGATGGTTCTTCCTGACTTGATAAAAAGGGTAATTATCAATGTTTGTCTACATGACCATGCAGAAGCCATATGAGGTTCCACTGTCTAGAAAAACACAATCTGCACGGTTAGGAAAGCTGTGCTCTAACTGTGCGTAAACCATGCAACTTGGCTTGTTTTCCCAAAAAGTGGTGTTTCGAGCTCCAAAGAAGCCCCAGACACCCTCAAAACCTTTTCTAACTCATTAGGCATCAATATTAGTTACAAATTAATGATCTAGAAATAATTTAAAGGATCTAAACCCTAGTGAAAAACTGGGTTCATACATGGTCGATTTAAGTTAAACCTATAGTGTCATTGATTGAAATGATTTTTTTTGGATTTAGATATACTATGAATGCTTTTTCATGATTATATTATTACTCAATACTATTTCCCAAACCATGATTTTGTTTATATTTAATTTTTTGAACCTGGAAGAATCATTTTATCAATGAATGCAATGAATAGTGTCGTGATTTTCCTCATGATAAACCAAATGAAATTAGAGATAGAATTAAAAATCTTCTGATTTTTCCTAACAAGTTATCTCAATATATGATTAACCACATGAATATAGGTGATTTTTAGAATGAACTAAATAAGGGTAAAATTATTTTTTATGAAGACCAATTAGGAAAGTAGATTTTTCTTCCTATATTTCAATAATGTGGGAATAAGAACCTAGGGAAATGTCTCACTGTAACATGAAGATGTTTTGGGTGTGTAAAAGAAGGACATAGGTAAATTAATATTTGAGGAATAATGAAGAGTTAAGTATAGGGAAATAATATATTTCATAAGGTACCATTTATAGTTTAATGTATTATGTGTGGGGAACTTTCTCATTATCTTTAATCTAAGGTTAATTCCTAGACCAAGGAAGGGATTATTCTATTCCAATCATTGAGGTTAAGTGAGTAAAGTTTTTTATGTATTAGGACTTGATAATTATATTATATAAGTGTTTTAATAATGATATTCTTGTAATAAGAATCATGAATCATCTAAGTATTAGTACATAATAGTTTTGAATTAACTATTTTTTAGATAATGTTAAATGGTACCAATAACCTAGAAAAGTGATTTAGTGTTAAGGTGATATTTTTTCAAAAATACATGAATTAGGGATAAATAACTCTTAATTTTCACATGATGTTGAGATAATAATGTTTAATTCAGATAAATAGATGATTGATATTGATAAAATAAATTTTATAGTATTGGTAACCCTGACATTGATTACTTATTTAATGATAATATAATTTATGTTATCTTTTATGAACCGTATAGAATTTTTAGATTTAAGGAATATATCAATAGTATACAATTTTTTTGAGGAATAAAGAAATTTTAAATTTTTAGAATCATATTTGTTTTAATTAAGGTTTTATTGTAATTATGGTTATTAGATTGTTTTAGAAGAATATGTGATAATGGTTTTCATGTGTTTTTTGTAAAACATTATGAGTTACTTTATGTTATTTTGGAATAAATGTTAAAAAAATCTTGGAAAAACATGTGATCAAATATTTTGGATTTTTTAGGGGTTTTGAATTTGGTGAGTCTTATTTTGGATTAGTTTTAAGGTTCACTGTTTATGTAATGGTTTAATTTAAACTATGGGTGTTATATTTATTTTTTATAGATTTTTTTTATTTCATCCTAGGAAGATTTATCTATATTGAATAACTTGTTCTAACCATTTTGGTTTTCATAAATATATATAAATATACATAAGTAATAAATTTTCATTATTTTATAGGTCCTACAATCTAATAAAAGTTAATTTTTCTAATTTATGAAAGAAAAATACATATTGTTCACTCATCATTGGAATATGGGATGAAAATTGGTGGAAAAAAAAATTAAGCACACAACCAAAGGATAAAATCACATTTATGGTTTGGAAAAAAATATTTAGTATATATTATTGTATTACATGGTAAAATAATTAATAAAATATGGTAGAAAGGGTCCTTTCTCAATTATTTTTGGGGGATTGATGGTCATTTCAACCCTTATTGATTGATGGTTTTGTGGTCATTAACATCCCCATGATCATGTTATCAATCACTCTCTATTTCAATTTAGACAATATTTTTGTCCTCAATATACACATTTTCACTTCCCAATAATGTTATCCTTATCTTGGAATCCAATTCTGTGTTATTTTAAATAATATTTTATTTGTCCCACTTCCATTTTTAAAAGTAAGTTTTATTATCCCTTTGTACGATGTCAGTTTTCAACAAAGTTATTTTCAAATATTGAACACTTGTTTATCGAGATAAAAATTGTAAGGTTACAATTTAATTAATTGGAGAATGAAACAACCTGAAAATTAATTTTATAATTACACTATTATTGATAGATTTGTTAACATGTAACACCGAGATTTAGGAAAACACCAATATATTATAAAAATAATATTATTTAAATGTGACTATTATAGCATGGACACTAAATTTAAATATATGATTAATAATAACCAAAATATGAAAACATGTATAAATATTATAAATTATGAAACTTTATTGATTGATTTATAACTAATAATAACTCAATTTTCAATAAAGTAATTTTATTCTTCAGAAATTTGTTTTCTTCAAAAATGGGTTTATTTCATTTCGGGCATGGATATTATTATATGTTTATAAATTTTTAAGAAATTTTTTATGAGTTAATTAATATTATTTTTTAAATAATCATGTAAATATTACCCCATGGTGATTTTTTATTATTTTTATAAGATGATTTATTTTTCAATGAATACTAAAGAAAACCTATTTTTGTAAAACTATCATTTTTTTCATTAAATTAACTAATGAAAAATTACAATTAAATTTGGAATATTATCTTAATGTTTCATAAGTATAATTTAATTATAAATAATTTAATTAATTATATAGTAATAAATATAATACATAATTTTGGTATATGTTCATTTTTGGGATAAAAACACATTTGTCTAAAAACTGTTTTCATACATGGAATGTGTTTTTATATTAATTAAATAATTAAATCTCTATTTAATTTTTATGTTAATTAAATACTAAAAATATATATTCAATGAAATATTTAAAATTTTCATATAATAGTTTTTTCAAGGTAATTAATGGATGTAAACTCAGTTTTAGGCTTAAAGTAGCATTTTTCTAAAAACAGGTTTTTGTTGATTTTTGCGCACTTATTTTAGAATTAATTTCTACCATTTATATATATTGAATATTTTAAAATGGATTAAATATTTTAATAATCAAAAATAATAAAATTTCATTTTTTTAAAATTAATTTTTGGTCAAAAAATACTAACAACTGTATTTTTTTTACTATGTTTAAGGTTAAAATAGGTTTACCAGTAGTGGGGGGGGGGGTAAACTAATAGATAAGGGTAAGTATTCCATATAGACTTGGGTAATTATTATTTTTTAAAGATATTTCAACCTTATCTTATCCCTCATTAAAATTATTGGCCATTTCTATCAACTTTCACATGAAGGTGACCATATATTATTGTAATCTTATAAGTAATTCCATGTTTGTCTCTACCGTCACATATAAAATGTGACCTTCTATCCCCCCTTATTCAGACAATTTGAGCCTTATATATCAGATAAAAAATAATAAAAAACCTTAGTATATTTATTACATTCATCCCAAAGCATCTGTTATTCCCCGAAGTCTATCATATGAAGGCTTAATATATAATCCAAAGGAGGTATCTCAAAGAAGATATATAATTCTTAACCAATCTCTTTCAATATTATTTCCTCTTATACTTTATATAAACTTGTTCCATACATAATAACATGGTGAATCTAGTATAATAAATATATTTACATGTTATTATGATGATGGAACTACCATTTTTTAAAACACCCTAAGATTTTAATATATTATTAACTTCAAATAAACCATTTTGTTTGATATCATTCTCCATAAGCAACACAAAAAATTAAATAGAAATTAAATTTATTCAGATAAATTATAAATATCAATTCATGAATATTAAAAGATACCCATTTAATTATAAAGAATTAATAAAAGTACACTCTTTATGAAATCATATTATATAAAAATAAATACCACTTTTAATATGAATAAAATTCAATTAGTTAACCTAAAATGACTAATAAGATAATTTATTATTTATAAAAGTTTTTTTGTAGAAATTTACTTCTTATATGACATGAATTTATATTTAAAAAATTTATGATTATTGATAATAAATTATGTTTGATATTAATATTTTTTAACACTAATTTAGTTTTTAAAGGATATGAAATATGAATAATAACAACTACTAGTTGAAAATATCATTTTCTAATAATATGGGTTTTTATTATATTTTATGATTTTATTCAAAAATTGATTTTATAAATTTTATAATTTTAATTTTAAAAAAATGGACACCATTTTTGGATTTTTAATAATAGTATTATTAAAAAAATAATTTTTTTGAATTTCTCTGAAATAATTAGTTTTTAGGTGAATAGTGAAAAAATATTGATTTTGCTAAAAATGATATCTTTTATGACATTATCATAATACAATAATGGATTAAATATTTTATTATAAAAGATATATATTTATATGTAAAATAAAGTATTTACTTTTACTATGTTTTTATAAAACCCAAGTATATCATTTTGGAAACCAGTGTAATATTTTACTCTAAAAACTATTTTTGTTCACTTATGTTAAAAATTAATTTTCATCCCCAGTGTAAATTAAATATATAAAAATGTCTTTCATATTTTATATCAACATGAAAATTTTATTAATAATTAAAATTAAAATTTTAGTCATAAGAGTGTTTTTACTAAGATTAAAGTTAATGACCATATAGATGGTTAAAACGTTATTTTCAAAGTGTTGTTATATTAATATTTTATAATTTTTATCTAAAAAATTAAATTAATATATTTTAAAATATAAATATAATATTATTTATAAAGAATATATAATTATATTAATATAAATTTATTTGGAAACCAATTATAAATAATATTTAGAACACATAATGGTTAAAACAATATTTTTTTATAAAAAACTGTTTTCCTGTATATAAAATATTTCAATATAAAAGTTAATTTTATATTATTTATAAATTGAATTAGATTAAATTGAGATTAAATTTAATTTCATAACACCAAAATTTTTCAATATGAGATATTTTATTTTTTTAGTATAACATAAATTACTTAGTTAAAAACTACTTACCATAGTAAAAGCAGAAAAAACTAAAAGTAAAAAAGCTAATAATAAATGACTTAAAATATGTTTAAAACATGTGATAAAATAATTTTTGGAGTAATTATTAAACCAAGGAAAACCCAAACTCCATTATTTATAACTTTTTGACTCTTTTACCCTATATTGGTGAAATGATATCATTGAAAATTAAAGGTTATTTTCAAAGGTGCAATTTTCTTCACTTACAAAAGGGGACACATAAACCTATTCAAGACACACAAAATAATTTGAATAAATGTTTTAAAAATTTATATTTTTATACTTCTATAATTCTATGTCATTTTAATAAGCCTCTTGTCTCAATTAGTAATCCAAATTAATTAAATTCCATGGAGACTTTTAAGAGAAATATCCAAGACCCAAAGTTAGTATTGTTTGATCCTTGACATTTTATTCTTAATATATATCTTCCTAACCATTCCATACTATAGTAATATGATTAAATAAATATAATTATTATAATTAATTATTATTATATTAATTTTTCATCCTTTTTTTAATCATTCCCATCCACTTATAAAAAATAAAGAAAGTTAACCGTGGGGTTTCAGACAAATACCTCCATGAAGTAACATTTTTAGTTTTCCATATTGTTTTTTATTTTTTATCCAAACCACTTAAACTATGACTAAAAAACTTAAAAAATTATAAATAATAATAATAATATTTTTTTATAATTATATTATATTCATCCTTAACCATACTCACCCATCGAGATATAATATGTTCATGTTTGGATTAGTTTAACCACTAACATGAATAATGATATAAAACTATATCATGGATTAATATGGTAATAATAATAATAATATTTGAAATTATATATTTTATTTTTTGAGAATGTTTATATTAAGTGTTTAATTAATTATTAAAATATCTTTTTTGATTGATAATATTACTCAAATAAGACAACACTGATTTAATTTTCATAAAAATATAAGAAAAAATTATAAAAAAATAAATATTATATGATACTAAATGGAACATATAAAATTAAATATCAAAATTTAAGGTTAATAATAAGGTATATAATAAACTTATTTTTTTTATTCACGATGTTAGGTGCATGAGAAGAATGAATCTTGAACAAGGTAAATGTTTTTGTCTCAAATTTTATTCTTTGAGATATGTTTGGTATTAAAAAAAATTTAATTTATATGGTGTATATTATTATTATTTGGAATATAATATCATTAATTATATTTTATATATGTATCATAATTTTAATTAAAAATCCACTATGATAAAGGGTTTTTACTGAAATGTTAATCATGGTAAAAAGGGTTTTTTCTCAAAAAATAATTGCTTGAGACATGTTTATGTTATACACCATGTTTTCCATTGAATGGTTTACTTACTGAACATGGATGTTTCTTTTTCATATATATATATATATATTATTCATGTAAATACAAATCCAAATCAATTCTTTTTCATCAAATGGATTTTCTCTCAACTATTACTTCAGTTGTAAGGTGTTCTAGTAAATCAATTTAAATTCATTGAGTTATGATTATTCTCTTGAACTTATTTCATATAATTTTTATACATTACATCAATTTTTTATTTCTTATGACATTAAATATTTATTTTCTAGTGATAAAATTCTTACCACATAAACACTACTATAGATATTACTCATTTCTAAGGATATGATTCCCATAAGGGTGATTGGTAACTCAAATGTACTTATTTGAGTTATAAATTTTATTTTGGATTTTTTTCAACCAATTTTAGGTTATTACTATAACACCCAAAGATTTCATAGTATGTTATTTTCTTTAAAGTAATTGAATATCTTGCGCTAGACGCAACACCGAGTTTGAGCACATGACGACTTACCAAACTAGTCGTTCAAAAGTGGCTATGAATAGTATTAACTGAATTTTGAATTATATATACTCCATATAATTTTACAATCCATATTATGTGTTTCTTAATCATAACATAAGAACAAATTCATTTTTACAGATAAAATAAGTATTTTTCAAAAAATGAAATTTTACCACCTTCAAATTAAAACCACCTTTTAAAACAAATATTTGATAGTTTTATATATTTAATTTAATTTAATTAAATTATTATTTATAATCAGGACTTAAAAATTTATTTTGAATAATTTTTTGGTACATTTCGGATAACTTCCATATTTTGATGAATACTAAAAAATACTAATTTTTAATCGAAAACAACTTTTTTAATCGAAATAATTTATAGGAATAAATTATGAATTTGAATGGTTTGGAAGTATCATTATATTATATTTTTATCATTTAAGACAAGTTTTGTCATTGGATGTAATTTCACATTTAAAATGGACATAAACAAGTGTCTATTTCTTAAAAACACGCTTTCAGTTTTAATAACAGGAATTGATTTTAAATTAATTTCTACCACTTCTATGTTTTGAATTTAGAATAATGGATTCCATATTTTTAATCAGGAGGATCAAATTGTGTATGTATGTAATTTTTATTTTTATACATTATGAACATTTACTTTAGTAAATATTTTATTTACCATGGTTAAAGGGTAAATCCGGTAAATTAGGGTAAAAAAATAATATTATAATAATAATAAATTACCCTAACATGTTTCCTATTCCTATTGGTTGATACATGTCTGAACATTGGCATCCTTGGGTCGATTTCGGGACCCCATGGGGCTAATTTAGAGTGATAATGAACCTTTATATTAATTAATTTAAAGTAAAAACAAAAATGACATAAACATATATCTTTTAGTAAAACAATTTTTACATTAGGTTATATAAGTTATATTTTAGACTATAAATACTAATTATAAAGATACAAAGATTTCATATAAAATGGTATTTTATTTATAATTTTTAAATTTTAAATAATATAATTTATTTATGACCCAATGATGATGTAGTAATTACCTTATTAGTGAAAGAATCAAATAAATGGTATTATAAATATTAAAATAAATATAATTTTAAAGTTTTTATGACATCAAAGAATTTTATATGTGAATATGACATGTTAGTATTTATTAAATGTATTTATTTTGAAGTAATAAAGTTTTGATGACTTTTAAAAAACCAAATACTAAATAGTGTCCAAATTGACATAAATGAGTTTTTAAAACAAATATTATATTATTAAATTATATAATAGTCCTAAAAATATAATTTTCTTCCAAATTACTTATAAAATGATATTTATATTAATCATGAACCACATGGTGTTCTCTTGGATTATTATAGTATGTTTATTAACCATATAATATAAAAATACAAAGAGACGTGGTAAATGTCAAATTATTTAACTAAGAGTTAAATCTAAATGATAAGATAAATATGGCGACCTAAACTAGTATAAAACCTATTGGTTGAGAGGATTTATACCAATACCTACCTTATCCTCTAAATAAATCATTTTTGATCCATTATAAACCGAAAATTATTTTATTATAAAATAATATTTCATGCTTTTCCTAAAGTGACCCTCACCTCTCTAATAAAAGAGTACTTCCCCTTATCTTAATATCACACATCCAAAGCAATTTGGTTCGGACAACCCCTCCCCAAATATCATCTCAAAAATCCTAACTTAAACCTATAAGACTTAATTTTTATCAAAACACAAACCTAAGGAGCCATTTTGATCAACTCAAAAGGAAACACCCGAAGAAGAGGTAATAATTTCACCACCCTCTTTCAAGTTCTTTTCTTCTTTCACTTCCTCTTTCTTTTTTTTCCATAACAAAAATAATAAATCCAGTAACTTATATATATTTTGATGTTATTATAAATATGGTACAACCATATTTGCTATTCTCTCAATCCTATAAATGAGAAAGTCACCATACGTGCGTACGCACGACTTACCATCTCCACTTCGTGGTGTAGTTTGTTATTCAAACACTTCATTATTTGGATGAGTATAATAATGAGTATAAATTATATAAGTAATAAATATAACATTATAATTATTCTTTATATATGATATACTATCCATTTAAATATGATTTCACTATTAATATAATGATATTGTCGCTCGTGCGTATGTACGGATTACCGTCTCCAAGAACGCGATGAGATTCATTCCCCATCATAATCATTCAAGAATAATATTCATTTTATGATTAAAAATAATGTTTATAAACTTAATATAATTATTTATATTAATCCAATACATCGTATCCTTAACAAATATGGATTACGTAACCAAGCATATAAAGGAAAACGAATCAGTTAACATCTGAAACGATGATACTACTAAAATATTATTAACAAAGCAATATTAGAAGATCATATATGATATTATATTTTTTATATTATTATTGTATAATTTAATAACAATTATTTAACTATTATATAGGAGTTTAATGTATCCTCGACTAAAGAAATGTATAAGGTAAGGGGTTTCTTATCTCACTTTTAATTATGTGAGATTTCTATTGTTCGCCACTTATTTATTTCATGTGGTGTATTATGTAATAAAATTTGATATATATTATCATGATTATATTTATAATCATGGTATTTTGAGATTCATTTGGTGGTTATTAACTTTTGGTCATATGACTCGATTGATTATAACATGGTAAGGGGTTTTGATCTCACTTCTTATTTCCATGAGATTCATGCTATATTGCCACTATTTCATTTTGTGTGGTGTATGTACTTCCCATGGTTGTATTACTTATATAATATAATTTGATTTATGGGTATTTACATCTTCATTGTATGATCCTTATTTCTTGGGATGTATGTTTTGTAAGTCACCAAATCTGTAAGGGAATTTCTAATTTTGATTTCCAATCATTAGGTTTTACACAAACTTCATTGATTATTTTACTCTAAGATTATGTGTGAAATCACTATTTATTTATTTATGTAGTAATTTTCACTCCCCTTTGTGTGGATATTCTTTTGATACATATAATCAATCCATTTAAAAATTCTCAAGTCATAGATATGAACTTGATAAGAGTAATATTAACTCAATTTTCATATATTGAGTTAAACATACAAGTCATTGGTGTTGTTGTTACAAGAATATATGTGAATGTCCTCTGACTGTTTTACACTGAATACCCAATAATATTTAGTGTATTTATATTTTTCACACATAATTATGTCATTTATTTATCCTTAACCTTAGGATATAGTCTTTTATGGGATTTCATCTCAACTTACATTCCATTGAGACTTCGTTGTTGTTATGTGCCAGTTAATTTTTATTGGGTGTATATACTGTACTTTGAAAAAATATATCATGAATCTCTTTATTCTCATTATATTATTATGTTTTTATTACCTCCATTATTTTTATTCAAGAGTCTTTCATTTTGTTAGGAACTCTAACTAAAATATAATTTTAAATGTTTTAAAAATATATTCTTCTAAATATTTGTCATTAATGTCCATGTTTTAAAAATGGTTTTAAGGATTTATTTATATAGAAATTAATGTTTTAATATTAAAATTACTTTTAAAAGTTTCAAAGTGGTATGGTAAACTTTGATTCAAAAATATATTTTAAACAACTTCTTGATAAATAGTGATACTTTTAAATATTTTCAAGAATAAGGGGGATATTTTTTTTGAAATAATTTTGATGATTATTTTCATCTATGTCAATATCCTTCATTATTATCAATTAAGGATAATTTATTATAATTAAATCTTCCATATTTAATTGAATAGTTATGTATGACTGTGTATGTGCTATTTTTATACCATTTATGGTTTATGGTTAAAGTATTAACATTTCGTATGCTATTTTAATACAAATGTTTATGTTATGTTTCAAAATTTTCGTATGTGGAATGCATTGGACTTAGTAAGTGATTGGTGGAGCCCAATATAGCTCCTTGATGTATTAGTAGGTCTCATTAGACAACTTAGTGTATTGGCATAAGGCCTCAAGAAAATATTATTTGTAGTCTAAGAACAAGTCCTTGACTATGTGGTTATGATGTCTAGAATTATGCATTCCATCATTTTAAAATTGGATATTGATATTACATGTGATTATTCGACTAGTAGAATATTCATGTGAATAATTAAATGATATTATTTGATTTATCTTTTACAGATTATGTTGAATTTTAAGTTTAAAAGTCTTGTGTTCTAGTCTTATACATTGACTTAAATGTTAGTTCATATTTATGATAGTTTCTGCAATATTATTATCCTTACTGAGCATCTAAGCTCTCCCATTTATTATGTTTTATTTTTCCCAGGATAAAAGGATGTATATTATGATTAACCTACAAGAATAGGCTAGAGATATAAGATTGTTCAAAGGAGACATAATGTCATTTCTTTTATTTCATGATATAATGTAAAACATATGTATGTATCTAGTACTTCCAAGGCTACTAAACTGATCTGTCTTTCGGGACATGATTCCTTGTATCATGACAATGTTTTGTAATAATGCACTAATTCTAGGTAACTGGGGTTAGGTTATTACAGTTGGTATCATAGGAAGTTTAGTACAAACCATGGAAGATAGATTTAGAAACAAACTCTGATTTGGAAACACTACCCTAATATAGAGATTGTGGATTAGTAGAGAAGAACATCCAAAAATTTTGGTAATGTAAATATTATGTTGGTTTTCCCAGAAATACATCCCAGTCTGGATACGTGTAGGTAGAGGCGGCTCTGGCATAAATGTACCTAGGAGTGAAAAATCTGACAAGGAGTTTCGGGCTTGACCCAGGGTATCCTGGTACATGACAATGGGCCCTGCTGCACTCTTGGTTACGACACTCCCAGGGGATATGCTTAGGATAATTCAAATTTTCTTTACAAATTTATTGGAAGGATTTTAATATAAGATCAGAATAAATAAACTTGGTTAATCCTAAGGTGTTTTAGATTGAAAATAAGGTGTTATTATATTCTTTAAATGATTTTATTCCTCACATTATGCTTTCTTGTGTTATTCAATGGCTGGATTCCAAGGAAGTCATAGTAACGTTGAACATTATGTACGAAGTGGGAATGGTGGTGGAAAAGAGCAACAAAATGGATTGTTGATAGGTGAAAAAGAAATCGTTTTTATGCTGAATCATTTTTCCAAAAATATGATCAACAACATATATATTAACAAACTCCCAGATTCAACAAAGAAGATAAATGCAGTGAATGATAAGAGATCCAGTAGTGGAGAACATGGAGAAAAGAAAGCTCAATTTCCATCATTCAAGAAATTTAGAAGGAGGCACCTAGGAAAGTGTCTAAATAAAACAAAGAAATGCTTTATATGTGTGGGAAAGAAGAACATAAAGTAAATAATTGTCGAGAAAAAATGAAGAGTACTATAGACAAAAATAAAAATGATATCAAGAATACATTTATACAAATTTGTCATAAATTTAGGGGACATGGGCATTACCTGAGTGAATGACCTATTCATTTGGATAACCTCTTGGTCAAGGAATAACCTATGTAGAAATAAATGGATGGCGAAATGTTTAAAAGTGTTAGTGATCTTTTTTGATGGGATTATTTTGGAAGAATTCTCTCTTGTATGTGTAATCTTGCTGTTTGTTATGTGAAAATTATATTATAGTTATAGTTATAAATAACCATTTGGGTTTATATGATCCTTGAATTTGAGTAAATTACAATTTATTAAATTTTAGGATGAAAATGCGAGGTATGAGATAACATTTGTGGTGAAATTTTGTTATGGTTATTTTGAAGAATTTTTCTCATTTTGGGAATGTTATAAAATATAGTTTTTGAGAAAAGACAACACATAGACCGTGTGATAACCCATCGCATCGGACAAAGCTGTGGGAATCGAACCCACAACCAGAGTGTGATTAGAATTTATTTCCTACCACTGGACTACGTGAAGTCCCTGGTTAGTGTGATTAATTATTTTTAGTTAAATGATTTTATTGATCAGTAATAAGTTATTTGGGATCTTATGTCTTATGAAATGGATAACCTTAGTATAGGAAAATGATTTTGTGATTAAGTAATAAATGGTATTTTGGAAGACGTTCACACTGTTAGGAACACAATATGCCTAAGGAAAATAGAATACTATGAGATTTAATTTTAGGAGTAATGGTGGATTTATTTTTTTTGTTTTTATTGTGTATTTATATAAATTTTGGTTATTTATAGAAATTATTAACCTATCATAAATAATATGCGATTAGGTTAATGACTTTAAGTTTGCGACTTTAAAAGTAGTCAAATTTTTTTGGAGATACAATTTAAAATGGAAGACTAAATAATCAAATTATTCTATGTTTTGGGTTTCAATATTATTTTGGGTTATATTGAAGGATTTTAAGGACAATTTTTTATTGAATGGTATTTATTGAACTTTGGGTATTGTTGGTTTAATTTTAGAAATTAAGAATAGTATTTCATTCCCTAAAGGATTATCCTTTTTGGGGATCATATGATCTTTTAAAAAACATTTTGATTTTTTTAATCTCTAAAGACAAAGTAAATATATATTTTATCCTTTGTAGATCATGTGATTCCCTAGAAGTTGATTCTAGTTCTTCAGGTGTGACCAAGTCATCTTGAATACTCATCGTTTGAAAAAAAGATAAGTTAGAGGTATAAATTTACTAAAGGATGCAACCCTACTTAAAAAGTAAGTATATATCATTATGTTCTTATTCAATCTCATAAATAAATTCCTCACCTTTATGAAATGGAAATTAAAACAAAAAGAACATTATCCGTTTACATTTCCTACTGGTAAACTAATGACCGTTTATCCCATCACAAGTTTGTATTTTTATTGTTGTTAACTTTCTCTTGATCATGTTTTCTATTACTCTCCATCATAACTTGACACTTATTTTATCTTCCATATCTATTTTTTCCTACATGGAATCATAGTATGGGTTATCTCAGGTGACCTTTGTACTCCTCTTTCTTTCTTTTAAAGTGATATTTTTATTGACTCTTTTTCCGATGTGGGACATTCAAAGAAGTTCCTAAGTGAAATTTTAAAATTGCAAGGATGAAATTTTCAAAAGGGGGAAGAATGTAACACCCCAAGATTTCATATTAATTTATTTTCTTTAAAGTAATTCAATATATTGCGCTACATGCAACACAATGTTTGAGCGCACCATGACTTACCAAACTAGTCATTCAAAAGTAGTTATGAATACTATTAAATTAATTTTGAATTTTATATACTCCATATAATTTTATAATCCATATTATGAGTTTCTTAGACAAAATATAAGAACAAATTCATTTTTTCTGATAAAAGAAGTATTTTTAAAAAAAATGAAAATTTACCACCTTCTAATGGAAAACCTTTTTTAAAACCAATATTTGACACTTTTATATATAAAATTTAATGAAATTAAAATTTTCTTTAGAATCATGAAATAAAAATTTATTTTGAATAAAATTTGGGCAATTTTTTAATAACTTTCATATTTTGATGAATACTAAAAAATAGTAAATTTTAATTGAAAAAACATTTTTTAATCGAAATAATTTATAAGGTTAAATTATGAATTTGAATTGTTTGGAAGTATAATTAGATTATATTTTTATCATTTAATATAATGTAGGTCATTTAATTTTATTTCACATTTAAAATAGACATAAATAAGTGTCAATCTTTTGATAGTTATTATTTCTTAAAAACACACTTTCTGTTTTAACAATGAGAATTAATTTTCAATTAATTTCTGCAACTTCTATGTTTTGAATTTGAAAACATTTATTCTATATTTGGAATCATGAAATCCAAATTATATAAATAAGTAACATTTATATTTAGACATTATGAATATTTACTTCAGTAAATATTTTATTTACCATGGTTAAAGGGTAAATCCGGTAAATTAGGGTAACAAAATAATGTTATAAAATTTTTAAATTACACTAAAATGTGTGAAAATTATATTGGTTGATAAATTTAAGACTAGTTACATCCTTGGGTAGATTTTGGGACCACACGGGGCCACTTGAGAGTCATAATGACACTTTATGTTAATTAATTTAAAATAATGACAAAAATGAAAAAAACATGTATCTTTTACTAAATTTTTTTTACATGTTGTTATATAAGTTATATTTTAGACTATAAATACTCATTGGAAATAAAAAAAATATTTCCTACATAATTGTATTTTATTTATAGTTTTTTGAAATTATATAATTTAATTTATTTATGACCTAATGATGATTCAGTAATTAGCCTTATTAATGAAAGAATCAAATAAATGGTATTATAAATATTAAAATAAATATAATTTTAACGTTTTCATGACATACACGAATTTTATATGTTAATATTACATCTTATGATTGATTAAATGTTTTATTAAAGTAATAAATTTGTGATGGATTTCACAAAAACCAAATACTAAATAGTGTAAAATTTAACATAAATGGATTTTTAAAAAAATATTATATTATTAAATTATATAATAGTTCTAAAAATATGAGGTTCTTCCAAAGAACTAATATAATGATAGGTATATTAATCACGAACTAAATTTGGTTCACTTGTCTTTTTATAGTAATTTTATTAACCATATAATATAAAAATACAAAGAGACATGGTAAATGTCAAACTATTTAACTAAGAGTTAAATCTAAACGATAAGGTTAATATGGTGGCCTAAACCTTTATAAAACCTATTGTTTGAGAGGTTTTATACCCATACCATTATTATCCTCTAAATAAATCATTTTGGAGCCATTATAAACCGAAAAATAGTTTATTATAAAATAATATTTCAAGGTTTTCCTAAAGTGACCCTCACCTCTCTTATAAAAGGATACTTCCCCTTCTCTTAATATCACATCTCCAAAGCCATTTGGTTCGGCCAAAAACTACCCAAATATACTATCATCTATCCTACCATAATCCTAGAGGCATTAATTTGATCATAAATCCATCCCACGGATCCATTTTTATCAACTCAAAAGTAAACATCCGAAGAAGAGGTAATAATTCCACCACCCTCTTTCAAGTTCTTTTCTTATTCCACTACCTATTTATTTGTTGTTTACATACCAAAATAATAACTCCAGTATCTTTTAAATACTGTGATATTACTATAAATATGGTATAACCCTATTTTTTATTGTATCCATCCTATAAATGTCAAAGTCACCATATGTGGGTACGCATGACTTACCGTCTCCACGTTGTGGCGTAGTTTGTTATTCAAAAACGTCAGTATTTGGATGGGTATAAATATGAGTATAACTTATGTAATTAATAAATATAACATGATAAATATTCTTTATATATTATATAATATCCAATTACATATGATTTTACCATCAATATAATGATATTGTCGCTCGTGCGTATGTATGAATTACTGTCTCCACGAACAGGATGAGATTCATTTCCCATCGTAATCATTCAAGAATAATTTAAATTTTATGATTAAAAATAATGTTTATGAACATAATATAATTATGTATATTAATCAAATAAATCATATCCATAACAAAATGGCTTACTTAACCAAGCATATAATGAAAAATGAATCAGTTAACATCAGAAACGATGATACTACAAATATATTATTAACAAAGCAATATGAGAAGATCATATATGATAGAATATTTATGTATATGATTCTTGTATAATTTAATAAAAATTATTTAACTATTATACAGGATTTTAATGTACCCTATACTAAGGAAATGTATAAGTTAAGGGGTTTCTTATCTCACTTTTAATTCCGTGATATTTCCCTTGTTTTCCACTTATTTATTGCATGTGGTGTGTTGTGTACTAACATTTGATATATATTATCATGATTCTATTTATTTTCAGGGTATTCTGTGATTCATTTGGTGATTATTAACTTTTGGTTATACGAATCGATTGATTACAACATGGTAATGGGATTTCATCTCAGTTCTTATTTCTCTGAGATTCATGCTATATTGCCAATATTTTATTTTGTGTGGTGTATGTACTTACCATGATTGTATTAATTATGTAATATAATTTAATTTATGGGTATGTACATCTTCATTTTATGACCCTTCTTTCATTGGGTGTATGTTTCATAAGTCACCAAATCGGTAAGGGAATTTCTAATTTCGATTTCCACTCATTGGGTTTTACAAAAACTTCATAGATTATGTTACTCCAAGATTATGTGTGAAATCACTATTTATTTATTTATGTAGTAATTTTCACTTCCCTTTGTGTGGATATTGTTTTTATTAACATAATACTCCATTGATAAATTCTCAAGTCATCGATATGAACTTGATAAGAGTAATCTTAACTCAATTTTCATTCATTGATTTAAACATCCAAGTCATTGGTGTTGTTGTTACAAGAATATGTATGAATGTCCTCTAATTGTTTTACATTGAATATCCAATCATATTTAGTGTATTTATATTTTTAACACATAATTATGTCATTGATTTATCCTTAACCTAAGGATATATTCTTTATAAGGGATTCCATCTCAACTTACATTCCATTGATACTTCATTGTTGTTATGCGCCGATTCATTTTTATTTGGTGTATATATTGTACTTTGACATAATATATCATGAATATATTTATTCTCCTGATATTATTAAGTTTTTATTACCTCAATTATTAATATTCAAGTGTATCTCATTTGTTTAGGAACTCTAACTAAAATATCATTTTAAATGTTTTAAAAATTTATACTTCAAAATCTTTCTCATTAATGTCCATGTTTTAAAAATGGTTTTGAGGATTTATTTATATAGACATTGTTTCTTTAAAATTAAAATTCATTTTAAAAGTTTCAAAGTGTTATGAGAAACTTTTATTCAAAAATCTATTTTAAACAACTTCTTGATAAACAGTGATACTTTTAAATGTTTTCAAGAAAAAGGTGGATATTTCTCTCAATTTTTTTTGATGATAATTTTCATCTATGTCAATATTTTTCATTATTCTTGACTGAGGTTAATTTATTATAATAAAATCTTCAATATTGTATTGAATTGTTTTGGTTGACTGTGGATGTGCTATTTTTATACCATTCATGGTTTATGGTTAAAGTATTGACATTTCGTATGCTAGTTTAATACGAATGTTTATGTTATGTTTCAACATTTTCATTTGAGGAATGCATTGGACTTAGTAAGTGACGAGTGGAGCCTACTATTGATCCTCAATGCATAGGTAGGTCTCATGAGAAAAACTAGTGTCTTGTAACAAGGCCTTGAAAAAATCGTATTTGTAGTCTTAGTACAAGGCCTTGACTTTGTAGTTATGAAGTCTGGCATTATGCATCCCATCATTATGAAATTTTCTATTGATATTATATGTGATTATTTTACTAGTAGAATATCCTTGTGAATAAGTTAATGGAATTATTTGATTTATCTTCTCCATATTATTTTGAAGTTTAAGTTTAAAATCCTTGTGTTCTAGTATTATACATTTCCTTAAATGTTAGTTATTATTTATGACAGTTTCCACTATATTGTTATCCTTACTAAGCATCTAATCTCACCCATTTCTTATGTTTTATTTTTCCTAGGATGCAGAGAAGTATATTAAGATTAACTTGCAGGATGAGGCTAAGGGATATAAGAGTGTTCAAAGGGGACATAATGTTGTTTTTTTATTTCATGATGTAATGTAAAACATATGTATGTTTCTAGTACTTCCAAGGCTACTAAACTGATCAGTCTTTTGGGACACGATTCTTTGTATAATGCCAATATTATGTAATAATTCACCTATTTTGGGTAACTAGGGTTGGTGATTTACAATTCCACCCTAATATTATATTATATGGTGTTTCATAATCCTCATTGGGAAATTTATTTTTTAATAAAAATAAGTTTTCACGACTCTTTTTACAATATGTGATTTAAATGAAGGTATATTAAGATATTTAAAAGGGTTTACCTTTTAAAACTAAACGTTTTATCTTTTAAACCCCATCTCTTTTGGGGAAAAATATTTAATTTTAGAGGATCCATTATAGGAGATTTTTTTAAATTACATGTTTTAAAATATTTTTATATCACCTTTTTAAAAATGATGTTCTAAAGTGACCCCTAACTTTTTTATCTTACAATAATTTTATATTTTTTTAGAAAATATTTTATATTTTAACATACATTTTCCTTATCATTTTAAAAATGAGTAACCATCATTCACTTCATGTTTCATGATTTATACTCTAATATATATTTATATTTTCTTGGTTTGAACTTCTAATATCAAAAAAAAAATAGAATCTTGATCCCTTCAAGCATGGCACTATTTGAAGAATTTTTTTACAAGATTTTTTTTTCATATTAATTAACATCATTTTAGATATCCTTTTTTAGGTTGGAGATACTTTTTTTTGAAACCATAAACTTCCTTTTTCTGGATATATTGTGATAATTTAATTCTAGTTTTGACTTATCTATATAATCGTTACTCAATACAGTGTGAACATCACATTTTACATAATTTAGATTTGATGATGTACACCTAGAAAGATTGTTATTCTATTGACATTAGAAAGAATAAAGACATTTCATATGTTTTTATTCCAATATGGATGATTATTGACATGTTTACAATATAATGTTTAACAAACCACCTTATTTATCCAGATGTTTTATGACCGCGTTATTCCTTTTATTAATATGGGGAAAATTATTGGAATTATATATATTTATATTCCAATATAGAGGATTATTGGCATGTTTACTATGAATTTAAGAAAAATCCACCTTCTTTCTCTTGATGGGTTATGATCATGTTGTCCTTTTTATTAACATGGGGAAAAGTATTGGCATTATGTATGTTGTTATTCAAATATAGATGATTATTGGTAAAATTAGTTATGTATTTTTTACTCAATATCTCATATAATGAATGCATTAGATTAAAACATGTGATGGGTCTGACCTGGCATTATATAGCCCCTAGATGCATCAACATGTCTCATAATACAAATATCTTGTTTAGGTGTATACCTCTAACTACATCATTATAATATCTTGGATTATGGCATTGAAAACATATTTTAATGTTGGAAATTATGTATTCCATTCATATGAGATCCGTAATTATTATT
Source organism: Viscum album (assembly GCA_963277665.1). NCBI lineage: Eukaryota > Viridiplantae > Streptophyta > Magnoliopsida > Santalales > Viscaceae > Viscum > Viscum album. The sequence goes on from OY728137.1 coordinate 1,285,405,031, forward strand.
GTCTATATATTAATTTGTTATCATGGATATAAAATGATATCAGTTTAATTTGAATATGGAATTATGATGATTATTTATTCCTTCAACATTATGTATACCATGCTTATGTTTTTGACAGTATCAATTATTTGTTTCCATTACTGAGTGTTTGATATCACCCCTTTATTATGTTTTCATTACCCATTTTAGGAATTAAATTAGTAAACATGAAATTTTTAAAAGGGTAGCATGTGTGGAAGAATTTTTGGGATATTTGAAGGATCATTAGGGATTAATTATTTTAATATTTAATGAAACAAATTCTATTTGATATAAAGAATGTGGGGTTTGAAATTTATTTTTTCATAATTATCTGAAGCTAAAAACCTGAAAAGATCCTTGGGATGAATGATATGAAATTATAATTTATGATTTTGTATTTAATTATGGTTACATCTATGATATTATAGTTATTATCAAAGTGAGCATGTAAATTATGTGTTTACGAGACTAGACCTTAGAGTATGTAAATAAAAGTATCACCCTTGCATACGTGTGAATTACTACCTCTACATAGTGATATTATTTATTTCTCATAACCTTCTTTTATGGTTGGTTAGTATTATGGATTTAATGTTTAGATATGATATTTATGACATAATTATTCTTCTATAATTATAATACCTTATCTACCTTCTCACCATCCCATCCATTTGAAAATGATAACATTTCTTTAGAATACTCATTGAGTACCATATCCATGAAGTGATATGATTCATTTTACATTCACACTTTACATGGATAGTAATAAGGATATATTTAATGAATATATGTTATATTTACCATATAATAATGTTTTTTAAGGTGAATCTTTGTTTAAATTTATTTCATTACTTCCATTGAAAAGTGGAAACATCACTCATTAGTACATATATACTATCACCTCCATGAAGTGATGTAATTAATTTTTCATCACCATTTTATATGAATGGTAATAAAATTATACATAATGATTAAATAAAATACATATGAAATGATTAATATTATATAGATGATGGAACCATGATCAAAGTGCAAGGGCTATAACTTCTAAAATGAAACAAAAATGAAAAATGAAACCATTATCACCCGAAAATGAGTATTAGGATAAAACATTTATTAATAAAGTGTTTAAAAGTTATAAGTGAATAATATATGATATTATAATTTTAAATAGCTTTTTATATAATTATAATAAATATAAAATTATTATACAATATTCTAGATCACTTACGAATCAAGTGAGACATAAGGTGAGGTCTCTTCATCTCGATATTGTTTTGTTGAGACATGTTTCATGTTATGTAGCTATTTATATTTATGAGTTGTATATATTTACCATTATAAATTTTATATAATGTATCCTTATTAATTAACAGTTATTAAAATTTTAATTCAATTCTTCCATCCAAGGAGATTTTATTCGAATGTTACCAAAGTGGTAAGGGTGTATCATCTCAAACTATCTTATTTAGGACATATGTTATGTTATAAACCTCAATTATTTTATGAGGTATATCTAAAATCCATTAGATATTTTCTATCACTAATATCCATATGAAAATTTTATTTAAGGTTTCATTTGAATTTCTTTCTTTCATGCGACTTATGACTCAAAAGTTTTCAAAACAGTGAGGGTTTTAGGTTACCATCTCATTTTTACTAGGATTTTTTATGATTAATTTTTTTATGATAAAATTATATGATCTATAAATATTAAGTACCATTTAATTTATTCTCCTATAGTTATTTCTAGAAATTCCATTATTTCCTTTCATTTTCCCCCCACTATGTACTAATTTTTTTGAAGAATGTTTTTATGGGATACCATATTTGCTCCTCTATTCGGTTGAGATTATTTTTATTCCATGTAAATATTTTTTTAACATGTTTTACAAAATATTTTTACTATTGCTAAATTATTTATTAAATTCATTTTTAACTATGTTTTACTTTTTATGAAAATGTTAAAAAAGAATCTTCTTTTCGTTAACAAAATGAGAACATTTTATCATTTTACCAAAAATGTTAAAGGAATATTTGTTTTAATTATTACCCCATGAATGGATTTTACTGACATCATAAATAATAATTGATTTTATGCTTCCTTTAGAAGTTTCCATGGTTCTTTTCAATTATTTTATTTCTGTAGTATTTTATATGTTTTTAGATTTTAAATAAGTGATTTCAAAATGAAAAGGTTGTTTCCCTAAATAAATAGTATTGTGATATTTTAAAGTAATTTTTAATATGTCATAATATAATTTGATATTACTTATGATTCAATAGGTTTATAATCTTGTGATACCATCCTTAATCTTTCTCTGGATGGTTTTTTATTATGATGCTAAAATATTTATGAAACCTATTTTCTTTTCCATGGGTTAAGCTATGAGGAAATGATAATTTTTTATGAGACAGATAGATTTTGATTATGTGATGAGTTATTCATTTATAGTACTGTAATTTATTGGTTAATGATTAATATTTTATTAGATCAATGGGTATATTATGGGTTTTACAATGCCCACAATAGGGTATACATGTGGTTATCCCAAGCTCAAAAATGATACACATGGGGGTCATCCCAAGCCCAAAAAAGGTACATGGGTGGTTATCCCATGGCTAAATTTTGATGAATGTCTTTGTGGGTATCCTTGAAATAATATTCCTATGATTATGATTATTCCACATTGTATGCCACAATTTTATGACATGATCGTATTCCAATGTTATGTTATCACAGATCAAATTCTTTAATTTCTATATGAGTCAGGTCTTGTAAACATTCATGATTTATTCCATGACTTATGATTATGACCTTTGAGTAATTAGGTATAATTTTTAAAAGTTAATATCATGTTCTAATTCCCCTATGCCTATACTATACTGAAAAGAATCATTGATTAATATCTTCCTTTATTACCCCTACCAAGAATCTTGGCTCACCCTTATTTAGTTTTCTTTTCCACGGTATATGAAGAATGATTTCAAGTATGTAATGCATAAGAGTGGGTTTAGGTGTGAAAAACATAGTGGGTGGTGATGTTGATATTTAATGTACAGGTTGTTTAAGTATCCATGTTTCCAAACACACTAAACATTTATTGTATTGACATAGATGATGAATAAATATAATAAATATCAATATGAGAAATGAAATATTTATTTATGAAATTTTTGGGTTTCCTCAATGAAAAATCTAGAGGTGTACCATTCAAGACTTGTGGTCTTTGAATCATTCTATTCAATAGACATATCCTATTTTGGCTTGAGTTTGATGAATTATCTCTTTATTTTGAGGCATATAATGAATGGAACATATTTATTGATAAACATCTTCTTGAATAAATTACATTCAAAGGATACAATGTCCTCCTTAGGATTTCTATATTTATTAGTATCTACCACTAATAAAATTATTCCTCTAAGTGATAAACTACTGTAACATCCTGGTTTCGGAAACCACGCAGAGGCACCCCATACCCAGTTGGTCACATGGCCTCAAGTGCATTTACCCTAACAATAGAGACTTTTAACTAGAATAGAGGTCCTTGGGTGTGATAGTGGGGAAAATATGCCCTCATTGGAAGAGTAACACAGCAGAAGAGAAACAGATAAAATAACAGAATTAGTAATAATATCAAACAATAAGAAATAGTGGAAGTTTGAATAAATAAACAGCTGGAGAATATATATAAAAATTATGCATGGTACATATGTCTGGGAAACATCCAAAAAAAACACAATGCTAGAATATAGTACTAAAAAAAGTACACAAGAAAAAAAGATAAACTCCTCAGCATCGCAACCCTTAGCTTGGTCCCATGCTCTCTAGATCCCCAGCAAATCATGTACCTAAAGTAGAAGGGCTCTTTCTCTTATTTATACCTGCAACAATATAATCTCTTTGGACCCAAAATCATGACCCAAATAGGGTGTGGGACTAATCTTAGTAGGAAACCACCAAAAGATCTGTGTCTGATAGTCAGTGAATATATATGGCAGGCAATAAGTAAAAAGAAGTAATAAATAATGAAGTACTCAGTAGAAGACATTCCCACAGTCTCAAAGCATTCAATTCCACATATCAAGTAAGCCGATAGTCACAAACCAGTAACCCTATTGGATTTACTCACAACCTATCCCCTCTGGTCCTACATAGAAACACATGTAACCCTCTGGGAAGTACACACAGTCTAACCCCTATGGTTCAGCTTTATAATAGACTATCTAGGGAAGCACTCGCCGTCTATTACCCCTATAGTCTCGTATCGGTAACTGAAGGCGATCTGGGGAAGCACTTATGTCACATTCCCCATGTGGCCCACGTCGAGGAACTGAAGACACTTTGAGGAATCACTTATGTCAATTCCCCGTATGGTCTTGCATCGTAATAGTAAAAACACACTCTGGTGAATCCTTTACATTCATTCTCCCAATGGTCTACTACACCCAATTCTCACAACCTTGTGTAAGTCAAGCAAGCAAAGCAATGCGTATCAGCCAAAGTAAACTTCAAGAACTACTTGAATAATAATCTGTAGCATAACAAAATTTCAGATAAACATCTCTCCATCCTACAAATACAAGGCATGAAATGTAAATAGCAGTCTAATAGGAAACCTAGACCAAACAGTCAAAACAAGAAACATGCATGGAAAACATTTCCAAAGAATATAAATTCAACCTATTCTCATTCAATTAACCTCTACTCGAGCATACAAGCATGGTGGGAAAACAACAGGGCTAAAATAGTAAACAAACAATACCCCATTCAAGGGTATTGGGAACTTTTGCACATATAAATCAAATAATTTCAACGGAATGGCACAAACCACCTTCCTCGGCGTTGTGGGATCTCTATACATGAACCTAATGCCTTGAATCGCCAAAGATCACCATATATATACAAAAACGTTAAAAATTATCAACCAACAATAACTCTTGAAAGAGGAGGAATCAGGAAACGAAGCTCTAGAAGAAGGAAGAGCTTACTGAGGTGATCCCAAAGAAATCGACGACAGTCGATTCAGAGAATAGATACTTAGTCAGGGGCTTGGAGGAAGATCGCAGTCATATGGGTTCTCTCAGACGAACCAAACCTAGAAGAAGGTGGTTATGTCCATCATATGCGACCCCAGTGCGTTTAATGAAAAAAAGAGAGTACACGACATGTACTATATATGTACACGGTGTGTACTTTCCTTCCCCAGCCCCCGTATTAAGTGGTCTCCTGGTCACCACACACGGCCGTGGGTATGGACGCTACATGGATAGCACCCGGATACCCATGGTAACCGAGTAAACGACGTGTACTCATAAAGTACATGGCCTGTATTTCGGAAAATTTCAGAAACTCCTCTTTTTCTCAAAAACACCAGAAAAAGAGAAACATACCTGAAAATAAGATCTGGTTCTTACAAACTTTCCCCTTAAATAAATTCGTCCTCGAATTTCTCTAGAAAGGCGGTGTATAATAATTTTCCTCAAATAGTTCTGGCCACTGTGATCATACATCGGCCGCCCTCTCCCAGGTCTCATCCTGTACTCTCTCGTGCTGCCATATCACTCATACCATAGGAACATACCGGCCATGGAGAACCTTCGTACTGCAATCAACAATTCAGATAGGATGCTCCTCAAATGAGGAATCCACCACTAACTCAACCTCCCCGGGTTGAAAAACATGAGACGGTTTTGAGAAGTAACATCTAAGATGAGAAAAATGGAAAACTTCATGAATAACCTAGTACCTCTGAGGTAACTGCAACTGATAGGCAATCGGCCCAACACTCTCCAACACTTCAAATGGACCGATGTACCTCACTGAAATCTTACCCAGTCTCCTAATCCTCCGGTGTCCCAACCTCAGTGTGACACATAGGAAAACCTAATCCCTGACCTTGAACTCTAGAGGTCATCTCTATTGATCAGTATAAGACTTCTATCGTGAATTTGTAGAAGCCATCCTGTTCCAAATCAACTCTATTTTCTCTGTGGTCTCCTGGATAAGATGAGGTCCCAACATAGCCGCCTCTCCTACTTCCATCTAACATATGGGTGATTGGAATGGCCTACAGTACAAAGCCTCATAAGGTGCCATCTGAATAGTTTCTTGAAAACTATTATTGTAGGAAAACTCTACAAGAGGTATGTGCCTCTCCCAAGATCCTCCAAAATATAGGATATATGTTCTAAGAATTTCCTCAAGAACCTGAATTGTATGCTCGGAATGACCATCTATCTAGGGGTGGTAAGCTGTACTCAAAAGTACCTGTGTACCCAAAGCCTTCTGAATCCCCTTCCAGACTCGAGAAGTAAAACGTGCATCCCTGTCTGAAACTGTGAAGTGTGGAACCCCATGTAGATGTACAATCTCTCGGATGTAAAACCTTCACAGCTCATCAACACTGAAGGTCTCCTTGATTGGAAAGAAGTGAGCAACCATTGTGAGTCTATCAATGACAACCCAAATAACATCATTTCCTTGAGGCAACCTCAACAAACCTATCAGGAAATCTATCGCGACATCATTCTATTTCTACTCAGGAATGGGTAACTGCTGCAAAATCCCCACTGGTAGCTGATGCTCCGCCTTCACCTGCTGATAGGTGGAACACCTCATAACAAAACCAGCAACATATCTCTTCATACTTGGCCCCTAATACTGATGGTGAAGATCATGATACATCTTAGTGACGCCAGGATGAACTGTCCAAACTAAGGAGTGAAAGTCCTGCATCAGCTCATCGCGTATGTCTGCTGACACACATACAAAACCATGAAAACACAAGATCTCATCCTCACCTATGGTTTATCCAAGAATTGGGTCCCCTCCTGACACACTTTCCCATAGGAATAGTCCTTTAGAATCTAGTAGCTTCCCCATTCACACTCGATCAAGAATAGTAGAGGTAACAACTATAGAAGAAAGAAACATTTGCCCCTACGTATCGTGCACTTCTAAAAGAATCTCAGAGAATAGAGCCATAAGCTACCACTCAGTACTGGCCTCCTGAACTGTCTATATCTGAGTCCTCCTGCTTTACACATCAGCCACTGCGTTGACTTTCCCAGGCATAAAAGCAAGCGCTATGTCAAAGGACTGAAGGTAATCAACCCAACTTTACAGTCTAAAATTCAAGTCATGCTAAGTGAAGATATACATGAGACTATTTAGGTCCATGAAAACCACAAAATTCCCTCCCAGAAGATAATGTCTCTAATAGTGCAAGGCATGAACAACAACATCCAACTCGAGATCGTGCATCGGGTAATTCCTCTCATGCGACCTCAACTGCCGAGACCCATACAACACAACCTTTTCTGCCTGCATAAGCATAGCTCCAAGCCCAATACCTGAAGCATCACTGTACAAAATATAGCTCTTTCCCGGTTATGGAAAAACTAGTATTGGTGCTAAAGTCAACCTCCCCTTCATCTCTTGAAAGGTTGACTAACAATAATCTGACCACAAGTACTTCACACCATTTATAGTCAAGCCAATCAGTGGCACTGCTAATGGTGAAAAGTCTTGTATGAAATGTCTGAAGTATCCAGCCATCCCTAGAAAACTCCATACGTCAAAGTCTTTCTTCGGCTGCTCCCAAAAAACTACTGCTCTCACCTTTTCTGGGTCTACTGAAACTCTTGTCTCTGAGATAACTTGACCCAAGAAGTGAATTTGGTCCATAAAAAATTGTCATTTTGAGAGCTTAGCATATAACTACTACTCTCTCAGTGTACTCAGAATGTTATCAAGACGGGTAGCATGGTCGTGTCGAGTGTGAGAGTAAACCAAGATATCGTCCGTGAAAAAAACCCCAAAAAAATCTAAGTATGGATGGAACACTTGGTTCATTAGTTCCATGAAGATTGCAAGCGCGTTCGTGAGACCGAACGACCTGACCACATACACGTATCGACCATACCTACTCCAGAAGGATGTAAGAGGTATATCAGATTGTCTAACGTGCAACTGATGATAACAGATTCCATGTCAATCTTCAAGAACACCTGGGCACATCAAAGTTGATTAAAGAGATCATCAATCCTTGGTAAATGATATCGGTTCTTTACGGTCAATTGGTCCAACTTTCGATAATCCACACAAAGTCTAAGGGTAATGTCTGCCTTCTTCACAAACAGAACAAGAAAACCCCAAGTAGAAGTACTAGGTTAGATGAAACCCTTTGTCTGCAACTCCTCCAACTACTTCTTGAGCTCCTGTAACTCTGGTGTAGCCATCCTATAAGGTGGAATAGACACTGGTGCCTCTCCTGGAACAAGCTCAATAGAAATGTCTACCTCTCACTCTGGAGGAAAACCTGAAAAGTTATCTGGAAGGATGTCCCTCAAATGATCCACCAGTGGAGGAAAGTCTATCTAAGAATTCCCCTAGTCATCTAGATAAAAAGTAGCAATCTGGGTTGTAACTCCTCTCAACCCATGATGCTTAGGTCCAGCTCTGCTCGCCTGGACATCCCATTCGCACTTATAAATAAATGATCCGCCCTATAGGGATGTGAAACTCACGCTATGATGATAGCAATCGACAATAGCCTGGAAAAGAACTAACAAATCCTTTTTGAGAATGACATCATAGCCTGTCATCTCTAGGTCATAGAGGTCCCATAATAAGTGACACCCACCAACATTAAGAGTACACTCCTTGAATTTATGTACACTGACCGTTCTTGTCCCCAATGGTGTGTCCAATGTCAAGAAATCATCCAAAGTAAAGATACAGAGCCCAAGGCTCTACATAACAACAATAGATATAAAGCTATGGGAAGCCCCAGTATCAAAAAGAGAATAAGAAAAAACTGAGACAAGTAAGATTGTACCTCGAACTGTAGAGGGCCAGGGATCCTGCTCCTGTTGGGTCTGCTCCACTACAAAAGGATGGCCTGCACCGTGGACCTATGACTATGCCTGACCACTCTGAGTTGATCCACCCTGTTTTTTTCTAAATTCCTAGTGACTGACTACCACGACTGCGACCTCCACCTCGGCCTGAATGGATGGAAGAACTCCAGTTCCCAGACTGATGAGAAACTCGTGGTACTGCTCCTGAACGAGGAGTCATAGAAGACCCCCAGTCACCAGCTGCTGGTGATAAGATCTGACAGAAATGTTACAGATGGCCCATATTACTGCAAGATCAGCACTCCATTGGGTCTCTCGGGAGAAGTGGCCTTGTATTCTTGATCTTCCCGCATTGGTAGCACACCACCTGGTTACCAAAATAAGTGTCTCGCCTCCTTGGATCCCCATGCGAAGAATCCCTATGGTTCTTCTTACTATCAGTAGGAGGGATACTAACTCCAGATATTGAAACTTCCGGGCTCACAACTCCATAATCCCTCAAATTTCTCTCCGTAACATCCCTGTTATGGCCAACACCTACAGTAACCGAGTAAACAGTGTGTACTCATAAAGTACATGATGTGTAATTCAAAAATTTCATAAAACTCCTCTTTTTCTCAAAAACACCAGAGAAAGAGAAACATAACTTAAAAGAAGTTTCGGGTTCCTAAAACTATCAGTATCAAATCCTCTTTATTTCATCATTTTGGGATAAATAATATTTTTTAGAAAGGGTTTATATATTATCCTATGATTATAGGATCAGAAGATCTTCTAAAAGTTAGAGTCCTTTTTTTACATAAAGGACTCAACTTCAAAATTTATTTATGAGGAGAAGGAGGATGTTCCACATGATTAAAATTATTATTCCAAACTTTTTTTAGTTTAGAAATTACTTCCATGATGTTTTTGGATCACACCCCTATTAAGTAAGTCATCTCATTCAAGAAATCATCACATTATCCATTACATCAGTTGTTGGAATGATACCTTATATTTCTAGACATTTACTAATATAAAAGAAAATTAGGAATACTAATATTCAAAATAATAATCCCACAAAAGGGAAATGATGAACTTAAAAGTAAGAACTCATAAATAAAAAATATACCATATCTTGTGAACTTCTCTGTTTCAATCAAGGTTACCCATGTTTTATTTTATATTAAGTTCTCAAACCTAAATGTGAATTTAATTTCCATAATAAATTGTCTCTCAAATTATTTAATTTAATTTTTTTATTACTATGCATCAAAATTATATTTATCATTATTATGATGCTCAATATTAGTATCCAAAAGTTTTTTTTTCATTTGTTGGTATTTGTTTATTTTCCAGAGCTGAACTACCTTGTCAGGCCACTCTATGCCGGTTACTACTAGTGGACCATCTTACTTTGATACTCTTGGCTTGTTGGATTAGAACTCAATACTTAACTTGTATTAGAGGATCTTATTATAAATTTATTGTCTTTTCCACTGAGCTTTATATGATATATACATGAGTTTTGAGAATTTTTGTAGCTTCACCATGCGACTTTAACTAGTTTTCTTGGATTTATACATCGACTCCTCGTCTATTTCACCTGCTAGGGAAATTTATTACCCTTATATGACATAACATTGATGGATTAATTCTTGTTAAAATCCCTTTAACTTCCACACAACTTCCATATAGAGAAACCCTACTATAATACGAGACATTTTAAGGAGAGTTCTTCATTAACTACTGTCTCCATTTTCCATTTGGAGGAGATCCTAACTCTGCAACATTGTCTTTAAAAATAGTTGATCCAGAAAAATAATTTTGGGGCATTTCATTAGTTTTCATCAAGTTCAAAGTCATCTATATAAAACTTTCAGATCTATAAGTTCATGAATAATCCTATAAAGCTGCAAAGAAGGATTTCTAGATAGTGGAAAGCCATATGAGTAGTAATAATTAATTTTTATCTATAAGTAACTATGAGTTTAAAACTAATTGTGATTCTATTATTTTATTATTTTCATTCATTTTAATTTTTTTATTTTTTATTTTAGATTTATAAAATTCATGAGAAATGTGGTTTCCTTGTTGTACATGCAGTACTAAGACGATATAAATCATGTTAAATCCTTGAGTTATTTTATACTTCCAATCTTATTTTTTTATTTTTTTCTTCCATATATTGTCATTTTATTTTATATTTATTTTTAAATATATTATTATTTTGTTATTATTAACTTTGTTTCTTCGTTCTTCCTCTATCATCACTGAATTATTATAAATCAATTTTCTATTTAATATTACTAGGCTATTCTTGGGGTAATAAATCATCGATGTTGTCCCTAAAAAATTTGTATCAGAGATCACTAAATAAATGATGAAATATGTTTTTTGATATAGATAAAATTGATGGAAATAATGGATTTAGTATATATATAATCATGGCGAGTCCCCTAATTGTCAAGTTGGGGCTCATTGATGCCTTAAAAATCCCTGAGAAACCTAATATTACCTGGTTTAATGTTGGTCAAGCCACTACCACCTATGAAGATATCTCCATTGAAGTTCTTCTAAAAGACTATAGCTCTTTGTTATTATAATTATGTGATAAAGTGTTAAGTTAATTTTTTTATGAATCTTCTATTGTTAGTTTTTGGTTAAAATTTAAGAAATTTAATTTCCCTACCTCATTGGTAGGTATTTTTTATAAAGAGTATTGGATGTTTACTTTTAAGATGTGTTCTTTTAATTTAATCTAAGAACAACATGATGAATTTTAAAAAATTATTATTGATCTATCCCATATTAATTTTTCTATTGATAATGAGGACCAAGCCATGATCCTACTTATTTATCTCGATAATTCATATAACACTATTTTTGAAACAATGATTTATGGATCATACACTTTAACTATTGAAGAAGAAAAATTATCTTTACATTCTATGTGACTTCATATTAAACCTAATATTTAAGGTAAAGAGTCTATTTACTAGTGGAAGACATGAAAATAGAAATATAAAAATAAAATAGTAATGAAAATGGAAATAACCCAAATAAAATATAATATATATAGAGTAATTCTAAGTTTATGTTTTTTAAGGTAACCAATTAAAATAATGGGAATCGTGGATATATCAGATTATAATGTAGGATGCCTTAATGAAACGAAATTCATGATGAACCTAATGACTAGTACCTTCTTATAGATGTTGATTACGATAATGTTGAGGTTCTTAATGAGTCTTCACATGGATTGTCTAGTGTGTGGGTGTTAGACTATGGTAATTACTTTAAAATTATTCTTGATAGAGAGTCCTTTAATGAGTTTATTGAAAGCAAAGGAGGATAGGTTATTCTTATAAATAATATTATATGTCAGTTCTAGGGTAGATGCTCTATTTTTTATAGCTCTATTAAAATCTTGTTTTCACCTTTACTGATGTTATGTGTGTGCATAAACTATATAGTAAACTCATCACCCTAGGTGTTTTGGACTATAAATGATGTTACTTAAATAAAAAATTTGGTTATATTAATATCTGATAAGTCTTTCGAGTAGTTATTGAAGGATCCATTTTTAATAGGATCTATGTTCTAAATGGAAAAACTCACCTTTGATAGTTAGACAATACCTATGTGACTAATAATGATAAACCATATTATGGTATAGGTGGTTTGTTCATGAAATCTCTAATGGTATTGAGGAATTGAGTAAATAGGGATTTCTGGATGATATCACACATAATAATCTTATATTTTTATGGATTATTTCCTCATTAATAAAATAATCAGTTTCAATACATAATATTTTAAGGCTAGTCATCCTTTATGATATATCAATTCCGACTTATGGGGGCCTTCTAGAACTGCCTCTCATAGTGGAGGATCATACTTCATGACCTTTATTGATGATTTCTGTCGAAAGGTATGTATTTATATTCTATAAAATAATTAAAATTCCCTTGAAACATTTAAAACATTGAAATCCCTTATTGAAAACTATTATGGAAGAATGTTTAACTTCATTAGAATAAATAATGGTTTAGAATACTTTCCAAATTAATTCATACAATTTTGTGATTTGGAGGGAATAGTTACACATTATACTATTAGGCAAACTGTCCAATAGAATGGGATAGTCACGAAGATGAGCCACACTATATTGGACTGGGTTTAAAGCATACATTCATTCTTGGGAATATGAAAATATTTATATACCAAAGTGGAAACTATTGCTATGTATCTCATTAATATATATCATTTAACTGAAAATTAATATATGGAATATGTGGAATTATGGTGTAAATCACTTTATATTTTTTGTGTGAATGGATTATTCCCATGATAATACTGATAAACTCAAATAAAGTTCTTTTAAATGAGTTTTTATTGGTTTTATAAAATGGGTTATAGGGTATAATCTTTGGTTTAAAAATAAATATTACCAAAAAATTAATAATAAGTTATGTTGTTTTTGTCTATGAATATATTTCTCCTAAATTCACAACTATCACTGATGATAGTGATTATATAACCCAAACTAAGAGTGTCGATACTAATTATGTAGCCCTATTAAAGTCTCTTATTTAGTCCTATCCACCCAAACCTCAACTTATGATCTAATTGTAGTCCAAAACTGATTCAAAGTCAAATAATGAGCCACCTAATGATACGAGTGACTATTATTTTTCTAAATATAAAGTAACGAGGTTCATTAGGCCTCCTTCTCAGTTCGAATAATATTATATAGCCTATTTTTCTTTATATGCATCCTAGGGTCTTGAATCTAAATATCCCCAGACCTATAATCAAGCTACAAATGATTGAGATACCATAAATTGGATCTCCACTATGGATGATGAATGAATTCCATGAAAAAGAATAACACTCAGTTTTTTATCAACAATGCATTGAATTAAAATCTAATTAAATTTAAGTGGATATTAAAAAGAATGTAAAATATTAATGGAGATAAGAAAATTAAATTCAAGGCTAGACTAATAGCCAAGGTATTTCTCAAACAAGAGGTAATTGATTACTATGAAGTCTTTTCTCCTTCTATAAATCATTAATCTATCCAATTACTATTTGTTTTTCTACAAACCCTGACTTTAATATTAAGTTTCTTGATGTTAAAAATTATTTTCATCATGGTGATATTTTTATTAAATTGTACATGACACCACATAGTTGTTATATTTATAACTACCAGAATAATAAGGTATGTTTTTAAAGAAGTGTTTCTATCATTTAAAGAAATCATCTCGATAATGGTATATAAATTTTTATACATTTATTCTTGATAATAGGTTTAATATAAGTAACCATAATTAATTTTTATAATTTAAAATTTTTAATAATTGAAAACTTAATATGCTATTATATGTGGATGATATGTTAATCATTTCAAAGGATATCAAACTAATCACTATTTTTAGGTTACAATTGAATAATGAAATTGAAATGAATGAGCTTAGTAATGATAGGTAGTTTTTTTGAATATAAATAATAAGGGAAAAAAGTAAGAAATTACCTTTATTATATTAAAATTATTATATTTTTAAAGTCATAAGGAAATATTTTTTAAAACTCTTAATCATATTAATGTTCCTTTTTAATTTTGTTTTTAATATTTCAGTGTCTTGAGCACCTATGATAGATCTTGATGTTGAATATATGACTAAAATTACATATGATATAATTTTTAGTAGTATTATGTACACCATGATCTACACTAGATGTGATGTTTATTTCACTGTCTACAAGTGTAGAAGATTTATGGGAAACCATGGAAAGGAACACTGTCATGACCAAAAATGGATCCTTATATACATTTTTCAATATTCAAAATTTTCGTTATGATTTTATATGAATGTTAATATTGATCGGTTGGTTACTAGTTTTATAGACTCTTATTACATAGTTAACATAAAAACAAAGAAGTCCCTCAAATATAATGTTTTTTGGCCTATAGAGGACCCATTTCTTAAAAGTGAAATATTCAATTAGTGGTGGATCTCTCAACCATCTTGGATGAATATATTTCCTTTAATGATGATATAAAATTGTCTATATAGATAATGGTTTACTTTTGAAACTATTTTTAAGTAGTTCATTTATGACTATGTTTTTTATATTTAGTTTGCTTTAAATTTTTCTAAAAACTTAGTTTTTATGGTAGCTTAAAAACATGTACATTATCCTTGACTTTATTAAATACACTATTTAATTAGGAACAATGTGTGTCTATTATATACATACTAAATATAACATGTATAAAAATTTGAATAAGGATGTGAAATTTTCCAAATTCAACTATTATTTACATTGGTTAATTATTTTTCCTATTCAATATCACAAGGATAAAGTGAATCATAAATTTAAAAAAAATGATGAATATTTTTTGGTTTAATTTAAATATTGAATTTGATCTTTAATTTTAACATTTATATTTTTTTAATTATTATGCATGAAAATTCTATTATTAATTATTATTATAAAAAATATTAACATTTTAGAGTTTTGTTTTTTTACTGTTTTCTAGTATTGTTTTCTATTCCTGTGATGATTCTCCATACTAGGATACTCTTCATGGGTTATATCTAGTGGTCTATCCTTCCGTGACCTTCTTGGGTTAATTGATTGGAATTTATTAAAACCCTTGTATCTTTATCTCTTATTAGTCACTGATAAAATTTTCTACACTAAATATAATTAATCCCTGAATTTTGAGATTCTTTTTGGTCACATCATGTGTCATTTGTTGGTTTTTTAGGTTGTTATGATAACTCTTTATCTGTTTCATCTATTAGGGAAATTGATTACCCCTTCATGTCATCCTTCTAAAGAATTCATTAGATTTTAGATTCTATCCATTCACTAAAAAATTCCATCTAGAAAAATATACCATAATACAATTGGTTTGAACAAGATTTAATCATGAATTTTTGTCACCGTTATCAATCGGGAGGAGATCCAATATGTACTATGTTTTCATTCCATATCGCATCTACTGGAATGTGTTTCAGGTGGAGTTTTTTAGTTTGAATCTAGGCTAGAGTCTTTAATATTTGAGTTTTAAATTCATATTATATGGTTCCTTCCCCTAAATCTATAATAAAGAAGTTTAAGATAGTGGTATGTTATCTAGGTAGTAAGAATTACTTTTTCAAATTTAAGTCACTTTGAGTTTATAACTCCTTATTCATATATTTTATGATATGTTTCTATTGTTTTATCAAGTCTATTGTGTTACTTTTGATCCTAATAACATGTGTGAGTAGTGCGGTGCTCTTTCTATGAACTTAGGTATAAAATCTTCCAAAGCATGTTAAATTATTGAGTTATTTTATTATTTTTTTGTTTTAATTATTTTATATATTTCATTGTACTTTCCTTTAATCTTGATTCGCCATGATATCTCATTTTTGTTACTATTATCATCTTTTCTTCATTTTTATTCTATATTTGATGACTTAGTAGAAAAAATCATTTATTTAGTGTTACTGGGTCATTCTTGAGGGTTTACCTAGTTGGTGATATCCCCAACACTAAAATTTTAATTAAACCTTTCATATTAGTTTGTATAGTGCATTTGAATTTTCCAAAGCATATCCCTTCAAAGTTTCAAGATGGGTGTGTAGTCTTAGGCTCAATCCTCATGAACCGAGTAAAGATAAAAAAATACTCAACTAGACTTTTTTGAGGTTATTAACCCTATGTACATCTATAACATAGTTGTACTACTTTTTAGAATATATATATGGATTTAATTTAATGGTAAACACAAAATATATATTTTTCCAAAATTTAGAAGGTTTTCATATATTTAGACTTATCCTTAGGGTTTTAATTATGATTTTCCAGTCCTAATCCTAAAAAATAATTATACCTTTACTTGATAATGATTATAATAAACCATATTTATAATGTTGTTGGTGATATCCTTTCAGGGAAATGTGGAATATCTTGAAGAAGAAATACCGTTAACACATAGATTAAATGTCCCAGGGAAAGGAAAACTAATTTTCCCCAAAAATTACCAAGATAAATGTATGTTGACCTTTCATGCACCAAGTTGCACAACCAAGTACTTTTAGTGGTTTCAACAACATGAATAACTATAGTAAAAAACCACATTCACCCAAGGTCCCACTTCTTCATATAAATAGGACCCTTAGGCTTCTTATTTGTATCATTTCAAAGAATAAGAGATAGTAAAATATTTTCTTGCCCTAATCCCTTTCCACAGTCTTAAAACACATTGGTATCTTATTAAACCCCCAAATAAAATGGAATTAAATAAAAGATAATGTATTTAATTTCTCAAAAGTCTAAATCACTAAGAACCTTTTCTGGGAACCACTTCCTCCATTGTAACAACCATCTATTTTATGATATATTTCTTTTCAAATATTTTTTTCTTTGATATATTCTAATACACACAACTCATATTCTAAATAAAACATAATATAGTTTACCATTATAAGAAAAAAATTAAATTAGAAGATTAAATATGAAAAATAAATTTTAAAAATACATTTAAGGTATTTAGATAAATCAAATATTTTGATAAATAAGTACTCACTTTCTAGTAAAGTATTGTCCCAATTTAATAAATTACATTTTCCCTAAAACGGGTTTTATTATATTTTATGAGAAAATATAAATTTTTTTTTCAAAATTTAGGAGAACTTATTTGAAAAATGAACTTTATTTTTGAAACTAACATGTAAATATTATCATATTTTGAATTATTTATAATTTTCCAAAAAAATAAATTTTTGATGAATATGGAAAAATATTGATTTTTATTAACTTCATCATCGTTTAAAGAATTCAAAAATTTCCATTTTTTTAAAATTGTTTTAAGAGTAAAATTATTTAATTTATTCTATTAATAATCAAATTAAGTTTATCATAATTAATTTTATGTTGACTTTTGGTATAATTTTTTTTATATTTTAGTAAACATTTCTTTGGAAAACTACCATTCATCATGTTTTGTGAGTTAAATTTTAAATAAAATCATGACAATTATATTTATTTAATTTGATAAATTATATAACAATTTTTGAATCAAAATTATGAAAAAAAATTAATTATTTAACTTTCATTTTTGGTCTTAATTAACTATAAAAATAATAAAAATTTATCATTGTGATTAAGTTTAAAACAAGTTTACTGTGCAGGGGGGGGGGGGGTAAACAAACAGATAAGGGTAAATATGACAAATATTATTTCTTAAATACTTATTATCATATTTATACAATATACGGTCCCAAATTTGTATCTCTTTCCATTTTAAATGATTTTTCTAGAGAATGACTTTATTATATTTTAATCTTTTATAAAATTACATGTGTGTCATCTCCCCCACATTAAAAAGAATACCCATCGCTTTTCTTCAATACAAAACTTTGAGTATTAAATATAAAAAAACCCTACAAAATTAACTTTAATAATTCCTTATTCCTTTTATAGATGTTATGGAATCCCAAAAAGACAAACCCTAGGGTGTTTAAGAGGAGGTCTAATAAATATCTTTCAAAGAAGAGGTAATCACCTTAACTGATCAATTTATTTTTTTACCTCTTTTAAATATATGGTTATTATAATAAAATAATATATTAATTGTCATAAATATACTTAAATATTATTATAATTATGGAATAAAAAATATCTAACCTCTATTTCCTGAAATGAGATGTGAAATTATTGCTTGTTTGTACGTGTGGACTACCACCTCCACATAGCAATAAAATTCATTCTCTTGCCATATTTCATGGATAGTTATTATGATTGGTTTATAGTTTATATATTATATTTATATAATAATTATAATTGTGAAATTATAATACAATATATACATTCTTTCCTTCAGATCCATTATAAAACGATAACGTCGCTCATACGTATGTATGGAATGCCACCTCGATGAAGCGACGTGATTTTTTATTAATTTACATTTTACATGGATGATAAAAAGTATATATATAATTAATAGATATTATATATATGATATAATTATTAATTTTTAAAAGTTAATTATTATTTATATTCCTTTCATTCTATCTATCGAAAAGTGAATATAACATTCTTGCATACGTACGACCTACCATATCAATGAACGGTGCATTTAATTTTTCTATATCTATATTTTATGGATGGATATATATTTATATATATGTATATATATAATATATTATATTTATATCATGATTAAAATTATCTATATGATGAAATCATGATCAAATTATAAGTATCTGATTTAACGAACCAATATTCTCATGAAAAACGAAACAGTTAGGCCCCAAAAACACTTCTTTTATTAAATAATTATTAATAAATGGGTGATGAAATATTATAAGTGTATCATATATGATATTATATGTATATAAATTACTATTTTATATAATTTTAATAAATTTAAATTTATTATATGGGGGTTCATGTTCTTTCATATCAAGTGTAACTTTAGGTAAGGGTTTTTTGATACAATCTCATTGTTTATTTGGATTGATTATGATTAAGTTAATGATGATGACATTTCTTGATATACCTCTCAATAAAAATTTGAATTTACTTATACTGTATATATTTATTGATAAAATATTTTTTCCTTTCAATTTTCTCACATTAAGTACTCAATTTACCAAAAGAATATTTTTAAGGGAAATTAAC
Source organism: Viscum album (assembly GCA_963277665.1). Lineage (NCBI taxonomy): Eukaryota > Viridiplantae > Streptophyta > Magnoliopsida > Santalales > Viscaceae > Viscum > Viscum album. The sequence goes on from OY728137.1 coordinate 1,285,424,591, forward strand.
TTTTTTTTCTTCGATCGAAATATTTTTTCTTTCATATTCGTGTTTTATAAACATGTTTTAAAGAATGTTTTTAGTATTAATATATGATTTTTAAAATTAATTTTTCCCATGACATTATTTTTAAAATTTTTTGGAATATAAATCTTATTTCTATTTTACAAATTAGTTAATTTTTAACTTTTTTTTAAAAAAGTATGAAAAAAATATTTTATTTTAAATAATAAAAAATGAATTAAATTTACTACCTTACTTAACTCTAAATTTTTTGATAATTACTTTAAAATTATCTAATTTTATGTTTAAATTTTTTTATTTAATATTTGGTGAATTCTTATATTTTAAACTGGTGTGTTCAAAGCAAAGAGGGTACTATCCTTAAGACAATTTTAAAGTGATATTTTAAATACATTTTAATATATGTTAAAATCTATTGATGTTACTCAAAATTAAACATGGGATATGTTCCAATGATTACATCCATATTATTTATTTGTATGGTTTAATATTAATATGGATTTTTTTTATCTATTTATTTTCCATAGATTATTTTATGATGAAACATTGAAATTTTTTAGAAACCCATTTTTTTCCATGAGTTATACTATCATAAAATGTTTATAAAACCTATTTTACTTTCACGAGTTATGATAAGATGAAATTTTTATGTTTTTTGGCACACTTATTCATTATTTTCATTATTTTATGGGTGGTACCAGAATTATATATCCATATAATTAATTAGGTAAAGATATATATATATCAAGAGATAAATAATACTCAAATGGAGCGTGAAACCAGCTCTGCAAGAGACTCTATACACTATAATTGTCATAAGAGTGAACCTTGACTACTTTGAAAGAATATTGAGTGAAACCCATCCACTATTATAGTCTTTTATTTTATCCTTGTCTATTAAAGAAATGATTTCTATGTTTATGTGTAATCCAAAAATATATATATTAGGTCATTGTTATTATCTTATGGAATATGTTATTTGATTATTTCATAATTCATATATTTTTAATGGCCAAGATATATTCCATGACAGATGATTATGATATATTATTTATAGGGTTTGGTTTTAAAAGGTTAATATCATGTTCTCATACCCTTATGATTATGTTATGCTTAATTGATCTTTGATATCTCCCTTTTTTACCCTTACTGAGAATCTGAGATCACCCTTTCTTATGTTTCATTTCCCTATGTTATGAAGAATGATTTTATGTGTGATTTTTATAAGAAGGGTGCTAGTTATGAAGAACAATATGGGATATTATTTAGACCTCATATTTTATTTATCTTTTCATGTTTCCAAAGGCACTAGAACTATATGATTATATCAAAGATCATTTTGTTATGTATTAAATATTCATCTAATAATATGTAATATCAATTTTTAAAAAGTATATGCCACTATAGTTGGTATTAGAGAATGTTTTAGTTACCATTGGAAACTATTATGATAAAACCTTTGTGAGAACCCTTAGGGTAATCCTATAAATAGGATAATATCACATGTTATAGTAAATAAAGAAGTGTGGGTTTCCTAAAAAAATATCTCTATTTAGATACAAACAATGGATTTGGTTTTAGTAGAGATGAACCAAGGGTAATAAAACTTAAAAGAGTTGATTTACTATATATTGACCATCATTATGGTGTATGGTGAGTGTTCCCTTACTGTGCAACTAGTTTTCCACTCTCTAGGGATATTGTTAGGATAATATACATTTTTTATGAACTATTATAAATGATTTGAATAGATGATAATCTAGGATGATCTTTGTTAAACCTAATGTTTCATATATTGAAAAGAAGGTGTTAATATTTAGACATTCAATAAATAATTTTTCCTAATCATGTTATTTAACACTCTGATTATTGTTTCTCACACTGTGTTTTTTGGTTTTATTCAATGGTTTGAACCTAAAAGGAAATATTTTAATGCTAAATGCGATATATCATGAATTTATTTTCCTATTGAGAAAATAAGTTTATAATATTTGGAAGGTAAAATATTTTTTTATGTTTACAAAAAATTATCAGGATATGAATCATGTTATACTTTTAAATTATAAATGGGGGGAACAACATTCTATTAAGATCCTTATAAGGAAGAACCCAACCTCTTTTAGTGGGTATTTTGATTAACTTGTTGAGGAACAGAGGATCAGTACAGATGAAAAATAGTTTTTCCATTCTCTGGTGTTTGAAACATGAATAATTTATTTTGGATGTTTATCATTTGGAAGGAAAAAAGAAGATCATTGGTGGAATCTTATCAAGAACACAAACAAATGGGAAAAAATTGACTCCATAGAGAGGGGTAAGATTAAAATATTATACATTCATCAAATTATTCATATGAAAATGGAGAAATAGTTCCTTGTTCTAAATTCTAAGGATAATGAATCTATTAGTACGTGTGGGGAATATTTTACAAGACTTGTGAGGTATTCTTCGGTTATTATCATCTAATATGAAAGTAATCATGATTAACTATATAGTGGTTTAAAACCAAGTATATTAATGGAATCATCGATAAGATAATTTTTTATCAATGAAGAAATAATTTTACTTGTTATCATGGTGGAAATTAATATTAGGGTTAAAAATTAATATCATGTTTTTGATAATAAAATAAAGTTGGAATTAATAGGATACTATAAAAAACATAGATTAAAGAAGACAATCTTTTCTTTATGATAAAATTATGGAATGAAAAATGATGTGAATTTTATCATGGGGACTGAAAAATGTTTTATGTGTGTAGTGGGTGGTCATTGAGTAATCAAATGTCTAAGTGATGTGGAGAGGCTTGTCAAAGAAAGGAATAATAAAAAATCTTAACAGATTGCACCACCCACGCTCTAGTGTTTCAAATTCAAAGTGCATTTGAATTTTTATAATCAGTGCTCACATTCTAAAGGTTAATTATAATTATAGATGCTCATAACCTATTAATCTTATAGAAAAGGGAAAATCTCACATAATCACTATTAGTAGTAAAAAAACCCTTATGGCACGATGATAACATCTCAAGTCTATGATTATTCTTTGGTTGATTTTGAAATAATTTCATTTCTTTAAATCTAATTATTCTTCCTCTAGTTGAATTCAATGTTATTTTGGGAATGGATTGGATTTCTTTACAAAAAGAACACATCAATTGATTAGAAAGGGAATTAATGTTTTATATTCTAAACCAACCTATGATTTTTTATTATTTTGATGATAAATGTGAACATTAAATGGAAATTGAAACCATTTTTTGGTCCTTTAAACCTATTAAAATGGAAAGTTTATCTTAGATGGTTGGGGATAAACTCAACATTAATGATATACATATTGTGAAAGAGTTTTCTGATGTCTTTCTCAAATATTTCCCCTGTCTTACACCATAGCATGAAGTTGATTTCTTACTATAAATCATAACTGGTGATAAAATTATTTCAAGTACTTCATATAAAATAACCCATATTGAGTTGCAAGAATTGAATAAGGGACTCCAGGAGAATCTTGAAAAGGTATTTATTCATCCAAGTGCATCACCATTAGGTTAACCTATTATTTTTATTAATATGAAAGATGGAATAATTCAAAACTACATTGATTATTAGGAACATGGAAAGATCACAATAAAGAATAAGTATCCTCTACCTCATATGGATGACTTCTTTAAACAATAATATATAGCTCAATAATTTTACAATATTGGTCATAATTTTTCAGATCATCAATTTAGGGTTATGATAGAGGATATGCCCAAGAAAACATTTTTTAAGGTTTGAACACCATGATTATATAGTGATTCTATTGTGTATTACTAATTGCCCCACTATATTTATATATTTAAGGAATATATTCTTAATATATTACCTTAATCAATTTTTAGTAGTCATTATATATAATATTATCATATATTTATAGAGAAAGTAAGAGTATGAAGGTCACTTTAGGATTGTATTAAAGACCGTACGGATTAAATGTCTATATGAAAATTTTAAAATGTGTGAATTTTACCTATAAAAGTTTCATTTTGGGGTCATATAATATAAAACAAGGGTATATTAGTGGATCTATTAAAGATATAATTTATTGAACATTGTCATAGACCTACCACTATGACTGAGATTCATAGTTTTCTTGGCTTGGCTAAATATTATCAATGCCTTGTATATAATATCATGTGAATTTATAATCCACTCACAATGTTAACTTGGAATGCATCCATGTTACTTTGCATATAACAATTTGATTATAATTTCAAGTAACTAAGGAGAATATTGGCCAATGCACCTATTCTTAAATGACCCTTCAATGGATAATGATTTGTAATCTATAGTCGTGCGTCAAAGAATTGATTGGTATGCACACTCATGCAGAATGATATAGTTATAGCTTATGCCACATAAAAATTGTAGGGATGTGAGAAAAATTATCCAACACATGATTTGGAGTTGGCTATAGTAATTTTTTCATTAAATATGTAGAAGCATTATCTTCCTGGAGAAAGATATGATATATATATATATAGATCATAAAATTTTACATTTTAAATTCAATAAAAAATAGCTAAACATGAACTAGAGAAGATGTTTTGAGTTGATTAAATATTATGACTACTCAATACATTACCTCCCTAGGAAAGGGAACATGGTGTAAGATACTCTAGTTTAAAGGATCATGTTAGCTTATCTATGATGTGGATCATATAAGATCCAATATTTCTAGATGTGTAGAGGATTGATATGGAAATATTAAATAAAGGTGGGAAATATTGTATTTCTCAAATGATTGTTCAACTATATGTCTAGGTAAGGATTAAATAGTTGTGGAAGGAAGATGTAGAACTATAGAAGAAGCTCATAAATGTTCATGATTTCAACCATTATTGTGATTGAATGATAAGGTTTGTGAACTGTGTATGTGTTCTGTCCATACTAGATTTGAAGGAGTTATTAGATGATTCTCATAGTTAATCATTATCTCTTTATATCAGAAGTACAAAAATTTATTGTAACACTCCACGATTTTACACTATGTCTCTTTTTAAATGAATTTAATATCTCTAATAGCTTGATTTGAACGCAACATTAAGTTCAAAAAGACCATGATCTATTTTTATGTGATTGTTATAAACTAGACATTAATTTAGCTAGAATAAATAGAACAAACTAAGTTTGAGAACTAAACATTTTATATATTTATATAATAAATTAGTTTGTTATCAATAAAAAAATATAGAAATAATAAAATAATAAAACAAGTGTTTTTCTAAAAACTATTATTATGAGAGTAATAAATTTATATCATAAATTTAAATTAATCATTATTAGTGAACAATTTTACTGAAATTTATATATTCTATATTCAATTATTTTTTTAAACATTCATATATTATTTTTACTACGCATGGGATAAGAACAAATCGTGTCTTATTCTTCCAAAAATCTTTTTCTAAAATGTAATTTTTCTCATTTTTTGAAAAAGTATTTTAAAATTATTTTCTACCTATTATAGTTATTAAATTTGATGAAATGAATTTCATAATTAGAATTAAGATTTTAAAATTTGGTAATTGGGCCTGTTTAAGTTTTGTTCAAAATGAATAGTAATCGTGGTAAAAATTATCACCTTAGTAATTGAAAAAATGGGTTAATTTATGTAAAAATAAGTGATATGTCCATAATTATTCATCATGATTATTATTTGATAAATATAATTCGACCCTTATCACATTTGGCTCTAATTTTATTTTTTAATGGACACTATTCCATGAAAATTACTTATATATTATTTAATTAAAATAAAGTTACAAAATGACACTTTCTTAATTTTGAATATCATTTATGTGTCCAAATAGGGACAAAATAAATATATTAATATATATTAATGTCTATATTTATCTTAATATGATTATTTTTATTATAGAAATTTATTTTAAATCTTTATAAATTTCTTAATTACCTTAAATTATTTTCTAATCCTAATACAATATTTATTTAATTAGTTAGAAAATAAAATAAATGATTTCAAAAAAATTAATTTTTATATATTTTTTTATGATTTAATGTGTGAAAATAATTTTATATATTTATATGAAATATTACATGGTAATAAAGTATTATATTGTATTTTCCCCTTTTTCATCATGTATTTGAAGTCAAATTAAATGAACATTGTCAAAATTGACAATAATGATAATTTATCAAAATAATATTTTAATAAATTATTTAAATTTTTTAAAAAACATATATTCATATATGTAAATTGAATATTGTTTTAATAATCATAAATATTCCATTTATGATTCATTTATCCATTTTTAGTAAAATTATTAACACTTTATGATTCAAATAGTCGTTACCATAGTTAAGGTTATAAATAACTAAACAAGTGGTTAATCAAAATGATAAGGTTTTAAATGATAAAAAAACATGAATAAATTCTATTGGTTTATGGTATTACAAACCTATACTACCTTATTTTATAATCCATTTCCATTTGGCAACATTTTACCTGATAATTGATTTATTATAATTGAATCTTTTGAGAAAATAAAAAAGTACCACAAACTTTAATTATAAAACCTCATCCCTCACTTATTCACACCACATTGAGAAATATATATCATAAAATAATTTCCCATTTCTCCTATATATATAATTATCCAAGTACTAGAGTTACTTGTCTCTCTAAAATACTAACCTTAGGTCCCGTAAGAAAGGATCTAAAGAAGGTTTCACAAAGAAGTGGTAGTTGTCTTATCCGATCTCTTTCAATTTATTCCTTATTGTACCTCTACTAAAGATATAGAAGTTATAATAAAATAATAAATTCAGTATCATTAATATACTTATATACTATTATGATTATGAAACCACCATTACCCACCCCCTTTCATTTCAAATGAGAAGTGAAATTACCGCTTGTGCGTACGTACAACTTACCATCTCCATGTAGCGATACAATTCATTTTTCATTACCACCTGTAATGGATGATAATTATGATAGGTTTTATATTTATATATTATATTTATAATATAATTATACTTCTTAAAAAATATTATCATATCCATCGTATTATCATCTAAACTATTGGTAAACAATAACGTCCCTCATGTGTACGTGTGGACTACCATCTCCACGAAGTGATGTGATTCATTTTTCATTTATATTTTACTTAAATAGTAATAAAGATGGATTTTATGAATATATATTATGAATATATAATAGTTATAATATAAAATTATAATTATTTTTTACCTTTCTTTTGTTCCATCCGTAGAATAAGGAAAATAGCGTTCATACGTATGTATGATGTACCATCTACATGAATGGTGTAATAAATTTTCCTATATATACCTTCAATGGATTACTTTAAATACATTTATAATGAATAAAAATGATATTCATATAATTATTAACAATATATATATGATATAACATTGATCAAATTATAAATAATGAATCTACATAATGAAAACATACATGAAAAACAATGTAGTTATTACATGAAACCGTTATTTTTAACAAAAAATTGTTAAAAATGGGTGATAAAATAAAATAAGTAAGAAATAAATGGTATGATATATATTAATATGGTTATATATTTTATTTATATAAAATATATATTTATTATACAATATTTTTGAACACGTACAATAGAATTCAAACCCGAGGTAAGGTTTTATTTCACAATCTCATCATTATTCAGGATTGTTTATGATAAAGTGTCCACTGGGGAATATTTATCTTCCATATCCATATTTATTAAAAATATTTTTAAATTTTAAATTTGTAACTGATGATTCTTTAATTTCATTTTTCACATGTTTGAATTTTTATAAAATGGTGTGAAATAATCTTTTTTTCATTTTCCAAATGAGGTACTTTGTGACTTTTTCAATAAAAACACAAAAGGAATGTTTTTAACAAATATGACATGAGAGGATTTTCCCACTGTCATGGTTCCCTAATGGTTTGAATCTTTCTTTACATGTTTACATGATTTTTTAATGAATTTATTTTCTTTTTTATATATGCATTTTTTTTAAAATTATGTTATTTCAAAGTGAAGAGGGTATTTTCATCAATTTGTTTCCAGTGATATTTTTTAATTTATCTTCATCTATGTAAAAAAAATTTGTTAAATTTTATGATTTATTAAGGTTATTATATTATTATATCATCTAATATATTTAATTGGATGGTTAATTTTTATCTATATTGGAGGTGTAATATTTTCATACCATTCGCCATATTACTTCTGGTGGTTTATAAATATGTTTATTAATTGAGGAAATTACAAAAAAAAATGTATTCTAGCTTCAATAATAAAGTTAATTTTTATTATGTTTCACCTCTATCTTATGCGGAAATAATTTAACATAGTAAGTTATGGGCGATGACTATTATAAACCCTCGATGCATCAGTAGGAGTCAAGAAACAAACTAGTTTGGGAATTGGTTTTGGTCATTTCCATTTATGTAATATGTCTTGGGATAAGGCCTCAATGGTATGTTTATGATTTATAAAATTATAAATTTTCATCATTATGGGATTATATATTGATTTCCATGTTATTATTTGATTTTTTATGATATCCATATATACATTTTTACCTCATGTGATTATATAAATATTTGAAATCTATTAATTTCCTTCTATATTATTCATGGATTATTTAGATTTTTTTTATGCATTGTCTTAATGAGTATCTGAGCTCACCCATATTATTTTTTTTATTTATCCCTAGGAACCCATTTCATGAACCATCTCAGGTCTACCCCTAAATGGTCACCTGATCTATCCTACCATATCCATGAAGCATTTTCTAGATAGCCTCTAGGTGGAAACACGCCCTAAGAGAATCACTATGATTTAGTGGGAATTATTTCAACAAATATAAATAAAAAATAAGTATAATGTTAACGGATCACCCTAATATAAAATAAAATAAAGAAAATGACTAAAAAAATGAAGTCAAACATTAAGACCAAATAGATCTCCATGTGAAGCAATGTGTCACTCACCGAAATCAACGCCCAACATCACTCCATTATTATGAGAACCATGTAAGAACTCCACCATAAGCTAAAAACATGAATATAAGTATAATATTAAGTATTAAAACTCAGTAGGTATTCCTAAGTAAACTATTCCCTATGAATTTATTTTAAATAGAAGATTTATTTACTATAAGATACAAATACAATATATAAACACATGATTTTCATTCATTCAATTTTGAAACAAAACATAGTACATTTCCCCCTTTATTTAATATTTTTTTCTAAAAAGGTATTGGATTTGGAATTTTATAGAAAAATATGGAATGCAAGAATAAAGGTGTTTGTGTAAAGGGTGGAAAGAAGTATGAAACATTTTTGGTACTCTAAACCGATCTCCCAAGATGATACACAACATCCCTGATCTCCTTGGGGTGGTGACATGCTTCAAGGGACCCAAAGAGATTTAGTGGGAATGATATCACTGTATATAAATAAAACATTAGTGTAAATATAAATGGGTAGTCAAATATAAAATAAAATAAACCACATGAATAACAAACCAAAAAATAAAAATAAAACAAACCTGAACATGATGGCTAAAAAGATCTTTGGGTAGCCACAGGGGTCACTCACCACACCCAAAACCCATCATCTCTCTATGATGATTTAAATAAATAAGGACCTAAACCTGAATATAAAAAATTAATTTAAGTACCAGCGTGAGTATTAAAAACCAGTAGAAAGGATCAAGTAAAATAGTTTCTATTTATTTACTTAAAACAAACGATTTATTTACTGTTAGTTAGAAATACAATAAATAAACATAGGTTTTTCATTCATTCAATTTCAAACCAAAAAATAGTCAATTGAACTATTTTTTTTAAAATAGTTTTTTCAAAAAGGAGGTTTCAAGGGAATTTTAGAGAAATAGAGGAAAATTAAGAATAATGGTGTTTGAGTAAAGAGTAGAAAGGAGTGTGAATTTTTTTTTGAAAACATTTTTCATGAATAATTTAAAAAAAAATATCTTTTCCAAAGGGGTAAATCATAAATAGGTAGCAAAATAAATGGAAATATAATGAGGGAAATGGGAAATAAGTACTAATGTAACCAAACTAGATGGGGTACTTAGATTATCCACCATAGAGAAACATGTTTTTGGGAACATGGGAATACCTAGGATCTATGGGGAAAATATATAATATACAATTAAATGATCTATCTTATTGACATGCCTGATGAAATCAAAAAAATTTAATGCCCAGTCATACCCTACCTAGTCTATCTGAGGGGATAATCAGAAATCATGGAAAATTCCATTCTAAGGGCCACTATTTAAATCGTAATACTAAAATAGTTCAACAAGCATTCTCGGAAAATCTGCAAGTATGCTAGGTTCCCTTTTCATGTCAAAAATGGGGAAACATAAGAAATATAAAAAAGTAGACCATATATATATGTATATATATATAATAATCACAAGGAACCACATGAGTTACACATACCAAAACCATCCTCGAACCACCCCAAGGAATAATAGATTTTCCTTTGAACCTTCAATACATTAGGGAAGTCCCATGACAAGGATGCTCCCAACCCTTTAACAATGATTAAGGTAATAGAGAAATAATAATGACAATTTACTAAATAAAAACCATGTTGAAAGTACCAACAGGGATTCATATATCCTTTGAGTGATAAAACATTTCAAATATATCCAAAACACCACATAGAATTTCATTAAATATTTAAAACACATTTGGAAATCCAAATCATCATATAGAAACTACAAACCACTTGTAACGGGCAACCAAATATTTTATTTAACACTTGGTGTGCAAAAACACGTAAAAAAATTCCACACAATTTAATTCAAAGATGAATCAACATGATTTCATTCCAAATAATACATTAAAAATATATATTATTAATTACAAAAAAGAATGTATAAAAATCAATCCCTCAACAATTCTTAAATTTAAATTCGAATGTATAGGGGAACCTACCATCATCCATGATGCATTTGATGAATACCACTTTACACTTACACGAATGCCCATGCACACAAACACAAATATATGTATATATATATATATGAATGTATTTACCCCTTTAACTAATACACATTTTCCCCTCTCTGTGTAGGAACACTTACAAGGAGGGTATATATATGTATAAATACGTACCTATGCATCTGTGTGAAAGCCATGATGGATCCAAAAGAACTTCTAAATAACCAAGAGGGAACCAAAAATTATAGAAAATCCCAGTTAAAATTGGAACAATAAAAGGGGTGGAATAATAACTACTCAAAAGGTGGTAGGTGAACTGAAGTGGACTGAAAAGATTTTCCTTCAATGGATGATTCTGGAATATTCCTAAAGAAGTCCATAAAGACCCATCTCATTCACTAATAATAGATGAAATATGAAACAGGGTTTACCAAATTAACCTAGGGTTTGTCTTGATAAATGGGGAAATGAAGAGAAGAGAAAAATTCATGAAATTAATGAAGAATAAAAGTATAGATCTTACCTTGGGCTAGGGTCTTTTAAATCGGTGGACCTGACTCCATGTTACTTCTTAGAAGCACTCGAGATTGTTTTTTTCAAATGACCCAAACATCAATAGGTATGAAAATGATTTGATACATCTATAAATGATGGATTTTTTGAACTTTATTTCCATATTGATGACACACTAGAGTCCTATTACCAGAACAAGAAAAATAAATATCCGAAGGAATCATAATTACACCATAATTCATAATCAATTTTAGGAAACTTTTCCATATCTTTACTGGAATTATCTTCGTTGGTTCTAGGGATTTATGGAAGATTGAATGCCTCAAGAGCCTCCAATAACATGTCCTTAACCTAAATATTTGTCCTCGCTACATCGAAATAAGAGGTAATATCAAATTCTAAAACCCCCAAATGAAGATCATGACGAAGCCCATTCTTAAAAACTTGGGCTTTTAGATAATCATCCCCAAAGAAATCTAGGATATATAACATTAGATCGACAAAATGATGGATGAATTCGAACACCAATTTATCACATCGTTGAAGGCAACACATATCCATCACCCTCTCCACCTTCACATCCTCATAGAAGTTTTATGCAATGAACATGTAACACCCCAAGATTCTACGGTACACTTCTCTTGGAATAATGTGATAGCGTGTGTTGTACGCAACATCGAGTTCTAACACACCACAACCAATCAAACTAGCCGTTATGAATAGTAATACCTACTTTTTGAAATTATATATATTTTATATTTCAAAATGGACTTCATTTTTGGATTCGAAATATCAAAATTATCCTAAGTTGTATTTTTGGTATTTTTCTGAGAACTTCCAATTTTAATGAATAGTGAAAAATACTTAAAAACAATTTTTTTAATAAAAATAATTTATAGTGATAAATTATATTATTTAGTGGTTTTAAAGTATAATTAGAATATATTTTTATGATTTTATCCAATGGTGTTCATTATAATTAATTTCACTTTGAAATTGGACAAAAACAATTGCCAATCTTTTGATATATATTATTTCTTAAAAACACGCCATTTGTTGTGACAGAGGGAATTAATTATAAAATTAATTAATGAAACTTTTATGTTTGGAATTTTTTAAAATAGACATAATTTTTTAATTCGGAATATCAATTATAGCTTAGGGTGAAATTTTCGCATTGTTCTGAAAAACATCAATTTTTGATGAATAGTGAAACCACTAAGTGGTAGTTAAAAAAACTGAATTTTTCATAAAACTTAATTTTACCGCTTCTGTGATTGTAATTTCAAAAATACGAGAGACACTGTTAATATCAAGGAGTAAAATGTGGTTCAATGAGATGAAAATAATTTTTGATGAATAGTAACTTTTTACTTTTTTTTACCACGGTTAAAAGTCAATAGGGTATTTAAGGGTAAAAATGATATTAATATTACCCTAACACATATCTTAATTCTATTGGATAAGCTAAATTCGACCAAAAACAACCTTAGGAATAAAATATTATCATTTAGGTCCACTTGGATTTGATTAGGACATTTATTATTATTTAATTCAAAGAAGAGTTAAAAGAGTTAAAATCAAAGTTTATTTACTAAAACATTTTTAATATAGGGTTATAAATAAGATAAATTCAATTTTAAATATTCATTAGAAAGATAAAAATATTTCCTACATAATGATATTTTATTTATAATTTTTAGATATTAAATAATTTATTTTATTTATGACACAATGATGATGCAGTAATTACCATAATAGTGAGAAATTAAAATAATTGATATTATAAATACCCAAATAAATATAATTTTAGACTTTAAATGAATTACAATAATTTTATAGGTTAATATGACATGTTATTATTGACTTAAGTAACTTTGTTCGAAGTAATAATTTTTCTATGATTTTTAAAAAAATCAATTATTAAATAGTGTCAAAATTGACATAAAAGAGTTTTTAAAACAAATATTATATTGTTAATTGATATTAAATTCCTAAAAATCTCAGGTTCGTCCAAGAGACTTATATCATGATAGGTGTATCATTAATGGACTACTTGGGGGTCTCTTGGATGTATATAGTAATTTTATTAACCATATAATAAAAAAATACAAAGAGACATTGTAAAAGTGAAACTAATTAACTAATAGTTAATACTTAATGATAAGGTTAATTTAGTAACCCAAACCTGTATAAATTCTATTGGTTGAGTGGTTTTGGACCTATACTAACATTAAACTTCAAATAATCCACTTTGAATCCATTAGTAATGGAATATGAATTTATTATAAAATAATATTTCTAGCTTTTCCAAAGGTGCCCCTCACCCCTCTTATAAAAGGGAACTCTCCCTTATCATTAACTCACACCTTCAAAGCCTTTTGGCACGGCCAAACTCTACCAAAATACTCTCTCAACATCCCTCACTTCATCCTAGAGGCCTTAAATTAGTCAGAAATCCAACCTAAGATTCCTTTTGATCAAATCAAAAGGAAGAACCCGAAGAAGAGGTAATGATTTCACCACCCTTTTCCAAGTTCCTTTCTTCTTCCACTTCTTCCTTATTTGTTATTACCATTATAAAATAACAACTCCAGTATATTATATATACTGTGATGTTATTATAAATATGGTACAACCATATTCAGTATTCTATCCATCCTTTGAATAACATGTCACCATACGTGCGTACGTACGGCTTACCGTCTCCACGTCGTGGTGTAATTGTTATTCAACAAATTATTAGTTGGATGGGTATAATAATGATGTGTAACTCATTTAAATAATAAATATAACATGATAATGATTCTTTATATATGTTATAATATCCAATTATATATTATTTTAATATCAAAAGAATGATATTGTCGCTCGTGCGTACGTATGGACTACTGTATCCATGAACGCGATGAGATTCATTCTCCATTGTATCCATTCAAGTATAATTCTCATTTGATGATTAAAAATAGTATCTAAGGACTTGATATCATTATGGATATGAATAAGATACAACCTATCCATGACAGTCATGGCTTACGTAACAAAACATATAAAAGAAAATGAGTAAGATAACACCGGAAACAACGATAATACTAAGATATTATTAACAAGACAATGTTAAAAGATCATATATGATATCATATTCTTGTATAATTTAATAACAATTATTTCACCATTATACAAGAGTTTAACCTACCCCCAACCAAGGAAAAGTACAAGGTAAGGGTTTATTTCACAATCTCTTCATTATCCGAGGTTGTTTATACGTAATAATCTATTGGGATCTCTTTATCATCCATATCCATGTTTCTTAAAAAATGAATTTCAAAACATTTTTACTATTAACTAGAATATGGGTTAAAGTCATTTATACCCTTGTTTGAATTTTTATAAGAGTTTAATAAAGGAATCTTTCCGTCGTTTTCCAAACATGGTTCTTTTTAACCTTTTCGACAAAATTAAGGTAAGAATGTTTTTTTAACTTATACGGTGGGTGCGGCTATTTTCCGCCGTTATAAAATCGTCGAAGCATCCCTTACAAGATTATAATAATATTTTCAAATAAAATGTTTTATTTTATAAATATATGACTCTTAAATGATTTCAAAATAGAAAGAGATATTTCTCTAAAAACAGTTTTGATTTCATCTATGTCAACATCTTTTGATGGATTTTACGCTTATTTGAATTCGATTTATTATGAAACAAAACTTCTATATTGTATTGAAGGTTTTGTGATATGTTTGACTATGGATGTGTTATACCATTCATGGTTTATGGATGAATTATTTACATTTCGTATGCTAGTTTTAATACAAATGTCTATGTTATGTTTAAACCTTTTCATATGGGAATGCATTAGACTTAATATGTGACGGGTGGAGCCCGCTATAGCTCCTCGATGCATGGGTAGGTCTCATGAGACAAACTAGTGTCTTGGCATAAGGCCTTGACAAAATATTATTTGTAGTCTTGGCACGAGGCCTTGGCTATGTGGTTATGATAGTCTAGCATCATGCATTCCATCATTATGAAAGTGGTTATTGATATTGTATGTGATTATTCGATTAGTAGAATATCCATGTGGTTAAGTAAATGGAATTATTTCATTTTATTTTTTCCATACTATGTTGAAGTTCAAGTTTAAAAGGATTTTGTTTTAGTTATACATTGCCTTAAATGTTTATTCTTATTTATGAAAGTTTCCGCTATATTGTTATCCTTACTGGGCATTTGAGCTCACCTCTTTTCTATGTTTTATTTTTCCCAGGATGTGAAGAAGTAAATTACGAATGACCTGCAGGGATATTATGAGGGGATAATAGTGTGGACTATAGAGACAATATGTTGTTGTAGTAGTTTTTCACTTTATGATGTAATGTAAAACTTTATGAATATATCTAGTGTTTCCAAGGCTACTAAACCAATCGGTCTTTCGAGATTTGATATTTCTTGTGATCATGACAATGTTATGTAATAATGCACCGACTCTGGGTAACTGGGGTCGGGGCATTACAGTTGGTATCAGAGGAATTTTAGTACAAACCTTGGAAGCTAGATTTAGATAAACTCTGATTAGAGAACCTATACCTAAGATGGACTTTGAGGATTAGTATAGAAGAACTTCCTATAATTTTGGTATTGTAGAGATTTCGTGAGTTTTCCGAGCAATACATCCCTGTCTAGATACGAGAAGGTAGAGGCGGCTCTGGCAGAGATGTACCTAGGGGTAAAACCTGAAAACACCGCTTTGGGCTAGACTCGAACGGGAACTGGTGCATGACAATGGGCCTTGCTGCACTCTTGGTTACGACACTCCCGGGGGATATTCTTTGGATAACTCTCATTTTCTTTACAAATAATTATGAAGGGTTTATGAGTATATACTTCCTCAAAGAAAACATTATTATGATTATGGATTATATCCATAAATAGTTCAATTTATGTTAAGTATGGGATTATGTATTTTGTTTCATAAACTGATCTAGTTTATGCCATTGTTTAGAAATGGCACCTAGTGAAAGAAATGGAAACCGTATCAATGCACGCACTACATGTAGGGATTTCCCTCCTACTCAACATAATTATAGTGTAGCTAGTGATGCAATTGGTGCCGATCAACTAATCACCATACTGGGACAACTCACTCAGGTTATGAATAATAACCTTACCCGTATGGAGCACCCTGATCCGCAGCGTGGAGGATCAATGTTAGATCGCTCCATGAGGTAGCAACCACCAACATTCAATGGGAGTACAAATCCCTTAGTATCTGAGCAATGGATAAATTCCCTAGAGAAAATATTTCAGGCTTTGGGGCGTAGTGAAATGGAAAAAGTTATCATGGCAGTTTACCGCCTCACTGGAGATGCTGATCAATGGTGGTCATTGATTCAAAACACGAAGGAAGATGATGAAGTATCAAATATGGAATGAAGGGAGTTCAAAGATCGTTTTTTAGAAAAATAATTTCCTCATGACCATCGAGCAGATATGGAAAGTCAATTTCTGAGTCGTAGACAAAAGGAGGATGAGAATGTTGCAAAGTATGAGGCTAACTTTACAAGGTTAGAAAGGTATGGTTGTAGAGACCCGAAGCTTAACGTACATGGAAATTACATTACTTTAGCGGAATACTTAATACATAACAAAAACAGACACACAAGGACCATAATAGTTTAGTGTCTTTGGAAACTTGGAACGTAATCTTCTAATCGTGGTGAAAGATCTTCAACATCTCCCATCAAGATCTTCCCCTTTTTTTTCTTACCTAAAACCATTCTTTATATCCTGGGGAAAAGAAAACATAAAAAGGTTGAGCTCAAATGCTCAGTAAGGGTAGGCATGGATAAAATAAAACATACCATATGCATTTGAACTTAAAAACATGAACATAATGTTTAAACATCAAAAGCTTGAGCAATGACATAAAACATGGAAGTACGCAAGGCATAGATCATAATGAAACATTAAAAATGATAAAATATAATGGGAATAAAACATGTAATTTTGGAAACCATTAAGCACGTGATATGATTTCCATAGTAGCCAAGGCATTGCTGCCAAAACCATCTTAGTGGACAAAGTCCCTTTCTGAATCGAGTTCACTCCTCGTTACAGTCCTGTATTACTGAACCAGTTTAACTTGCCATTCCAGCCATGTCTATCTCATGAGATATAAATCTTTACCCAATGTATTGGAGGGAGATATAGGTCCCACCCATCTCATAATGAAATCATTCTTACTTGTGCAACAAAATAAACTTAAAACATTCATCATAACCCAAAGAATAAAATGGGTTTAATAAACATCATCCCATCATTTCATAATCCATATAAAACAAATGGATATAATTTCATAATAAGAAAAGTGAAACCATGTAAATAAAAGATACATTATACTTAAAACGTACACATATAAAATAATTTCATTTTAGATGGAAAATGGTTTTGATAAAACACTTGAAATTAATTCTTGAGGAAAATATCCTTTTTTCTTTAAAATCATTTTCTTTTCACAAAATGTCATGAATTTTTAAAAGAAAAGGATTTTCTTGAAAATAGTCATGAAATATTTTTGAGGAAGCTTCATGAAAATATGGCTTTATAAAACTGTAAAAATCCTCTCATGCAGTATAAGTTAAAAAAACATTCTTCTCATACTTTTGTCAGAAAAGTCAAAAAGTAACTCGTACGAAAAACAACGAAAGATTCCTTTCATATCTTTTACTAAAAACTCACCAAAGGCTAAAATTGGATTTAAAAAATTGTAGGTGGATGGAAATAATATTACATATTAAGGAAACATGGATGTGGATGATAAAATACACCCTAGTAAATATCAAAGTATAAACCATATCGGATAAAAATGAGATTGTGATATTTCACTTACCTTAGGTCCGATTTGCTTTATAAGTGTCCGAAACTCCTGTATAATGATTTAAATAATGTCATTTACTTATTACAGAATTATACTTATTGTTATGATATCATATATGGTTCACTTATGACTTTATATTACCTGTTCTTTTGTAAATTCCATGTTAAAGAGCGTTTTGGGTAAAATCGTTTCATTTATCGTCCGTGTTTTGACTTGTAATTATTCATATGATTACTTAGATCATGATTAATTATTTCCAGAATATTAAACATGATTTATATATAATATATATTCAGAATATAAATATATATAATATATCAGTAAATGGAAAGAAATACACCGTTCATGGAGACGGTAAGTCGTACGTACGCATGAACGCTATTTTCATTTCCTTATTGAGTTGAATGGAATTAAGTAGATGACGTACATATATATACACATAAATCCAGTATCATTATTATGTCATATATTTCATGATTACTTATTATGTATACTTTATAATCATTCATGAATTGTTAACATGGAGAATGAATCTCATCGCGTCGTGGAGACGGTAGTCCGTACGTACACACGAGCGATGATATCGTTATCATGATTGTGGAATTGTATTGGAGTCGATATATACTATTTTAGAATAAATATCACTTTACAATAATTATATATAGTTATTATGTAAATCATTATACCGATCCAAGTAAGGTGGTGGTGGAAAATAGATTACACCACGGCGTGGAGACGGTATTCCGTACGTACGCACGCACGGTGATTTCGTTTTCCGTAGGATGGATAGATGGTGAAATAAGGTTGTTTCATACTTATAATAACATATCATTATATGAGTGATACTGATGTTATTAATTCATAATGAAACAACTAAATAAGAAAATGTGGAAGAAGAAATAAAGTTGAAAGAATCGGTAACAGACATTACCTCTTCTTTGAAGCCCCTCTTTGAGTCCTCCTCTTAGGGATCTAAAATTGGTCTTTGAAGAAGACCAGGACCTCTAGGATGTTTCTAGGTAAGTGGAGAGGAGAATTTTTCAGGGGTTTTCCGAGCTTGAAAGCTCAAAGTGGTGTGAGGAAGAGAGGGAGGAGGTGCCCTTTTATAAGGGAGGAGAGGGGCACCTTTGGAATAACTAAAAATATTATTTTATTATAAAGACAAATTCGGTTTTAAATAGCTCCAAATTGATTTATTTAAAATCTAAGCTGGGGATGGGTCGAAATACTCTCAATAAATATAATTTAGACAAGTTTAGGTTCCTATTTTAACCTTATCATTTAGGTTTTAACATTAAGTTAGATAATTTTACTTTTAAAGTGTCTTTTTGTGTTCTTACACTATAAGGTTAATAAACATACTATAAGAAGCCAAACGAACCACAAGTTGTTTATTATTAATATATATAACCTTATATAAGTCATTTGGCTGAACCTTAGATTTTTAGGAATAAAATAACAATTAATAATATAATATTTTTTTTAAAAACTATTTTATGTCAATTTTGACACTATTTAGTAATTGATTTTTGTGAAACTCATAACAGAATGATTAGTTCAAATAAAGTTACTTAAATCAATAATAACATGTCATATTAACGTATAAAATTAGTTTAATTCATAATAAGTCTAAAATTACATTTATTTTGGTATTTATAACATCAATTATGTCAATATTCCATTAATAAGATAATTACTGCATCATCATTGTGTCATAAATAAATTAAATTATTTAATGTCTAAAAATTACAAATAAAATACCATTAAGTAGGAAATATTTTTAGATTTATAATTAATATTTATAGTCTAATTTATCTTATGTATAACCCTATATTAAAAATGATATACTTATTAAACTTTGATTTTAACTATTTTAACCCTTCTTTAAATAAATTAATAATAATTGTCCTAATCTAATCCAAGTGGGCCTAAATGGTCATATTTTATTCCTATGGTTGTTTTCGGTCGAATTACACTTATCCAATAGAATTAGGACATGTGTTAGGGTAATAATAATATCATTTTTACCCTTAATTACCCTATTTACTTTTAACCGTGGTAAAAAACGTAAAAAGTTACTATTCATCAAAAATTATTTTCATCTCATTGAACCACATTTTACTTACTGACATCAACTGTGTCTCTCAGATTTTTGAAATTCCACTCACAGAAGCGGTAAAATTATGTTTTATGAAAAATTCATTTTTTTAACTACCATTTAGTGGTTTCACTATTCATCAAAAAAACGAAAGTTTCCAGAAAAATACCAAAAATTAGGCCTAAGATATATTTGATATTATGAATTCAAAAATGATGTCTATTTTACCAAATTAAAAACATATCAGTTTCATTACTTAATTTAAAAATTAATTCCCATCGTCAAAACAAATAGCGTGTTTTTAAGAGATAATAACTATCAAAAGATTGACACTTGTTTATGTCTGGTTTAAATGTGAAATTACATCCAATGAACAAAATTGTATTAAATTGTAAAAATATATTCTAAATATACTTTAAAACCACTCAAATTATTAATTTATCACTATTAATTATTTCGATTAAAAAGGTTGTTTTTAATTAAAATTTAGTAATTTTCACTATTCATCAGAAAATGAAAGTTATCCGAAAAGTACCAAAATTTCACCTTAAGCTAATTTCGATATTCCGAATCCAAAAATGAAGTCCATTTTGAAAAATAAAATTTATAAAATTTCAAAAAGTCGGTATTACTATTCATAATGGCTAGTTTTAATAATGTTTTAATAGCATATCGTTGTTTAGTGAAACTCTGTATTGCGTACAACACACGCTATCGTGGAAGGTCGTGCTTACGTGTAATGCAAGCCAAGTCAAGGATGTGTGTTGTTCAAGCTCCTTTTGGTGTAGTGTACAACAAAAAGCATTAATGAAATTAAAAAGAATATTTTTCATAAAATCTCGGGGTGTTACATTCTACCCCCCTTAAAATGAATTTCACCCTCGAAATTCGTCGGGGTTATAAATGGTTTACTACTCAAAAGTTTCTTTAATAGAAACCCACATCATAAAAAGGAATACCAAAACTAATCTTTAAAAAAAAGTATGAAACGTAACGGTTACCCAAATAAACTAATCACTGGGTTTCCACATAGGTGAAAATATGGATATGGAAGAGAAATATAGCCATCATGTTCTGATGGAGAGTGGTAGAGAACATGGCTATGGAAAAGCCAGTAATCACAAAGCCATAAATTTGTGATGATCTAAGGTACCATTTGATTCATTAGATATAAGAGCACTGGTACAACATTTTTGGTTTTCAAGATCATTTCCCTAAAGTTGATGAAATTGGAATTAGAAGAAATACTTTCATGATTTTGGTATAGTCTCACCGTTGGTCGTTCTTTGGAAAATTTCCATATCATCTCCTAAATAAATGAAGTTGAATTTTTCATTCTTGATGTGTTATCAGATCATGTGATAGAATGATGGGTCATTCCATCAGTCTCAAACAAAAGGTTAGAAAAGTTATCAAAACTTACATAAGTCCATCTATAGTCAGATTAAATTTATATGGTTCCTAAAATGGACTTATACTTCATATATCATACTGCTTAATATAATAAAACTATTTTCTACTAAATAGGGACTTCCTGTAGGCCAGTGGTAGGCGATAAAGGCCAGTTGCACTTCGGTTGTGGGTTTGATTCCCACAGCCTTGTCCGACGCGATGGGCTGTCGCCCGTCCTGCAGGTTGTCCTTTTTCTAAAACTACATTACTATAACATCCAATCAATAATATCGAAAAAAAGTTTTATCCTTAAAGAATACTAAATTATGTCCAACATAATCCATTCCAATCTTTAGGCTTATCTAAAATACTTCGGTCCAAGCTCATAGTATAAAGAAAATGATTACTTGAAATGTCATCAACCAAGCATGTGAATACCATCATTTATCCCCCATATATCTTGTTGGTCACATTCCAATAATGTGAATACCTTAATCATGTATTCTCTTGAAAAATGAATACCCATTAAACCTGAGTGAAAACATGAATGCTGTCAAAAGTTAACTCTTTCCACATACCAAAATCCAAAAATTATATATACTCAAACCATGATATAACCTTCTCCTTATATCAGTCACGAGCTCTTGAATACTATCAAACATTTAATTTTCTCCTTATCCCTTCATTATGCGCATGTCATCTATATTCCAAAAATATCTGAATAACTGTTAATGGATACTGGTACCATTAATTATACACTTTCAAAACTCAAGGAAAGACAACAGTGTAACAATCCTTAGTTGTCTTTTTATTCCATAGTACCATGAGATTACTTATACGACATTACACTTGATAAACATGTAATCATTCCACTACCTTCTTAAACCCTTGACTGAGCTTCAACAATTCATTCATCTCACATATCATTTGTAGTCTCTTCATCATCATCAACATAAATACTACCCATACGACCGTACTAATTCTCTTCATGGGACTTTACCTTAGGGCATTGGTTTTCATAATGCCCGTACATTCCACATTTAAAATATTTAACCATTTTAGATGTCGTAGCAATACCATTATCCTCGTCCATAGTGTTAACTGAAACTTTTCCTTTGCACTTACTGGCTTTGTGTCCTTCTTTTCCACACCCAAATCATCTTCCAGTTCCCTTGAAACAATCTCCTCGATGCCTCTTCCCACATGATTTACATGAGGGAAATTGAACTTTCTTTCCTCTATGATCATCATGAAAATCCATCATTCTCTTATTATCTGATTTGGGAAACTTACCAAAGCTGAGATTATTGATCATATTATGAGATTGATGAATAGGGATAATAACGATGTTTGGACTTCCAAATCCCGTTTCATTTGGTTTCTCATGGATAATATCATTTCATTGTCAGTCATATCCTCCATTATCATGTATCTTCCTGTTTCCATCCATTTTCTAAAACCTAAAAAGAATAGTGTGAGAGGCAAAAAGCATGCTAGAGAAAGCAACATAGTAAAGGGGGAGTACCCTCAATATCTAACATCTTAGGTTAAATTATAAGATCATTACCATAGTTCTAGGACCATATCCTATACGTATACTTATCCTTAGGGACATCCCTAGACATACCTTAGAAATATCTCTAGGGATCTCACTAATGTTTTCACATCCTAGTTTCCAAAGGTTGACTAAACCTTTTCTCTGATACCAACTGTAGAGACTTGAAGCTTAACGTACATGGACATTACATTACTTTAGTGGAATACTTAATACATAACAAAAACAGACACACAAGGACCGTAATAGTTTAGTGTATTTGGAAACATGGAACGTAATCTTCTAATCGTGGTGAAAGATCTTCAACATCTCCTATAAAGATCATCCCCTTTTTTTCTTACCTAAAACCTTTCTTTATATCTTGGGGAAAAGAAAACATAAAAAGGGTGAGCTCAAATGCTCAGTAAGGGTAAGCATGGATAAAATAAAACATACCATATACATTTGAACTTAAAAACATGAACATAATGTTTAAACATCAAAAGCTTGAGCAATGACATAAAACATGGAAGTACGCAAGGCATAGATCATAATGAAACATTAAGAATGATAAAATATCATGGGAATAAAACATGTAATTGTGGCAACCATTAAGCACATGATATGATTTACATAGTAGCCAACGCATTTCTTCCAAGACCATCTTAGTGGACAAAGTCCCTTTCTGAATCGAGTTCACTCCTCGTTCCAGTCCTGTATTATTGAACGGGTTTAACTTGCTGTTCCAGCCATGTCTATCTCATGAGATATAAATCTTTACCCAATGAATTGGAGGGAGATATAGGTCCCACCCATCTCATAATGAAATCATTCTTACCTGTGCCACAAAATAAACTTAAAACATCCATCATAACCTAAAAAATAAAATGGGTTTCATAAACATCATCCCATCATTTCATAATCCATATAAAACAAATGGATATAATTTCATAATAAGAAAAGTGAAACCATGTAAATAAAAGAGACATTATACTTAAAACATACACATATGAAATAATTTCATTTTAGATGGGAAATGGTTTTGATAAAACACTTGAAATGAATTCTCGAGGAAAATATCCTTTCTTCTTTAAAATCATTTTCTTTTCACAAAATGTCATGAATTTTTCAAAGAAAAGGATTTTCTTGAAAATAGTCATGAAATATTTTTGAGGAAGCTTCATGAAAATATGGCTTTATAAAACCGTAAAAATCCTTTCATGCCGTATAAGTTAAAAAAAAATTCTTCTCATACTTTTGTCGGAAAAGTCAAAAAGTACCTCGTACGAAAAATGAAAAAAGATTCCTTTCATATATTTTACTAAAAACTCGCCAAAGGGTAAAGTTGGATTTAAAAAATTGTAGGTGGATGGAAATAATATTACATATTGAGGAAACATGGATGTGGATGATAAAATACACCCCAGTAAATACCAAAGTATAAACAATCTCGGATAAAAATGAGATTGTGATATTTCCCTTACCTTAGGTTCGATTTGCTTCGTAAGTGTCCGATCCTCCTGTATAATGATTTAAATAATGTCATTGACTTATTACGGAATCATACTTATTGTTATGATATCATATATTGTTCACTTATGACTTTATATTACCCGTTCTTTTGTAAATTCCATGTTAAAGAGTATTTTGGGTAAAATCGTTTCATTTGTCATCCGTGTTTTGACTTGTAATTATTAATATGATTACTTAGATCATGATTACTTATTTACAGAATATAAAACATGATTTATAAATTATATATATTCAGAATATACATATATATAATAGATCAGTAAATGGAAAGAAATACACCGTTCATGGAGACGGTAGGCCGTACGTACGCATGAACGTTGTTTTCATTTCCTTATTGAGTTGAATGGAATTAAGTAGATGACATACATATATATACACATAAATATAGTATCATTATTATGTCATATATTTCATGATTACTTATTATATATACTTTATAATCACTCATGAATGGTTAACGTGGAGAATGAATCTAATCGCGTCATGGAGACGGTAGTCCGTACGTATGCATGAGCGATGATATCGTTCTCATGATCATGGAATTGTATTGGAGTGTATATATAATATTTCAGAATCAATATCAGTTTAAAATAATCATATATAGTTATTATGTACACCATTATACCCATCCAAGTAAGGTGGTGGTGGAAAATAGATTACACTACGGCGTGGAGACGGTATTCCGTACGTACGCACGCGCGGTGATTTCGTTTTCTGTAGGATGGATAGATGGTGAAATAATGTTGTTTTAAACTTATAATAACATATCAGTATATGAGTGATACTGATGCTATTACTTCATAATGAAACAACTAAAGAAGAAAAGGAGGAAGAAGAAATAAAGTTGAAAGAATCGGTAACGGACATTACCTCTTCTTTGAAGCGCCTCTTTGAGTCCTCCTCATAGGGAACTAAAATTGGTCTTTGAAGAAGACCAGGACATATAGGATGTTGATAGGGAAGTGGAGAAGAGAATTTTTCATGGGTTGGCCGATATTGAAGGCTCAAAGTGGTGTGAGGAAGAGACGGAGGAGGTGCCCTTTTATAAGGGAGGAGAGGGGCACCTTTGGAATAACAAAAAATATTATTTTATTATAAAGCCAAATTCGGTTTTAAATAGCTCAAAATTGATTTATTTAAATTCTAAGGTGGGGATGGGTCGAAATCCTCTCATAAAATAGACTTTATACAAGTTTAGGTTCCTATTTTAACCTTATCATTTAGATTTAACTTTAAGTTAGATAATTTTACTTTTACCGAGTCTTTTTGTGTTCTTACACTATAAGGTTAATAAACTTACTATAAGAAGCCAAAAGAACCCCAAGTTGTTTATTATTAATATATATAACATTATCTAAGTCATTTGGCCGAACCTTAGATTTTTATGAATAATATAACAATTGATAATATAATATTTGTTTTAAAAACTATTTTATGTCAATTTTGACACTATTTAGTAATTGATTTTTGTGAAAATCATAACAGAATGATTAGTTCAAAAAAATGTTAATTAAGTCAATAATAACATGTCATATTAACCTATAAAATTAGTTTAATTCATAAAAAGTCTCAAATTACATTTATTTTGGTATTTATAACATCAATTATGTCAATATTTCATTAATAAGATAATTACTGCATCATATTTGTGTCATAAATAAATTAAATTATTTAATGTCTAAAAATTACAAATAAAATACCATTATGTAGGAAATATTTTTATATTTATAATGAATATTTATAGTATAATTTATCTTATGTATAACCCTATATTAAAAATGATATACTTATTAAACATTGATTTTAACTATTTTAACCCTTATTTAAATAAATTAATAATAATTGTCCTAATCTAATCCAAGTGGGCCTAAATGGTCATATTTTATTACTAAGGTTGTTTTTTGTCGAATTACACTTATCAAATAGAATTAGGACATGTTTTAGGGTAATAATAATATCATTTTTACCCTTAATTACCCTATTTACTTTTAACCATGGTAAAAAAGTAAAAAGTTACTATTCACAAAAAATTATTTTCATCTCATTGAACCAAATTTTACTTACTAACATCAACCATGTCTCTCGGATTTTTGAAATTCCACTAACATAAGCGGTAAAATTATGTTTCATGAAAAATTCATTTTTTTAACTACCACTTAGTGGTTTCACTATTCATCAAAAAAATAAAAGTTTCCAGAAAAATACCAAAAATTAGGCCTAAGCTATATTTGATATTATGAATAAAAAAATGATGTCTATTTTACCAAATTCAAAACATATCAGTTGCATTACTTAATTTAAAAATTAATTCCCGTCGTCAAAACAAATAGCGTGTTCTTAAGAGATAACAACTATCAAAAGATTGACACTTGTTTATGTCTGGTTTAAATGTGAAATTACATCCAATGACCAACATTGTATTAAATTGTAAAAATATACTTTAAAACTAATCAAATTATTAATTTATCACTATTAATTATTTCGATTAAAAAGGTTGTTTTTAATTAAAATTTAGTAATTTTCACTATTCATCAGAAAATGAAAGTTTTCCGAAAAGTACCAAAATTTCACCCTAAGCTAATTTTGATATTCCAAATCCAAAAATGAAGTCCATTTTGAAAAATAAAATTTATATAATTTCAAAAAGTCTGTATTACTATTCATAACGGCTAGTTTTAATAATATTTTAATAGCATATCGTTGTTTAGTGAAACTCGGTATTGCGTACAACACACGCTATCGTGGAAGGTCACGCTTGTGTGTAATGCAAGCCAAGTCAAGGATGTGTGTTGTGCAAGCTCCTTTTGGTGTAGCGTACAACACAAAACATTAATGAAATTAAAAAGAATATTTTTCATAAAATCTCAGGGTGTTACAATGGTGGAGATTATATACGTAACCCAAGAAGTAAGATTGATCATTTCTTTAATGGGTTAAAACCATTTCTTCATCGAGCATTAGTCTCACAATCCTTCTCGTCATACGAAGACATTGTCTCATGTGCTATCAAGACAGAAAAAGAATTCTCTAAGTCTTATGGCTTTAAAGTAAAGCACGAGAAGAAGAGATCTACTGATCAATCTGGGAATGGAAATAAGGGGAAGAAGGGAAAGGTTGAATATCCATCCTGTGGTAAATGTGGGAAGAAACACCCCGGTACTTGCTTGAAGGGAATGGGTGTCTGTTACAAGTGTGGTGAAAAAGGCCACCAAGCTCGTGAATGAAAGGCGAAGAAGGAAGCTACCAATGTTCAATGCTACAATTGCAGGGAGATGGGACATTATGAAAAT
Source organism: Viscum album (assembly GCA_963277665.1). Taxonomy (NCBI): domain Eukaryota; kingdom Viridiplantae; phylum Streptophyta; class Magnoliopsida; order Santalales; family Viscaceae; genus Viscum; species Viscum album. Next base: position 1,285,452,864 of record OY728137.1, read on the forward strand.
GAATGTCCTAAGCATCGAGGAAACTTACCTCAGAAAATGCCAAGGGATCAAGGCCAAGATTATGCTATCACTACTACTGAGGTAGAAGCTCTAAAAGACGTGGTGGGAGGTAATTTAATGGTTTCCTCAATTTTAGCAAATGCATTATTTGATTTTGGATCATCACATTGGTTCATATATTCCCAGTTTTCTAAGAAAATTAGATATTTCAAATTTGATTTAACAAGGGAGTTGTCAGGTAAAACTCCTAAGGGAACTATCATTGCAACAAAGTTTTGTGAATCAGTCCCCATTAGAGCACATAAATGTTCTTTATCCGCTGATCTCATCATCATACCTATGATTGAGTTTGATATAATCCTCGGTATGGATTGGCTTTCAGAATATGATGCGAAGATTTATTATTAGAAGAAGGAGGTTTCGATTTTTGATGATGATGATAAGGAACACTTTATCTTTAGAGCAGAATCGACACAACCTAATTCTTATCTAGATCCACCCCCAGTATCTCAACTAAATTCAATTATTGGGGAGGAATAGAATGAAATTACTGTGGGTGAGGAAAGGAATGTTCAAATAGAGGATGTACCTGTTGTGAAAGAATATGTTGATGTATTTCCGGAAGATTTACCTAGACATCCTCTAGAACGAGAAGTTGAGTTTTCCATTGATTTAATTCCTGGATCAAGGCCTATATCGAAGACCCGTTATAGAATGGCCACTGTATAATTAGTTGAACTAAAGAAACAACTAGAGGAATTGAGTAATAAGGGATTTATTTTCCCTATTGTTTCTCTATGGGGATCCCCTGTTCTTTTTGTTAAAAATAAAGATGGATCTATGAGGTTATGTATCGACTGTAGGGAGATCAATGCTATTCCAATAAAGAATAAGTTTCCCCTACCTTGCATTGATTATTTATTTGACCAACTGTATGGAGCTAAATACTTTTCAAAGATTGAACTTCGATCTGGATACCATCAGTTGTGTGTAAAGAAGGATGAAATTCCGAAGACAGCATTTCAAACCAGGTACGGGCATTACGAGTTTACTGTAATGCCTTTTGGATTGACTAATGCACCTTCTATATTCATGGATCTGATGAATAGAGTTTTCAAGGAATATCTCGATTAATTTTTGGTGGTATTTATTGATGATATCTTGGTATAATCCAAAAGCTACAAAGATTATGAAAATCACTTGCGCATTATCCTGAAGACTCTAAGAAGACATGAATTATATGGGAAGTTTAGCAAGTGTGAATTTTGGCTTCAGAAAATTTCTTTTCTTGGCCATATTGTCTCTAAAGATGGAATCTTTGTTGATCCTTCTAAGACCAAGGTTATCCAATAATGGACATCAACTACGGGTATAACTGAGGTACACAGTTTTATTGGTTTGGCAGGTTATTATCGACGTTTCGTACAGAATTTTGCCTGATTGGAAAACCCATTAACGAAGCTCACACATAAAGGGGTTAAATTTGTTTGGACAAAGGTGTGTGAAGAATGTTTCGAAGAACTGAAGAGAAGATTAATCAATTCTCCTATATTGACACTAACATCGAGGAATGATGGGTTCATTATTTATAGTGATGCATCGAAGAAAGGACTTGGTTGTGTCCTTATGCAGAATGATAGGGTTATTGCCTATGCATCACGACAGTTGAAAATTCATGAGAAAAACTATCCTACTCATGATCTTTAGTTTGCAGCTGTGATATTTTCTTTGAAGATATGGAGGCACTACCTCTATGGTGAAAAATGTGAGATTTATACTGATCACAAGATTTTGAAGTATATTTTCTCACAAAAAGAACGCAACATGAGGCAAAGGAGATGGATTGAATTACTCAAGGATTATGGTTGTATGATACACTGCCACCCGGGGAAAGCAAACAAGGTGATAGATGCTTTGAGCAGAAAAAATCATGGAGTTTTGAACAATATGAGAATTGAAAGGGATCCAATTTTTATGGATCTAGTGAAGATAGACATGGGAATAACTAGGGAAGGTGAAACATCAACGCTTTTTCAAATGGTTTCCAAACCATCTTTACTAGAAAGGATTAAGAGTTCTCAGACCGATGATGAATAATTTCAAAAGAAGATTAATGCTGTGAATGATGGCAGATTGAGAGACTTTGTGTATGAAGATGGAATTTTGAAATTCCAGAAGAGACTTTGTGTTCCCGATATACCTGATCTAAATAGGGAATTGGTGGATGATGCTCATAGTTCCAATTTCTCTATACACCCTCGGAGCACCAAAATGTATAGAGATTTGAAGGAACATTTTTGGTGGGACAACATAAAGAGGGAGATTTCTGATTTTGTGTCAAGATGTATGGTTTTTCCACAAGTGAAAGCTGGAAGGCAACAACCTGGAGGAGTCATGCAACATCTTCCCATACCAGAGTGGAAATGGGACAATATTACGATGCAATTTTTCATGGGGATACCAAAGACTCCTAGAAGGAATGATGCAATATGGTCATTGTTGATCGTTTTACCAAGTCAGCACATTTTCTTGCTATAAGAGAAGATCTACCACTGGAACGTCTAGCAAGACTATATATTGATAAAGTTGTGAGACTTCATGGAGTACCCCTATCGATTGTTTCTGATCATGATCCCCGATTTACTTCAAGATTCTGGAAAAGTCTTCAGAAAGCCTTGAATACTGAACTTCATTTGAGCACTACCTACAACCCTCAAACAAATGGACAATCAGAACGAACTATTCAAACATTAGAAGACATGTTGAGATCCTCCTCACTTGACTTTTAGGGTATGAGGGATCAATATTTACCTCTGGTAGAATTTTCCTATAACAATAGATTCCATTTGAGTATTCATATGGCACCATATGAAGCGTTATACGGAAATAGATGTCGCACACCAACCTGTTGGGATGAAGTTGGTGAAAGAAAACTTTTAGGCCCAGAACTGGTGGAGGAAACAATGGAAAAGGTGAAGGTAATCCAAAATCACATCAAAGCAGCTCAAAGTAGGCAGAAGAGCTATGATGATAATCAAAGAAAGGATTTGGAATTTCAAGTCAGTGATCATGTTTTCTTGAAGGTATCTCCATGGAAGGGAGTCATACGTTTCGGTAAGAAAGGTAAATTGAGTCCTAGGTACATCAGACCTTTCGAAATTCTAGAACGACTTGGGGTTGTAGCTTACCGATTGGAAATGCCGCCAAGTCTCTCCAAAGATCATGATGTGTTCCACGTATCTCTATTGAGGAAATACATGCCTGACCCAACACATGTACTCACCTACGAGGAATTAGAACTGGAACCCGATATGTCTTATTGCGAAGATCATGTCAATATTCTTGACACGAGAGAACAAGTACTGAGAAACCGAACGACTCGTCTGGTAAAAGTCTTGTGGAGAAACCATAAGATGGAAGAGGCAACGTGGGAACCCGAGGAACTTATGATGAAGAACCACCCGAGTCTTTTCATGCGATAGTATTCTAGAAATTTTGAGGATGAAATTAGTTGGAGGGGAGAATGTAACACCCTAAGCTTCTACGGTACGCTTCTCTTTGAATAATGTGATAGCGTGTGCTGTACGCAACATTGAGTTCTAACACACCACAACCAATAAAACTAGCCGTTATGAATAGTAATACCTAATTTTTGAAATTATATATATTTTATATATCAAAATGGACTTCATTTTTGGATTCCGAATATCGAAATTATCCTAATTTGAATTTTTGGTATTTTTCTGAGAACTTCCAATTTTTATGAATAGTAAAAAATACTTAAAAACAACTTTTTTAATCAAAATAATCTATAGTGATAAATTATATTATTTAGTGGTTTTAAAGTATAATTAGAATATATTTTCACCATTTTATCCAATGGTGTTCATTATAATTAATTTCACTTTGAAATTGGACATAAACAATTGTCAATCTTTTGATAAATATTGTTTCTTAAAAACACGGTATTTGTTGTGACAATGGGAATTAATTATAAAATTAATTAATGCAACTTTTATGTTTGTAATTTTGTAAAATATACATCATTTTTGAATTCGGAATATCAATTATAGCTTAGCATGAAATTTTGGCATTGTTATGAAAAACTTCAATTTTTGATGAATAGTGAAACCACTAAGTGGTAGTTAAAAAACTAAATTTTTCATAAAACTTAATATTACCGCTTTTTTGATTGGAATTTCAAAAATCCGAGAGACACGGTTAATATCATGGAGTAAAATGTGGTTCAATGAGATGAAAATAATTTTTTATGAATAGTAACTTTTTACTTTTATTTACCACAGTTAAAAGTAAATTGGGTAATTAAGGGTAAAAATGATATTAATATTACCCTAAAAAATGTCATAATTCTATTGGATAAGATTAATTAGACCAAAAAAAACCTTAGGAATAAAATATTATCATTTAGGTCCACTTGGATTAGATTAGGACATTTATTATTATTTAATTCAAAGAAGAGTTAAAAGAGTTAAAATCAAAGTTTATTTACTAAAAACATTTAATATAGGGTTATACATAAGATAAATTAGATTGTAAATATTCATTATAAATCTAAAAGGATTTCCTATATAATTATATTTTATTTATAATTTTTAGATATTAAATAATTTAATGTATTTATGACACAATGATGATGCAATAATTACCATAATAGTGAAAAATTAAAATAACTGATATTATAAATACCCAAATAAATATAATTTGAGACTTTTAAAGAATTAAACTAATTTTCTAGGTTAATATGACATGTTATGATTGATTTAAGTAACTCTGTTTGAAGTAATAATTCTTTTATCATTTTCACAAAAATCAATTATTGAATAGTGTCAAAATTGACATAAAAGAGTTTTTAAAACAAATATTATATTGTTAATTGATATTAAATTCCTAAAAATCTAAGGTTCGGCCAAGAGACTTATATAATGATAGGTGTATCATTAATGGACCACTTGGGGGTCGCTTGGATGTATATAGTAAGTTTATTAACCATATAATATAAAAATACAAAGAGACATTGTAAAAGTGAAACTAATTAACTAAGAGTTAATACTTAATGATAAGGTTAATATAGTAACCCAAACCTATCTAAATTCTATTGGTTGAGTGGTTTTCGACCTATCCCCACCTTAAACTTTAAATAATACACTTTGGAGCCATTAGAAACTGAATATGAAATTATTATAAAATAATATTTCTAGATTTTCCAAAGGTGCCCCTCACCCCTCGTATAAAAGGGCACTCTCCCTTCTCATTAAATCACACCTTAAAAGCCTTTTCTCTCAGACAAACTCTGCACAAATACTCCCTCAACATCCCTAACTTCATCCTAGAGGCCTTACTTTAGTCATAAATCCAACCTAAGATCCCTTTTTATCAAATCAAAAGGAAGAACCCGAATAAGAGGTAATGATTTCACCACCCTTTTCCAAGTTCCTTTCTTCTTCCACTTCTTCATTCTTTGTTATTTCCATTATAAAATAATAACTACAATATCTTATATTTACTGTGATGTTATTGTAAATATGGTACAACCATATTCAGTATTCTACCCATCCTTTTAATAACATGTCACCATACGTGCGTACGTACGGCTTACCGTCTCCACGTGGTGGTGTAATTGTTATTCAATAAATTATTATTTGGATGGGTATAATAATGATGTGTAACTCATGTAAATAATAAATATAACATGATAATGATTCTTTATATATGTTATAACATCCAATTATATATTATTTTAATATCAAAAGAATGATATTGTCGCTCGTGCGTACGTACGGACTACCGTCTCCACGAACGCGATAAGATTCATTCTCCATTGTATCCATTCAAGTATAATTCTCATTTGATGATTAATAATTGTATCTAAGGACTTGATATCATTCTGGATATGAATAAGATACAACCAATCAATGAAGAACATGGCTTACGTAACAAAACATATAAAAGAAAATGAGTAAGACAACACCCAAAACAACGATAATACTAAGATATTATTAACAAATCAATGTTAAAAGATCATATATGATATCATATTCTTGTATAATTTAAAAACAATTATTTCACCATTATACAGGAGGTTAACCTACCCCCAACCAAGGAAAATTACAAGGTAAGAATTTATTTTTCAATCTCTTCATTATCCAAGGTTGTTTATACGTAATAATCTACTGGGATCTCTTTATCATCCACATCCATGTTTCTTAAAAAATGAATTTCAATTTATTTTACTATTTACTAGAATATGGGTTAAATTCATTTATACCCTTTTTTGAATTTTTATAAGAGGTTTATAAAGGAATATTTCCATCATTTTCCTAACAATGTGCTTTTTAACCTTTTCGACAAAATTAAGGTAAGAATGTTTTTTTAACTTATACGGCGGGTGCGGCCATTTTCTGCCGTTATAAAATCGTCGAAGCTTCACTTACAAGATTATAAGAATATTTTCAAAGATAATGTGTTATTGTATAAATATATGTCTCTTAAATTATTTCAAAATAGAATGAGATATTTCTCTAAAAAGAGTTTTGATTTCATCTATGTCAACATCCTTTGATGGATTTTACGCTTATTTGAAGTTGATCTATTAGGAAACAAAACTTCTATATTGTATTAAAGGTTTTGTGATATGTTTGACTGTGGAAGTGTTATACCATTCATGGTTTATGGATGAAGTATTTACATTTCATATGCTAGTTTTAATATGAATTTTTATGTTATGTTTAAAAATTTTCATATGGGAATGCATTGGACTTAATATGTGACGGGTGGAGCCTGCTATAGCTCCTCAATGCATCAGTAGGTATCATGAGACAAACTAGTGTCTTGGCACAAGGCTTGACAAAATATTATTTTTAGTCTTGGCACGAGGCCTTGGATAGGTAGTTATGATAGTCTGGCATTATGAATTCCATCATTATGAAAGTGGTTATTGATATTGCATGTGATTATTCGATTAGTAGAATATCCATGTGAATAAGTAAATGGAATTATTTCATTTTATTTTTTCCACACTATGTTGAAGTTAAAGTTTAAAAGGATTTTTTTATTTATACAATTCCTTAAATGTTTATTATTATTTATGAAAGTTTCTGCAATATTGTTATCCCTACGGGGCATTTGAGCTCACCCATTTTATATGTTTTATTTTTCCCAGGATGTGAAGAAGTAAATTATGAATGACCTGCAGGGATGTTATGATGGGATAATAGTGTAAAATATGGAGACAATATGCTGTTGCTTTATTTTTTCACTTTATGATGTAATGTAAAACTTTATGAATATATCTAGTGTTTCCAAGGCTACTAAACCAATCGGTCTTTCAATATTTGATCTTTCTTGTGATCATTCCAATGTTATGTAATAATGCACCGACTCTGGGTAACTGGGGTTGGGGCGCTACATAACAAATCCTTGAAGAATTCCCATAATATTTATTCTTGAGGATTCATCATAATGACCAAATTCCACTACATCCAAATAAGAACAATAATCATAAAGTTCCTGAACATGAGATTAAGAGGCTCTGGAATCTTAATCCGAACGAAGATCTCCATGATGGTTTTCAACCAATACTCATCTTTTTTTTATTCTAGATGACCAAAGAATAGAGGAGGGTTCAAATCTTGAAACTTATTGATAAATTCTTGATACTGAGGACCACCATGCTCCATTTTTGGATTTTAAGGACAAAAAATTGAGACAATACTTGATCAAACAAATGTAAATCGTGGAAGAGACACCTAAAAATATTATTTGTGATTACTTAGAACTTATAGGGTGCATACTCTAAGAAATAAGAAAATAAAAAATAAATAAAAACAACTCATCATAAATAAATAATCAAAATTAAACACCAAAAACAAAAATAAACTAACCCACAAATTGTAAACATTGTTTTAAAAAATCTATCTAACCACTATTTTGAAAACCACTTTCATACTGCACCCTCTAAGAGTTATCATTCTAAAAAAATCCCTTTAATTTCATCAATAAATAAAAACCATTATATTTCAACCACTTTATTGTTTTAATGAAATATTTAAATAGACCATTAAATAACACTCACTAATAAATTTTTTTAATTAAAAATAAATAATAAAACAATTTTACAAAAAACAATTTCATCAAAATTACGGGTAATTAAAAATACATTTTCAAATAATTTTTAAATAAATTTGAAACCCCCATTTAAAATTTCTAGAAACAAAATCATCCTTATTTGAAATTTAGGCTTTCATAATTTATAATATGGTTTTAATGAAAGTTTTAAAACAAGGAAAGACTATAAAATATATTCATGTGGGGGTAACTAGTTTCGGTGGGTGACCTAGATATATGGTAGGAGGCCATATTCAAGTCACACCATAGCTATATAGATTCATTTAGAACCATGCCCTTAGGATCAACATGGATTTCTAGTCCTTTAGAGCTTACTAAAAACCACTATCTCAGCTCACATTTAATTCTCCAAGCACAAAAGAAGACATAAAAAATTCTACAAAAACTAAATAAACTAAAAATAATCAACTAAAAAAATAAGTACATAGAAAATAATGAAAAATAATTGAAAATAAAAACTCAAAATCCATGTTCCCATGGTAACCCATGGTTTGACATAGAAAGTGTTGGCCAAAGACCTCCCTATACATACACCCCAAGTACCGGTAGTTCTAATCATTCTACCATGAGAACCCAAATAAAAAAGGCAACTCTAAATGATAGGTCCAACAAAGAACCTTTGCTATGATACCGTTTTCTCATGAAAAAATGGTTTAATCCAGAACTTATCACCTCATCCCGCCCACTAAATCCCCAAATTCTGTTCCCAAATGCCCTATGATGGTGACCATAACCAAGGGCATCAAAGACATTATGTGGGAATGATTTTGACCTAGATAAATAAAAAAATAACCCAAAAGATAAATGATCATCCAAATACAAAAAAAATCATGAATAAAAAAACTAAAAATAAGACAAAAGTCAAATATAAAGACCAAATAGATTACTATGTGACCCCACAAGTCACTTACTAAACCCAAAACCCAACTTCGGTCCATGAAAATAGAAACTAAGGAGAACTTGAACTTGAAGCTAAAACCAATAATAAAAGTATAATTGATCGTATTAAAACACTATAGGAATTACCAAGTAAACTATTCCCTATGAGTTTTCTTTAAACAAAAAATCCATTTAATAGAATTTTGAAATAAAATATATAAAAATAGGTTTTTTATTCACTTAATATTAAAAAAAACAAATTCCATTTACATATTTCTTTAAAATATGTTTCTCTGAAAATGAGGGGGCTTAGTCATTTTAGATAATGGGATGGAAAGTAATAAGAAGTGGTTTTTTTGTAAAGGGTTGAAAGGAGTATGATTTTTTTTAAAAACATTCTCCATGAAACATTTAGAAACCAATAATTTATCTTTACCAAAGAGACACATCATTAAAATTTAGTAGAAGCATTGAAAACATATTGAGGGAAATGGAAAAATAGTTCTCAAGTAAGAAAACTAGATTTAGTAGCTAGAGTATTCACCAAAGATACAAAAATGTCTGGGAATATAGGAACACCTAGGAGATCTGGGGAAATTCTAGTACATATTGTAACCTAATCCATCCTGTTAGCATTCCCAATGTAATAAAAAATACCTAATGCTCATCCGTAACATACCTGGCCTAACTTAGGGGCATAATTTCAAAGCAATGGAAATTCCATACTAAGGAAAACTAACCATAGAATAGTACTAAACTTGTGAAAAAAATATTCTTGAATTATCTACTAGCTATTCTAGGTTCCCATGTCATTTATAAACTAGAGGTGAGATTAGAAATGTCAAACAATCTACTATCACAAGCCACCACATGAGTTACACATACTGAAACCACCCCTAAACCAACCCAAGGAGTATTCCTATGCCTTTAAACCATAAATTTTTTGGGGGAGTCCCATGCCATGGATGTTTCCATCCCTTTAATAGTGATCATGGAAATAGACACATCTCATGGAGATTTTTCCAAAGAAAACCCATTTCAAAAGTGCCCACTAGGACTCACATATTCCTTGAGTGAAAATCCATTTCAAAGAGAGTAAAACACACCACTCATAATTTCATGAAATATTTAAAACACATTTGTAAATTTAATACATCATTTATAAACCAAAAACCACTTTTAAAGGCCAACCAGGCATTTTATTTAAAACTTTGTGTGCAAGGCCATGTAAGATATTTACACACAATTTAATTCAAACAAAAAACAACTTGATTTAATTTCAAATAATCATTCAAAAATTATTTATTAATAATTATAAAAAAAGGTTTAAACATAAAAAAATAAATTATTCTTAAATTTGAAGGCCAATGTATAAAAAACCTACATCAATCTAAGACAAATTTAACAAAGACCACTTAACACTTTCAGAGATAGACACCTTTATATATATACACCCCTTGACTCAATGCATATATTTCCTTCCCCATGGGGGAATATATAGAAGGATGATATATATATATATATATACATACCTATAAATTTTGTGAAAACCTTCAAGGAGCCACAATATGTTCTATATAACCCTGAGGGAACCAAAAATTAACAAAACACCCCAATAAAAATTGTAACAATAAAAGGGGTAGAATAATACCTACTCAAACAGTTGTAGATGAACTAAAATGAATCGAAACACTTCTCATTTGGTGGAAGATGTTAGTACACATGAAGAAGTCATGGGAGGCCCATCACACTCCCTAATAAAGTATGAAATCCAAAATATCACGATAAAAAAATTAACTAAAGGTTCAACCAAATGAATGGGGAGTCACAGAGAAGATAAAAACACCTAAAATGGAAAGATAAGAGAATATGAGACCTTATATTGGGGTGTTGACCAAGAATCTACAAGAAATCTGGAAGAAATTTCTATAGGATAGGAGCTCGCAAGATGGGGCGGTGTACGACTATGGAGGAATGGAGTGTAGGGATTGTCCTGCATGGTAGGGGGAGGGGTCACATGGGTAATAGGGAAAAGGGTGTTTAGATTTTTTCAATTATAATAATTTTTTTTTAGAAAATACATTATAAATGGTTTGGGTTGCACGGTTTGAAAAATCGTGCACTAACTATGTTCCCTATACTAGGCTCTTGGAGAACCCTGAACGAGCTGGCTGCTTGGTTTGGAAAACCATGAACGAACCATGCATTTGACTCTATCAAAAATTGTAGAAGCTGTCACACATTTTCCACATGGTCCGGAAAAATGTGTGTCTTAACCCGACGACATGCTTTCCATTCCACAAAACACCCAAATTCAAGGGAAAAATACCTTTAAGAGGAGAAATATATAGGTATTAAAAAATAAAAAAATATTAAATTCATTTCAAGTTAGAGTTTGATAATTATCCCCATTATGACATTTTATACCCCCAAAAAGTCTCAAGAAGCTCAGTTGATCAGGAACAATGCATGGATAAACTATGCCTAAAGGAAGGACAAAAAAAAACTCAAATAATGATGATCTAACACTTTTATTAAAATAAATCAAAATACTATGATGTCCTAAAAGAATCAATTAGTCTGTACATAAAATAAGGCAAACATCCAAGGAAGATAACCCACAAGATGAAGGAACTGAAAAATAAATTAATGGGTTATAAAGAGGATGGTTTCCCTTTTAAAAACACAACCTAACAAGGAACACCTTGAACCCTAACATAGAAACCTTCAAAGAAACCCATTGTGGTCTGTTCAGGATCTCTATGAGAATCCTTGAAAAAACCATAATCTAATCCCACCAAAACTATGATCAGGTTTGGGTGAGGTGGAAACAAGAAAGTTCCCTCATCAAAAACACTTGGAAGCTTGGTTCATCAGGAGCTTATACTATGGTGGCATCCCCATCATATTGGGGCATCAATAAAAAATTTATTCCTTAACATGGTGTAACTATCAAATACTATCAAAAACCAAAAGCCAAGGGAAATGATGTATGTAAAAATAAATTTAACAATAACAAATAAACTTGATTCAAAAGTTTCCCAAAAAGAACTTATATTAGGAACGAAATTCCCAAAAGGGTACAAAAACTCAACCTCCACCCCCCTAAAAAAGACAAAATCACTAAACACCATACCCAAAATAAAAAAAAATCAATGAAATAAAACTTTAAACTAAACCTAGATTAGCTTCCAAATCCTACAAATAGGATAGGGTATTTTGAAGTGGTGGAACATGATTCACGTTACTTCCTAGAAACACCTCTAAAAAACCATTACAAGTGACCCAAGCATCCAAAGGTATGACAAGACTTTGGAAATTTTAAAAATACAGTTTTTACCATACTTTCCACATTGATGAAACTCCCAGGTTATATTCCTAGAAGAATTGAAAAAAATATCAGAAGACCACTTAATTCCACCACCAGTATAATCAAATTCATTCCACTTTCCCATATCTTTACTGGAATTTCCTTCATTTCTTCTAGGGGATAAAAGATGATTTTCTGCCATAGGCACCCCCTCTAAATCAGCCTCAGCCGAAAAAAATCACCTCACCACATTAGCGAAGGTGGCTATATTGAAATCTGAAACCCTTGACTGAAGATCAGGATAAATCCCATTCTCATAATTTTGGGATTTGAGATAATCATCCTTAGAAAACTCCAAGAGATATGGAACTATATCCCAAAAATTATAGAATAATTCCAACACTGATCCCTAAGCTTGATGAAGGGAGAACATCTACATCACTATCAGCACATTCACAGAATTAGAAAAGTATTTTTGAATGAATAAAGCCCTGAAAATTTCCCACGATAGGTCTAACCAAGTCTTGTTCTAAATGACTGACTTCCTTAACTTCCTAATTGGAACTTAAAGAATAAAGGTCATGAACATGAGATTATGAGGATCAGGAAGCTCAAGTAGAGAAAAAATACACTTGATGGTTTTCAACCATTGATCATATTTTTACTATTCTAGAAATTCAATAAGTAAGGAGGGTTTAACTTTTAAAACATATCAATGAATTACTGATAGAAAGGACCACTAGGATCATTGTTTCGAATGGAAGGTCTAGACTACTGAGAAAAGAATTGATCTAATGAATGTCAATGGTGTAATATCCACCCACAAATCCTCTTTAGGATTCTTTATAGCTTAGTGGGGGAACACTCTAAGAAACAAGAAAATAAAAACTCAATCAAAACCAACTCAAAATCAAGAAACCATCATAATTTAATACCAAACACAAAAATAATCTAACCCACTAATTACACAAAACTTTTTAAACAAGATCACTGACCACCACTTTGAAATCCATTTTTAAAATCCATACTTCAAAAATTTTCATTCATTTAAAATTCCCTTGAATTCCTTTAATAAATCCAACCCATTCCATTTAAACCACTTTCTTCATTTATATAATCATTTAAAATATCCTTGTAAATAACACGCATTATCCCAACCTTTATTTTAAATCAAAAATATAGAAAAACTAATTAATAAAAACATTTTTTCAAAAGTCATTATAATTAAAAATGAATTTCCTAATACATTCTTTAAATAAATTTGAAAATCACATTTATCTTTTCTAAAAATCAAATCATAGTCTTTTGAAATCATGGTTTTCAAAATTTAAAATAATGTTTTCATGAAAATTTTTAAATCCAAAAGGGCCTAAAATAAATTCATGGGGTGGGGAGAACTAGTGCTAGTCGGTGACATAGCCATATGATTGGTAGTCATATGATAATCACAACACAACCACATAGATTCATTTAAGATAACATCCTTAGGATCCACAGGGATGTACATTCCCTATGAAATCAGAAAAAACCATTGGACCAACTCACATTTTTGTCCCCTATCACAAAATGATCCATAAAAAATTCTTCAAAATATGAATAAACTGAACATCAAAAAAAACTAAGGAATACCAAGAAAAGAATTTAAAAAAATTGAAAATAATAACTGCAAAACCACCTTCCCATATTAACCCTTGGTTTAGTATAGAAAGTGTGGGCTAGACACTTTTTCATACCTACACCCCAAGTGTTGAAAATCCTACTCCTTCTACCTTGAAAACCTAAATAATAAAGGGAAATTTTAAAGCTAATTCCTCTAAAGAACCTACGATCTTTTACTACTTCTTTCACGAACCAATCTAGTTTGACCTCAAACCTATCACCCAAGCAGGACCATGACCTCCCATAAGTGCATTCACGACGGCCCTGAGGTGGGGAAAAGAACCATGGGAATCAAATAGAGTCATTAGGAATGATTTCACCCAAGATTCATTAAAAAAGAACTAGAGAGATTAATGATCATCCCAATATAAAATAAAATGAATGATATGAAAAAAACACGAACTAGAAATAAAAAAAACTTGAAACTAATGACCAAATAGATATTTGTGTGATCCATAAGTCACTTATCAAACTAAAAATGCAACATCGCTCCATGATGATCAAAACCAAGTTGCACTTTCATAGAAGCTAAAATATAGAATTATAGGCATGACTATTAAAATTCAGTATCCATTCCCATGTAAAATATTCCATTTTTATTTACTTTAATAAAAGTATTCATTTACTAAATGTTTGAAATACAATATATAACATTGTTTTTTTATTCATTCAATTTTGAAAAAAAAAATCATTCCATTTTACTCTTTATTTTAAATATTTTTTTTCTATAGAGGATGTGACCTAGGAATTTTAGAGAATGAGATGGAAAGAAAGTAGAAGGTTATTTCTATAATTTGAGGAAAGGAGTATAAAAAAAATTTATAATATTTTTCATGAAACATTTTAAAACCAAGAATTTATCTTTACCAAATATTCACATCATAAAAAGGTATAAAAATAAATTTCAACATAACGAGGTAAATAAGAAATCATTAATCAAGTAACCATACTAGTTATGGCAACTAGATTATCCACCTAAGATAGACAAGTTTTGGGGAGAATGGGAATAACTAGGATCTCTAGGGAGAATCTAGAACACACTAAACCTAATCTATCCTTTTTTTATTCCTGATGAAACCAAAAAACCCCAATACTTTGTAACGACCCAAAATTTTTAAATAGTATATTAACATACTCTTAATGATTTAATAGAGATGTTAATGGTTAATGCAGAAAGAGGAGTTGATAGCTTCATCCAGTAGACTCGAACCTTATGAAGCCCACTTATCAGTGCTTGGGAAGGAGGTGGCATCTTTGGGCTTTGCTTTGGACCAAGACCAAGCCGAACTCCAGCGTGTCATGCTTGAATGGAAACGCCTACGGAAGAAGTTCAAGTTAATAGAGATTACTACTAGGGCAATGTTATCTGAGCCTCCCTCAGATTCTCTCACCATAGCACACCTTAAACTTAGGTCATTTGCCGGTGTTATAAGGGGCTATGTGATGAGACCCTAGCTTATTTGTGTAATCCTTTGGGATGAATGAATTGAGATTTCTTCTTTTAGTGATGTTTGTTAAATTTCAAATGTCCGAATAATTTTAGGATGTATTTTATTGATGAATTTTGAAAAAGGGGATATTTTAAAATATTTATGTAAACCGTAAATAATTAATGATGTGTAATGATTTTCAAAAAATGGTCTTCTGCGAAAGTGTTCAGTAAATAATTTGGAGTCTAATAAGATCAACTTAATATTTGATGTAGTAAATTATGAATAGTGATTTTACACTTAGGATTAGTAATGTGACCAAATGGATTAGTAATTTCACTCAAAGAAAGTTTTAATATAATTTAGACACCTAGATTAAGTAATGTGATTCAATAAAATGAGTAAATAATGGTTTCATAAATTATTAGTCAAGTATTAGTTTTTTGGGGTGAATAATGTTTTTTAATTAAAAATTAAATTAAAAAAATTTAGAAAAATTTTTTATAAAATGGACTTTATTTTTGAACTCAGAGCACCGATATTATGTTTTGGTAATTTTTGGGGTTTTTCTGAAAAAATTGAATTTTTGGTGAATAGTGTTTTTATTTAATAATTAAATTAAAAATATTTAGAAAATTATTTTTATTAAATGGATTAAATATTTTTAATAAGAGCATCGATATTCGGTTAAGGTGAAATTTTGGGATTTTTCTGAGAAAGTTGAATTTCCAGTGAATAGTAAAAATACAGTTTTAGGGTTTCGGTATGTTTAATGACATCATAACTGTGTCATGATGATTTCATGAGATATTTTAAGGGTCGGATGGCCAAAGGTGATGAAGTATTGTATTGGGGGCCCCATGTGGCCTAACTCCATGGTAAATTCCATGGGAGAGCACATGGTTTTTGAGAAAAGCACTTGTGAGGTGTCCCTTGGCCATTAATGCCTTGTCCCCTCACTTTCCCTATAAATACCAAGCCCTCCTCTCATCCATTATACTCAAAAGCTATCCTCAATGAAGTTATGGTCTCCTTACCTCCCAAGGAGTCTTCCCAAGGTTCCCTCAAGCCTCTCAAGGTCCCAACCTTTGAGTTTTAAGAGTTACGTTTAAGGTAAGGGATCCGACCTCTCTCTTTCTTTTCATGTAATCTATTTTATGTCATTCCTTTTATGCTACATGTTCTTATGTGATAGGATGTTCTTTTATATTCCTCTTACTACCCTTTTCATGTTTATATTATGAGATATCTCCTCTTACTCTCATCATTTCGTTTTAAGAATGTTTAAGTGACGCCGTTAGACTGCCGAATTTTTAAGGGATTCTTTCACCCTTCTCATTTTTCAAGTTCTATTATCATGTCAAGTATTTCAAGTTCCTTTTTATTATGTTGGGGTATGATCTCTATATCTATAATACTGATCTCTTATGATCATATGATGAGAGACCGTATTTGATCTTGTCAAATCCTTTTTTATTGATGTTTAAGTGACGCCGTTAGGCTGCCGAATTTTTATAAGAGAAATCTTATTTTTGTCTTACTTCCATGTTTTTAATTTCAAATGGTATGTCCTTAAAATTTCATTACCATGATTCATATCACTTATATTCTCTCCCCTACTATTTTATGGATCATTTATGAGTGGGTGACCCATGTCCCCTCTCTTTTCAATGTTTTTTAAAACCTTGTAACATAGCCGTTATGCTGCAGAATTTTCGTCTCAAAATTCATCTCTCACTTTTTTCAAAATTATTTTATGTTATTAAGTGAATACTAAAATCTCTTATTTCTACATGGGTATTCACATATATATCAAAATGTTCTATTTTAAATTCTGGGATTTACATACATGAAACCCGCTTTCCCTTTCCGTGGGTTTAAAGTGACATAATGATCATGTCATTAAAGCAGTTTTTAAAACGTTATGATTATGAAATGAAACCCATTTATTTTATGATATATGGGTTGTTTATAAAATTATTGATGATGATATATGTGTCTCACATGATAATAAAGACATATCAAGGGTTCGCCCAGATAGCGCTCCAATGCATTGGGTAAAGACTTAATATCTAGATATGACTTTTTAGACTAATACCTTGGTGAATAACCTTGGTAATTTTTAATGACACCTTGGGGATGGACCTTGGTGAAATGAAATGATTGTCAATATTAAATGTTTCAGACACATCTTGAAGTTAGGAAAAATGTTATTTTTATTATGATGTTTCTCATGATTTCTTTCTCATTCCTTAATGTTCTTTTCATGTCCTTATTAAAGTATCTCAAGTTCACATGTTAAATGTTTCTCTTGTTTCCCTTATTGGGCCTTCTGCTCACCCTTTCTTTTGATGTATGTCCCGAGGTTATGAGATGTAGTAATGAACCTAGGATGAACTTAAGGATAAGCCTTTAAAGTGTTTAAGAATAATGTTTTATGTTGTTTTCATGTATTATGTTCCTTGTTTCCAAGACACTAAACCTTAAAGATCCTCAGTTCCGTGTAATGAAATGAAAGGTTATGTTATAAAAAGACGGGATGCTATAGTTGGTATCAAAGGACAGTTTAGTTATTTGGGGATATTAGGATATAAAAACTTTAGGAAGAACCCTATATAAAAGTTTAAATATAGGAAAACTTCCTGGTATTTTGTTAAGTATTGAGTAAGTGGTTTATCAAACAAATACATCCATGTCTGGATACAAGCAGGTAGAGGCGGCTCTGGCACAGATGTACATAGGGGTAAAACCCGAAAACACCACTTTGATCTAGACTCGAATGGGAACTAGTGTACGATAACGGGCCTTGCTGAACTCTTAGTTATGACACTCCCGGGGGATATGTTTGGTTAATCACAAGCTTTTTATGAATCATTATGAAGGAATTATAGAGAAATGTAATTGTCTAAGCATGAATTCATAGTTAAAAGATTCATATATGAAATAAGTTTCTCACTAAGGTTTTATTCTTTTAGAAAATGGAGGGAAATAGGAGGAACCGTGCCGATGGTGACCGCAATGTACCATGTGCTGACGACCCTCCGATGGAAGCCGAAATGGAGACATTCATGCGAATGATGAACCAACTTACTCAAGTTGTGAGTAATAACTTGAATCTAGCTGAGAGGTCGACCTCACCACGAAGGGAACAACACTCTGTTGAGTCCTTCATGCGTCAATGACCACCATCATTCAGTGGATCTGCTGAACCTTTGGTTGCGGAAAAATGGATAAGCTCCATTGAAAAGATCATTTCTATACTCCTTTGTTCGGAACAAGAAAAAGTCACCCTTTCTGTTTATTGCCTAGAGGGAGAAGATGATTAGTGGTGGTCACTGGTCAAAAACACGAATCCTAGAGGAGAGATGGAAGCTATGGAGTGGGAAGAATTCCGGGGAATATTCTTTAACAAGTATTTACCTCGTTCCCTGAGAACAAGAATGGAGAAAGATTTTCTCGAACTGAAGCAGAAAGAGAATGAATCTGTCAGAATCTATGAGATGAACTTCACTCGACTTTCACGATATACCTATAGCTTTGTCATGGATCCAATTAGAAAGGTTGATAGATTTTTCGGTGGACTAAGACCTCATCTGCGGAAGAATTTATCCAACCGGGACTACGATGGCTATGAGGAGATCGTGCAAAGTGCAATGATAGTCGAGCTAGAGTTTGGTGAGAAACAGTGGTCTCATAAATCAAATGACAAGAATAGATCGTTGGAGCCCAGTTTAGAAAAGACCTTTGATCAGGGAAGAGGTGGAAAGCAAATGCAACTTACCACATGCAATAAATGTGGGAAGAAGCATCCGGGGAACTGCTTGGTTGGAAGTGGAAAGTGCTACAAGTGTGTAAGAGGAGGCCAAATTGCTCGGAATTGTCGTAGTGAGGTGAAGCCTCAACTCCACAACACTAACGACAGAGGAAAGATGGTTCTGGCCTTACCTGAAGTCCATTGCTTCAAGTGTGGACAGCTTGGGCACTATGCTAATCTCTGTCCAAATCCAAGGGCAGTGGAGGGGAATCACCATCAACCTCAGAAAAGGCCAGGGGAGAAAGGTCGTGCTTTTGCTATCACAACAACTAAAGTTGAAGCTTCGAATGATGTGGTAGCAGGTACTCTTATTGTCCTCTCAAAACTAGCAACTACTTTGTTTGATTCTGGTTCTACGCATTCCTTTATTTCCTCCAAGTTTGCAAAGAATATAGAATCAATCCCTAAACTACTTGAGGTAGATTTGTCAGTCAAGACTCCAAGTGGGATTATCGATGCGTCAACAGTGTTTAGCGACTCTAGTGTTTACTTTAGTGAGAACAATATTATCGCAAATCTAGTATTCCTTCCCATGTTGTAATTTGACGTTATACTAGGGATGGACTGGCTCTCAAAGTATAATGCTAAGATAAAATGCAGAAGTAAGAAAATCTCAGTAGTATTGAATAAACAACCTACAGTTATCTTCCAAGGAGAGATATCCCGAACTGATCCCTATCTAGAACCACCTCCTATAGCTTTCTTTATGGAGTTAATTGGTGATGATGAAGAAGGAAAAGGGAGCATACCAATAGAAGATGTTCCAATTGTTCAGGTATACATGGATGTATTTCTTGAGGAGTTACCTGGACCTCCCCCAGAAAGAGAGGTAGAGTTCTCCATTGAAATCGTACCTGGATCTCAATCGATATCAAAGACCCCGTATAGAATGGCAAATGTGGAGCTAGAAGAGTTAAAGAAACAACTCCAAGACTTGTTTGAGAAGGGGTTTATCCGACCAAGTGTGTCTCCTTGGGGGGCACCAGTTCTCTTTGTGAAGAAGAAGGATGGATCAATGCGGCTATGCATTGATTATAGAGAATTGAACGAGATCACAGTGAAGAACAGATATCCTCTTCCAAGAATTGATGATTTATTTGACCAACTTCGTGGGGCTCAATTCTTCTCTAAGATTGACCTTCAATCTGGTTATCATCAACTGAGGGTGAAGTAGGAAGATATTCCAAAGACTGCCTTCCGATCAAGATATGGTCATTATGATTTTACTGTTATGCCCTTCGGATTGACTAATACTCCTGCTATTTTCATGGATTTGATGAATAGAATCATTAAGAACTACCTTGATAAATTTTTGGTAGTTTTTTATTGATGATATTTTGATATTTTAAAAAAGTCATGAGGAGCATGAAGATCATCTGAGGGTTATTTTGAAAACTCTACGGAAGGAGAGGCTCTTTGGAAAGTTCAGCAAGTGTGAGTTTTGGTTACAACAAGTGGCTTTCTTGGGGCACATCGTAACCAATTAAGGGATCTCGGTTGACCCTGCAAAGACAATGGTTATGGAGAAGTGGCCTCAACCTACAACAGTAACTGAGATTCGTAGTTTCCTTGGTTTAGCAGGATATTATAAGAGGTTTGTGAAAAACTTTTCATGTCTTTATAATCCACTAACCAATTTGACTCGAAAAGTGGTTAAGTTCATCTGGACAAAGGAATGCAAGGAAAGTTTCCAAGAGCTGAAGAAGAGATTGGTTACTACACCTATGTTAAAACTATCCTCTATCAGAGAAGGGTTCGTTATATTTAGCGATGCATCTCTGAAAGGGCTTGGGTGAGTCCTCATGAAAAATGACAAGGTAATTGCTTATGCATCTCAACAGTTGAAGATTCATGAGCATAATTATCCTATGCATGATCTAGAGCTGGCAGCAGTTTTTTTTTACTCTAAAGATATGAAGGCACTATCTTTATGGGGAGAAATGTGATATATACACTGACCACCAAAGTCTAAAGTATATTTTCACACAGAAAGAATTGAACATGAGACAAAGAAGATGGTTGGAGCTTATTAAATACTATGATTGTTCAATTCATTATCACCCTGGAAGAGCAAATAATTTTGCGGATGCGTTAAGCAGGAAAGACCCTGTTGTTCTGGAAACAAGAAGGATCCTAGGAGATCCCTTGATTAAAGATCTAGTAAAACTAGACATGGGAATTATAAGGAAAGGGACATCATCAACCCTATCCCAAATGATTTCTCAACCTTCATTACTAGAGAAGATCAAGAAGGCTCAAAAAGAAGATCTTTTACTGTAGGAGAAGTTTGAGGCTGTAAAGGATGGAAAGTTCCCTGATTTCAATATTGATCAAGAAGGTGTATTGAAATTTCATACAAGACTATGTGTTCCATCTATTCCAGAGATAAAGAAAGAACTGAAGGATGAAGCTCATAGCTCTACTTTCTCTCTACATCCGGGAAGCACTAAAATGTATAGAGACCTTCATGATCATTATTGGTGGGATAACATGAAGAGGGAGATTGATAATTACACTACAAGGCGCCTGGTGTGTCAACAAGTAAAGGAAGAACTACAACTTCCTAAGGGGGTATTACAACAGCTACCCATACCAGTATGGAAGTGGGATAATATCACTATGGACTTTGTAACTGGTCTCCCGAAAACATCCAAAGGAAACAATGCGATATGGGTTATTGTGGACCATCTCACCAAGACAGTCCATTTTATCTCTGTTTGGGAAGATTTCTCTCTGGATCAGCATGCCATGATATACGTAAAGGAAGTGGTGAGGATGGATGGGGTACCACTATCCATCGTGTCTGATCGTGATCCAAGATTCACATCAAAATTATGGAGAAGTCTCCAAAATGCTCTGAATACTGAATTGAATTTTAGTACGGCCTATCATCCTCAAACTTATGGCCAATCTGAAAGGACTATTCAGACACTCGAAGACATACTGAGATTATACTCAATGGAATTTAAAGGTGGATGGGATCAACACCTCCCATTAGTTGAGTTCTCCTATAACAACAGCTTCCATTCGAGTATTCAGATGGCACCCTATGAAGCTCTATATGGAAAGCGATGTAGAACTCCTACTTGTTGGGATGAAACTAGTGAGAGAAAGCTTCTTGGGCCTGATCTTATCAAGAGATGACATAACAGGTTCATGCCATCCAACAACACATAAATGCTGCTCATAGTCAGCAGAAGATCTATGCTGATAACCGTCGAAGGGACTTGGAGTTTGGTGTTGGCGACAAAGTCTTCCTTCGAATTTCTCCATGGAAGAGAGTCATGTAGTTTGGGAAGAAAGGGAAGTTCAACCCTAGGTACATTGGCCCCTATGAGATCCTTGATCGCATAGGAGCAGTGGCCTATTGTCTAGAACTTCCACCGAACCTAGATCAAGTTCACAATGTCTTCCATGTATCTCTCTTGAGGAAGTACATACCCGATCCTTCGCATGTACTGAACCCATAGGTGGTACAACTGGAACATGACCTCTCTTATGAGGAGCAGCCTGTGGAGATCTTAGACCATAGAGACAAGGTTCTACGAAACAAGACTACCCACCTTGTGAAAGTGTTGTGGAGGAATCATAAATATGAAGAAGCGACTTGGGAGCCAGAGGAAACGATGAAGCAAAAGTACCCTCACATTTTCGACTAGGCCTTAAGTATAAATTTCGGGGACGAAATTTCTTAAGGTGGGAAGAATGTAACAACCTAAACTTTTTAAATAGTATATTAACTTACTCTTAATGATTTAATAGAGATGTTAATAGTTAATGCAGAAAGAGGAGTCAGTGGCTTCATCCAGTAGACTCGAACCTTATGAAGCCCACTTATCAGAGCTTGGGAAGGAGGTGACATCATTGGGCTTTGCTTTGGACCAATCCCAAGCCAAACTCCAGTGTTTCAAGCTTGAACGGAAATGACTAAGGGAGAAGTTCAAGTTTGTAGAGATTACTACTAGGGAAATTTTATCTGAGCCTCCCTCAGATTCTCTCACCATAGCACACCTTACAATTAGTTCATATGCTGGTGTTATAAGGGGCTATGTGACAAGACCCTAGATTCTTTGTGTAATCCTTCAGGATGAATGAATTGAGATTTCTTCCTTTAGTGATGTTTGTGAAATTTCAAATGTCCGAATAAATTCAGGATGTATTTTATTGATGAATTTTGAAAAAGGGGATATTTTAAAATATTTATGTAAACCTTAAATAATTAATGATGTGTAATGATTTTCAAAAAATGGTCTTCTGTGAAAGTGTTCAGTAAATAATTTGGAGTCTAATAAGATCAACTTAATTTTTGATGAATAATAAATTATGAATAGTGATTTTATGCTTTGGATTAATAATGTTACCAAATGGATTAGTAATTTCACTCAAAGAAAGTTTTAATATAATTTAGACACCAAGATTAAGTAATGTGATTCAATAAAATGGGTAAATAACGGTTTCATAAATTATTAGACAAGTATTAGTTTTTTGGGGTGAATAGTGTTTTTTAATTAGAAATTAAATTAAAAATATTTAGAAAAATATTTTTATAAAATGGACTTTATTTTTGAACTCAGAGCACCAATATTATGTTATGGTAATTTTTGGGGGTTTTTCTGAAAAAAAATGAATTTTCGATGAATAGTGTTTTTATTTAAAAATTAAATTAAAAATATTTAGAAAATTATGTTTATAAAATGGAGTTCATATTTGTAATAAGAGCGTCGATATTTTGTTAAGGTGAAATTTTGGGATTTTTCTGAGAAAGTTGAATTTTCAGTGAATAGTAAAAATACAGTTCTAGGGTTTCAGTATGTTTAATGACATCATAACTGTGTGATGATGATTTCATGAGATATTTTAAAGGTTGGCCAGCCAAAGGTGATTAATTATTATATTGGGGGCCCCATGTGGCCTAAATCCATGGTAAATTCCATGGGAGAGCACATGGTTTTGAGAAAAGCACTTGTGAGGTGTCCCTTGGCCATTAATGCCTTGTCCCCTCACTTTCCCTATAAATACCAAGGCCTCCTCTCATCCATTCGACTCAAAAACCATCCTCAACGATGTTATGGTCTTCTTACCTCCCAAGGCATCCTCCCAAGGTTCCCTCAAGCCTCTCAAGGTCTCAACCTTTGAGTTTTAAGAGTTACATTTAAGGTAAGGGATCCGACCTCTCTCTTTCTTTTCATGTAATCTCTTTTATGTCATTCCTTTTATGCTCCATGTTCTCATGTGAGAGGATATTCTTTTATATTCCTCTTACTTCCCTTTTCATGTTTATATGATGAGATATCCCCTCTTACTCTCATCATTTCGTTTTATGAAAGTTTAAGTGACGCCGTTATGCTGCAGAATTTTTAAGGGATTCTTTCACCCTTCTCATTTTTCAAGTTCTATTTTCATGTCAAGTCTTTCAAGTTCCTTTTTATTATATTGGGGTATGATATCTATATCTATCATACTGATCTCTTATGATAATATTATGAGAGACCCTATTTTATCTTTTCAAATCCTTTTTTATTGAAGTTTAAGTGACGTCGTTAGGCTGCCAAATTTTTATAAGAGAAATCTTATTTTTGTCTTACTTACATGTTTTTAATTTCAAATGTTATGTCCATAAAATTTCATTAACATGATTCATATCCCTTATATTGTGTCACCCTACTATTTTATAGATCATTTATGAGTGTTTGACCCATGTCCCCTCTCTTTTCAATGTTTTCTAAAACCTTGTAACATAGCCGTTATGCTGCAGAATTTTCGTCTCAAAATGCCTCTCTCTTTTTTTTCAAAATTATTTTATGTTATTAAGTGAATACTCAAATCTCTTATTTATATAGGGGTATTCACATATATATCAAAATGTTCTATTTTAAATTCTGGGATTTACATCCATGAAACCCACTTTCCCTTTCCGTGGATTTAAAGTGACATAATGATCATGTCATTAAAGCAGTTTTTAAAACGTTATGATTATGAAATGAAACCCATTTATTTTATGATATATGGGTTGTTTATGAAATGATTTATGATGATATATGTGTCTCACATGATAATAAAGACATGTCAAGGGTGCACCCAGATAGCGCTCCAATGCATTGGGTAAAGACTTAATCTCTAGAGATGACTTTTTATACTGATACCTTGGTGAATAACCTTGGTAATTTTTAAAGACACCTTGGGGATGGACCTTGGTGAAATGAAATGATTTTCAATATTAAATGTTGCAGCCACATCTTCAAGTTATGAAAAATGTTATTTTTATTATGATGTATCCCATGATTTCTTTCTCATGCCTTAATGTTCTTTTCATGTCCTTATTGAAGTATCTCAAGTTCACATGAAAAATGTTTCTCTTGTTTCCATTACTGGGCCTTCTGCTCACCCTTTCTTTTGATGTATCTCCCCAGGTTATGAGATGCAGTAATGAACCTAGGATGAACTTAAATAGAATCCTTTCAAGTGTTTAAGAAGAATGTTTTATGTTGTTTTCATGTATTATGTTCCTTGTTTCCAAGACACTAAACCTTATAGATCCTCAGTTCCGTGTAATGAAATGAAAGTTTATGTTATAAAAAATGGGATGCTATATACTCGATCACACCCTACATGTCCTAACTATGGAGAATAATCCCAAAGGTGGGAAAATATCATACTAAGGTCCACTATCAATATCAAAATAATAAAATAGTGTATAAAACATTCTCGGATATTTTGATAGCTATTCTAGGTTCCCATGACATGTCTAAAATGGTGGTGATCCATGAATGTCAATCAATTAATCACATATATATAAAAAAACAATATAACACATGATTTACACATAACAACACTTCCCTAAAACCACCCCAAGGATCCTTTGACTTTAAACCATCAATACATGATAGCATTCTGATACTAAGTATTTTACTACCCATTTCATAATGGGAAAGGAAAGAGCCACATCGTAGGGAGTGTTTCCAAAGAAAACCCAGTTAAAAAGTGCCAATTGAGCCTCACATATCCTTTGGGTGAAAAAAAATCTAAGAGATCAAAACAGACAACTTATAATTTCATTAAATATTTAAAACACATTTGGAAATCCAAAACATCATTTTAAAACTACAAACCACTTATAATGTCCAAGAATTAATTTTTTTGAACACTTAGCGTGCAAGGCTATGTAAAAAATTTAAGAAAAATTTAATTCAAAGAGGAAACAACATTATTTCATTCCAAAGAATCCTTCAAACATTATATATTACTAATTAGTATCAAATTAAGGTATAAAAATCAAGAAATCAATGATTCTTGAATTTAAAGGCCAATGTATAGGGAAAAATCTCAATCTAAGATGCCTTTGATAAAGACCACTTCACAATTTCATACACATGCACCTTTATATATATATATATATATTTACGCCATGGTCTAATGAACATGTTACCCTCTCAATGAGGTAATATGTATAATGAGGGTATACATATTCACATATGTACCTATGCCTATGTTTACAAGCCTTCAAGGAGCTACAAGAACTTCCAAATAAAAAAGAGGGAAACACAACTCACCAAAAGACCCCAATTAAAATTAGAACAATAAAAAGGGGTGAAAAAATACTTACTAAAATATCAACAGAAAAAAATGGAGTGAAAAACTTTTCCTTTGGAAGAATATGACAAAATGCCCATGAATATGTCTCTATGGACCCATAATATTCCCTAATAATGGAAGAAATATGTAAAATTGGGTTACCAAATTAACCTAATGTTTTTCTGGATGAATAGTGCAATAAAGAGAGGGAAAAAAATCATTAATATAAAGGAATAGAGAAGTTGAGACCTTACCTTGGAGTGTCAATGAAGAATCTCCAAAAAATTCTAGATAAATTGTTGGAGGAGAGGAGCTCGTGAGAGGGGGTGGCACATGGCTATGGAGTAAGGGAGGGGAGGGGATGTCATGCGAGGTAGAGGTGAGGGTGGCCACATAGGTTATGTTAGAAGAATTTTTAGGTTAATTAATTTTATTTCTAAAAAAAGATACCACTCACATTTTGGGTTGTACGGTTTGGAAACCCATTCATCAACCATGGACATTCTACTAGACTCATGGAGAACCCCAATTGATTGGTTACATATTTTGTAAAACAAAGTGCCAAAAATGCATTTTTATTTATCAAAAGTTGAAGAAGTTGTCACATGGTTTCCACATAATTTGGAAAACGGTGTTCCTTAAATATACGATAGGTTCTGTTTGCCAAAAAACTCCCAATTTCAAGAAAAAACCCTCGAAAGGGAGAAATAATAGAGAATAAAAAATAAATAAAATTATAGAATAGTTTTGGATCAAGAATTGACATGCCAATAAATATATAATGATTTATATGAGAGTCTAATTAAAGATTATATTGGTGTTTTTAATGGAAATACTTTTTTGTATTTTATGATTTCAATTCTAATGTAAGATTCAAGTATATATTTAGTTTTTAAATGATACTAAACTATTCAATCCTTTAGAATACAATAATTTATATCTATTACCAATGTAATAAAGTAACCAAAGACTCTAGGATATTGGGGTTGGGAACTTTCATTTTTTATTAGAGTAGGTTTAGTAGAAAATTTAGAAACTAGATTTAGGAAAATGTATATTTTAAAAACATAACCCTATAACAGTATTTGAGAATATTGCCAAAGAAACCAAGCTTATGATTTTTTGATTAGTTATATGTAAAATTTAAATTTATGTTAATTTTTTCACTAGATTTTAAATTATACATTATGATTCATAATATAATCTAGTGTATTCCATTTACAAGAAATGGAACCATGTGGAAGTAATAGAAAATGTATCAATGCGTGCAATCCATATAGGGATTTCCATCCTAGAGAGGATAATGATGTTGGTTTTGGAGCTACAGCTGGAGTTGAATATCTTATAACTATAATGGAATAGTTGAATCTAGTTATGAAAAATAACTATACCCATATAGAGCAACCATAAGATAAAAAACGTGGTGTAATAATGTTAGACCACTTTCAGAGACAATAACCACCATCATTTAATGGGAATAAAAATCTATTTATAGTTAATAAATTGAAAAGTTCCTTAGATAAAATATTTATTTATTTGAGAAGTAATGAAAGATAGATGGTTGTCATGAAATTTTACTAAATATCAAGGTATAAGGATCAATGGTGGTCATTTATTCAGAACAATAAGGAGGAGGAGGAAATAGAATACATTAAATGGAAGAAGTTTAAGGAACTTCTGGAAAATTATTTTTCTCAGGAATAGTGAGAGGATACGGAGATACAATTCTTGAGTCAAATACAAAAGGAGGATGAGAATTTTTTTAAGTATGAAGCTAACTTTATAAGGTTATAAAGGCATTTTATAAACTACATAAATATTCTAAAGATAAATATTGACCATTTATTCAATATAATTAGTCCAATTCATTATATGGAACTAGTCTCCCAAACATTCTCATCATATGAGGATATAATATCATTTTATATCAATATAGATAAATAATTCTCTATTTCTTATGTATTTGAAGTGAAGAAACCTAAGAATAATGATTATGAGTAATCTAGTTAATGAAATAAGTAAATGGTGTAAAATTTAATAATATAATTTATAACTTGCAATAAATGTGAAAAGAAACATCATGGAACATGTTTATTAGAAATTAGATATTTCTACAAGTGTAGAAGAAAAGGCCACCAGGCCCATGATTTCAAAGGAATGAAAGAATATGGAAATGTGAACTTATTTAGCTATAAGAAGATGGAAAAATATCAAAAAAAAAATCAAAGGCGTCAAAGGAAGTTTCCCTAGAAAATACCAAGGGATAAAGGTCAAGCTTATGTGATCACAAAAGACAAGTATGAATTTCTTAATGATGTGGTTGAAAGTAATTTAATCATATTATAAGATTCAGATAATTCATTATTTGATTCTTGATCATTAAATTCTTTTATATCTTCTTTTTTTCAAAAAATTATATATTTCAGCTCCCCTACATTCTTTTAAGTGTGATAAGACGTACAATAAGATCCAAGTCCCAAGAGTTAAGGAAATTTTTGTATGGTTTCTTAATGATTTAGGTGCACCCAATTTGAAAGAGAAGTCCTCAGGAGGTCCCTACTCCATAAATGCTATCTCCTTTAGTGAGACTGTTAAGGGCGGAGGGGTGAATTCTGGCCAGGTAACTGTGCAACATTTAGTCCAGGGTGGTGTGGGTATTACAGCTGAAGGAAGGGTTCTTGGGGAGATACAAAACATGAGCGACATGGGGGCAGTGTCTCCGCAACACCGGGTTCCTGTCTTTGAAAAGATCCTACGTATATCTTGATACATAACAGTTTCTCAGC
Organism: Viscum album; assembly: GCA_963277665.1. Classification (NCBI taxonomy): domain Eukaryota; kingdom Viridiplantae; phylum Streptophyta; class Magnoliopsida; order Santalales; family Viscaceae; genus Viscum; species Viscum album. Next base: position 1,285,482,459 of record OY728137.1, read on the forward strand.
ACAAAACCAGGATGGGAAAGAGAATGTGGACTCTGAAGGATGGAAAACCATTATCCCAAGATGGAAGCACAAATAGGCCAGTTCGAGACACACATATGATGAGGAATCTGGCGAAATAGAAGGGGATTTTCACCTAGACCCGGTCTACGATCAAGACACTCTTGTGGGAATTGGATTAAGGAAAGGGAAACAAGGAAGCATCATGACTGGGAGTCCTCAAGGGGGAGAAAAACAAGGAACCCATAAGGATTATTCATACACTCCAAAGACTATAGTCACCAGGTCGTCAGGGAAGGCAGCATTTAAGAGTTGTATCTCAAGGTCCTCCATCGACAGCAGGTGTGGAACTGGCCTCCAAAATGATTAGTAAGAAGAATCAATCAGCTATCATGGGAGATGCTAAGGGCCAGGAGTGCTCAGGGATGGATAAAGGCCTGGAAAAAGAGGGAAGACAATGGGAAGAAGGGTGGTAGGAAAACCAGGCAAGAGATTTAACTTCTCAGGTTGAAATGGTGGGGGTGTTGGGGGAGCAGGATAAAAGTGGTGGTGCTCAACTGGTGACTACTACTAGTTCACAACACATAGATGGTACAGTGGCCATATTTAAGAAAAAGGACCTCCTTATGCATTCTAATGAAAAGATGGTGGATACTGACTTAACCATTAAAGCTTCCAGAGAGGATTTAGAAAGGATGGTCAGACGTCCAATGTAACTGGATACAAACACGGAACTTAGTGGATGGATCGAGAACCAATTTTTAATTTTGACGAGAGGCTTTAATGAATAGAAAATAACAGTGGAGGAGTTCTTAAAGACAAGGCATCAACTGGCCCAACATTTTGAAGGCATTCTCAAATATGGTCATAACAAAGAGGTAATAGATCTATCCTAGAAACAATTAAGGGAGGTTGCATCTAATAAATTTAAGTTGTCCTTTAATGGTTTTGGTATGTGCTACTTCGTTTAATGCTTCTAGTTGTACTAGATGGTTTCACACTTTTTTCTAAAAAGTGTTTTAATAAAAAATTAACTTAGTAGTATTATTGTTTTATTTAAAATTTTAATTGATTAGCTAAGATGTAAAATAAGGTTACTCATAAATGGGTTATGTTTATTTGGTAAAATGAATGTGAAGAATGTATTGAAGAACTTAAGAGTATATTAGTGAATTCTATAATCTGTACTCTACCATTGGAAAATATTGGATTTAGGATTTATAGTGATGCATTGATGAAGGGACTTGGTTGGGTCATTTTCAGAATGATTGAGTTATTTTCTATGCGTTAAGGTAGTTAAACACTAATTAACAAAATAATATAACTCATGATATTGAGTTAGTAGCTATAATATTTTCTATTAAGATATGAAAAAACTATCTCTATGGTAAAATATGTGATATATATATATATAGATATATCATTAGAGTTTGAAATACATATTCTCATATAAAGAACAAAACCCGAGGAAAAAGTGATGGATCAAACTACACAAGGACTATGATTTGTCGATACACTACCACATAGGGAAAGAAATTAAGGTAACATATGCATTGATCATGAAGGATCATGGAGTTTAGAAAAAAAATGAGGATTTATAGGGATATTGTTTTAATGAATCTATTAAAGATGGATATGAGAATTATCAATGAAGGGAAAATGTTGTTATTTTCTCAAATAATTTACAAATCATCATTATTGGAAAAGATAAAATGCTACCAGTCTAATGATGAGAATTTTCAAAAGAAAATTAAATTTGTGAATGATGGGAATTTTGAAGACTCTATAAAAGATGATGTAATTATAAAATTTGAAAATATGAATTTTGTTCCCAATAAAACCGGGATAAAAATAGAATTATTGTATGATTATCATAGTACAAATTTCTCTATACACCTTGTTCAGACCAAGATGTGTAGATATTTAAGGGAACATTTTTTGTGGGATAACATAAAGCTATAAATTTCTGTTTATGTGTTATGATGTTTGGTTTTTCAACTAGTGAAGGCTGAGAGACAACATCCTAGAGGTGTCATGAAACCTCTACCTATTTTTTTATGGTAATATGATGCCATTACTATACAATTTTTCACTAAATTAATAACGACTCCAAGATAGAATGATGTGATATGGGTTATTGTTGATTGACTTAGAAAATATAAAAATTTCCTACCCATAAGGGAATATTTTCCCTAAGATAAACTTATAAGACTCTATATTAATGATGTTTTAAGACTTCTTGGGGCACCAATTTCAGTGGTGTTGTTTCTTGATCCACGATTTACATCAAAATTCTGGAAAAGTCTTCATAAGGCCCTTGATACTGATATTAATCTGAGCTCCACTTTTCACCCTCAAATAGAAGGGTCGTCAGAAAGGAATTTCTAAATATATAATACATGTTGAGTCTTTCTCACTTGAATCCCATGTTATATGTGATTAGTATTTAACTTTTCATGAATTTTACTATAACAATAGCTTTCATTCAAGTATTCAAATTGTTCTATAAGAAGCTTTATGTAAAAATATATGTTATACACTATCTTTTTGGGATGAATTTGATTAAAGGAATATTTTAGGCCTAGAACATGTTGAAGAAACAATGAAAAAGATAAAGACTACTTAAACCCATATCTAATAATATCAAAGTTGTAAAATGTTCTATGCTGATAACTTGAGGAATTAATTGCAAATTAAATTATGAGATCACATTTTCTTGAAGGTATCTCTATAGAAGGGTGTTATAATATTAAGTAATAAAGAAAAACTATTCCCAAAGAACATAAAAACTTTTGAAATGCAATAAATAATTGAATATGTGGCTTACCATTTCGAAATTCTCCCTATCCTTTATAAAGTAAGTGATGTTTTCCATATATCTCTATTAATGAAGAACATTCAAAACCGAATACATGTTGTCACTTTAAAATAAATATAATTGGAAACTAATTTAGCTTACTATGAAGTGCTTATCCAAACTCTACACACTGGAGAACATGTGTTGATAAATCAGAAAACTCGACTAGTAAAGGTGCCTAAAAGAAATAAAAAGATGGAAGAGGAAACATAGGAAAATGAGAAAATTATGATGAAGAACTAACTAAATATATTTATGAGGTTAAATTATAGAAATATTGATGATGAAATTCTTTTATGGAGGGAAGAATTTAACACCCCTATATAATATGGTATGTGTCTTTGAGCTAAATTTAATCTCCTCAATAACTTCTATTTCATGCAATTCCAAGTTCAAATGTATCATGGTTTATTATTTTGTGAATGTTATAACATAGAAATTAAATTAGAGAGAATAAATAGGGCTAAATAAATTTAAAAAAAATATGTGGTATATATATATATTTATAGAATAAATTCTTTTCCTATCAGTAAAAAAATAAAACAAATTAATAAAAAAAGTGTTCTCCTGAAATACTATTTTTATGCAATATATCTATATAATAATAAAGTAAAATAGTCTCTATTGGTTAATAATTTTAATGAAATTTATATAGTTAATATTTTATAAAATGTTTTAACAATAATATAATATTTTCACTATTCATGGGATAAGAATAAATCAAGTTTTATTCTTAAAAACAACATTTTCTAAAATGATATTTTGATCACATTTTGCACAATTATTTTGAAATTAATTTATTCCACTTATTGGTATTGAATTTTATAAAATTAATTACATATTTATAATCATATGGTTAAAATTTAGAAATTGGTCCCATTTTATTATTTGTCAAATTGAATATTAACTGTTTTAAACGTTTTCACCTCACTAAAGGGTAAATTGAGTTAATCTACGATAAAAATAAGATCTAAAGCCATAATTATTCGTCTTAATTGTTATTGGATGAATTTTATTCTACCCTTATCATATTAATCTAAATTTTGAGTTGTTTAATGAACATATTTACATGAAAAGTACTTATATATCATTTAAATCATTGATAGTTACAAAATGTCTCTCTCTTGGTTTTTAATATATTTTTTTGTGTCTACACAGGGACAAAAGATTAATATGAATGAACATAAATATATATTTTTATTTGAAACAAATTATTTTGGTTATATAAAATTATTTTTAATTTTTCGAAATTATATAATTACCTTAAATTCTTGTGAAATTACAATACGATATTTTTTTAATTAACAGAAAAATAAAATAAATGATATAAAAATATTATATTTGATAAAATTTGAAGGAGTTAATGTGGGAAATGAATTTTATAGATCTATATAAAATATTATAGAGGTTTTAAAGAATTATATGATATTCCCCCTTTGTCTTGATGTATTTGGTTTCAAATTAAACGAACAATGTCAAAATTGGGATAAATGATAATTTATCCAAATAATATTTTATTAAATTTTTTAAAATTAATAAAAATATTTTCTTGATCCATTTTAAAGTAATACTGTTTAAAAAATAATTTATGTTCCATTTATTAGTCTTTTTTACATTTATATTTATATTATTAAGCCTTTTTATTAAAATAGTGGTTACCATGGTTAATGTATAAAATAACTAACCAAGGGTTTAATCAAAATGATATGTTTTAAAATGAAAAAAATTGTCCAAATTATATTTTTGGATCAGAATAAAACCCTATAAACCCATATATTTGAATTAATTTCTATTTTGAGCCATTTTTCATGATAATTAATTTATCGTAATTTAATCATTTGAGAAATTCTAAAACTTCCCCTGAACTCAATTATAAATGAGAACCTCCTCCATCACTTATTCAAACATTATCAATTTAATTATATTTCAAACAATTGGTAAAGGATAATGTCGCTCGTGCGTACGTGTGGACTACCATCTGCACGAAGTGATGAGATTTGTTTTCAATTCTATTTCACTTGGATGGTAATAAGGATAGATTTAAAAAATATATGTGATATATATTAAATAATTATTATATAATTTTATTATTAATGTTTAAATATCTTTGTTTCCATCCATAGAATAATAAAAACAATGTTCATGTGTACGTATGACCTACCGTCTCCATGAATAGTGTAATACATTATTCCTTATCTGCCATTAATGGATTAACTTAAATAAAAATATAATGAATATACATGATATTTATGTCAGTTTTAAAATTTGGGATATGATTTAACCTTTGTAAATGTATAAATAATAAACTACTCTACAAAAACATACATGAAAATTGAAGCAGTTATTACTTGAAATAGAGATTTTTAGCCAATGATTATTAAGAAGTGGTTAGAAAAAGATTAGATTTATGTAAAATATTGTATGATATATTTGATTATGGTTATTTAATATGTTTATAGTAAATAAATATTCATTATATAGGAGTTTTTAACACATAAAAATATGTTAAACACAGGGTAAGAGTTTATTTCACATTCTATTCAACATTCATGATTGTTTATGTTTAAGTTCCCATTGAAGAATATTTATCTTCCATATATATGTTTCTTAAAAATGTTTTCAAAAATATTTTTACTATTATACTATGATTGTTTAATTTCATTTTCACCCATGTTTTATTTTTTAAAAATGGTTTGAAATAATATTATTTTCATTTTTGAAATGAGATGCTTTGTGAATTTTTTAACAAAAATATAGAAGGAATGGTTTTTTAACTTATATGCAATGAGAAGATTTTAGTGAAATCATGAGTCTTTAAGGATTATAATCTTCATTTACATGTTTATATGATTATTTTTAAATAATTTTTTTCTTTTATATGTGTATAGTTTTTTAAAAATTGGTGATTTTAAAGTGAAGAGGATATTTTCATTAAAAGTTTTCCAATGCCCTTTTTAAATTATATTCATATATAAAAACATAATTTGTTATATATTATACTTTATTGAGGTTATTAATTTATTGTAACATCATTAATATTTTATTTCATGGTTTATGATTATTTTTATTGGATATTTACAATTTTGATACCATTCTCTATATTACATTGGATTGTTCATCAATATGTATATCGATTAGGGAAATTATTTAAATTTCATATGCCAGTTTTAAGACAAATGTTTATGTTGAATATATTTCACCATTTTCATAAGAGGATTTCATTGGACTTAGTAAGTGACTGGGGATGCTATATCCCCTCAATGCATCACTTGGTCTCATGAGATAAACTAGATTGGGTATTGACTGAGGCCTTATTCATTTATGTAAGTTGTCTTGGAACAAGGCCTCAAGAATATGTTTATGAAGTCCAAAATTATGAATTTTCCTAATTATGATATTTGTTATTGATTTCAATGTGATTATTTTGTTAGTTTTTATATCGATGAATATGTTTTTTATCATGCGATATCAAATTAATTTATTTCCATTTACTTCATGTCATATTATTCTTGCATTAGTTAGCTTCTGTTGTATTCATTCCCTAACAGAACATATGATCTCACCCTTTTTTCAATTTATATTTCCACAGGATTCCAAGAATTATATAATGATTGATATGTAGGGATAATATAAGTGTATAATAGTATTTTAAAATTAAAAAATAATTGGTATTTTATTCATTCAATTGTAATATATGATTCATGTATGTATCTTGTTTTCCAAGACTTATAAACTATTAAATATTTAGGATGTAATAATTTTTATATAATACTAATTTAATAATGTAAACACCAACTCTAGGCTATCGGGTTTAGTGTCTTTACATGTATAGATATCTGAAAGAGTATTTTTGGTGGGAAAACATGAAGATACATATTTCAAAGTATGAATCTTGGTGCTTGGTATGTTTAAATGTTAATGTGAAAATATAGAAGTCTAATGATATGTTATACCAATTACCAATACCAAAATGGAAATGGGAAAACATCACAATGAATTATTTCATTGTGCTCCCCAAAATTTTAAATGGCCATAACACTATTTGGGATGTAGTCAAATGCCTTATAAAGTCATCAAAATTTATTGCTATCTAGGAAGATTTATCTCTTAACTATCTTTCCATAATATACATTAAGTATGTTGTAAGGTATCATGGAGTAACACATTCTATTGTATCTGATTGGGATTCAAGGTTAACCAGGAAGTTCTAGGGTTGTTTACGGATGGTTTGGAATATATAGATAAGTTTCAGTATTGATTATCTTCATTAGATAGATGGTTAGTTTTATAGAACCATTTAAACCCTAGAATATATGGTGAGATCTTGTTCTATGGATTTAAAATTTTGTTTGGATGAATAAATTCCTCAGGTTTAGTCTTCTTACAATAATATATTTCACTCAATAATTCAGATGGATCCTTATGAATTCCTCTATGGAAAAAGTGTAAAACTCTTTCGTGCTAGGATGAAGTTGGAGAAAAAAATGATATTATTATTTTAGATAGCTTAGTAAATAAAGGATAATATTTTAGCTATTCTGCAGCACATCAATATAGCTTATTGCTTTTTTCTTCCACCATAATGCTCTAAAGTTCACGATGTTTTCTACGTATCTCTCCCAAGGAAGTACATACTTAATCCTTCACATGTATTGAAATCAGAGGTATTACCAATGGAGCATGATATTTTCTATGAATAACATTCAATAGAAATCATTGAGTATAGATATAAAGTTCTATGGAACAAGATTACTCACCCAGTTAAAGTATCTGGAGGAATAAAAAATTTGAAGAAGCTACATGGGAACCTGATCATGTAATGAAATAGAAATATACGAATTTGTTTGTATAAGAGTAACTTAATTCTGAGGGTGAAATTTATTTTAAGGGTGGTGGGGGTGTTATAATGTAACACCCTGATATTTTATGATATAAATTTCTTTTCAAATAAACTTAGTTTCTTTGATAGCTTATGATACAAAAAATTCCAAATCTAAATGAAAAGTAATATAGTACACCTTAAATTGGTGGAGTGAATAGGAAAAACTAAATTTTTAAATTTTTTGTAATGTTTTTAGATAAATAAAGTATATTGACATTTAATTACTCATTTTTAGTAAAGTATTTATATGCTTCAAAAAATACATTTTTTCTTCAAAAATAGTTATATTTTTTTTGTGAATACTATATAATTAAATTTTCCAACTATTTAAAAAATTAATTGAAAAAATTAACTTCATTTTGGAAATCAACATGTCAAAATTCTCTTAGAGATAATTTTTTTGATTTTTATAAAAAGATTAATTATTTAAGGAATATTTATAAATATTTATTTTTATTAACTATATTTTCATTTATATAATTTTAAAAGTTCCATTTTGTTTTATTTTTTTTTGATTTTTTAGAGATAAGTTTTTGTGATTTTTCATGTTTTTTGGATTTAATTTTATATTAATTTATACCTATAATGTGAATTGAATTCAATAAAACAAATTCAATACTTATAATAACCATTTCTCTGTTTTTAATGAGGACACTTTTTTATAATAATACATATTAAAAACAGTAAAAATGTTTCACAACCATTAAGGTAAAAACGGGTTTACCAGGGGGGAAGTTAACCAAGAGGTAAGGGTAGGTTTTCCACTTGAAAATTTATAAATACAAATTTATGGACATATTTTTACCTCATAATATCTTACCTTCAAATATCTGGCCATTTGTAAGCATTTTTGTTGAGAATTAATTTATTATATTTTAATATCTTACGAAATTTCAAGTGTTTCCTCTCCCCAAATTATAAAATAACACCTCTACCTTCTCATATTTAAAACAAATTAATCCATAAATAGCTACCTCATGATATAGAGGTTCTTATTTCTCATAAAGACCAACCAAAGGGTCTTTAAGAGGAGGACTGAAGGATTTCTTTCAAAAAAGTGGTAATTACCTACACATATCACTTTCTTTTTTTACTTCTTATTTTACCGATGATAAATATATGGTATTTATCATTAAATAATTACTTAAGTATAATAAATATACTTAAATATTATTATTTTTATTATACAACCACCAAAATGAACCCTCTATTTAATCAAATCTGCAGTAAAATTATCACTTGTGTGTACATGTGGACTACTACCTCCATGTAGTGATAAAATTTATTTCTTATCACCATATTTAAGGTATGGTTATTATAATGTATTTAACTTTTATATAAGATATTTATAAAATAATTATACTTCTATAAATATCATATAACATCTACCTTCTAACCTTACAATCTAGTGGAAAATACTAACAACGCTCATGTGTATGTGTGGACTACCACCTCCATAAAGCAATGAGATTTGTTTTTCATATCTGTTTTAAGTGGATGGTAATAATGATAGATTTAATGAATATATAAAACATATATGATAAAATAATGATGATATAAAGGTTAATTATTATTTACCTTCCTTTCATTCCATCCATCGAATAGTGAAAACAACGTTCATGCATACGTACGACCACCCATATATGAATAGTGTAATTCATTTTTCGATCTATATATTTTATGGATGAATATATATATATATAATTAATTTATTTTATATTTATATAATTATTAGAATTATAGATATTATGGAAACATGATCAAATTATAAGGAATGGAACTACCAAACCAAAATTCTCAAGAAAAATGAATAAGTTAACACTGAAAAAGGATAATTTTAATAAAATATTATTAATAAATGAGTGTTGAAAGATAATAAGTGGATAATATAAGATATTTTAAGTATTTACATGAATCTATTATAGAACTATAAAAAATTTAAAATTTATTATATATGAGGTTAGAGTGCTTTCAAAGAAAGTGGATCTTGAGGTAAGGGTTTGATATTATAATCTCATTATTTATTAAGATTGTTTATGATTAAGTTTTCAATGATAAAATTTCATAGTAATCCACTAAATAAAGTCATGAATTTTCATATACTACATTTATTTCATTATGATGCATTTTTTCCTCTCAAATTTCTCTCTTTATATACTAAATATACAGAAAGAAAAATTCTAAGGAAAATAGATATTATTTAGTGTTTCATTTGAAAAATCTTTTTCTTCTCTATATAAGTGTTCTAAAAATGTTTGAAAGATTTTTTTAAACATTCTAATATGAATTTTTAAATTAATTTTTTCCCTTGATTTATTTTTTAATTTTTTAAAAAACAAATCATCTTGTTTTTTTAATGAGGTGTTTTTTGAATTTTTTACAAAAGTGTGCAATGAATGTTTTCTTTTATCTTACATGACATGAACATAATTTACCACATCATATATAATCATTTTTTTGAATGTTACATTACGAGTTTCCTATTTTATTTTAAAATAATACATATTCTTTAATATTTGGAAATTTTTTATAATAGAAATATGTTATTTTAAAGTGGAAAAGATTATTTTTCTAAATAAATGATTTAAGTGATATTTTATAGGAATTTTTTTATCCATGATGACATCATTTGACTTTAGATAAATTTATATTGGGGATATGATCCAATGATACTTTCCTTATTATTTCTCTTTATATTTTATGATAATGATGAAATGATGTTTATGAAATCCTTTTCTTTCCCACAAGTTATGCTATGCTGAAATTATGAAATTTTTATGAAATCCATTTCTTTTACATAGGTTATGCTATCATGATATGTTTATGAAACTCATTTCCATTTAATGGGTTTTTATATAGTTATTTTATATGTAACATAAATGCTTTATTTTCATTATTTTATGGATGTGTGAATTGTTTTATATCCCTATAATGAATTTGTTAAAGATGGCTATATCATGACGCAAACAAAAAATATATTGTGGAGTGAACCTATTTCAGTAAGGGACTATATCTACTATGATAGTATGGGTGTGAACATTGACTATTGTGATAAAATAAAGAGTGAACTCAATCCACTATGATAGTCTTGGCAGTGAGCCTTAACTAATAAAGAAATTATTTTCTTTATTTATGTTTATTCCATAAATCTATGTTTTATTACAATTTTATTATCTCATGGATTATGTTGATTTATTCCATTATGATTCTTGGATTATGAAATGCCAAGATTTATGTTCTGACTCAAGACTATGACATATGATATACATGTTATGTTTTTAAAATGTTAATCTCATGTTCTCAAACCCTTTTATCTTGTTATGTTTAAGTGATCATTGATATATTCTTTGTTTACCATTAATAATAATTTGAGATCACTCTTTTTTATATTCCTTTTCTTTAATTTATGAAGCTATATTTTAAATAAGTTATGTATAATATGGGTGTTAGTTAAGAAGAATAGAGTAGGAGATTGTGTGGACCTCATATGGACAAGTTGTTTATGTATCCATGTTTCTAAAGTCACTAGACCTATATGATTCTAGAATAGATCATTATGTTATATAAAACACATTCATCTAATAAGATGTAATATCTATTTATGAAAAATATGGGTTTCTATATTCCTATTCCAATAACACTGGGGTGAGGGAAAATTACCCAACCATACACTTGTAGACCAGTCTTCCAAAGGCATATGTGGAGACCCCCTATAACTAGGGAAAACCTTCACCGAAGTACTATCACCCTGAGCATCATTTCTCCCTAGTACCAGTTGGGTGAATCCTTCTCACTAGGTCCAGTATCACTTGGTTGAATCAATGTTAGTCTCCCTAGTACCAATTCAGAAAATCATTGTCACTCTCCTTAGTATTACTTGGTTGTGGTATTATTATATCATTTTAAAATATAAAACCATACATTTTAAACACTCATGCCAAATAATAATGCACAACATGGATTCTATGGTAGAGTATTCCTTCTCCCAACTTTCTCATCATCACCTCCCATTATAATTTCCTCCTATAAATCAAATTAATTCATAGAATTTGGGATTTAAACACCATCATTCTCTTCTTTCGATCTTGAATTTAATTGATAAAAGGTTTATCCCATGTGTTACCCTAAATAGATATAATTCTCATAGACTTTTCAATCCTACATTCCCTTGATAATGGGGGGGCCAAATCTTAAGGACATAAATGATAATTCACTAAGAATATACAATAATACATTGTTGACCCAGGTCTAAGACTAATTAGTTTGGGTGCCTGGTGGATGCATGAGTCCACCTAAAGAGGAGGAAACCTTAACTAACATAATATCTAAATATTCAAATTTTTTCCCATGATTGGGATTAGTCCTCTTGTATGCTGCCTAAAATTGGGGGGTGTATGCACCTTTCCAATCCCAACTTTATATTGGATATGTAATCTCTGATAGTGCCACTATTGACGATGACCACCCTTTATCACTCTCTTATACACTCTTAATTAGAACAACACATCTTAACACATAATCCCTAAAAACATTTCTAGGATATGCAAATTTAAATCTCATAACATAATTTATTAATTACATAAAAATGAACTACATAACATCATCCTCAACAAAAGATATTAAACAGTAAAATACCTTTTGTGAAAAACCCCATGATTCTCTATGTGAGGAGTGTAATATGCCTCATGTGACAAGCATAAGATGATTCTGTACACTATATGTGATTCTTCCTTAGTTATATTACCAATAAATTATTAATTTTACACTATCATATAATGTGCTTAATCATATATCACATCTTGTTTCTAACACTGAGCATGACTCACATGGGTTTAGAGATCTATGTTGATCATACCATTAAGGAAATTAATAATTTCTCCAATTTGGGCATCATATATGGTATAAATCCATAACCATTATCTCAAGGAAGAATCATATGTTTTAGACCCAATAAATATGTTTTGGCCAAATTTTTTTGAACATACTTTCCCCTACAACATGATGTTAAACTGCATGGACAACGCCTTGGTCGCATGATATAAAACTACCAGACAAAAACTATAGTGCATGATGTTAAAATTTATGGTTCAGTCCATTCATATGAACTTAAACTGAGTCACTTGAACTAAAAAATATTTTAATCCCATTTTTATGTGATATGTAGAATTTATCTCCAAGGATAAAATATAATATCACCCATCTTCTATTCCATCCCCATTAGAAATGTTCCTTATGATATTATCTACATCCATCCATTGTTTGGTTACATTCACATAAGTTTGGACACTCTATTCATTAGGTTTATAATTCTTATGGATGATCCTACTATTTGGACATATTCCTGATAATATTAGGTCCACACTCATATGGATATATTCCTTCCAAATATTATCATATAATCCTCATCAAAACATATTCCTAGTGGGGACTATCCATATGAGGACGCATTCTTTATGAGACAAACTATAACTTGTGGAGACATATTCCCCTCAAGGTTAATCAGAAAGGGATTATCATCCATATGTACTACACTAACCATTACAAGTCATATTTTAACTAGTCTTCCTTATAATATAACATTAAACCATATCTATCGATTCTCATTACACAACCTTAAAAGGTATAACATACCCTATTAAGATGAACTGAACTATATGGGTTCTGATACCTTTTTAAAGGATATATAAGAGGTCCTTTTTATGGTCCTAGTCCCCACACTAAATACTTTTACCAGTTACATGGATGGAGATAAACTCTAGGGCACTCAATTGTGTATCTTAAAGCCATAGTGACCTATATACTGGCACTATTAAGTGACAATAATATTAACATAGAGATCCTCTGTTACATTTAGATGGTTTCATCAATGTAAAACGCTTATACATATAGATTTTAACATTTATAGGACACCTATGATATGTAAAAACATTCAAATTGACACATTATAATAATTGATTTTGGTAATGGGGGTAACTAGTCCCATACCTGAATTTGGGAAGTATTAAAGTACATGAATTAAATGTATAAAAGAGTCTAGAAGTTTGAAATAATTTCCCCCAACATGGTGAGATAATATTAGCCTCCCATAATCTCGACCAATTTGAGTTCATAAGAATATTTATTTAGAAACCCTGATGATAATTCCTTTTGAAAGATAGTCCATAAAAACATCTCTTGTCATGGATATGGGAGCTATTAGGTGTTTTTAGTGGTACAGTTCTTGATGTTGGGAATTTAGTGTGAGAATCTCTAATGCACATGCCTTAACACTTTGAGAAATCAACATTGATTGATTTTCAATTCTCCTTCCAATATACATATAATGGGTTGGGAAAATCATAGACCATTATATTTCACCCTACTCCATAATGAGAAAATTATTTAAAGAATGACTTCATAAAAATAAATTATTTCAAGGATTGGTTCCTCTCATTATAGTTAGTATACTCAATAGGGTTTTATTATGTCAAAATCTCAGAAACACTAATCCCAATGAGAGTGATATATTAAAAGACTCCCACATTAAGCCTTTAAAAAGGTTGAACATGCATATCAATTGATAAAGGCCATGCCTTTAGGATACATTATTTACTACAATAGTGAGAAGATCATTGTTAGAGAATGAATTACACCAAGTTCATGCTCAGACAATTCCCACAGGATGAAGATTGCATTAATAGTGGTCGTCATCACATCTATATGGGAGAAACCCTATCCCAAAGAGATGAGAAGTATTTTTACTAGAATATCCACAATCAGAGTAATTAAATTTCTATAAGGTCTAAAATATTACTAAAATGGAATCAAATAAACCCCAATCCACAAGATTAGGGGTATTTTTACAATAACCACCCCCAAGGAAGTTGGTAATTTTCATACTGGGAAACACTTCACATGAAAAATATTCATATTTCCTCCCCCTCCATGAATCACATTTATCTTTGGGGATGTGTTTGAAAATGGTTTCCAAGGAATTTTTCTTATTCAGACTTCATGAAGAATTCCTAGGGGATTCATGGAAAGTGAAGTTGAAACCTCATAGGGGCCAACCAAAGTGCCCCTCAAGAGGATCACTACTTAAGGGAATTGTGACTTTATTCATGATAGACACTTCAAGGTAGATGAGTACCATTATCCTTATAATGACAACATGATACTAATATCACATTATGTAATGGTAGATGTCATTATTATTGACTATATAGATGATTTAGAGTACAAAGTTGATGTGAAATGACAAGATAAGGATGCTAAAATTTGGAATATAGACCACTCCAAAACAGTTAAATAAGGTGTGTGTGCCTAAAACCAAATTCATGCTAAAAATTTAGGATCTCTCTCAAATTCTTAGATACCACCTCTTCAACAGGATTCAAAAAAAATAAAAGGGAAAATGATTGGATATATACCACCCATTACAAAAAGTAGTATAAACCTTAAAATTGAAGAAACATTTACTAAGTATAAGGAAGAGTTAAATTAGTCATGGAAACTCAATACCAATTTAATCAGGGAAAATACTCCTATTGGGTATAACCTTCAAGAAGAGACTCATATTCCTCAATCAAAAAATCTCCCTTAACAAGAAGAGGATTCCATTCCAGAAAGAGAAGAAATAAGTCATCCAAAGAACAAGGGGTCTAGAAAAATAATTTATCTTTATCCAATGGAAATATTATAACAAGAATCACACCTATTTAGGATTAGACTATATAAATACTAGGAAAGATACCCTAATAAAACTTACACAGGTTGTTAATAGAAAAAATAGCCAAGACCACCATGCCAGTATCTAATTGTCCTTTACCTTAATCAAATTTCATCCAAACCAGATATCCCATCATAGATTTTTTACACTATTTATTCAGTTAGAGATTGAATGGAAGAAATGAAGGGGGGCATTTAATCAGAAAAAATGGAAATTATACCATACCCTAAATAGATGGATAAGAATCATCCTACATTCAAATTAAAAAATAAAAATTTACCAAATTTTAAAGGTACTGGGGACATAGTGAAACATTTAATACATGTTTTATCACTATTTTTCCATATAACAGGATATATAAAAATAATAATTGGAAGTAAATTTCATATTATATATACATAACCTGAACGAACAATCATTTATTTTCTATAACAATCTTCTAGCAAAATCGATCTCATGCTGGAATGACCAATGTCAATAATTCATCCACCAAATATTATCTATATTAAGAAAGATAAAGATAATTGACCATTCAAACTGAAAAAAATGTGAAAATTAGAGTGTCTCGTACATTATTTTTAGGTGGAAGGTATTTACCTATTCTTTGAATATACAACTCCCTCAATAAGAGTTGTTAGGAATCTTTATTTAAAATCTTAGTGATGAGTTAAAAATACTACTCATCCCGGTAAAGTACCTAAGTTCGTTTAGTGAGATTGATAAAATATAGAGGATGGAAAATTAAATTCGGTGGATTAATCCCAATCCTCAACCAATACAAATAATTCCAAGAAAGAGGATTAGAAATGAAAATTCAACAGTAGTTACACTTTATCATTCTATAACCAGCTTTAATAACTAAACGTTTGTAATATTACTTAGTTACCATCTTGAATGATAACACTAAAAACAAAAACTCATTTATTATTAAGGGAGAAAATAGTTTAGTTTCCAAACATATAAAAAATGGAATAAAATATTTTATTGTTTCTGAAATGAGAAATTCATTTGATATTTCATCATGTCCATGTAAATAAATTTGATAGAGTTTCTAGAACCGAGGTATCTTGGTTAGGTGGAGTATAGTTGTAACCCAAATGACTTTCCCAACCAATAAATGTTGGTACAAACTTTTTAGGAGATATTTTTCTTTAGATGTATCCTTTTTAAAATGGAGTAATATGGAAAATTTAAGTTATGAAATCTACCAACATAAGTGGATTGTGTTTCTAACATATAACTAGAAGATGAAAGGGAATGAAAAGAAGTCTCAAATAATTGTGATCATAACTTTCATGATTGGATGATTATAAATATGGTTAAACATGCACATTATATTCTCTGGGAATAGCTAAATAAACCAGTTGTGACCCCAACCAACTTTGTGGAAAATAATCCAATTTCTTCATCACTATTGTCCTCTAAGAGTTAGTATTCAAGGAATTGACATAATAAACATAATAAGAAGGATATATAAATGGGTAAACCCTTTACAAAGACTAATATGGTTCAAAATATCTCAAATTTTATACCTTATATACTATAATGATAGGAAACTCCACACCAAATAGTTCAATAGGAACTATCCCACCAAATGAAACATTTTTCATGTGAAGAGTCTCTTTACAACTCTATCAGTGTGATTCATGTGGAAAATACCTTCTTCAATGAAGACACATATTTAGTTTAATTTAATTTACCTTATCATAATCATGGAGCATAGGGGATATGACGCATAGGCTAAGGGGGTCAAGGACGATGTGGTCCACATGGATCTCATCATGCATTCAATATCCTTAATCAAATGATATATTTTACCATAATCCAGTGATTTTTTTAATGGTATTAATAAAAGAACTTTTCTACCCCTGAGTTGTACAGATCTCAATCAGATCCATTCATATTGGATGACAAACAAGAAAATATACAATCACTCAGCCAATACCAAAACTTGTAAATGTAGAATAAATCTAACTCATAAGTGACAAAATGATCACAAAATTTTGAATAAACATTATAGTTTCTAGAATCGGTGACCCACATTAGGAAGTATTTTGATATCATTCCAACATATCTCTATATTTTAAAAGTCTTTCATTATTAAAATTTTTTTAATAAGAAACTGTATAGAAAATTTTATACCCTAAAGACATTAAATATGAGTTTTTTATCACTGAACTGTATCACATAGAGACTGATCCTGTTGAATTCATGAAATCATATCTTAAATAGAACAAGATTAAGAAACTATTATACAAGGAAACAACATAACCTTTGATGTATCTAGAAAATTCGATGACATCGATGTACATTAAGTTCTAATTTACAACAACATCAAAATTAATATAATTCTAGTATAAATTCTCTGATAATTAGTCCACATAGAATTCAATTTTTCTACTTCTACATTGAGAATATCAAGGTATTATAATAGTAGATTGAATAATCTTAGATGAATTAATAATAGATCTCAATATAGGGATCTCATATATAGAACTAAAATCATCATTATGTAATTTGACACACCTTTCAATGCCCTTTTTGGAATACCATAGTTTTATCGGCCTAAGAAAGTTCATTTGTGTCTCAAATACTATATTAATCAAAAAACAAAGAAATTGTATGATGAAAAGGAAACTATTGAGTAATGAAAATCTTATTAAATCTATGCTAGATTTTATTAGAGAGAATTAAAACAAATGATTACTATTAATGTCGCTCAATCCACTCCTCTAAATGGTTTTGATATGGTGCTATCCAACCCATTAAATGAGATCAATAATGAATATGTACTACCCATAAGTAAAATAGATACAATAACCTTATATTCAAGCATATTTTACAATGTAATCCTGATATTATTCCTATCAATCAAATCCATCTATGGAGAAATAGGAAGATATTTTAAAAATAACAACCAAGGCTTATATGATACCCCTCTTCATCTCATTGTTTCGAAAGTACTCACATAACTACATGGATTGAAAGATACTTCAAAATTAATAGTGAAGAATGAATATTCCGCCACATCTCATGAGTCTCAGGACATCAACACCTCTTATATCCCCAATGAAAATGGATAATAAGGGGATCATGTATAGAATGTCCCTGGAAATGATGTCTATATATTGGAATCCATAGAATTTTAAATTGACACTTTATTAGTGATTAAATATGAATATATTATGATCTCATATATTGATTTCAAGGTTGAAGAAACCAATTTTTTCCTCAATAAAAATAAACATGAAAGTGAACTGACCCATAATGTCGTTAATGATGATTCTCACATATTAACCCCATTAGGATTTGGGGACACCTCTTTGACAACCATTGAAGATAGAAATTAACCCAAACATTATTCTAACTTTGAATATCCTCCTGAATCAAAAAATTCTTTTAATACTGAGGTAATTTAATAAAAAGTATAAGAACTTTAAGATGAATCTCCCAAATCTGGGGAAGAAATCTATTACACTATTGATGAACTCAAATTGGTAAATCTAGTTAAAGGTGAAGATCCACGACCCACATTAATGAGTTTCACAATATCTTTTTAAGAACAGAAGATATGAATTTGTTGATTGAAATAGTGTTAAAATTTATTCAACTATAATTTTAAAAAATTTCATGGAAATTTTCCTAATGTAGAAACTCATAATTTAGGCCTAACTAAGGATCATCACGGTATTAAGTAGGTGACCTGGAGAATGCATTTGACTCATACAACCAAATTAGAAGATAAAGTCAATATAATTATCAAATCTTAATTAAATTAGAAGGTGAAGTACCCAAAATGGATTTCCTATATTATCATAATCTATAATAATAGTAGAAAGATTAAAATCTACATTGATTCTAGGGATCTCAACTAGTATTTCCTGAAGGATGATTTTCTAGTCCAAAATATAAAACTTTTAATTGATTCAACAACTAAATACCAGGCTTTATTTTATTGGGATGGATGTTCAAGTTATAAAAAAATATGAATGGATCTTGAAATATTACACTTCCTTTATAGAACTCTAAGGATCAGACTATTATCAAGTGATTACCTTTGGATTAAATAATGTTGGTGCCATATATCAAAGTGATAAGCACCATTTTTAAACCTTTCCTAGGGAAAACTATGGAATATAATGTAGATGACTAGGATGTTAAATCCCAATATTTTTTTATCTTAGATATTTCTGTATATTTTTAAACAAGTTATTAAAGAACAACCTAAAAATAAACCCTTGAAATATACTTTTTTTGGTTTCTCTGGATTATTTCTTTGATTTTTAGTATGCCATTGTGGCACTAAAGTTGACCCCGGGAGGACTAAAGTGATACTTACCATGTTTTCTTTTCAAATCATTAATGTTTTAAGAGGTATTCGTGGATGAAGTTATTAAATTAGAGACTTCATAAAAAACCTTATAGTCATGTATTTTCCCTACACTAATAAAAATAATAATGGAGTCACCTATGTATGGGATGAAAGTTATTGAGAATATTTGAACAACCTCAAACAATACTTGTCATGACCACTGATATTGATGCCACTTGTCAAAAGAAAACCAATAACTATCAATGTGATTTTATAGAAGAAATTCCATGATGCATTTTTCATGTATAATAATTATGGAAGGAGACAAAATCCTCTTTAATTTGTTACTAGAACCATTCTATATTTCAAGACTTGATGTTCTAATATTTAGAAGAACAACCAAAAATTGATCTTTCTAGTTCATATTTTGAAAAAATACCTTCAACATAACAAGTTAAATTAGGTCTCTCATATTTACCCACCCATTAATATTATTAATAGTCTAATTTTTACTAGACATATGATATGGTGGGAGATCATCTACTAATAGTTCAACATTTGGTTAAAATAAAAAATGGTGGTATAATAACACTATTATTTATTATACATTAATTCATGATTTACTACACTATATTACACATAAAAAAACTTGAATGATTGATAATTATAGTGTCTTTTGGAATTAGGTGCACATTATAACATCTTGAACATGGGATATAACAACATTATTGAAATCCTCTTTAATATCCTTCTAAAATTCCACGACTTTTAAAACTACCCAAGATAACATGGGGAAATAAAAAATAAAGGGGTGAGATATAAAGAATAGTAAGGGAATAATCAAGGAATAAGGAAATACATGTTAGAAAATTGGAATATAAATGGTTAATAAAATTAATATTAATCATAAGGCATGATATTTCATGGTAATCACCACATGGCCAAATGTGGAAACATCTTAAAACACAACATCATAAACATAGGTCAATGATAACTACCAAGACACTGTGATGGAAAAATTCCAATAAAGGAATTAGGTGCACTTATTATCCCAACATGAAATATCATGTGAATGAACATTACCCAATGAATTGGATCACTATATAATTCTTGGAGCACTCATAACTTTCATTTCATTCTCATGATTAAGTGTTCCACATAAATCATGAAACATGGATACATTCATCATCATATTTTTTCCACGATCAAGAAGTATAGAATACATAAATGTATGTACAAATTAAAATAAATATAATTTTTAAAGGTTAACACCCTTGATAGTAAATTAGTATTACATTCACTACATAATTGTTTTGGAATGGAAAAATCATGGTGAAATTTTAGCCGCATAACAATATCACATAAAAATCCATAAAATTGGTTGATGAGAGAAAAAGTGGTATCTCAAAATTTGGAAATAAATTATACAGTAATGGGTATATGGAATAATATATCCCATCATAAGGAAATGAAGATAAAAGACACAAGTTAAAGAAGATACTTCAATAAATAGGAGAAAGGAAAAGATCCCTTACTTGAGTGTGTGACTCCAAAAGCTTGTGAGGGGATTTTTGGGAGCTTGGGGTTGCCTTGGGAGGACTATAGAGAGTATAGGTCAAATTATAGACGTTCTACATGGAGTTTTAGTGAAGATAAATGGGATGTTGGTTGGTTTTATATAGGAAAAGATGTGGATTTCATTATTATTTTGGTTTTGGACCCTACATAATAAAATAACTAAAACCATCAACCATCCCATGATTTTTCCCATTGAATCTACAACATGGGATTAGTTCACATTATTTTATAATTACATGGGGCTAAATTAATAAAATAAAAAGTTTATTATATGTAGGTGAGTCATACTCACAAATAAATGGTTTTAAAACATTAAAATATATTAATGGTTTTGGAGGATTCACATGGGATTTATAAAATTAACCAAACAAACATAAAATCACATTATTTTGAAGTTAAAACCTAAATTTGGTCATTGATACATTTTATTGTATTTATTACAATAGTTTTGGGTGATTATGATGTCATAATACATAAAGTATATTGATAGAGTATTAATTTTTACCTGAGAATTCGAATGTCTAGGAAATTTTTGAAAAATTTACTATTGGATAATTTAAATGTTATGATACCAAAAATAATAATAGTTTTATATAAATAATTTCATAAATATTTGAATTTTAATTTTTAAAATATTAATCGACATTACTGAGAAATGCGGAGTTTCTTGACAAAAACATTTTTTGTACTCTTATAAAAATAACACTTAACTTCATAAAAGTTATATGATCATTTATATTTAATAAAAATTATTTATTAAAAATTATTTTATAATAATATTTTATAAAAATATTATTTATTTAAAAAATATATCAATTCATCAAAATAAATTCTCTAATTGAAATTGAATATTTCCTAAAAATACTATTTATGTTTTATTATATAGAAATAAAAATTATTTATATAGTAACCATAATTGGATGAACATATATTAATTATTATATAGAAAACAATATAAATAATAATATTTATTGTGTATTGACACATATCCATTTAATAAACCAAAACATTATCAGAGATTAAGGTGTGTGATAATGATACTTTCATGGGGTGGTTCAACGAACATGGTTTGGGCCGTGGTCTCGATGAACTTGAGATTATACCATAAATGGATTCACTCATGATAAAGTTGTTGGATCCCAGTATGGTATTGGTTGAGAGAAAATTCTGGTGAACTTATCTCCCTCAAAATATATAATAAATGGACTTCATATGGTATGATCTTACTGGCGGATGCCGTCACTTTTTTTTTCTGAGTCAATTGGATTTATTAAAACCCTATATTTATATTAATCATATGATCACTGTTTAATGACTATATTATAAATGGTAATGATGCTTAAGAGTGTGTTAAATAAAATATAATAAAACCAAAGGAGTGAATGTGTTATCTTTAACCCTAATACATAAAATGAAATTTTAATTAATGTAAAAGTGTAATTTTAATTATAACTGTTCGGGTCAATAAAATCTTTCCCGCATTAGAAATTTTCCCTGGAAATATTCACCAAACAATCTAAAACATATGAGGGTAATTTTGTTTTATCACTTAAACCAGTTCCCATGTTTCTTCATTATACTTGTTGTTACTCTATAACACTATAACCATGTGCATTATCTTATTCTTTATAACATTTACTCTACGATCTATGATCTTCACCGACTTCTCCTAAAAAAAGTTCATTCTCCAATGGTACCACCTATGGGTTTATTACATGTGAGGGGTCTGTTATGTAGTTTCTCAAGAGGGATACATTGAATACATCTTGTAATTGATATAGGTTTGGTGGTAGTTAAAGTCGATAATCCACTACTCTGATGCGATCAAGGATATCAAAGGAAAAAATGTATCTTGGACTAAGATTTACCTTATTCCCAAATCTCATCACTTTATTCTATGGAGAAATGAAGATGAATAACACTACTTCAAAATCAAACTATAGGTCTCATCAACGATTGTTATTATAGATCTTCTATGAACTTTGAGTTTCCTTAATGTGATTCTGAATGATTTTAACTTTTTCTACTATTTCCTTGACAATTTCAAGACCTAGCAGTTTTAGTTCCATAATATTGTCCCAAAACTTATGTATTCTTCACCTCTTCCCATACAAGGATTCATAGGGATCCATTTGGATACTTGAGTGGAAGCTGTTATTTTATGTGAACTTGACAAGAGGCATATATGGATCCCATCCTCTTTTGAAGTTCATAGGACATGATCTCAACATTTAATCAAGTTTTTGAATGGTCTGCTTAGATTGGCCATTAGTTTTAGGGTGATAAGCCATGATGAAGTTCAACTCAGTACTTAGAGCATTTTTGAGACTCTTCCAGAACATGGAGGTAAATGAAGGTCTCAATCAAATACAATCAATAGTGCTATTACATGAAACCTCGCCACTTTTCTAATGTATAACCTTGCAAGATGATTGAGTGAGAAGTCATCTCTGATCGCAATTAAGTTTTCAGATTTTTTAAGATGATCCACCATAACCAAGATAACATTATTTCCTCTAGTTATCTTTGGAAGGCCAATAACAATGTCTGTGGTGATTTTTCTCATTTCTATATAGATATGGGTAAGGATTTTATGCCCCCCTTGGACTTTTTCCCTTTCACCTTAACTTTCTATAATTCAAGACATCTTTATGTATAATCTAAAATATATTTCTTCATATTATCTCACCAATAGTGGCCTCAAAGATCTCAATACATATTCATGCTTCTAGGATGGATAGAAAAGTTAGAGAAATGTGATTCATCAATCAGCTCCTTCTTTATCTCAATATTTGATGGTACACATAGTAGTGACATAAATATTAAAACATATTCTTCATTAACATTGAACTCAAAGTATTTACTTTTTCTTAAATTTTCCACTTTTTTCTAAATTTCAACATCATCTCTTTAAGAATCTATTATCTTAACTAGAAGGTATGGTTGAGAAATCATTTGAAAAATTATTGATGATGTTCCTTCCTTTATAAATCCCATATCCATCCTTCCATAATATATGAAGATTGGGTCCTTCTAAATTCTCATCAATGATAGAATTTCTGTATCTTTTCTTTGTAGAATGTCTACCACCATTTTCTCTTTACGAAGATAATGTGGATTGAGATGTCATAGTCCTTGATCAGCTCTAACCATAATCAATATTACATATTATTCTATTTCTCTATGAATATATACTTTAGGGTTTTCATGATCTATATATATTTCACACTTCTCCCCAAATAGAAAATTCCTTCATATTTTCAAAGAGAATATCACTACAAGCAAATCCAAATTAGGAATTGGGTAGTTCTATTTGTGAAATTTCAAATTCCTTGAATCACATGCTCTTACTATTTCATTTTTCATTAACACACATCCCAATCCCTTCTTTAGTGAATCACCAAATACCATGAAGTGTTATTCACTTTTGGGTAGCATGAGTACATGTGTAGTGATAAGCCTCCTCTTCAGCTCCTTGAAGCCCTATTCACATTCATCAGTACAAGAAAACTTGACTCTCTTTTGAGTTTTTATGGTAATAGGGATTTAAAAACACAGGAAATTTCACACAAATTCACAATAATACCCAGATAACTGAGGGAAACTGTGGATATCTATCACATATGTTGGCCTTGACCATCCGTAAATCACTTATATCATTGAATGGTCACAAAATATCCCATTTCTTGTGATTATATTCCCCAAAAATGATACTTCCTTAAACTAAAATTCACATTTGTTGTACTTTCCATAAATATTCTCCTTTTTTATTGTCTTTAGCACAATTCTTAGAAGCTCCTCATGATCCATCTTTGTTTTGGATTATATTTGAATATCATCTATAAATACTAACACAAGTTTTTCAACGTAATATCTAAAGACTCAATTCATCAAGTCTATGAAGATTGTTGCAGTATTAGTGAGTTATAATGACATTATTATAAACTCATAGAGAACATACCTTATATGAAAAGTAGTCTTGGAGATATCCTCCTTATTCCCCCTATCATGGTAGTATTCCAACAATAAATACACCTTGGAAATGTATTTTTCTCCACATAGTTGATCAAAAAATTCATCCATCTAAGTAAAATGACACTTTTTATTTATTGTTATCTTATTAAGCTCATGATAATCAATGCAAAGATGAATTTACCCATCTTTCTAGTTAATGAAGAGAACTGGTGCACCCCATGGTAAAGGACTTGGGCGTATGAACCATTTATCTAGATTCTCCTATTGTCATGTATTTTACTCCTCAAGTTTCACTACATACATTCTATATGGATTCTTATATAAAGGTAACTACCTAGGTAAAATCTTGATTGAAAATTCAACCTCACTGCTAAGAGGAAGACTAAGAAATTCCTTAGGAAACACATCTGGGTATTCCCTCACAAAAGTAATGTCCTTGAGGATGGTTCTTCCCTTATACTCAATCATTTTTGGAAGATACACTTTCTCATGGGTAAATAATATCCATTCTTGTAATGTTTGTGTTAAAAAAGATTCATCCACCTCCATTAAATTTTAGAGAATCCATGGATGATTCACGATACAGAGAGTGATTTACTTATCATGTAAATTTATGATGTCTCTATATATGGAAAACCTATCCATTCCCAGAATTGCATCAAATCCCACTAAAGGGAGTATGACAAGGTTCTCTGATAATTTCAACCCAAAAATTTTGAAAGGGGGGGGGAGTTATATACTTGGGATTCTATAATTTCTCTATTTCATGTGTTCACTAAAATCTCTACTACCATTATTTGTTGGGATGTTTGAATAGTTATATTAAAATTTTATGATATGATGGAATGAAAAGAACCATAATAAAAAATTACATAAACTATTATTGAATTAATAACTTGTGTACCTATCACCACATCATTTTTTGGAACAATATTAGCAGTTGTGAAGGAAAAAGTTCACCCTTCTGATTTGGAGGTTGTTAGTTGTCTCAAAAAACCCTTATCTTTGTTCATTTAATTGCAAAGTGCACTAGTTCCTTGTAGTTGATGTAATGAAAAATGAATTGAGGTTTGACTAGAGAATTCATTTACTCCATCACATTAGTGGGTTTCTCTTGTTATAAATCATTAGAAAGGCATCTTTACTTCCCCCACATAAAGAATTTCTTCATTACACATAGGCAATTTCTGAGGTTCTTCATTCCACACCTTTGCAAAGAGAATTGTTTAAATTTCTTAGCACCGTTAGATTTCTCCATCAGAACTCCAAAATTAAACTCCAATTTCCACTTCTTATTCCCATGATACCATTGAGACTCACCAATATCCAATTAAACTTTGACAACACGTAAGACAATTTCCTCATAGCTAACAAAGTCTAGGATCACTAGGGATATTCATAGACTAGGTTTTATCCCCCCAAATAAGTGGTCAACATTGCATTAATGGGGTAATGAAAGAGATGAAGGTGTGTTGGGTAGGTCTTATGATGTTTTATTCATAAACCATAATAGATTCATTTTTTTCTTGAGAGTAAGGAAATCCCTTTTCATTTTAGGACAAATAGTGCATGGAAAATATTTTTTAAAAATAATTTTCCATAATTCCTTCCACCCTATCACTATGATCACTTCCTCAAAATTTGTATTCTCTATAAATGTACACCATTAATAATATTCTCCATCCATATAAAAAATATACAATAGATCGTTATCTTGTTTAAAACATTGATTTATGGAGAATATATTCTCAATGGATTTTATCCATTGTTCAGTAATTAAAGGATCATATAATCCATTGAAAGTCAAAGGCCCTTGTCACATAAAGCTCTTAATTTGTGATATTTAATTCTTAAGGGGATTTGGGAACTCTTCCTGGTCTTGGTTTCTATTCATAACCATATTTATCTGAGATATTATCATCATAATGTTTTTGATTCCCACTCCCATGGGGTTGGGAATCTTCTTGGGGAAATCATCACATTACCCATCACATTAATTGTTTAACGGATTCCTCTTATTTATAGAATAAATGAAAAATTAGGGATTTGTATTTTTAAACAATTATACACATAAAAGGTAATACAATGACCTTAAATGGGTTTTTAATAAATTCTATTTATTTCTCAACTTATTAATTTAGAGGATTCATTTAATGTTATCTGAAATCTATTTCATAACATATATTCTTATGGAAAAAGTTTTACATTAGTAATGGTTCATAATGAGATTATTAATTTACCAAATCATAGACCTTGAGAGTGTAAAACTATGTGTATAGTAAGGCCCATTTTCATATACCATGTTACACTGAGTTAGACATGACACACCTTGTCTGATTTGTTATCCCCAAGGTACATTTGTTCTAGAACCATGCCCACTTGTAGTATCCAGATAAAGTTTTATTTTCTTGATAGACCACTTACTATATACTTACCCAAATTTAGGGATATTTTTTTTAATTAGTCTTATTATTAAGGCTTCATTTAGAGTTTTATAATCCTAATCACAAAAATAACTAAAGATTTCCTTTGATACCAACTATAGAAACCCTGTTCTTGATTAAACAATAATTCATGATTTATTACATTAAAGTACACATAATACAATCCACAAGATAGAAAATTCTAGTGTATTTGAGAATTAGTTACATATCATAACATCTTGAACATGGGATATAACTACATTATTGAAAACATACTTGACATGCTTATAAAATATCATGGATTTTAAAACTACATGGGATAACTTAGGAAAAGGTGGAAATAACATAAAACACTACATCAAAAACTATGGTAAAGGATAACAGTCAAGAAATAATAATGGAAAAATTACTATAAATTAATAAGGTTTACTCCTTATCTCAATAAGAAGAATCATGATACTAAAGATTACCCAATTCATTGGAGTATTATATAATTCCAGGCGCACCCTTCACTATTAGTTCATTCTCATTCTTAAGTGTTTTACATGGATCATGAAACATGGATTTATTCATCGTCATATTTTATTCCCTGATCAAGGAGTGTGAAATAAATACATTTAATTACAAATTCAAATCATTATAAGTGTATAAAGGTGAATACCCTTGATATGGAATGTGTATGGTATTCACTACACAATGGTTTTAGCATGGAAAAATCACAGTGAAATTTTGATAACATAACAACTTCACATAAAAATTAATAAAATTGGTTGATGAGAGACAAAGGGGACTATCATAATTTGTAAATAAATTGTAATGTTAGGGGTATATTTAACTACATATCCCTTAATAATTAAATGAAGATAAAATACATAAGGTAAATAATATAATTAAATAAAGAGGAGAAAAGAAAAGATCCCTTACTTGGGTGTGTAACTCAAAATTATTAAAAGGGGCTTCTTGAGAGCTTGGGGGAACATTTGGAGAACTATATAAATTGGAGGGAAAAGTATATATGTGATCCAGGTATTTATATTGAAGATAAATGTGATCTTGGGTGGGTTTATATAGGAAATTAAGGGGATTTCTTTATTATTTAGGTTTTGGACTCTACATAATAAAATAACCAAAATCAAAAACCATCCCATGATTTTTACACATAGTTTCTACAAAATGGAAGTGGTTCTAATTATTTTATAAGTCCAAGGTCCTAGGTTAATAAAATATTATTTTTGATCATGTGGAGGTGATTCATACTCATAAAGAAATGGTTTTAAACCCATAAAATATAGTAATGGATTTGGATGATTCATAAGGGATTTATAAAATTAATAAAATAAACATAAAATCAAATTATTTTAAAGGTAAAACATAGATTTGGTCTTGTATACCCTTTATTATATTTATTACATCATTTAGGGTCATTCTGATGTCATAATACACAAAGTATATTTATACAGTATTTAATTTTTACCCAAAAATTTGAATATCTTAGAAAATTATAAAAAATATCCATTGGATAAATTCATCATTATAATTCCAAAAATAATCTTAATTTTATCTAAATAATTTTATAAATATGTTTATTTTCACTTTTAAAATAGTATTCAACATTTATTGAGAAATATTTGGTTTTGTTATAATAATATTTTTTTGAATCGTTATAAAAATTACATTTGATTTAATAAAAATTATATGAAAATTTTAATTTAATAAAAATTATTTAATTATGATATTTTATTTAAATTTTATTTATTTTAAAAATCCATTAATTTATCAAAATAAATTCCGTAATTAAATTTTAATATTACCTAAAATTACTATTTGTGTTTTATTATATCGAAATAAAAATCATTTGAAAAGTAACCTAAATAAGATGAAAATTTATTAATTATTCTATAAAAAAAGATATACATAATCATATTTATAGTTTCTTGATACATAACCCTTTAATAAATTCGAAAACTCCCTAATAGTAACTTGTGTGGGGGTGAGATTTTCATGTGGTGGTTCGAAAAACATGGTTTGGTGTGTGAACTCAATGAGCTTTAACTTATCCCATAATAAATGTCACTAATTATTTAGTTTTTGGATATAAAATTTGTCTTGGTTGAGGGAAAATCCCAGTGATTCAATCTCCCTTGGAAGCTCCCATAAATGGGATTTGTAGGGTGTGATCCTACTGGTTGAGGCCATAAATTCTTTTATTTGAGTAAATTAGATGTGTTAAAATGCAATATTTATACTAATCATATAATCACTGTTCAATGTCTATATTATCGATGATAATGATTCTTAATGGTATTTTAAGTAGGATATGATAAAACAAAAGGAGTGCATGTGTTTTCTATAAACATAATAGATAATAATACATTTTATTTAAACCCATTTGTAAATTTTATTCTTAACTATTTGGGTTACTGCTGGTGGTCAAGGGAAAATCAATGGAAGACTATCTTACAACACCTCCGTCTACTAGATCATACCAATTCATACTACATTTTTGAATAAATATTTCTATGTATAGGATACTCCTTAGACATGAGAGATTTAATTTGATAGTTTCTCCTTAATCCATTTAGGAAAATAGATGGAGAGCCCAAAAATCAATAGGCTTGTTATAGGAATCATCATCATTTCCCTAAATAAGGATGTTTTATCTATTATTTCATATTATTATAAGGTTTCACTAATAATAATACAAATAAAAAAGTTTGAATTGTGATATTATAATTAGAACAATAGATATAGATAGCATTCTTGAACACAAAAGGTGATTTTCAAATTTTAATCATGTCAATAAATGGTGAATATTACATCAATAAGGAGGAAATAATTCCATTTAATTATTGTGTATGGGGTTTGATGGTAGAATTTCCCTCATAAACAATGATTTCTCACATCCCACATTTATATATTTTTAATGCAAATGAATCGGGTAATTTAGCCAGAACCCTGATAGGTCCAAATCACGACTAAATAGTCATCAACATTGTACACCATAAGATGGTATCCCTATTCATTAATAAAATAATTTAAGAAACTAGTGATGTTGAAACTACTGTTGAATGTGAGATGATAACATCACCAAATGTAACCATGATAGGATGGATGTACAACATATTAAACTTGTCGTGAACCAGTCCGAGTCGACCCTGAACCGGTCACCCAAGCCAACCCGCGACAAGTCCTGAGAGGCATTCCTGATCCTCCCGGGATGACGAAATGCACCAAGGGCATCAATAGAGACAAAAATGGTACGATTTCTCCCATATATGAACGATCAAACAAACAGCGGAAAGAACTAGACAAACCATAATACATTTATATAAAAATTAAACCGAACATTATTTGTACAAGAAACTGAAAGTACAACTAAGCCAACAACTCAAATGACCAAACCCAATAACCAACTAACTCTATGTGACCCCACTGGTTAGTCTCTAATAAAAATGATCACACATCGCCCAAGGCAATCAAACTCAAGCGGAAACTCGCACAAGGGCTAAAAACAAAAGAAGACTATAGGCTTGAGTATTAAAACTCAGTAGGATAGCCTAATTTTCTATTCCCAATTAAAATCCTTTAAAATAAAAGAAACATCAATTTCAAGTTTTAAAAACAAATATAAAGTTATGTCTTCCAAATGAGGCCCTATTATCAAAATAAAATTACCAGAAAAAAATGTGCATGTTTAATAAACAATAATGCTAGTAATAACTTTCCAAGCGGTGCAACTTCAAAATGAAAATAATTTTCAAGAGGGATTCTTTAAAGAATTTTAACTTTTAAATAAATCAAAAACACTAAAAAATTTACCAACCAAATACATCGTATGCCGATGGTGAGTAAAAAAGATCTAATGAGCACAAGTCACGGGAACACCCCTAGGCACTAGTCAGTTGTGAGCCGCAGGTACCTCGTATCTCAGTGAAAGTAACCATAATAAATATCTGTTCTCATGCACACGAGCCACTATTAGGGAGAATACCCATAACCTAGTCATCCCCCAACAACATCATCATCATAGTTTAGTTATTGTTGTCATCGTCAAACTTGCTACGTGAAACAGGGGCCAAACCCCACAGGATCACTAGCATACTAGTACATGTCCGCCCACCTAGATACACGAGATTCCCTTTAGTGTTAAATAAAGTTACACATATTATCAAATACATATTTCACATAAAAATTCCATTCCCAAACCATAAACAAACAAACATATCACAAAATTTGTTCACATTTCTTTGACAAATCAACAAACCACTAAATATTTTAGTAAAACAATTTCAAGGAGTGTATTGAGGCTTTGCACATAAAACTCATTCAAAAACACTCTTTCAATTATAAAAACACATCAAAACCATACCAAACCATATTTTTCATCCATAAAATCATTTAATAAAATCATTTCATGGACCATAAAACAATCCCAATTGACAAAACTTGGTATATACAAGTAAAATACTCATTCTTCATTTTTAGGAAAGGCCAAATGGGCCTTTAAAATTTTTCTCAAAACTAACATTTGACAATGTTATGATTTTGAATTTTATTAAATAGGTTTTTAGACAAAATTTAAATAATAAAACCACATTCATAAATCCCTTAAAATACTCAGTTGACATATTCGAAACACAACCATTTTTATAAGAATGTGAAACGGGCCATTTTATGGTAACTCGGGACAAAACATGTTGTAAACAAAAAACCACTTGTTTATAAAAGAAAATCCAAATTTTAAAGACATAAAAGGATCCAAAAATAATTTTCTTACATGCTTCCAATATATTTATAAATACAAACAAATTATTTTAAATTGCAGTAGACACATAAAAGCCAATCAAGCTATTTACTGAACACATGACCTGCACTCTTTTAAAAAAACAACTTGTGATAAGCACTTAAAAAGGGATAATACAAAATTTTCATGTGATAAATTTATTAAACCTACTGATACATATTATAAATATCATAAATCAAGTGTGAATGCTCATGGAATAATTTATCAAACAAGATGAGTGCACATTTATACCAAAAGAACTATATTTTTAACAAAATAAGTCACAAAACATAATTTCACACAAAACCTTTAGAAACAAAGTTTCAAAGAAACAAATATCATATAAATAAATTTTTAAAATAATTAAAATGATGAAACTTAAATGATAAAGGTTTTTTCAAGGGATATCCTACCTCAAATCCTTAGCGTAATGGAAACGCACAGCCGAAATCACTCGTTACGGGTTTATAAACCATAAAACTATGAATACCAGACATAAATGAATATAAAATCCATCAAAAACCATGGGATAATATAAACCTAGGTTGATCATGAATAGGGGAGATTATAAAACCAAGAAGTAATGAAAGGAGGAAGAAGAGGGAGGATAAAGGGGATGGAATCTCACCTTCTCCACAAAAACAATCTTCGTATTCCATTAGATATGCACCCCTAGAGAAAAGGTAATGGGATCAAAATTCTTGGAGAGTATCCTAAGGTCTGTAATAAATAGGGAAAGAATATGTTTTTTGAAAAAGAGTAATAATTTAATGAGTTATTTATAAAATGATTTACCTTATCAATTCTGGGAGATTTGAGGTAACCTGAGAACTTTCTCCCTGATCCGCGACTCATATGAGCTCAAAAGTGGGTAAATCGATACGTGAGGTGAATATAGGGGTATTGAATTCTAGGGGGAGGTGTAATAACCAAGAAATATTAAAAATTTAATTATATATAAAAGAAACAAATATTTTTTTTAAAATAGGAAATGGGCCCATGTGGGGGCTCAATACTTCAATAAGTAACCCCAATTCACCATGCTTATGAACTTCTATAAGGTAAAAAAGGATATGAAAGTTTTAATATGTTATTATAGGACAAGTGGGAAGTTTAATGGGTGAAAAAGGATTCAAAAAAAAAGTGTTATAAAAGAAACGAATTTGGTTTTTAAAACTAGAAATGGGCTCACGGTTGGCCCAAATCATGAAGTAACCACCCTTTCTTCAAAAACTCATAAACAAACAATGGGGATCCCAAATTAGGGTGGTTAGACATATATGAAACTTCAAAAATCAAGATTCATCTCACCAAATACCGATGAAAAGGATCAGGATTTACAATGGACCAGATCAATACAAAGAAAAAAAAAGCTGGTTGTGACAATTCTCCCCACCATTAATGCTTTCCGCCCCCGGAAAGCCATAACACTTTCCAGCTGAAAAAAATCAACACCTAAAGATTACCTATCAACATGATCCATCCTCTCAAGAAAATTAAATATCATCAACCATCAATGGATGTTAATCCTCTAGCTCAAAAAAACATAGTATTAACAACCACTTCCAGAAAATCATTGGAAAAATCAAGCCACCACCTTCACAATTAAGCCAAGAACCCGATTGTTGGGTCTTCTCCCAATGAACCCAACCATCAACCAAACCAAAGAGAACTCAAAAAAACCGAATATTCCAGGGGAGTCCATAATGGAATCCCCAATATTAAGAAATAACTAGCACTAGAAAATTTATTAGGATGAAAATCCATGAGACCTATGGTGGGTCTCCCCACCATTAGAAACCAACTAGCAATGAGCAGACAAGAATTCAACATGAGAGAGAATTGGTCCTCACTCACACAATAACAACAAAAAAATCCTACAAAAACCTACAATACCAAGTTAATAGGGTTAAACCATGATCATATAAACCACCCACTCATGAACGGAGGGGAAAATAACTTGGCCAACACTTTCAACACAGATCTAGACCCCCACCACTCGGGGATGGGAGGGAAGGGGACCCAATAATTTGGCCACTTAAACCAAAAAATAAACAAAGAAACTACCCAAAACTCTTCACCTATGAATAGGTAACACCAAGACTTCACCTGATTTTCATAGGCAGTCCACACAGGGACATTGATTGAAAACCCACATCCATGAAGGCATAACTATAGAAACTATGTGAGGGGTAAGTCTACTATTCTTGTTGTGGAAAAGGGAAATTCACAGAAATGAGGAACCAAGACATTGAAATAGAAAATATCTTACCAAAAGAGAGGAGGTAGTATCCTAATTGAGCACTCCACACCTTTGTCGATTTCTTGACTACGTGAAAAGCTTCACTCTGAGGCCTATGGATGGATCCCTAATTATTAAAGCATCTTATACACCGCAGTCAGGTGATAAGGATCACACCACTCAAAAAAAACTCACTTGATCACCAAAAAAACCATCATATAAACAGGAACTCATATATACATATCAAAATTTTGTCTCACTCCGAATGAGGGGGAAAATGGACATGGAATACGGTGAAACAAATCAACAACACCGAACACAACTACTATGTCCAAAAGAATTATCATGACCTAGAAGCACTTTTAATCGATCCCAAAGAGCTCTTTATTCCAAAAAACAGGTTGAGGCATCATCCAAATAGGTGGATTTAACATTTTAAATGAATCCATAGGTTGATTAGCAGGAATGATTTCCAATGGAGAACTATCCATGGCCACATCACAACATCAAACACATCTTTCGGAACCAATGAACATTACTCCAAAACCGATCGACCAACAAGATCTCATCTCAAGATACAACAAGAGTATGACTTCTAGATCACAAGGAAGCTTACTGAATAAAAAAATCTTCTAAGACATAGAAAAATCATGCCACATAACCATTGTTTTAAAAAAAGTCCACAATTTTTCAGCTCAAAACACTTTTGAAAAACATACTAACTTGGTGGGTTTCCACATTCACCAATGGTGTTTTATCAAGTCTCACCACATGCACATTTCCATTCCACCCTAGGAACCCAACCACCATTCAATATAGTCTATCCTTCCAGATATCAATAAAACCATTCATGTGAGCACCCATGAAAACAACAAAGGCTAAAATAAAACAACATCATTCCAAAAATCAGTTACCTTCAAAAGGAACACCAACCACCAAGTCAAAAACCCTTTTAATATTTCACAAAAAAAACCACAATTAATTAAGAACCATTTGTTTAAAAACCTAACCCTTTTCATTTTTAACAACTTTTAAAAAAACCAAGACACTCCAAACAACCCCTTACCATTTTTTTAAAAAATTCAGTGATGTATATTTTCATAATCAGAGGTCCATTGAGACCAATACCCTTTCTAGTAAAACACCAACCGATCAAAACGAATTTCCAAAACTAATTTATCTTATTCAAAAACTTTTTTACATCCCAAAATACACCATTTAAAAAAAATATTCTGAATCACCTTAAACTGAATCACAATTTCAAAACATTTTATTCCAATAAACCACAAGTTTAGATTATGGATAATCTAATCCTGTTAAATCATTTCTACTTCCCTCTAATTTTTTTCACAAAAACACAACCTTCTAAAACCATTCTTATATTTAATTTTTGAAAACCCCATTTTTCACTTTTCAAAATCCAATCCTTCCTTTAAAACTCATTTCCAAAATTCTCACACAAGGATTTTCAGTACAAAAATTCAGAATTCAAGAAAGGTTCAAGAGACCCAAAAAAAGGGAACTAGTGTCGGTGGGTGACATGACCATATGGTTGGCGGCCATATGTCCAACACAACACCAACACAGAGAGACTTATTAGGACCATTCCCCCTCTCCACATGGCTTGCCAAGACCTGCGAGCTCACGGATGCCATTAGTCAGACTCCCCTTGTCATATCCCAACACCAAACAATCAACAAGAACAAAGGATGCTAATAAAACCAGACATCCCATGGAAACTTGAGGATCAGAACGAGTAAGTGTTTGCGACACTCTTCCCGCACTTACCCCTAAAGTCCCAAAAATCCTAATCTATGTACCTTGAACTACCAAAAATAACAAAGGCTCTCTAAAAATAAAGGTCTTCTAAGAGCCGACCTCCTCTGATTCTATTTTGTCATGAACCAGTCCGAGTTGACCCTAAACCGGTCACCCAGACCAGCCCACGACGATTCCCAAGAGGCATTCCCAATCCTCCCAGGATGGAAACAATAACCAAGGGCTTAAATAGAGTAAACAAGGGAACAATTTCACCCATATATGAACAATAAAACAAACAACGGAAATAATTGGATAGCCCAAAATACATTTATATAAGAATTAAACTGAACATTATTTGTACAAGAAACTGAAAGTACAACTAAGCCAACAACTCAACTGACCAAACCTGATAACCAACTAACTCCATGTGACCCACTTTTCACTCTCCAACAAAAATGATCACACATCGCCCAAGGTGATCGAACTCAAGCTGAAACCTGCACAAGGGCTAAAAACAGAAGAAGACTATAGGCGTGAGTATTAAAACTCAGTAGGCTAGCCCGATTTTCTATTCCCAATTCACATCCTTTAAAATAAAATAAACATAAATTTCATGTTTTAAAAACAAATATAAAGTTATGTCTTTCAAATGAGATCCCATGCTATAAAAAAAATTACCAGAAAAAAAACGTGCATGTTTTATAAACAAGAATGCTAGTAATAACTTTCAAAGCGGTGCAACTTCAAAATGAAAATAGTTTTCAAGAGGGCTGCATTAAATAATTTTAAATTTTAAATAAATCACACACACTACTGAATTTACCAACCAAACACACCATATGCTGATGGTGAGTACAAAAGATCTAATGATCATAAGTCACGGGAACACCCCTAGGCACTAGTAAGTTGTGAACCCCAGGTACCTCGTATCTCGGTGAAAGTAACCATAATAAATATCTATTCTTATGCACATGAGATACTAGTAGGGATCATACCAATGACCTAGTGGTCCCCCAACATCATAATCTTCATAGTTTAGTTAGTGTTTTCATCATCAAAATTGCTACGTGAAATAGGGGCCAAACCCCACAGGATCACTATCATACTAGTACACGTCCTCCCACCTAGATACCCGAGATTCCCTTTTATGCTCAATCAAGTTAAAAAAATTATAAAATACACATTTCACATAAAAATTCCATTGCCAAACCATAAACATACAAAAATCCCAGAAAATTTCTTCACATTTCCTTAACGAATTAATAAACCACTAAATATTTTCGTAAAACAATTTCAAGGAGTGTATTGAGGCTTTGCACATAAAAATCATTCAAAAACACTCTTTCAATTATAAAAACACATCAAAACCATACCAAACCATATTTTAAAGCCCTAACAACATTTAATAAAATCATTTCATGGACCATAAAAAAATCCCAATTGACACAACTTGGTATATACAAGTAAACCACTCATTCTTCATTTTTAGGAAAGGTCAAATGGGTCTTTAAACATTTTCTCAAAACTAAAATTTGACAATGTTATGAATTTCAATTTTATTAAGGAGGTTTGTAAACAATATTTAAAGAATAAAACCACATTCATAAATCCCTTAAAACTCTCAGGTGACATATTCAAAACACAATCATTTTTAAAAGAATGTGAAATAGGCCATTTTTTGGCAACTCGGGCCAGAACATGTTGTAAACAAAAAACAATTTGTTTGTAAAAGAAAATCCAAAATTTTAAATCCATAAAAGGATCCCAAAATAACTTTCTTACATTCTGCCAATATATTTATAAATCGAAACAAATTATTTTAAATTGCAGTAGACACATAAAAGCCAACCGGGCAATTTAATGAACACATGGCATGCACTCTTTAAAAAAACAACTTGTGATAAGCACTTAAAAAGGGATAATACACCATTTTCATGCCATAAATTTATTCAATATTATGAGAAATATTCAAAATATCATAAACCAAGTGTGATTCTCATGGAATAATTTATCAAACAAGAGGAGTGCACATTTATACAAAAGAACTATATTTTTAACGAAATAAGTCACAAAACATTATTTCACACAAAAACATTAGAAAAAAAGTTTCACAGCAACACATATAATATTAATAAGGTTATAAAAGAATTATAATGATGAAACATAAATGATAAAGGTTTTTTCAAAGGATATCCTTCCTCAAATCCTTAGGGTAATGGGAACGCACACCCAAAATCACCAGTCGCGGGTTTATAAACCCTAAAACTATGAATACCAGACCTAAATGAATATAAAAACCATCAAAAACCATGGAATAATAGAACCATATGTTGATCATGACTAGGGTAGATTATAAAACAAATAAATAATGAAATGAGGAAGAAGAGGGAGGATAAAGGAGATGGAATCTCACCTTTTCCACAAGAAAACTCATAGTATTCCATTAGATCTGCACCCCTAGAGAAAAGGGAGTGGGTTGAAACATTTTAGAGATTCTCATAAGGTCTAGAGTAATCAGGGAAAGAATATTTTTTTGAAAAAGAGTATGAATTTAATGAGTTATGTATAAAACTATTTACCTTATCAATTATGGGTGGTTTGAGGTATCCTGAAAACTTTCTCCCTAATCCGCGACCCATATGAACTCAAAATATGTTAAATCGATAATGGGGGTGAGGATAAGGGTATTATATTAGAGGGGTATGTGGAATAACCAAAAAATATTAAAATTTTATTATATATAATAGAAAAAAATATTTTTTTAAATAGAAAATGGGCCCATGGGGGGGCCCATACATAAATAAGTAACCCCAATTCACCATGCTTATGAATTTATATGCGGTACAAAAGGATATGAAAGTTTTTATATGTCATTATAGGACAAGTGGAATGTTTAATGGGTGAAAAAGGATGAAAAACAAAAGATTTATAAAAGAAACAAATTCGGTTTTTATAACTGGAAATGGGCTCACGATTGGCCCAAATCATGAACTAACCACCCTTTCTTCAAAAACCCCTAAACTAGAAATGGGGATCCCAAATTAGGGGGGTTAGAAATATATGAAACTTAAAAAATCAAGATTAATATCACCAAATACCCATGAAAAGGATCTGGATTTCTCATGGACTGGATAAATACAAAGTCAAAAAAAAAACAGATTGTGAAAAAACTACCTCTAAGGAAGAATTATTCAATTGAATTGATAAAAGAAAAATTAGATATGATATTGGGTAGTCAACTATTCTATTTATGAAAGCCCAAATGATAAAAAAATCCTCTATAAATGAGGCTTTAATGGCTGTCTAATGGGTTTCTTTTAAGGATGATAGACTATCACTATTATTCAAGAAGTCTATACAGGTTCCTATGGTGCTGATCAACCAGGAATCAATATCTCTCATCATATTAGGCAGCTAAGGAATTTTTTGTCATTGATAAAATAAGATTATAGATATTTCTCCAATAAATTTCATGCCTTCCAGATACATTCCAAATTCATCTATCAATTCCTAAAATTTATACATATCACGAAATAATTTTTCTCATTTACTTTCTGGGGAATATATATCATGGGACGTTATCAACCAGTTATAGGTAGATAGTATATCCTTATTTCTATGGAATTATTCTCAAAGTGTTAAAAAGAAATATCCTTTAATGAATTTGGGATAAAGTCAATTATCATCTATTTAGAGATAAATATCATTTCCATATTTGGTGTCCCTCACGCAATACAATTAGAAAAAAGTGACAATTTATAATCTTTTTAATTGAAAAGTCTATATCAATAAGATGAAATTCAAACCAACCAATCATATCACTACCATGAAGTAACAAATGAATATATATAGGCTTCCCAAAGACTATATAAAATGTTTCATAAAATAGCAGTTAAAGTAAATAAATCTAATCCTGATAAACTCTTTCATTCTATAAGGACCAATCACACCACAACCTATAAGTCTATGAAACTTGCACCATATTCTCTTTTATACAAGACAAAAGTAGTCCTTCCTATTGATATTAATCTTTCTCACATTAAATTATCATAAAAACCATCATTCTAAATTTGATTAGCCTTAGAATTAACTGCATTATTTGAAACATTTGAATGTAAATATATTTTACACATTAAACAACATTGAAATCCATGAAAAACCGAGTAGGATGCGGCTTCAAAAAAAGGATATCCCTCTATTTGTTCCTTAGAGGGGAGTTGTTGTTGGTTCTCATTACCTTAATGATAAATAGGAAAAATCCCCCAAAACATGAATGAATGTTTGAATAACCTTATGACATAAACAAATACTACTCTAATAGATATTATTCCTGATCAAAATGGATATAGATCATATATTTTCAACCAAAAATGAAAGATTCCTCAATAAATACTATGTATAATATTCACATTGGTTTACTAGAATCTTTATCATATAATGTTAAACTACATACTAAACATCCTTAAATAAATACATCAAACTTTAAATAATCGGTTCCCTTGTCTCAGAACATAAAACATCATGATAATGTCATAGTTTCATGATGTTAAAATATACATCAATGTACATGTCACATGACATTAAACATCATGAAATTTCAATCTAGGAATAAAAAATGTAAAATGAATGCCCTCATAGGTCCATTCTACATGGCCTTAATTTTATTCAATATATTGATGCATGTCCTCCTTCTATTTAATTATATCATAGAAAATTAATTCCTCATTTGACAAAAGACCCAGATCCATGTGGGAACATTGATAGATGTTTTTTTCTCATATTCTAGTTGGAATTAAGGATAAATTTCTCCACTTTCGTCTTATCTGCATGATATAAAACTTCATAAAAATATCACCACTGTAGAATTTAAAATAAATTTTCATGTATCCCTAAATGCCACTATGATGTGTTTCAAGTAATCTTACAAGGCTTATCTTGTTTCTCAAAACTACCATGAATGACATGATCTCGAAGATTCTAATTTATTTCTTTAGTCAATAAGACCAAATCACATCAAATATAAAGATAAGAAATAATTTTTTCCATCATATATGACCCTAAAATGTTTAGAGAAACTTACTTTGTATCACCTACATCCCTTATATAAGATCGGTATTTATATAACGATTCGTAACAATGAATTTCTTATACCTAGGATTAAAAATCCACTCATCCCTATTAAACATCTTGATTTTTCAAATGGATATCAAATTAAAACTATTTGTGGATTAATTCACATTTTTATGGAATATATAGTAATTATTAGATCCTGTATCTGTAGAGACCCAAATCTTGACGTACATGGATATTACATTACTTTAGAGGAATACTTAATACATAAAAATAATAGACACACAAGGATCGTAATAGTTTAGTGTCTTTTGAAACTTGAAACGTTATCTTCTAATCGTGGTGAAAGATCTTCAACATCTCCCATAAAGATTTCCCCCTTTTTTTCTTACCTAAAACCTTTCTTTATATCCTGGGGAAAATAAAACATAAAAAGGGCGATCTCAAATGCTCAGTAAGGGTAAGCATGGATAAAATAAAACATACCATATACATTTGAACTTAAAAACATGAACCTAATGTTTAAACATAAAAAACATGAGCAATAACATAAAACATGGAGGTACGTAAGGCATAGATCATAAAGAAACATTAATAATGATAAAATAGAATGGGAATAAAACATGTAATCGTGGAAACCATTAAGCACATGATATGATTTCTATAGTAGCCAAGGAATTGCTGGCAAGACTATCTTAGTAGACAAAGTCCCTTTCTGAATCGAGTTCACTCCTCATTCCAGTGCTATATTACTGAACCGGTTTAACTTTACATTCCAGCCATGTCTATCTCATGAGATATAAATCTTTAACCAATGAATTGGAGGGAGATATAGGTCCCATCCATCTCATAATGAAATCATTCTTTCGTGTGCCACAAAATCATAAATCATACATCATAGCATAACCCATGAAATAAAATGGGATTCTTAAACATCATGCCATCATAACATAATCCAAAAACAATTGATATCATTTCATCATAACAAAATTGAAACCATTTAAATCATAGAGACATTTTACTTGAAACATACACATATTAAATAATGTCATCTTAGATGGAAAATAGTTTTGACAAATTACATGAAATGAATTCTTGAGGAAAATATCCTTTCTTCTTTAAAATCATTTTATTTTCAAAAAATTCCATGCAATTTTAAAAGATAATTGTTTTGTTGAAAATAATCATGGAATCTTGTAGATGAATCTTCTTGAAAATGAGGCATTATGAAACCATAAAAATCCTTTCACGCTGTATAAGTTAAAAATAACATTCTCCTCCTACTTTTGTCAGAAAAGTCAAAAAGTACGTTATATGGTAACCAAAGGAAAGATTCCATTCATACAATGTGGTAAAAATTCAATAAAGGGTAAAAATGACTTTAAACATCCATGGAAGAATGGTAAACATTTTATGAAATAATTTTTAGAA
The DNA here is from genome assembly GCA_963277665.1 of Viscum album. NCBI lineage: Eukaryota > Viridiplantae > Streptophyta > Magnoliopsida > Santalales > Viscaceae > Viscum > Viscum album. The sequence goes on from OY728137.1 coordinate 1,285,525,478, forward strand.
AACATGGTCATGGATGATAAACGTAACCCCAGTAAATACTTACGTATAAACAATCTCTGATAAAAAAGAGATTCAAAATTTATCCCTTACCTTAGGTCTGATATGCTTCATACATATCCGAACCTCCTGTATAATGATTTAAATAATGTCATTGACTTATTACAGAATCATATTCATTGTTATGATATCATATATGTTTCACTTATGACTTTATATTACCTGTTCTTTTGTAAATTCCATGTTAAAGCAGCATTTTGGGTAAAATCATTTCATTTATCGTATGTGTTTCGACTTGTTGTTCTTGAAATTATTAATTATATCCTGATTTACATAATTTCAGAATGTAAAAAATGATTTACATTTATTCATCATATACATATATATATATTATCGGTCGATAAAAGGAATGAAATACACCATTCATGGAGACGGTAGGCCGTATGTACGCATGAACGATGTTTTCATTTCCTTATTGAATTGAATGAAAATAAATAGACGACATACATATATATATACATAAATCCAGTAGCATTATTATTTCATATATTTCATTATTATTCATTAAATAAACATTATGATCATTCATGTATGGTTAACATGGAGAATGAATCTCATCGTGTCGTGGAGACGGTAGTCCGTACATACGCACGAGCAATGATATCATTTCCATAATCATTGAATTAAATTGGAGTGGATGATACAATATATCAGAATCAGTATTATGTTATAATTACTATGTATAGTTATTATTTACACCATTATACCCATCCAAGTAAGGTGGTGTTGGAAAAACAGATTACACCACAGCGTGAAGACTGTATTCCGTACGTACGCACGCACGGTGATTTCGTTTTCCATAGGATGGATAGATGGTGAAATTGGGTTGTTTCATACTTATAATAACATATCATTATATGAGTGATACTGATGTTATTACTTCATAATGAAACAACTAAATAAGAAGAAGTGGAAGAATAAATAAAGTTGAACGAATCGGTAACGGACATTACCTCTTCTTTGAAGCACCTCTTTGAGACCTCCTTTTAGGGCACTGAAATTGGTCTTTGAAGAAGACCAGGACCTCTAGGATGTTTTTAGGGAAGTGGAGAAGATAATTTGGCAGGGGTTGGCCAAGTTTGAAGGCTCAAAGTGGTGTGAGGAAGAGAGGGAGGAGGTTCCCTTTTATAATGGAGGAGAGGGGCACCTTTGGAATAACAAAAAATATTATTTTATTATAAAGCCAAATTCGGTTTTAAATAGCACCAAATTGATTTATTTCGAATCTAAGGCGGGAATGGGTCGAAATACTCTCATACAATAGAATTTAGTAATGTTTAGGTTCCTATTTTAATATTATCATTTAGATTTAACATTAAGTTAGATAATTTTACTTTTACCGTGTCTTTTTGTGTTCTTACACTATAAGGTTAATAAACATACTATAAGAAGCCAAAAGAACCCCAAGTTGTTTATTATTAATATATATAACCTTATCTAAGTCATTTGGATGAACCTTATATTTTTAGGAATAAAATAACAATTAAAAATATAATATTTGTTTTAAAAACTATTTTATGTCAATTTTGACACTATTTAGTAATTGATTTTTGTGAAAATCATAACAGACTGATTAGTTTGAAAAAAAGTTAATTATATCAATAAAAACATGTCATAGTAACCTAGAAAATTAGTGTAATTCATAAAAAGTCTCAAATTACATTTATTTTGGTATTTATAACATCAATTATGTCAATATTTCATTAATAAGATAATTACTGCATCATCTTTGTGTCATAAATAAATTAACTTATTTAATGTATAAAAATTACAAATAAACTACCATTTTGTAGGAAATCTTTTTGGCTTTATAATGAATTTTTATAGTCGAATTTATCTTATGTATAACCCTATATTAAAAATGATATACTTATTAAACTACGATTTTAACTATTTTAACCCTTCTTTAAATAAATTAATAATAAACGTCCTATTCTAATCCAAGTGGGTCTAAATGGTCATATTTTATTCCTAAGTTTGTTTTTGGTCGAATTACACTTATCCAATAGAATTATGACACTTGTTAGGGTAATAATAATATCATTTTTACCCTTAATTACCCTATTTACTTTTAACCGTGGTAAAAAAAAGTAAAACGTTACTATTCACCAAAAACAAATTTCATCTCATTGAACCACATTTTACTTACTGACATCAACCATGTCTCTCGGATTTTTGAAATTCTACTCACAGAAGTGGTAAAATTAAGTTTTATGAAAAAATCATTTTTTTTAACTACCACTTAGTGGTTTCTCTATTCATCAAAAAATGAAAGTTTCTAGAAAAATACCAAAAATTAGGCCTAAGCTATATTTGATATTATGAACTAAAGAATGATGTCTATTTTTCCAAATTCAAAACATATCAGTTGCAATACTTAATTAAAAAATTAATTCCTGTCGTCAAAACAAATAGCGTGTTTTTAAGAGATAATAACTATCAAAATATTGATATTTGTTTATGTCTGGTTTAAATGCGAAATTACATCCAATGACCAACATTGTATTAAATTGTAAAAATATATTCTAAATATACTTTAAAACCACTCAAATTAATAATTTATCACTATTAATTATATCGATTAGAAAAGTTTTTTTTAATTAAAATTTAGTAATTTTCACTATTCATCAGAAAATGAAAGTTATCCGAAAAGTACCAAAATTTCACCCTAAGCTAATTTCGATATTCCGAATCCAAAAATGAAGTCCATTTTGATAAATAAAATTTACAAAATTTTAAAAAGTGGTTGTTACTATTCATAACAGCTAGTTTTAATAATATTTTAATAGCATATCGTTGTTTAGTGAAACTCGGTATTGCGTACTACACACGCTATCGAGGAAGGTCGTGATTGCATGTAATGAAAGGAAAGTCAAGGATGTATGTTGTGAAAGATCCTTTGGTGTAGCGTATAACACAATACATTAATGAAATTAAAAAGAATATTTTTCATAAAATCTCGGGGTGTTACATTCTACCCCCCTTAAAATGAATTTCGCCCTCGAAATTCGTCGGGGTTATAAATGGTTTACTACTCGAAAGTTTATTTAATAGAAACCCACATCGTAAACAGGAATACCAAAACCAATCTTTAAAAAAAAGTATAAAACGTAATGGTTACCCAAATAAACTAATCACTGGGTTTCCACATAGGTGAAAATATGGATATGGAAGAGAAATCTAACCATCATGTTCTCATGGGGAGTGGTAGAGAACATGGATATGGAAAACCCAGCAATCATAAAGCCATAAATTTGTGACGATCTAAGGTACCATATGATTCATTAGATATAAGAGCACTAGGACAACATTTTGGGTTTTCAAGATCATTTCCCTAAAGTTGATGAAATTGGAAATAGAAGAAATACTTTCGTGATTTTGGTATAGTCTCACCGTTTGTCAGTCTTTGAACAATTTCCACTACATCTCTTAAAGAAATGAAGTTTAATTTTTCATTCGTGATGTGTTAGCAGATCATGTGATAGAATGATGGGTCATTCCATCTGTCTCAAACAAAAGGTTAGAAAAGTTATCAAAAAATACATAAGTCAATATATAGTGAGATTAATCATATATGGTTCCTAAAATGGACTTATACTAATTATATCATACTGCTTAATATAATAAAACTAGTTTCTACTAAATAGGGACTTCCTGTAGGCCAGTGGTTGGCGATAAAGGCTAGTCGCACTTCGGTTGTGGGTTCGATTCCCACAGCCTTGTCCAACGCGATGGGTTGTCGCCCGTCCAGCAGGTTGTCCTTTTTCTAAAACTACATTACTATAACATCCCATAAATAATATCGAAAAAAACTTCTATCCTTAAACAATACTAACTTATGTCCAACATAATCCATTCCAATCTTTAGGCTTATCCATAATACTGCAGTCCACTCTCATAATATAGTGAAAACGATTACCAGAGATTTCATATAACAAGCATGTTAATACCATCGTTGATCCCCATATATAATAAGATATGTCTTGTTGGTCACATTCCAAATATTCTAAGGCCTTAATCATGTTTTCTCTTGAAAAGTGAATACCCATTGAATCTTTTTAAAAACATGAGTGCTGTCAAAAGTTAACTCATTACATATACCAAAAACCCAAAATTATATATAATCAAACCTTGATATAACTATTTCCTTATATTAGTCATGAGCTCATGAATACTATCAAACATTTAATTTTCTCCTTATCCCTTCATTATGCGCATATCATCTACATTCCAAAAATATCTGAATAACCTTTCATGGATACTGGTACCATTAATCATACACTTTCAAAACTCAAGGAAAGACAACAATGTAATAATCCTTAGATGTCTCTTTATTCCATAGTACCATGAGATTACTTATACAAAATTACACATGATAAACATGTAATCATTCCACTACATTCTTAAACCATTGACCGAGCTTCAACAATTATTTCATCTCACATATCATTTGTAGTCTCTTCATCATCATCAATATAAATACTACCCATACGACCATACTTATTCTCTTCATGAGACTTTCCCTTAGGGCATTGGTTTGCATAATGCCCGTACATTCCACATTTAAAACATTTTACCATTGTTAATGTCGTAGAAATACCATTATCCTCATCCCTGGTGTTAACTAAACCTTTTCCTTTGCACTTACTGGCTTTGTGTCCTTCTTTTCCACACCCAAATCATCTTCCAGTTCCTTTGAAACATTCTCCTTGATGCCTCTTCCCACATGATTTAAATAGGGGAAATTGAACTTTCTTTCCTATATGATCATTATGAAACTCCATCTTTCTCTTATTAGCTAAGTTAGGAAACTTACCAAATTTTACATTATTGATCATATTATGAGATTGCTGATTCGGCATAATAATGATGTTTGGACTTCCAAATCCCATTTCATTTGGTTGCTCATGAATAATATCATTCCATTGTCCATCATATCCTCCATTATCGTGAATCATCTTGTTTCTAGCCAATTTTTAAAACCGAAAAAGAATAGTGTGAGAGGAAAAATCATAATAAAGGGGGAGTACCTTCAATATCTAACATTTTGGGTTACCATAATTCTAGTACTATAACCTATTCTTATACTTAACCTTAGGGACATCCCTAGACATACCTTAGAAATACCTCTAGGAATCTCACTAAAGTTCTCTCATCCTAGTTTCCAAAGGTTGACAAAACCATTCCTCTGATACCAACTGTACATACCCAAAGCTTGACGTACATGGATATTACATTACATTAGAGGAATACTTAATACATAACAATAACATACACACAAGGATCATAATAGTTTAGTGTCTTTGGAAACTTGGAACATAATCTTCTAATCGTGGTGAAAGATCTTCAACATCTCCCATAAAGATCTTCCCCCTTTTTTTCTTACCTAAAACCGTTCTTTATATCCCGGGGAAAAGAAAACATAAAAAGGGTGACCTCAAATGCTCAGTAAGGGTAAGGATGGATAAAATAAAATATACCATATACATTTGAACATAAAAACATGAACATAATGTTTAAACATCAAAATATTGAGAAATAACATAAAACAAGGAAGTACTTAAGGCATAGATCAAAAAGAAACATTAAGAATGATAAAATAGAATGGGAATAAAACATTTAATTGTGGAAACCATTAAGCACATGATATTATTTCCATAGTAGCCAAGGCATTGCTTCCAAGACCATCTTAGTGGATAATGTCCCTTTCTGAATCGAGTTCACTCCCCGTTCCAGTCCTGTATTACTGAACTGGTTTAACTTGCCATTCCAGCCATGTCTATCTCATGAGATATAAATCTTTACCCAATTCATTGGAGGGAGATATAGGTCTCACCCATCTCATAATGAATTCATTCTTTCGCGTTCCACAAAATCATAAATCATACATCATAGCATAACCCATGAAATAAAATGGGATTCTTAAACATCATGCCATCATACCATAATCCATAAACAATTGATATCATTTCATCATAAGAAAATTGAAACCATTTAATTCATAGAGACATTTTACTTGAAACATACACATATGAAATAATGTCATCTTAGATGGAAAATAGTTTTGACAAAACACTTGAAATAAATTCTTGGGGAAAATATCCTTTCTTATTTAAAATCATTTTCTTTTCACAAAATTCCATGCAATTTTAAAAGATAAGGGTTTTGTTGAAAATAATAATGAAATCTTGTAGAGGAATCTTCTTTAAAATGAGGCATTATGAAATCGTAAAAATCCATTCACGCCGTATAAGTTTAAAATAACATTCTCCTCGTACTTTTGTCGGAAAAGTAAAAAAGTACCGTATGTGGTAACCAAAGGAATGATTCCATTCATAAAATGTGGTAAAAAGTTAATAAAGGGTCAAAATGACTTTAAACATCCATGGAATAATGGTAAACATTTTATGAAAGCATTTTTAGAAAACATGGTCATGGATGATAAATGTAACCCCAGTAAATACTTACATATAAACAATCTCGGATAAAAATGAGATTCAAAATTTATACCTTACCTTAGGTCTGATATGATTCGTACGTATCCAAACCTCCTGTATAATGATTTAAATAATTTCATTGACTTATTAAATAATCGTATTCATTGTTATGATATCATATATGTTTCACTTATGACTTTATATTACCCGTTCTTTTGTAAATTCTATGTTGAAGCAGCGTTTTGGGTAAAATCATTTCATTTATCGTATGTGTTTCGACTTGTCGTTCTTGATATTATTACTTATATCCTGATTTAAATAATTTCAGAATGTAAAACATGATTTACATATATTCATCATATACATATATATATTATAGGTCGATAAAAGGAATGAAATACACCGTTCATGGAGACGGTAGGCCGTACGTACGCATGAACGCTGTTTTCGTTTCCTTATTGAATTGAATGAAACTAAATAGACAACATAAATATATATATATATACATAAATACAGTAGCATTATTATTTCATATATTTCATTATTATTCATTAAATAAACTTTATGATCATTCATGTATGGTTAACATGGAGAATGACTCTCATCGCGTCGTGGAGACGGTAGTCCGTACGTACGCACGAGCAATGATATCATTTCCATAATCATTGAATTGAATTGGAGTGGATGATACAATATATCATAATCAGTATGATTTTATAATAACTATGTATTGTTATTATTTACACCATTATACCCATCCAAGTAAGGTGGTGTTGGAAAAACAGATTAACCACGGCGTGGAGACTGTATTCCGTACGCACGCATGCGCGGTGATTTTTTTTCCGTAGGATGGATAGATGGTGAAATAGGGTTGTTTCATACTTATAATAACATATCAGTATATTATTGATACTGATGTTATTCCTTCATAATGAAACAACTAATTAAGAAGAAGTGGAAGAAGAAATAAAGTTGAAAGAATCGGTAATGAACATTACCTCTTCTTTGAAGCGCCTATTTGAGACCTCATTTTATGGCACTGAAATTGGTTTTGAAGAAGACCAGGACCTCTAGGTTGTTTTTAGGGAAGTGGAGAAGAGTATTTGTCAGGGTTTGGCCGAGTTTGAAGGCTCAAAGTGGTGTGAGGAAGAGAGGGAGGAGGTTCCCTTTTATAAGGGAGGAGAGGGGCACCTTTGGAATAACTAAAAATATTATTTTATTATAAAGCCATATTCGGTTTTAAAAAGATCCAAATGGATTTATTTATAATCTAAGGTGGGGATGGGTCAAAATCCTCTCATTAAATAGAATTTAGACAAGTTTAGGTTCCTATTTTAAACTTATAATTTAGTTTTAACATTATGTTAGATAATTTTACTTTTACCGTGTATTTTTGTGTTCTTACACTATAAGGTTAATAAAATTAATATAAGAAGCCAAAAGAACCCCAAGTTGTTTATTATTAATATATATAACCTTATCTAAGTCATTTGGACAAACCTTATATTTTTAGGAATAAAATAAAAATTAACAATATAATATTTGTTTTAAAAACTATTTTATGTCAATTTTGACACTATTTAGTAATTGATTTTTATGAAAATCATAACAGACTGATTAGTTTGAAAAAAGTTATTTATATCAATACTAAAAAGTCATATTAACCCAAAAAATTAGTTTAATTCTTAAAAAGTCTCAAATTACATTTATTTTCGTATTTATAACATCAATTATGTCAATATTTCATTAATAAGATAATTACTGCATCATCTTTCTATCAAAAATAAATTAAATTATTTAATGTCTAAAAATTACAAATAAAATACCTTTATGTAGGAAAACTTTATAGATTTCTATTTAATATTTATAGTCGAATTTATATAATATATAACCCTATATTAAAAATGATATACTTATTAAACTCTGATTTTAACTATTTTAACCCTTCTTTAAATAAATTAATAATAAATATTCTAATCTAATCCAAGTGGGCCCAAATGGTCATATTTTATTCCTAAGGTTGTTTTTGGTCGAATTACACTTATCCAATAGAATTAATACATGTGTTAGGGTAATAATAATATCATTTTTACCCTTAATTACCCTATTTACTTTTAACCGCGGTTAAAAAAAGTAAAAAGTTACTATTTACCAAAAATTATTTTCATCTCATTGAACCAAATTTTACTTACTGACATCAACCGTGTCTCTCGGATTTTCGAAATTCTACTCACAGAAGCATTAAAATTAAGTTTTATGAAAAATTCATTTTTCTAACTACCACTTAGTGGTTTCACTATTCATCAAAAAATGAAAGTTTCCAGAAAAACACCAAAAATTAGGCCTAAGATATATTTGATATTATGAACTTAAAAATGATGTATATTTTACCAAATTCAAAACATATCAGTTGCATTACTTAATTTAAAAATTAATTCCCGTCGTCAAAACAAATAGCATGTTTTTAAGAGATAATAACTATCAAAAGATTGACATTTGTTTATGTCTGGTTTAAATGTAAAATTACATCCAATGACCAACATTGTATTAAATTGTAAAAATATATTCTAAATATACTTGAAAACCACTCAAATTAATAATTTTTCACTATTAATTATATCGATTATAAATGTTGTTTTTAATTAAAATTTAGTAATTTTCACTATTCATCAGAAAATGAAAGTTATCCGAAAAGTACCAAAATTTCACCCTAAGCTAATTTCGATATTCCGAATCCAAAAATGAAGTCCATTTTGAAAAATAAAATTTAAAAAATTTTAAGAAGTGGTTATTACTATTCATAATGGCTAGTTTTAATAATATTTTAATAGCATATCGTTTTTTAGTGAAACTCGGTATTGCGTACTACACACACTATCAAGGAAGGTCGCGATTGAGTGTAATGAAAGGTAAGTCAAGGATTTGTGTTGTGCAAGCTCCTTTTGGTGTATCATACAACAGAAGACATTAATGAAATTAAAAATAATATTTTTCATAAAATCTCAGGGTGTTACAGTATCCCAGGCCTAACATCAGATTCAAAAAAAAAGTGTTTCCTAGTATATGAGTCTGGTCTTTGTGAAGTATTTCTTTCATTAGAACTATTTGTTCTTGATTCTTGCTATAAAATAATACATAATGATTCCAATATGTCATTTTCTATGTCCATTAAAAAAATCCACAAATAAAATCTCCCTCTCCTTTAAATATTTTTCTCCAATATTTTTGGACGACTAGTGTAAAGATGGATCATCATAACTATATGTTTCTTCATTCATTATCTGACTAGATACACAGTGATTTCAAAATCCTATATCCAGGAGTGAACCCAAAATTATATCAAATAAAATTCAAAACTCCGATACATAGAAGTTTCCAATGAATATTCAATTGTAAACCTTCACTGAGAAATAACAGAACATAAAAAATGACCCCATATTATCACTGGCGATATATCCATAAACCCATTCCATGAAATAATATCTCTATTTTAAAATAATTTCAAATTAGTAATTATCATTTTATGTTAAATTTCATTACATATGGTCCACCTTTTCATGACTTTAAAATACTCAAAAAACCTCCTACATATGGACTAGTTTCAATACTTTATAGCCATATCCATATAAAAGTGTCTGACTTAGTATTATTTCCTAACATTTATATCCTCACCTAAAGTGTAAGAACATTTAATGGATTGACTTATACTATCTTGGGATACACATATGAACCATATGTTTAGGATTAAAACACAAGTCTTTATTCATTTTCAACATTTTTAATGGAATCATAGAAACCAATCCTTGATGAGTTCATGCCCAAGATTCCTCCACCATGCATCCTAAAGAATTAATTTTCATGCTCCAAAAATTATGCTATTAAAAATTTTGATTTCGATAAAACTTCCTTTCATATCATTAATGAGTGTATTTGACTCCAAAGGACACCACTATTTTTACTATGAATATCATTCCATCAATATTGCTCCACATATTCTCCCCCATATGGCCTATCAACTAGGCACATTTTCATGCTAAGAAAGAAGGTTTTCTAACCCTCGTATACCCATATAGTATAAAAATGGAACCTATCATTCAAATGTGATTATCAATCATCCCTTTTATACCTATAACATATCACTTCTATAGATTCTATAACCATTATTTATGATTTTCAACATCACTATTACAGATTCAGAAGATATGGAAATGTTCTTAGCCTCTGATCCCCATTTAGTTTATCATTCATAATTTGTTGGTCCAATCACTATGAACATAAAAAGTGTTCAATATCCCTTCAAATTAATTAACATGACATATTTCAACCATAAATATTCGTTTCATACATAGTGGTATAACCTTTAGGGTGTCATAACCCTTCTTGAATATTTTATTTCCCTATAAACCTACTTCATGACACAGGTCCTTGAATCCTAAAAATCTTCTTGGATAATGGTAAGGAGTGTATTCTAGTATAATTGACACTTCTATTTGACTATTATTATTATCATCACAATATGGATCTTCATATATTCCCCCAACATGGCATGTCAACTGTAGGAATTTTTGTCTTAAGGGAAAATTATTCTAATTCATGTACCCCCTCACACAGCTACAACACCATCCATTTTTCGAATAAGGTCCATATTCACCCCCAAAATATGTGTCCCATGTCATTTCAATCAATTCATGAACCTGGAGTTACGATTCTCATAATTCATAATCTAACTATTAATATAGATTTGGTAACAGTGATGTTATACCATTGTGAATTATTCTCATTTCAAATGTTGAGATCTCATGATGCATAATGAAAACTTTTGATTGTTCCTCATCACATGAAATTAATTTTCCGAACACCGTGGTCTTATATTCATGACTATAAAATTAATACCCCTATTTATTCTGTCAATTATCACCAGATCATGTTTTATTTCTGATATAACACTTTGATTATTTGGATAACTCTAAGAGAATGAAAAATCTAATGTCACTAATGGCAATGATCAATATTGTATCAATAATCCCCTACTGGTATCCCAATTTCCCAATAGAAAAATGTTTTATAATCCTTGGGTCCCACCCACATAACCAAATATGTTACTTGACTAATGTCTATCCCTATAAGCCATTACATTTTATTTCTAGTGCAATTTTTCCTCACGCACACACACACTGGGAATCCTACCAGTATATCAACCATCCTTATCATTACTATCAGACAAATTTTTTTAACTACATAGTTCTAATCAGGTAAAATAATGGAAATAAAGTATCAAATTTTTTATTTGGTTAGTAAAATTTATCCTATTAACCCTTTAACATTCTAGGGTGTTACAACTATGATTGGGTTAGTGATTCTTGAGATTTCACCAACATTCTCTAGAACACTCTCAATGGAAGTCGAATGTCATTGATGGTGATGGTCACTCTATTTGGGTTATCACTTACAAATTTTAAACCATTGATCTCTCGAACAATCCTAGAGAATAAATCCTTGTTTCACTGATGGAGATGGTCACTCTAATTGGGTTAATGATTCCTGATATCACACCATCAAGATCTGGAACTCTCTCAGTGAATTAAAGGTTTTATTTACTAATAATGATAGTTAATTTTATTAGATTATATGAACATGGACTACATGAACCTATTCATGAGTTTTCCCTCAATAGTAACACCATAATTCATCACATCACATTGGGTATACCCTAACTCTGTTATTGAATATGTCACTATTTTTTTTATCAAAGATACGTTACAGTAATCTGGAAAAAAACTCGACCAAAGCTGTTCAACCTAAAATATTTGTAGTTCTTGATCCAAGAATTACGTCCTAAAATTATATACACCTATATTGTTTTTTATGGAATTTGGACCTCATTCATAGTTTGTTTACCTTACACTTACCACTACACATGTCACTTCAACTCTACTTTGGTTAATTCTATATGACCTTAAACTACATAAAAATGTGGTAAAAACTCTGTCAACCTGAATTATAGAAATATTTCGTAAATCATATATAAACCTAAACTATAGAAAAATGTGGTCAAAGATATATGACTTTAAATCGATCAAAATATGGTCATGGATTTTTAAACAAAAATATTTTCTATGTTTATATAAATTTAATCATCTTAAAATACCTAAGGAAAGACACATTGAAATATACTATTTGAAAACCCATAAGGGGAACCCTATACCAAAATTTGATTCTTTTCACGATGAACACATGCCTCATATGTTTTAGAAAAAATGATAATTTTAAGTAAAATATAGACACAAATCATGTTATGTAGAAAAATCAAAAATGGAAAGTTAAGAAAATATCAAGTACTACATGCTAATTATTCCCATATATGGCTTAAGAAAAAATTATATAGACAAAATAAAAGTCAAAAAACTTATAGGACTCATAATATTACCCTATAAAAAATAGACGTTATGCTCTCTAGGCCCCTTTCATTAGAAAAAGCTATATAATTTATCCATCCTTACATGTCGGTTCAAATATCTTGGTAAAAGATCAAAAGGGATGGATTCTTATGTTTTTGAGACCTCTTGAGAATTGGAATCGTCATTATATACTTCTATTTTATGATCCTCATCAAATAAACTTATATTAATCATCCAAATAGACCAAATACAGTGTAATAGTGGCGGTTTCTATGCCTACTCCCACCCAAAAGCCACATTCTAGAGGAAATAATTCAAAAAAATAGAACAACTATCATTTTATGGTGATGGTAATTATTCCAATACCCATATATGATCCACACCTAGCAGGAAATCATCTTGAGACAAGAGTTTTAGATTCACGATTTCCTTTATTAATTCTAAATTTATTATTTGACTGTGCTCAAAATATATTGATTTAATTTCCTATGGTTCCATAGGTTATTGCAAAATTATGATAATAAAATACATAGAATTTAATAATAAACAATTAATATGTGGTTGAAGTTAATTTTTTATTCATTTATCCAAAATGAATAAGTGGTGACTCAAAACTTTGGATTCTCTAAGACATATTACAAATGATATCAACAAACTTATAGAGTTTCCCGAATGATACTTAAGTCATGTCAACATTTTTTTCATTCTTGAGCAACCTCATAATAGTACCCTCTTTAACAAGATGAAGAATTTCGGTCACGTCAATAAAAAAATATTTTCCTTATATTTGAATTTCTTCAAGAAATTAGTTTTTTTGTACTAAATTCTCATTAAATAAATATTACTATTGTTATATAAGGATCACAAGAAGATATATATTTTAAATTCTATGTTGATATTCTAACCGATACATTGAAATTAATCTTTTTCAGAGACACTATATCTTGGACATCAGAATATTTTTCTTGAAATCTCACATTGAAAATAAGTTGTCGCAATACTTTCTCTTATTATAGTAGTAAAATTATCTCCTTCACACCATGATATATTTAATGATAATTAAACCCATCATAACCTAATGTGTTAAAAACATCATAGAGCTAGTAAAGTTGTAAGGGTAGATGTTATAGGGGTGTCTATGAAAATAACCTTCATATATACCACTAGATATATTGGTGGAAAACATAAAAAATATTATGGCCTCTAAGTTCACCTCAGAGACACTCATTGGAGGTGATTCTTACCCTAAAATATATTAACTTAGAAAAATGGCTTGTATCACACCCAAAAATTTAGTTGGTTCTGGAGTAGTCTCAGACATATCTTTCTCTAATGGTTGAATTAGAGTGGCATATCTTTTATAGGACCGACCATTGAAGATGATTCTATTGAGATGGATAAGAAAATGGTAAAGTTCAATGATTATGGTAATATAGAAATGGAAAATGAGAAATAATCAAGGTAGTTTTAAATACCTACCCATAGAATATTAACCAATGGTTTGTAGTTTCACTACACATACCTAACTTCATCAACCTACAAAATGGAGATTTACTAAGAGAGAATGTTGTCTTGAATAATTTTATGGCCTACCTCAGATGACCCCTGAGAATTTACCTTTTTATAATTTTTGGATAGTGATCCATCTATCTTAAAAATTTTAGAAGTCATGATTTACTAAAGATGGATTATATTAGTTACATTATTCACATATAATGCTAAATATTTTAAGAAATTTGATATGCCTATTATGTGTAAAGAGACCAGTTAAACTTAAATAAGAAGACTTACATATTTATAATTCATTGTTGAAATTTTAAAACTCTTCTAAAGATCCAAGTATATTCATGTGTTTTATTGTGTATTCTACTTTAAATTAGGAGTTACATAGAGTATCAGGACCTATTGTATCTTTTTCAGTGGTAAATACAATAGAGACGCTTAAATTAGGGTCCATGTTTTTCTTTTCTTTAACTCCACCTTCCATGGACATATTGGGAAACTATAAGATGTTGTTATTACCGTGAAAACCTGAAGGGTTTATTTCTCTAGGTTCATCAAGGACATGATATTATCTCTTCAAACCCATGCACCACCATTGAAGTAGATTTTAATAAAATATACATAAAAATAAGTGTAATATCAACCTATTGATTCTAAGATATTATGGGTTTCTAGTAAGTTCACTTTATTCAATTTTTATACATCTTATATAGTTAATAATCTAGAAGGGGTTATTATTAAAGGTATATGTAGCTCCTCCCTAAATTTGGAAATTACCACCTCCTTGTACCCGACCAAACCAAGAGAACTATAGTCCCCTGTCATAGTCTAACCATTCACTATGTCTTAACCATCCTATATAATTAAATCACCCAAAATATGTTTTAATAGGGTTTCAAGGTGGGAAATACTATAATAAGGATACTTGGGGATTTTATAAGTAAAACTCGATTATTGGAAACTATTTTCGGTATAATTAGACGGTAAGTAAATCATAAGGTTCCCATGAGATCCTCCGATGTGTGTGAGGATTTATTAAATGTAATATAACCTTTTATGATAAAATAAGTTGGTAATAATTATATACCATAAAAATAATGTACATTTTCCAAACCTATATTTTGTCCCACCCCTTCATCGATGAGATCATCTGGGGTTCTCTCATTTAATATGTCATCCATCGAAGGTATGGTCCCATCAAAATGAATCTACACTCCATGTGAGTAATATTACTTAATATCCAAAAGATTAGATCCAAATAAATTAAGGGAAGAGTGATAGAGAAACATTATATAATTAATAAACATGGTTATATATACTGAACAAATCAAGGATGAGTTTCAATAACTTACCAGGATGAACTACATGTTTGGACAATATAATTGATCGACAATGATGTTTGACTTAAAATGATAGAAGGATAGTATAAAAAATCTTAAATACCAATATCAAAGGTGAAAATTTTGAATAATCTCCTCTCATTTACTCCCACAAGAGCCTCTGGCCTAGGGATATCACCCCCTCCTCAGATGTATATGATCTATCCACTCTAACAGGGATACCACCCATATTATACCTAGGTTATTTCATTAGTAAACACTTATTTTATACCCTTTTAAAGTTAATATGATGCTTTTTTGTTAAAAATAATTTCCAATTTAAAATAAAATAAGAATAATTACTCAACCTTAAGATTTAGATGCTCATGATTGAAAAAATAATCTTATTCTATAGTATATTTATGGACCACCCCTTCAGTGGTTCCTCACTTCATTAGTTACCTCACAATTTTTTTGGAAGGAGTATGGGTTTTAGTGGGATTGAAGATCACTCTACCTCTTCGGTACAATTTCAAACCTTTGCAGTATTGGTATCATAATTGAAATCTTAGGATGACCTTACAAACTCGAGTTGAGGAATACGCACACTAATTTAGAAAATCTCCCATAGAGACCTGATGTCAAAGGGACCATTCTACCAAAATTGGGCCACCTCAGGCTATATGTATTCTAATGACTCCACATCTAGTTGTGAAGAGGGATCCATATCCCACTATATTACTGGTTTTTTCATGCCATCTGCCTCAATTTGAGTCTGGATAATAGGAACATTGTTCTCTTCCAACCAATGAAAACTAGATCATATTTGATAAATTTCAAGTTATATGGGCTCTTCTACTCTTAGTCTTCATGCATCCAATTTTTTTAATCATTATTTTGACTCTAGGGATTCATCATTATCACTATCTAGATAAGACCCTCTACCTCATTTTCCCCATCATGCAGTCATAATGACAATAATTCAAGGAATTCATTTCTCTAAAATCCCTTGAGCATTTGAAGAAATAAAAAAATGACATATCCATGGTTTAATACAATAGATTCACTCAATGAGGTAAATTTTATCAATACTTTGGAGACTTCCTAGGAAATATTATCTGTATTTCTCTTGTTACCATTGGATGAATTTCTAATCTAATGTCCATTAAAGGAGATACAATTTACTGTTATAAGAATTTAAATTATTGCACATCCTTTTAAGGCACATAAGTCTCATAGAAGTCCTCTCCATATATGTTTTTTTGCTAACATATAGTCCCTTGAAGCCATTATATATGACATTGTCTCATATTCACTGAGGTCATTGTCAATTGTTTTTCCAGTGGTAGTACCACCATATAAGATGAAGTTGAAATGTACAAATAAAATCAAAAACATTAGTGTTGATCCACACTTTAAAGAAAAAGCCATGATTATGGAGAACACATGAATGACTAGAAAAAAATAAAATTATGGAATAAAAATTTCACCAAGGAATACATTCACATTGAAATTATCCTTTATCCGTCCCCAAAATATCTAGAATGACCTCAAAATTTGAAAATGGGTCTTTACCACATTAAAAACACATTAAACACTAGTGAAAATTTACAAATATTCTTGATATCAATCCCACATTATCCCATTAATCTAACACATCCACAAAAAAATAATCCTAACCTCATTAAACTGCTAGAATCATTAAATGGAAGCATATAAGTGTATAACCATATCTCTATAATTCTAGCTAGTTGGGTCCTTGTAGGAGACACAATGATTGAAAGTATAACCCCCCTATTTTAACTGACATGTTTTATATGAATACTAATAGTTTCCTAAGATTCCTTTATTTTACATTGTGGATAATCCTATTGGGACCTTACAACTTGGTTCTTTTCCTTGGGGATTTTAGAAGTTATTAATCTACAATATAGAGTGGATGTAAAAACATGTTAGAAGATATTTCCCATTGAAATCTAATGTCAAGATTTAATACTTCATGGGCTAAGTTAGGTATCAATTTAGAATCCCACCATGATTGTTTTAGGGTGATAAATTAATTATACATTTCCCTAAGTAAGGGAACCCATGAGGCTCTGTATTCAATACATAAAATAATGCATACTTTACCATGATTCATATAGAAAGTGTTGTTCTAAGGACTAAATCGGCTCAACAAATATGTGACTAAGTTAGAGTGTTTGTACACATATGTTTGAGATATCTAGATATATTTTTAATTGGATACTTCCAAAATATTAGATTTAAATTCAGTGTATATCTTATGATCCTTGTATTGCCACTTACATCCAAGCTTGACTCACAATACACGAAATTCCCAATATTTATTTAAAACTTTCAACTGATCGGTAATAAACCAATGAATAATGGATGATAAAAAACATGTCTTTGTTATGGAAATGTAAGAATGAATCCCTACAGAACTCATAAGGTTATGTGTGTGGAAAACGGAGTATGTTTTCCTCACATTGATGTAAATTTCTTTGGTAAAAATATTATATTTGATCATGCTCGTATAATCACTAACCCGGGAGCATGGTGTGTAGTCATTTAATCTCAGGATAATACCTCCCATTAAAATAACATCACTATATAGTGGAATAAACTCACACACAAGATACTCTTAATGATGATTCTCCAAGTTATTTGAAAGGTGTGATGGGAAAATTTAACATTTTTGGTAGTTTCCTAGTCCAATAATATCAATTATCTCTTAAATATAAGTAAAATATTCAACATTCAAAATAGGGATAACATTCTTAGCCATTATATTTTTTCAATAAACACATTACAGTTTTTTATAAATAAACTACACATAAATGGTGTAAGTAATCATTAGAAGAAGTGAACATGGACAAAGTATAAGGTAGAAATTTATCGAAGTGAACTCAGAGCACCCAAGTAATTCACCCAATGAATTCATCGAATTTGATAACATCACCTAAGTTATTCACACATATCCCTCACCCATTTCTATAGAATAGGGTGGGGCCTTGTGAAAGATCTCAATCCAACCAACACACCTAAAATCAATGTGCTAAATGATGGGAAGAATCCCACATCAAAGAAGGTTCCTTGAGAAATCTTAGAGTTGTATGGAACTCAAACATCATTAAATATCATTCATTAATAAATTTTATAGATATAATTATAGGGGTCCCACCCCGATTGTTTATAAGAATTTCACAAGAGATTTTCATGTGAGAAAATATAATGACATTCACACAAAAAAATTTACTGGATTTCTTTCATGTAACACTAGCGTGATTCTATCTAGTATTATGTAAAAAATTATCCTCTTTTCAAATATCCATACAAACTAGTGTCACTTTGACCTTAGGATT
This sequence comes from Viscum album, assembly GCA_963277665.1. Taxonomy (NCBI): domain Eukaryota; kingdom Viridiplantae; phylum Streptophyta; class Magnoliopsida; order Santalales; family Viscaceae; genus Viscum; species Viscum album. Next base: position 1,285,544,557 of record OY728137.1, read on the forward strand.
AAATATATTCTATTACAATTACATCTAATCTAGGGGGGGGGGATTTGGTGATATCCTTTAATTAAAAGGATAATAATCTTGAATAAGGAATACCACAAATTAATAAAGAAAATGTCACATATAAAGGCAAAGTATTCTTCTTCAAAACCCTTGAGGTCTTTGTAAGTTTACCATACACATGATACTTTTGAGGATGAGTAATTCACACAAGTTTCAACTACATGGTTCCCTGGTGTGACAATACTCCTTTACCTAGAGTCTTGATTTTTCCTATAAGTAGGACCCTTGATCTCCTTATTGATACCTTTTACAAGATAAAGACATAACACAAATATTTTCTACCCTAGTCTCTCAAAAAAGTATTCAAATACATCAGTTAGATTATTTGAGATCTAAACCAAAGTGAATTAAACAAAATAGAGGGTATTTTAGTTCCTCAAAATCTAAAATAGTAATAACCTTTGTGAGGAACCACATCCTCTTGAATCTAACAATACTTTGGAAAATAACCCTTACCAAACCATAAAATGAAATTCCACTCTCCCAAAAGCATATGTGGAGACCCCTGTAACTTGACATAATCTCTTTCCATGTCTAATTTCCTAGAGCATCAATTTTCCATGTACCACTTTAGTGAATCCTTCTAAATCACCCTAATATTACTTGGTTTAATCTATGTCACCCTCCCTAGTACCAATTGGGAGAATCCTTGTCTTGCACCATAGTATTACTTGGGTGAGGTCTTCTTTCAACCAATTTCAATAGAAAAGCTTCATTTTCTTCTCTCTTATTGAATAATCATGAACACCCTGTCTTCGATGGTGGAGAATTATTGTGCCCAAATTTTCTATTTGGACCTCTAATATTCAAATAATCCTTTAAATCCATCGAATCCACAAAATCAGGGTATGCACACCAGAATTTTCCTCTGTAAATCCTTTATTACCATAGTCTAAGGTGTCTCCCAATTATTTCCCCTATTAGAAAGGTTACTTATGGGTTTTAAAATCAAGTATACACTTGATAATGGGGGGGGGGGTATAATCATAAGGACATTAGTGAGAAATCCCCCTTGACATACAACAATACTTGTCCAACTCAAGTTAGAGCTTGATTAGCCTGGTCGACTGGTTGAAACCCAAGTCAACCTAAGGAGGGACACAATCACAATTGGAATAATCCATACATATAACCTTCCAATCCAATGATTGAGAGGTTTCATCCTACTTTTTTCATAATAGAGGCTATTTTTAACCTTTTTATTTTCAATTACTCCTCTATAGTGGATGTATAATCCCTTATAGTGGCATAATTGGGTGTGAACACCCTATATCCCTGTCTCCTATACTCATAATTAGAACTATTTAGCATAATACATAAGCCCTAAAATCATGTTTGGGCTTCATGAATTTAAAATACATATCACAACATCCTTGTCACCGAACAATAAATTTCACAACAATTTCCCTAGTATAATATGTCAAATTGTAGACTTACCCTATTTTATGAACCTTGGATTCCCTTAGTAGTGACCATATAATTCTTATCACGATAAGCATGAGATAATTCCATATACTATATGGACCTCTTCCTTATAAATAATCCCTATTAGAGATTAATTTTATACTCTCATATAATATGATTAATCTTTAACTATATCTTGTCTCTCATACCAAGAATGCATCATGTGTTCTCAGATATCTAACATGATCATTCCATTGGAAAATTTATGAAATTCACCAATTGGGTTTTCTTGTATGTTATAAATTCCCATCCATTATCTAGTAAAATATTCAAATCTGTAATCCTAGAAAAATATTATTTTGGTGAATTGTTTGTGAAAAACATGACCCTATAATATAATGTTACAATATGTGTCTAATTTCATGTTCACATGATTTTAAACTACAAGGAAATTTCGTTACTACATGATGTTAAACATCATGGTACCGTCTTTTCATATGACCTTAAACTATATTACTCAAATTTTGTGGGATTTGATAGCTTTTTTGATGGGATATGTAGGATGCCTCCCTAAGGTTCAACCCAAACATAATCAATCCTCTATTCTATCCTCATTGGGTCATATTCCTCATGATATTATCTACATCCTTACCTTTCCAGGCTATATTAAATCAAGTTTGAATGTATAATTTATTAGGTCTATATTCACAATATTTTATACTTTAATTAGGATACATTCTTGATAGAATCACTCCCCCTAGAGTACCATATTCCTTTAGGATCTTATCATATTATCCTCATTAGAGAATATTCCCTATGGTTCCCATCCTCAAAGGTAAAAATTCATTATGACACCAACCATCCTTATTGGTACATATTCACTTCATGGTAAAATAGAATGTTCTACTCCATAATTACATGTCACAAACCATCCTGAATAACCTAGTATGATAATACCTGATCCTACCCGAACATGACCCAAAGGGAATTCATGATCTTTATGGGTTGGTGACTATCACCTAACATCATAGTGAAACATATGGGAGTGTTTTTTCCAAAAACATAGTAGAAGATAAAAGGTATAAGTCATTATTATCTACTCTCTAAAGGGATAAGGTACCAGAATCAAACAGGTATGAAAATATCCAATAGTAAATTGTCAAAAGACACAACATATAACAAGGTAAGATCTCAGATATATCCCATGTAATAGGTGGATCAAATCACCACCTGTAACATCCCAGGTAAATAAAGAATAAGACATTTTCATATTTATTAATATTTTTTGAATTAAGTATTAATTTTACTTTAATGGGGTTGCTATGTTCGATGGAGAACCCTTTTTAAATATAGTTTTGGTCAGGCTTATACATTCTATTTGACCAAATAAAATTTTTTATTAGAATCGAGACATCAAAATTTACTTTGTGTAAATTTTTGGTTTTTTCTGGTAATGTTCATTTTTTAATGAATAGTGAAAAATGTTGTATTTTAATTCAAAACCACTTTTTAATATAATTTATTTATAATGATAGATTATCTTTTTAATTGGTTTTAAAGATCAATTATAATATATTTTTACCATTTAATCCAATGGTTGTCATTGAAATTAATTTCACTTCAAAATTTAACATAAACAAGTGTGAGTCTTTTGATAGATATTATTTCTTAAAAACACGCTATTTGTTTTGACAATGGGAATTAATTATAAAATTAATTAATGCAACTAATATGTTTTGAATTTTTCAAAATAGGCATCATTTTTGAATTTGGAATATCAAATATAGCTTAGGGTGAATTTTTGGTATTTTTCTGAAGAACTTCAATTTTTGATGAATAGTGAAACCACTAAGTGGTAGTTAAACAAAATGATTTTTCCTTTAACTGAAAGTTTACCACTTATGTATATTTAATTTAAAAAATCTGACATACATGGTTATCATTATTAAGTAAAATGGGGTTCAAAGGGATTAAAATATTTTTTGGTGAATAGTAACTTCTGAGTTTTGTTATCCGCGATTAGAGGTAATTAGTGTAATTTAAGATAAAAATGATATTATAAAAATATAAAAATATCTTGAAACGTGTCCTAACCTTATTGGATAGGTCATGGACGACCAATACAATCCATGGGTCAATTTTGGGTACCCCATGGAGCCACTTGAGTGAGATAATGACATTAATACCTTTTATTTAAAGTAAAAATAACAATGTCACAAACATGTATTGTTTTACTAAAACAATTATTAAATGGGGTTATATATTCTATATTTTTTACTATAAATATTCATTAGAAATATAAAAATATTTCCTACATCATGGTAATATTTTTATAATTTTTAGACATCAAAAAAATATATTTATGACACAATGATGATGCATTGTTTACGTCATTAATGAATGATTTAAAATAAATAAGAAGATAATGTTTAAAATAATATCCCAAACTTGTCCAATTCTCATTGGATGATTTTATTTCGAGCATGTACCACTTTATCCTCGACTTTAATGATTTTTGGAGCTTTGTAAACTGTATTTCATTTTATAATAAAATAATAGTTTCATGATTTCCAAAAGAGCCCCTCATCTCCCTTATAAAAAGACCCCACTTCCTACCCATCTCTCACACTTCTAAAGCCTTTTGTATCGTCCAAAATATACTAAAATAATCTCAAAATATTCCTCTCTTCATCCTAGAAGCCTCACCTTAGGCAGAAATATCTTCAAGAAAACCTTTTGGTTTAAACGAAGAAGAGTTACCCGATTTAAAGGTAATGTCTTCACTTGTGTTCTTTTGATTTATTTTGATTCTCCAACCCCATAAACTATTTTTATTCCTTTATTTTGTAGGGAAAAAATTATCTCCAATATACTAGGATGTTTTTATGAGAAGGATTCGATCTACAATTACACACACCTTAATCTAATGGTTAAAGAACATATTGTTTCTGCGGATGGAGAATTACTGCCTCACGAAACGACGATTGTTCAATATTCATTTAAAACCTTTAAAGGTGGTCATTAAGATGTCACTATGTTTATATATGATATGTATTATGTTTATTTTTTCCTTATTATTCTTTATTTTTTTCATTTATGGCATACCTTTATGGTTACCCTTATGGATAAACGCGATATCTTTATTTTAGGAAGTGCGGACTATCGCCCCTCAAAGTGATTTGAATCGTTAATGACATATGTGGGATGTGTAAAGGATGGAGTTAATAATATTATATATTATGTTATACTAGAATTATAATTTACCTTTATAACATTATAATTTCATTCCATTAAATATGAAATAGAAATGACAGTAGCGTCATGCATACGTACTACTTACCTTCTCCATGAACGGTGCATTTCATTTCTTACCTCTAAATGTTATGTAATATTAAAAATGCATGTATATACTGGATATATATGATATATCTGATATCTACATCATGAATATAATTCTGGATATAATGGATATTTTTCCACATGAACAACTTGTAATTTTAAGGAGTTTATTTTTGACTCAAGTACCAATGATCGACAAAATGACCGTTATTAAACTAAATAATTACAAAGTGTTCATAACATGGTAATAAGTGATATAAATGGAATAATGAACTTGAAAAGTGTTATTAAGCAAGTATAAATTAACTAAATTTTATTATTCAGGAGATTAAAGAATGATCGAGTCAACTTAGACACGAGGTAAGGGTCTTCATCTCAATCTCCATTAATTGAGGCATATTTTGTTTTATACTCAACATTATTTTATATTGTGTAAAAACAAATTTTACTTTTACTTTTATTAAAAAGGAATTTTTTTATACGAAGCATTTTACTAAATGACAAAATGAATGTTTTTGTCTTACGTATGCGGCAACAACGACTTCTCTGCCGCCGTGACCATTGTTTGAGTTCTGGCTTCCTCTACAAGCCACAACACTTTTTTAAATGAAAAATATATACCATGCTTTAATTTTATTTTATTTTGGTATTTAAAATGGTTTTCATAATGTTTTTAATATGTCAATGTGTTGTATTGATATCTTGTGATTGAAATGTGGAAATGTTATGTTTCCTTTATGCATGTTTTATGTGATGCAAATATGTAGTGGTTCTTGGGCATTGTTATAAAGACGGGTGGTTTCGTGATAAACTAAGGGCGGGTGAGCCCGATATAGATCTCCAATGAATTGGGTAACGCGAAGGGGTTAAATGCTAAGGTTTCTCTGAAGAGATTTAGGGAATATACTGTGATGGGTATTCCAAACGTAACCATGAGGGTTACTCCCTACATAAGAATGTTATGAATGCCTCAAGTTACCTTTATGTATTATGATTTCTATGATTTATTCATGATTTGATGAGGTATGTTAAAGTGATTATGTTTAATGAGTAAAGTATAATTTCATTGATTCTTATGTATACATGGACTAATGTTTTCATTTCGTATTTTTATATACCTTACTGAGATATTTTATGCTCATCCCATGTTTTTGAAATGTTTTTCACAGGTCAAGGGAAAAGTACATGATGTGTTGATAGTGTTGAGGAAGTGTCACGAAAGAATCCATGTTTTATTTTAAATATTTCTCCTTTGATGGGAAAAATGAATACTATATTTTATGTTACCACCTTTTTTAAATATGGAATATAATTCATGATTTATGATCTAATTCTCTAAAACTCTAAACCTGAAAAGATCTTTAATGTGCGTTCTTGAAATAACTCAAGATTAAGTAATGTTTAAGGATGAGGCCTTATAGTTGGTATCAAAGGTAGGTTTAGATAACTTTAGGAGTTATAATTCTTTTAAATGATTATCCAAAAATATTTTTTATGGTAAAATTGAAATGATATAGCATTTGAAGATTACCATGTTGCTTCATCTAAGACATGTTTGTTCAGAATGGTTTTCCGTAGAGGAAACAGATAAGCAGTGCTAGGAAGGCATACATAAGGAAATGACCTTTCAAATCAACATCCTGAGATGGTCATAATTGGAACTAAATAGTTTGTTGCAGTAATGGAGAAGTTGACTCAAGTGATAAATGGTGGTGGTATCCACACACGAGATCATCCTGAGCAACCGCAGAGGAACGTGACAGTGGTGGAAAATTTCATGAGGAAACATCCCCCATAATTTAGAGGATCATCTGACCTTGTGCAAGATGAAGGGTGGATTAAAGCACTGGAGAAGATTTTAGATGTCATGGGGTGTTCTGACAATCAAAAGGTTAGTCTTGATATTTACCGTTTGGAGGGTGAAGCAGATCAGTGGTGGTCGATGGTTAAAAATATCCGGGATGCTAATGAGATTGATGCTCTTGACTGGGATGAATTCAAAGGTATGTTTCTTGAGAAATATTTTCCTAAGGCAGTTCGAATTAGGATGTAAAAACAATTCTTTGAAATGAGGAAAGAGGAAGACTTAGTGGCTGCTTATGAAGAATGGTTCACTCGTTTGGCAAGGTATGCTCCAAATTTTACCCGAGACCTTGATTGTAAAATCAATCGTTTTTACTCCAGATTAAAGCCAAAATATCAAATGGAATTAACTTCTTGTGAGTTCAAAAGTTATGAAAATCTTGTTCGGTGTGCTGAGAAGGTGGAAAGGGATTTTTTCGATGATCAAGTGTTCTATAACAACCAACATAAGAAGAGACCGAGGTGGGCGGAGAAAGGGAAGAATCCTTCAAAAAGGTATGATGGTAAGAAAACTATGTTTTCAGTTTGTGATACATGTGGTACAAAGCATGCTGGGGAATGTCTTTTGAATTCTAGAAAGTGATACTGATGTGGTAAGATAGGACATAAGGCTCGTGATTGCACTGGAAAAGATCAGGGTGATGGTAAGACCAAATTGGATTTACAGTTAGTGAAGTGTTTCAAGTGCAACGAGATGGGTCATTATGAAAACGAGTGTCTGACAAAGAGCTTGAATGATGGGAAGCAGTCAGACTACAAGAAAAAAGGCGTGGTGAGATCCTTTGCAACTACTTCAGTAGATGTTGGGCCATCAAATGAAGTGGTATCGGGTACTTTGTTTGTTTTTTCAGATTATGCCAATGTGTTGTTTGATTCGTGGTCAACACATTCTTTCATCTATAAAATATTTTCTAGTAAATTGGGAATTCCATATCATGAAATGACCCCTGAACTTGTGGTAAAAACACTTGGGGGAATTTTTGAGGCAAAAAGTTTTTATAGGAATCATCCTATCCTTATCCGTGGAAGGAATCTATTTGAAAACCTTATTGTTTTACCTCTAGTAGAGTTTGATGTTATCCTGGGTATAGATTGGCTCTCTGTTTACCATACCTAGATTGATTATAGAGCTAAAGAATTTTTTTTCAGAAAGACTTTCAGTGTGTGTACAAGAATGAACCCTTACTGTTGACAACATATCAAGAGGCTAAGAAACTTGTAAAAGATGGAAATGAATGTTATCTTGCACATATTGTTGAAAACAAAGGAACTGTTCAAATTAATGATGTACCAGTGGTAAATGAGTATCCTGATGTTTTTCCTGATGAGTTTCCTAGAATAATACCAGATTGGGAAGTCGAATTTTCTGTTGACTTAGTTCCTGATGCTAATCCAATTTCTAAACCACCTTATCGAATGGCTCAAATTGAACTTTTAGAGTTGAAGGATAAATTGAAAGATTTATTAGAGAAAGGTTTCATTAGACCTAGCACATAACCATGGGGTGCTCCAGTGTTATTTGTTAAAAAGAAAGATGGTTCAATGAGACTTTGCATTGATAATAGAGCCTTGAATAAAATCACTGTTAAGAACAAATATCCCTTGCCTCATATCGATGATTTGTTTGATCAGATCTAGGGGGCTCACTATTTTTCAAAGATTGACTTGAGATCGGGGTACCATTAGTTGAAGGTAAAGGAAGAAGATGTTCCGAGGACTGTGTTTCATACTAGATATGGCCATTATGAATTTGTATTTATGCCTTTTGGGCTAACCAATGAACCTGTAGTATTCATAAACCTTATGAATAGAATTTTCCATGAGTTCTTGGATAAGTTTGTGGTTGTCTTCATTGATGATATTTTGGTGTTTTCAAAAAGTAAATAGGAGCATGAATGTCATTTAAGGTTTATTTTTCAAACCTTAAATGAAAAGAAATTGTATGGGAAATTCAGCAAGTGTGAGTTTTGGTTGCAACAAATTTTTTTCCTTGGTCACATTGTTTCTAAATTTGGAATAACTGTTCATCCTGCAAAAACAAAGGTTGGTGAAGAATAGCCATGACCCACAAAGTAATCGATATTCATAGTTTTCTTGGTTTTTCAGGCTATTACCGAAGGTTTGTTAGAAAATTTTCACGGTTATCTAGTCTAATGACAAAGCTAACTCGGAAGGGTGTTAAGTTTATCTGGACAAAAGAATGCGATGATTGTATTCAAGAATTGAAAAGAAGATTGGTGAATGATCTAGTTTTGGCACTACCTTATAGGAATGGTGAGTTTGTTATCTACATGGATGATTCATTTAAAGGACTTGGTTGCGTCCTAATGCAGAATGATCAGGTAATTTCTTATGCTTCATGTCAGTTGAAAACTCATGAGGTAAATTACCCTACACATGATTTGGAATTATCTGTTGTTGTTTTTGCTTTAAAAATTTGGAGGCATCATTTGTATGCTGTAAAGTGTGAAATATATACTGATCACAAAAGTTTAAATTATATATTCACACAAAAATAATTGAACATGAGACATAGGATATGGTTGGAATTAATCATGGATTATGATTGTACAATTCATTACCATCTGGGAAAAGAAAATAAAGTGTTTGATGCTTTGAGTCAAAAAAGTAATGATTCATGAACAATGTTGTGTTTTTAACGTGATCCTTTTGGTAAGGATTTGATAAACTTTGGAATAGAATTTGTTGGTGCAATATGTTCATCTGTTTTGTTTCAGGTATCAGTGAAATCTTCTCTATCAGTCAGAATTAATCAAGCACAAAAGCCAGGCTGTGAGTTTTAGAAAAAGGTAGAGCTAGTTCAGAAGGGTAAGTTTCCTGAATTCAACATTGATAATGATTATGTTTTGAGATTTGGGAAGAGATTGTGTGTGCCTTGTGATTCACAGTTGAAGAGAGATTTGTTATGTGAAGCTCATAGTTCTCCATTTTGAGTTCATCCAGGTAGTACTAAGATGTATAGAGATATTCAGAATTATTATTGGTGGGATGGAATGAAAAGATATATTATTGATTTTACTATAAAGTGTTTGACTTTTCAACAGGTTAAAGCAGAGCAGCAGTTACCAAAAGGGATGCTTCAGCCTTTACCACTGCCAGAGTGGAAATGGGAGAATATATCCATGGACTTCGTTGTGGGATTTCCAAAGACACCTCGAGGTAATAATGAAATCTCGGTTATTATTGATCGCTTGTCTAACTCTGCTCATTTCCTTGCTATACGAGAAAATTTTTCCCTAGATCAACTTTCCCATTTTTATCTTAAAGAGATAGTTAGGTTATATGGAGTTCCTCTCTCCATTGTTTCTGATCGTGATCCCAGGTTTACTTCTGACATTTGGAAAGGCCTTCGGAAGTTGTTGGGTACTGAATTAAATTTCAGTACAGCTTTTCATCCTCAATTAGATGGGTAGTCAGAATGAACAATTTAGACTTTGTAGGATATGATACGTTCTTGTTTGATGGATTATCAGGGAAGTTGGGAGCAACATCTTTCTTTGGTTGAGTTTTCTTATAATAACAGTTTTCATTCTAGTATACAGATAGCTCTGTTTGAAGCATTATATGGTAAACGGTGTCAAACTCCAACTTTTTGGGATGAAGCAGGTGAAAGGAAGTTTATGGGACTAGAATTGGTAGAAGAGTTGGCAGAAAAAGTTCATCTAATACAGAAACACATGAGAACAGCTCAGAGCAGGCATAAAAGTTATGCGGATAACTGGAGGAAGGATCTCTCTTTTGAGATAGGTGATCATGTCTTCCTCAATGTTTCCCCATGGAAAAGTGTGATGCAATTTGGTAAGAAAGGAAACCTGAGTCCAAGGTTCATTAGACCATACGAAATTTTGGAGAGAGTTGGATCAGTTGCATACTGAGTGGCTTTACCTCCGAGTTTTTCTCAGGTACACAATTTTTTTCATGTTTCAATGTTAAGGAAGTAAATGCTAGATCCATCTCATGTTTTGAGTCCATAGGTAGTTCAGCTAGAAGATAATCTATCTTATGAGGAACAACCAGTCCAAATTCTTGACCACATGGAGTAGGTATTGCAGAATAAGGTGATTCATCAAGTAAAGGTTTTGTGGAAAAACCACATGATTGAAGACGCAACATGGGAATCTGAAAATGCTATGAGAGATAGATACCCCCATTTATTTAAGTGAATAAATTGCGAGGATGAAATTCCCAAAAGGGGGGAATGATGTAACATCCCAGGTAAATAAAGAATAAGACATTTTCATATTTATTAATATTTTTTGAATTAAGTATTAATTTTACTTTAATGGGGTTGCTATGTTCGATTGAGAACCCTTTTTAAATATAGTTTTGGTCACTATTATACATTCTATTAGACCAAATAAAATTCTTCTTTATAATCGGGACATCAAAATTTACTTTGTGTAAATTTTTGGTTTTTTCTAATAATGTTCATTTTTTAATGAATAGTTAAAAATGTTGTATTTTAATTCAAAAACAATTTTTAATATAATATATTTATAATGATAGATTATCTTTTCAATTGGGTTTAAAGTGAAATTATAATATATTTTTACCGTTTAATCCAACGGTGGTCATTGGAATTAATTTCACGTTGAAATTTGACATAAACAAATGTCAGTCTTTTGATAGATATTGTTTCCTAAAAACACGCTATTTGTTTTGACAATGAGAATTAATTATAAAATTAATTAATGAAACATATATGTTTTGAATTTTTCAAAATAGACATCATTTTTGAATTCGGAATATCAAATATAGCTTAGGGTGAATTTTTGGTATTTTTCTGAAGAACTTCAATTTTTGATGAATAGTGAAACCACTAAGTGGTAGTTAAACAAACTGATTTTTCATTTAAATGAAATTTTACAACTTATGTCTATTTAATTTCAGAAATACGACATACATGGTTATTATTATTAAGTAAAATGTGGTTCAAAGGGATTAGAATATTTTTTGGTGAATAGTAACTTCTGAGATTTGTTAACCGCGATTAGAGGTAATTAGTGTAATTTAAGATAAAAATGATATTCTAAAAATATAAACATATCTTGAAACGTGTCCTAACCTTATTGGATTGGTCATGGTCGACCAAGACAATCCATGGGTTGATTTTTGGGACCCCATGGAGCCACTTGAGTGAGATAATGACATTAATACCTTTTACTTAAAGTAAAAATAAAAATATCACAAACATGTATTGTTCTACTAAAACAATTATTACATGGGGTTATATAAGCTAAATTTTTTTACTATATGTATTCATTAATATTATAATAGTATATCCTACATCACGGTAATTTTTACATAATTTTTAGACATCAAAAAAAATTATTTATGACACAATGATGATGCAGTGTTTACGTCATTAATGAATGATTTAAAATAAATAAGAAGATAATGTTTAAAATAATATCCAACAGTTGTCCAATTCATATTGGATGATTTTATTTAGAGCATGAACCACCTTAGCCTCTAATTTTATGATTTTTGGAGCTTTAGAAACGAAATTTCATTTTATAATAAAATAATAGTTTCAAGATTTCCAAAAGAGCCCCTCCTCTCCCTTATAAAAAGACCCCACTTCATACCCATCTCTCACAATTTTCAAGCCCTTTGGATCGTCCAAAATATACTCAAATAATCTCCAAATATTCCTTTATTCATCCTAGAAGCCTCACCTTAGGCATAAATCTCTTCAAGAAACCCTTTTGGTTCAAACGAATAAGAGTTACCCGATTTAAAGGTAATGTCTTCACTTGTGTTATTTTGTTTTATTTGGATTCTCCAACCCCCTAAACTATTTGTTTACTTAATTTTGTAACAACAAAATTATCTTAAATATACTAGAGTGTTTTTATGAAAATTATTCTAGCTACACTTACACACACCTTAATCTAGTGGTTAAAGAACATACTGTTTCTGTGGATGGCGAATTACTGCCTCACGAAACGATGATTTTTCAATATTCTTTTAACACCTTTAAAGGTGGCCATTAAGATGTCACTATGTTTATATATGATATGTATTATGTTTATGTTTTATTTATGCTTATTTATTTTTTTCATTTATGGAATACCTTTATGGTTTCCATTATGGGTAAACGCGATATCTTCATTTTAGGAAGTGCGGACTACCACCCCCTCAAAGTGATTTGATTCATTAATGCCATATGTGGGAAGTGTAAAGGATGGTGTTAATAATATTATATATGATATTATACTGTAATTATAATTTACCTTTATATCATTATGATTTTATTCCACTAAATATGAAATAGAAATGAAAGTAGCGTTCATGCGTACGTACGGCTTACCGTCTCCATGAACGGTGCATTTAATTTCTTACCTCTAAATGTTATGTAATATTATAAATTCATGTATATACTGGATATATATGATATATATGATATCTACATCATGAATATAATTCTTGATATAATGGATATTTTACCACATGAACAACTTGTAATTTTAAGGAGTTTATTTTTGACTCAAGTACCAATGATCGACAAAATGACCATTATTAACCTAAATAATTTCAAAGTGTTAATAAAATGGTAATAAGTGATATAAAAGGAATAATGAACTTGAAAAAATGTTCTTAATCAAGTATAAATTATCTCAATTTTATTATTCAGGAGATTAAAGAAAGATCGAGTCAAGTCGGACACGAGGTAAGGGACTTCATCTCAATCTCCATTCATTGAGGCATATTTTATTTTATACACAAATTTCTTTTATATGGTTTATAAACCCCTTTTGAATTTTACTTTTATTCAAAAGAAATATTTTTATACGAAGCGTTTTACTAAATGAAAAAATGAATGTTTTTATCTTACGTATGCGGTAACAACGACTTCTCCGCCACCGTGGCCATTATTTGAGTTTCAGCTTCCTCTAAAATCCCTAACTTTTTTTTAAATGAAAAATATATACCATTCTTTAATTTTCTTTTATTTTGGTATTTAAAATGGTTTTCAAAATGTTTTTATTATGTCAATGTGTTGTATTGATATCTTGTGATTGAAATGTGGAAATGTTATGTTTCCTTTATGCATGTTTTATATGATACGGTTATGTAGTGGTTATTGGGAATTGTTATGTAGACGGGTGGTTCCGTGATAAACTAAGGGTGGCTGAGCCCGATATAGCTCTCCAACGTATTGGTTAATGTGAAGGGGTTAAACCCTAAGGTTTCTCCAAAGAGATTTATGGAATATACTGTGATGGGTATTCCAAACGTAACCATGAGGGTTACTACCTACGTAAGAATGTTATGAATGCCTCAAGTTACCATTTTTTATTATGATTTCTATGATTTATTCATGATTTGATTAGGTATGTTAAACTGCATATGTTTTATGAGTAAAGTATGATTTCATTGATTCTTATGTATACATGGACTAATGTTTTCATTCTGTATTTTTATATACCTTACTGATCTTTTTATGCTCATCCCAAGTTGTTGAAATGTTTTTCATAGGTCATGGGAAAAGTAAATGATGTGTTGATAGTGTCGAGGAACTGTCACGAAAGAATCCATGTTTTATTTTAAATATGTCTCCTTTGATGGGAAAATGAATACTGTATTTTATGTAACCGCCTTGTTTAAATATGGAATTTAATGCATGATTTATGATCTAATTCTCTAAAACTCTAAACCTAAAAAGATCCTTAATGTGCATTCTTGAAATAACTCAATATTAAGTAATGTTTAAGGCTGGGGCCTTATAGTTGGTATCAAAGGGCGGTTTAGATAACTTTAGGATTTAGAATTCTATTAAATGATTATCCAAAAATACTTATTTTATGGTCAAAATGAAATGATATAGCATTTGAAGATTACTATGTTTCTTAATCTAAGACATGTTTGTTCTGAATGGTTTTCCGCAGAGGAAATAGGGAAGCAGTTCTAGTAAGGCATATAGAAGGAAATAACCTTCCGAATCAGCATCCTGAGATGGTCAGAATTGGAACTGAACAGTTTGTTGTAGTAATGGTGTATTTGACTCAAACTATAAATGGTGGTTGTATCCACACACGAGATCAGCCAGAGTAACTGCAGAGGAACATGACAGTGGTGGAACATTTAATGAGGCAACATCCCCCATCATTAAGAGGATCATCTGACCCTGTGCTATTTGAAGGGTGGATTAAATCACTGGAGAATATTTTCAATGTCATTGGGTGTTCTGACAATCAAAAGGTTAGTCTTGTTATTTACTGTTTGGAGGGTGAAGTAGATCAGTGGTGGTCGATGGTTCAAAATATCCAGGACACTGATGAGATTGATGCTCTTAACTGGGATGAATTCAAAGGTATATTTCTTGAGAAATAATTTCCTAAGGCAGTTCGACTTATGATGGAAAAACAATTCTTGGAACTGAGGAAAGAGGAAGACTCAGTGGCTGCTTATGAAGAAAGGTTTACTCGTTTGGCAAGGTATGATCCAAATTTTATATGAGACCTTGATAGTAAAATCAATCATTTTTACTCAAAATTAATGTCGAAATATCGAAGGGAATTAGCTTCTTGTGAATTCAAAAGTTATGAAAAGCTTATTTAATGTGCTGAGAAGGTGGAAAGGGAGTTTTCTAATGATCAAATGTTCTATAAAAACCAATAGAAGAAGAGATCGAGGTGGTAGGCGAAAGGGAAGAATCCTTCAAAAAGGTCTGATGGTAAGAAAACTATGTTTTCATTTTGTGATACATGTGGTAAAAAGCATGCTGGGGAATGTCTTTTAAATTCTAGAAAGTGCTACTGATGTGGTAAGATAGGACATAAGGCTCGTGATTACATTGGAAAAGATCAGGGTGATTGTAAGACCAAATTTGATTTACATTTGGTGATGTGTTTCAAGTGCAATGAGATGGGTCATTATGAAAACGAGTGTCCGACAAAGAGCTTGAATGATGGGAAGCAGTCAGACTAGAAGCAAAAAGGCATGGTGAGATCTTTTGCAACTATGTCAGTAGATGTTGGGCTATCAAATGAAGTGGTATCAGGTACTTTGTCTATTTTTTCTGATTATGCCAATGTGTTGTTTGATTTGGGGTCTACACATTCTTTCATCTCTGAAAAATTTTCTAGTAAATTGGGAATTCCATCTCAAGAAATGACTCATGAACTTGTGGTAAAAACATCTGGGGGAATTGTTGAGGCAAAAAGATTTTGTAAGAATCTTCCTATCCTTATCCGTGGAAGGAATCTACCTGCAAACCTTATTGTTTTACCTCTAGTAGAGTTTGATGTTATCCTAGGTATAGATTGGCTCTCTGTTTACCATGCCTAGATTGATTGTAGAGCTAAAGAATTTTCGTTTCAGAAAGACATTCATTTTTTGTACAAGAATGAACTCTTACTGTTGAGAACATATCAAGAGGCTGAGAAACTTTTAAAAGATGGAAATGAATTTTACTTTGCACATATTGTTGAAAACAAAGGAACCGTTCAAGTTAATGATGTGCCAGTGGTAAATGAGTATCAGGATGTTTTTCTTGATGAGTTTCCTAAAATAATACCAGATCTGGAAGTTGAATTTACTGTTGACTTAGTTCCTGATGCTAAGCCAATTTCAAAACCTCCTTATCGAATGGCTCAAATTGAACTTTTAGATTTGAAGGAGAAATTGCAAGATTTATTAGAGAAAGGTTTCATTCGACCTAGCACATCACCATGGGGTGCTCCTATCTTATTTTTTAAAAAGAAAGATGGTTCAATGAGACTTTTCATTGATTATAGAGCCTTGAATAACATCACTGTTAAGAACAAATATCCTTTGCCTCATATCGATGATTTTTTTGATTAGCTTCAGATGGTTTAGTATTTTTCAAAGATTGACTTGAGATTGGCGTACCATCCGTTGAAGGTAAAGGAAGAAGATGTTCCGAAGACTGCGTTTCATACAAGATATGGCCATTATGAATTTGTAGTTATGCCTTTTGGGCTAACCAATGCACCTGCTTTATTTATGGACCTTATGAATAGAATTTTCCATGAGTTCTTGGATAAGTTTGTGGTCGTTTTCATTGATGATATTTTGGTGTTTTCAAAAAGTAAAGAGGAGCATGAAAGTCATTTAAGGGTTATTTTGAAAACCTTAAAAGAAAATAAATTTTATGGGAAATTAAGAAAGTTTGAGTTTTGGTTGCAAAAAATTTCTTTCCTTGGCCACATTGTTTCTAAAGATGGAATAACTGTTGATCCTGCAAAAAACAAAGGTTGTTGAAGAATGGCCATGAACCACAAATGTAACAGAGATTCATAGTTTTCCTAGTTTGGCAAGATATTACTGAAGGTTTGTAATAAATTTTTCACAGTTATCTAGTCCAATGACTAGGCTAAATCGGAAGGGTGTTAAGTTTATCTGGACAAAAGAATGTGATGATTGTTTTCAAGAATTGAAAAGAAGATTGGTGAATGCTCTAGTTTTGGAACTACCTTCTAGGAATGATGAGTTTGTTATCTACAATGATGCTTCATTGAAAGGACTTGGTTGCATCATAATGCAGAATGATTAGGTAATTGCTTATGCTTCACGTCAGTTGAAAACTCATGAGGTAAATTACACTACACATGATTTGGAATTAGCTATTGTTGTTTTCACTTTAAAAATTTGGAGGCATCATTTGTATGGTATAAAGTGTGAAATATATACTGATCACAAAAGTTTATGTATATATTCACTTTGAAATAATTGAAAATGAGACAGAGTAGATGGCTGGAATTAATCAAGAATTATGATTGTACAATTCATTACCATCCTGGAAAAGAAAATAAAGTGTCTGATTCTTTGAGTCGAAAAAGTAATGCTTCATTAACAATGATGCATTTGGAATGTGATCCTTTGGTTAAGGATTTGATAAACTTCAGCATAGAAGTTGTTGGTGCAATATGTTCTTCTGTTTTGTTTCAGGTATCAGTGAAATCTTCTCTATCAGTCAGAATTAAGCAAGTACAGAAGCAAGACAGTGAGTTTCAGAAAAAGGTAGAGCTGGTTCAGAAGGGTAAGTTGCATGAATTCAACATTGATAATGATTGTGTTTTTAGATTTGGGAAGAGATTGTGTGTGCCTTGTGATTCACAATTGAAGATATATTTGTTATGTGAAGCTCATAGTTCTCCGTTTTCAGTTCATCCAGGCAGTACTAAGTTGTATAGAGATCATCGGGAGTATTATTGGTGGGATGGAAGGAAACGAGATATTGCTGATTTTACTATGAAGTGTTTGACTTTTCAACATGTTAAAGCAGAGCGGCATTTACAGAAAGGGATGATTTATCCTTTACCAGTTTTAGAGTGAAAATGGGAGAATATATCCATGGAATTCGTTGTGGGATTGCCGAAGACACCTCGAGGTAATAATGAAATCTGGGTTATTTTTGATCGCTTGACTAAATCTGCTCATTTCCTTGCTATACAAGATACTTTTTACCTAGATCAACTTTCCCGTTTTTATCTTAAAGAGATATTTAGGTTACATGGAGTTCCCCTCTCCATTGTATCTGATCGTGATCCCAGGTTTCCTTCAAACTTTTGGAAAGGCCTTCAGAAGTCATTGGTTACTAAATTAAATTTCAGGACAGCTTTTCATCCTCAATCAGATGGGTAGTCAGAATGAACGATTCAGAATTTGGAGGATATGCTACATGTTTTTTCGATGGATTATCCAGGAAGTTGGGACCAACATCTTTCTTTGGTTGAGTTTTCTTATAATAACAGTTTTCATTCTAGTATACAGATGGATCCGTTTGAAGCATTATATGGTAAACGGTGTCGAACTCCAACTTTTTGAGATGAAGTAGGTGAATGGAAGTTGATTGGACCAGAATTGGTATAATAGTTGGTAGAAAAAGTTTAGCTGATACAGAAACACATGAGAACAGCTCAGAGCAGGCATAAAAGTTATGCAGATAACAGGATGAAGGATCTCTCTTTTGAGGTAGGTGATCATGTCTTCCTCAAAGTTTCCCCATGGAAAAGTGTGACACTATTTGGTAAGAAAGGAATGTTGAGTCCAAGGTTCATTGGACTATACGAAATTCTGGATAGAGTTGGATCAGTTGCATACCGAGCGGCTTTACCTCCGAGTTTATCTCAGGTACACAATGTCTTTCATGTTTCAATATTAAGGAAGTACATGCAAGATCCATCTCATGTTTTGAGTCCATAGGAAGTTCAGCTGGAAGAGAATCTATCTTATGAGGAACAACCGATCCAGATTCTTGACCACCAGGAGCAGGTATTGCGGAATAAGGTGATTCATCAAGTAATGGTTTTGTGGAGAAACCACATGATTGAAGAGGAAACATGGGAATTTGAAAATTCTATGAGGGATAAATACCCCCATTTATTTAGGTGAATAAATTGCGAGGACACAATTCTCAAAAGGGGGGAAGGATGTAGCATCCCAGGTAAATATAGAATAAGACATTTTCATATTTATTAATATTTTTTGAATTAAGTATTAATTTTACTTTAATGGGGTTACTATGTTCGATGGAGAACCCTTTTTAAATATAGTTTTGGTCACTCTAATACATTCTATTGGACCAAATAAAATTCTTCTTTAGAATCAGGACATCAAAATTTACTTTGTGTAAATTTTTGGTTTCTTCTGATAATGTTCATTTTTTAATGAACAGTAAAAAATGTATTATTTTAATTCCAAACCACTATTTAGTCTAATTTATTTATAATGATATGTTATCTTTTTAATTAGTTTTAAAGTGCAATTAGAATATATTTTTACCATTTAATCCAATGGGGGTCATTGGAATTAATTTCACTTTGAAATTTGATATAAATAGGTGTTAGTCTTTTGATAGATATTGTTTCTTAAAAACACGCTATTTGTTTTGACAAAAGGAATTAATTATAAAATTAATTAATGAAACTTATATGTTTTTAATTTCTCAAAATAGACATCATTTTTATATTCGGAATATCAAATATTGCTTAGGGTGAATTTTTGGTATTTTTCTGAAGAACTTCATTTTTTGATGAATAGTGAAACCACTAAGTGGTAGTTAAACAAACTGATTTTTCGTTTAAATGAAAGTTTACCACTTATGTCTATTGAAGTTAAAAAATCCGACATACATGGTTATCATTATTAATTAAAATTTGGTTCAAAGGGATTAAAATATTTTTTGGTGAATAGTAACTTGTGAGTTTTGTTAACCGCGATTAGAGGTAATTAGTGTAATTTAAAATAAAAATGATATTATAAAAATATAAAAATATCTTGACACATGTCCTAAACTTATTGGATAGGTCATGGCCGACCAAGACAATCCATGGGTAAATTTTTGGGACCCCTTGGAGCCACTTGAGTGAGATAATGACATTAATACCTTTTATTTAAAGTAAAAATAAAAATATCACAAACATTTATTGTTTTACTAAAACAATTATTACATGGGGTAATATAAGCTATATTTTTTAATATAAATATTAATTAGAAAGCTAAAAAGATTTCCTAAATCATGGTAATTTTTTTAATAATTTTTAAACATCAAAAAAATAAAATTATTTGTGACACAATGATGATGCAGTGTTTACGTCATTAATGAATGATTTAAAATAAATAAGAAGATAATGTTTAAAATATAATTCAACACTTGTACAATTATTATTGGATGATTTTATTTAGATCATGGAACACCTTAACCTCGAAGTTAATTATTTTTGGAGCTTTAGAAACCGAATTTCATTTTATAATAAAATAATAGTTTCAAGATTTCCAAAAGAGCCCTTCTTCTCCCTTATAAAAAGACCCCACTTCCTACCCATATCTCACACTTCTAAAGCCCTTTGGCTCGTCAAAACTCTCCTAAAATAATCTCCAAATATACCTATCTTCATCCTAGAAGCCTCACCCTAATCAGAAATCTCTTCAAGAAACCCTTTTGGTTCAAACGAAGAAGAGTTACCCGATTTAAAGGTAATGTCTTTACTTGTATTCTTTTGTTTTATTTTACTTCTCCAACCCCAAAAACTATTTTTATTACTTCATTTTGCAACAAAAAAAGTATCTTAAATATACTAGGATGTTTTTATGAAAATTATTCGAGCTACACTTACACACACCTTAATCTAATGGTTAAATAACATACTGTTTCTGTGGATGGCGAATTACTGCCTCACGAAACGATGATTGTTCTATATTATTTTAACACCTTTAAAGGTGGCCATTAATATGTCAATATGTTTATATATGATTTGTATTATGTTTATAGTTTCCTTATTCTTCTGTATTTTTTTCATTTATGGCATACCTTTATGGTTTCGTTTATGGGTACACGCGATATCTTCATTTTAGGAAGTGCGGACTACCGCCCCCTCAAAGTGATTTGATTCATTAATGCCATATGTGGGACGTGTAAAGGATGGAGTGAATAATATTATATATTATATTATACTAGAATTATAATTTAACTTTATTTCATTATGATTTAATTCCATTAAATATGAAGTAGAAATGAAAGTAGCGTTCATGCGTACGTATGGCTAACCGTGTCCATGAACGGTGCATTTCATTTCTTACCTTTAAATGATATGTAATATTATAAATGCATGTATATACTATATATATATGATATATATGATATCTACATAATTAATATAATTCTGGATATAATTTATATTGTACCACATGAACAACTTGTAATTTTAAGGAGTTTATTTTTGACTCAAGTACCAATGATCGACAAAATGACCGTTATTAACCTAAATAATTACAAAGTGGTCATAACATGGTAATAAGTGATATAAAGGGAATAATTAACTTGAAAAAGGTTATTAAGCAATTATAAATTATCTCAATTGTATTATTCAGGATATTAAAGAACGATCGAGTCAAGTCGGACATGAGGTAAGGGACTTCGTCTCAATCTCCATTCATTGAGGCATATTTTGTTTTATATGAAACTTTCTTTTATACGGTGTATCAAGCCCTTTTTAATTTTACTTTTATTCAAAAGAAATCTTTTTATATGAAGCATTTTACTAAATGACAAAATGAATGTTTTTGTCTTACGTATGCGGCAACAACGACTTCTCTGCCGCCATGGCCATTATTTGAGTTTCGGCTTCCTCTACAAGCCAGAACTTTTTTTTAAATGAAAAATATATATCATGCTTTAGTTTTATTTTATTTTTGGTATTTAAAATGGTTTTCATAATGTTTGTATTATGTCAATGTGTTGTATTGATATCTTGTCATTGAAATGTGGAAATGTTATGTTTCCTTTATGCATGTTTTATGTGATACGGTTTTGTAGTGGTTATTGGGAATTGTTATGAAGATGGGTGGTTACGTGATAAACTAAGGGCAGGTGAGCCCGATATAGCTCTCCAATGCATTGGGTAACGTGAAGGGGTTAAAATCTAAGGTTTCTCTGGAGAGATTTAGAGAATATACTATGATGGGTATTCCAAACATAACCATGAGGGTTACTCCATACCTAAGAATGTTATGAATGCCTCAAGTTACCTTTATGTCTTATGATTTATATGATTTATTCATGATTTGATGAGGTATGTTAAAGTACTTATGTTTTATGACTAAAGTATGATTTCATTGATTCTTATGTATATATGGACTAATGTTTTCATTCCGTATTTTTATATAACTTACTGATCTTTTTATACTCATCCCAAGTTTTTGAAATGTTTTTCATAGGTCAAGGGAAAAGTACATGATGTTTTGATAGTGTCGAGGAAGTGTCACGAAAGAATTCATGTTTTATTTTAAATATGTCTCCTTTGACGGAAAAAATGAATACTGTCTTTTATGTAACCACCTTGTTTAAATATGGAATGCATGATTTATGATCTAATTCACTAAAACTCTAAACCTGAAAATTTCCTCAATGTACATTCTTGAAATAACTCAAGATTAAGTAATGTTTAAGGCTGGGGCCTTATAGTTGGTATCAAAGGTCGGTTTAGATAACTTTAGGAGTTATAATTCTATTAAATTATTTTCCAAAAATATTTTATTTATGGTCAAATTGAAATGATATAGCATTTGAAGATTACCATGTTGCTTCATCTAAGACATGTTTGTTCAGAATGGATTTCCATAGAGGAAACAGGGAAGCAGTGATAGTAAGGCATACAGAAGGAAATGACCTTTCGAATCAGCATCCTGAGATGGTCGGAATTGGAACTGAATAGTTTGTTACCTTAATGGCGCAGTTGACTCAAGAGATAATTGGTGGTGGTATCCACACATGAGATCATCCAGAGACACCGCAGAGGAACATGACAGTGGTGGAACATTTCATGAGGAAACATCCCCCATCATTCAGAGGATTATCTGACCCTGTGCTAGATGAAGGGTGGATTAATGTACTAGAGAAGATTTTTGATGTCATGGCGTGTTCTGATAATCAAAAGGTTAGTCTTGCTGTTTACCGTTTGGAGGGTGAAGCAGATCAGTGGTGGTCCATGATTAAAAATATCTGGGACGCTGATGAGATTGATTCTCTTGACTGGGATGAATTGAAAGGTATGTTTCTTGAGAAATATTTTCCTAAGGCAATTCGACTTGGGATGGAGAAAGAATTCTTGGACCTGAGGAAAGAGAAAGAATCAGTGGCTGCTTACGAAGAAAGGTTCACTCGTTTGGAAAGGTATTCTCCAAATTTTATCCGAGACCTTGATAGTAATATCAATCGTTTTTACTCAGGATTAAAGCCAAAATATCGAATGGAATTATCTTCTTGTGAGTTCAAAAGTTATGAAAAGCTTGTTCGATGTGCTGAGAAGGGGGAAACAGAGTTTTCCGATGATCAAGTGTTATATAACAACTGATAGAAGAAGGGATCGAGGAGGCAGGAGAAAGGGAAGAATCCTTCAAAAAGGACTGATGGTAAGAAATCAATGTTTTCAGTTTGTGATACATGTGGTAGAAAGCATGCTGGCGAATGTCTTTTGAATTCTAGAAAGTGCTACCGATGTGGTAAGATAGGACATAAGGCTCGTGATTGCACTGGAAAAGATAAGGGTGATGGTAAGACCAAATTTGATTTATAGTTAGTGAAGTGTTTCAAGTGCAATAAGCTGGGTCATTATGAAAACGAGTGTCCGACAAAGAGCTTGAATAATGGGAAACAATCAGACTACAAGCAAAAAAGGTGTGGTGAGATCCTTTGCAACTACTTCAGCAGATTTTGGGCCATCAAATGAAGTGGTATCAGGTACATTGTTTTTTTCAGATTATTCCAATGTGTTATTTGATTTGGGGTCTACACATTCTTTCATCTCTGAAAACTTTTCTAGTAAATTGGGAATTCCATCTCAAGAAATGACTCATGAACTTGTGTTAAAAACACCTGGGGGAATTGTTGAGGAAAAAAGATTTTATAAGAATCTTCCTATCCTTATCCGTGAAAGGAATCTACTTGCAAACCTTATTGTTTTACCTCTAGTAGAGTTTGATGTTATCCTGGGTATGGATTGGATCTTTGTTTACCATTCCTAGATTGATTGTAGAGCTAATGATGTTTTTTTTTCAAAAAGACTTTCAGTTTGTGTACAAGAATGAACCCTTACTATTGATAACATATCAAGAGGCTGAGAAACTTGTAAAATATGGAAATGAATTTTACCTTGCACATATTGTTGAAAACAAAGTAACTGTTCAGATTAATGATGTGCCAGTGGGAAATGAGTGTCCTGATGTTTTTCCTGATGAGTTTCCTGGAATAATACCAGATCGGGAAGTTTAATTTACTATTGACTTAGTTCTTGATGCTAAGTCAATTTCAAAACCCCCTTACCAAATCGCTCAAATTGAACTTTTAGAGTTGAAGGAGAAATTACAGGATTTATTAGAGAATGGTTTCATTCGACCTAACACATCACCATGGGGTTCTCCTGTCTTATTTGTTAAAAAGAAAGATTGTTCAATGAGACTTTGCATTGATTATAGAGCCTTGAATAACATCACTGTTAAGAACAAATATCCTTTTCCTCATATCGATGATTTGTTTGATCAGCTCCAGGGGGCTCAGTATTTTTCAAAGATTGACTTGAGATAGTGATACCATTAGTTGAAGGTAAAGGAAGCAGATGTTCCGAAGACCGCGTTTCGTACAAGATATGGCCATTATGAATTTGTAGTTATGCCTTTTGGGATAACCAATGCACCTACTTTATTCATGGACCTGATGAATAGAATTTTTCATGAGTTCTTGGATAAGTTTTTGGTTGTTTTCATTGTGGATATTTTTGTGTTTTCAAAAAGTAAATTTGAGCATGAAAGTCATTTAAGGGTTATTTTACAAACCTTAAAAGAAAATAAATTTTATGGGTAATTTAGCAAGTGTGATTTTTGGTTGCAAAAAATTTCTTTCCTTGGTCACATTGTTTCTAAAGATGGAATAACTGTTGATCCTACAAAAACAAAGGTTGTTGAAGAATGGCCATGACCCACAAATGTAACCCAGATTCGTAGTTTTCTTGGTTTGGTAGGCTTTTACAGAAGGTTTGTGAGAAATTTTTCATGTTTATCTAATCCAATGACTAAGCTAACTCGAAAGGGTGTTAAGTTTATCTGGACAAAATAATGTGATGATTATTTTTAGGAATTGAAAAGAAGATTGGTGAATACTCCAGTTTTGGCACTACCTTCTAGGAATGGTGTGTTTGTTTTCTACAGTGATGCTTCATTGAAAGGACTTGGTTGCGTCCTAATGCAGAATGATCAGGTAATTGCTTATGCTTCACATCAGTTGAAAACTCATGAGGTAAATTACCCTACACATGATTTGGAATTAGCTGATGTTGTTTTCTCTTTAAAAATTTGGAGGCATCATTTGTATGGTGTAAAGTGTGAAATATATACTGATCAAAAAAGTGTAAAGTATATATTCACTCCGAAAGAATTTAACATGAGACATAGGTGATGGATGGAATTAATCAAGGATTATGATTATACAATTCATTACCATCCGGGAAAAGCAAATAAAGTGGCTGATGCTTTGAGTCGAAAAAGTAATGCTTCATTAACAATGTAGCATTTGGAACGTGATCCTTTGGTTAAGGATTTGATGAACTTTGGCATTGAAGTTGTTGGTGTAGTATGTTCTTCTATTTTGTTTCAGGTATCAGTGAAATATTCTCTATCAGACATAATTAAGCAAGCACAGAAGCAAGACAGTGAGTTTTAGAAAAAGGTAGATCAGGTTCAGAAGGGTAAGTTGCCTGAATTCAAAATTGATAATGATTGTGTTTTGAGATTTGGGAAGAGATTGTGTGTGCCTTGTGATTCACAGTTGAAGATAGATTTGTTATGTGAAGCTCGTAGTTCCCCGTTTTCAATTCATCTAGGCAGTACTAAGATGTATAGAGATCTTCAAGAGTATTATTGTTTAAAAGGAATGAAAAGAGATATTGCTGATTTTACTATGAAGTGTTTGACTTGTAAACAGGTTAAAGGAGAGCGGCAGTTACCGAAATGGATGCTTCAGCTTTTACCAGTTCCAGAGTAGAAATGGGAGAATATATCCATGGACTTTGTTGTGGGACTGCCGAAGACACCTCGAGGTAATAATGAAATCTGGGTTATTGTTGATCACTTGACTAAATCTGCTCATTTCCTTGCTATACGAGATACTTTTTCCCGAGATCAACTTTCCCGTTTGTATTTTAAGAGATTTTTAGGTTACATGGAGTTCCCGTCTCCATTGTATCTGATCATGATCCCAAGTTTACTTATAACTTTTGGAAAGGCCTTCAGAAGTCGTTGGGTACTGAATTAAATTTCAGTACATCTTTTCATCCTCAATCAAATGGGTAGTCAGAACGAACGATTCAGACTTTGGAGGATATGCTACGTGCTTGTTCGATGGATTGTCAGAGAATTTGGGACCAACATCTTTCTTTGGTTGAGTTTTCTTATAGTAACAGTTTTCATTCCAGTATACATATGGCTCCGATTGAAGCATTATATGGTAAACGTTGTCAAACTCTAACTTTTTGGGATGCAGTAGGTGGAAGGAAGTTGATGGGACTAGAATTGGTATAAGAGTTGTCAGAAAAAGTTTAGTTGATACAGAAACACATGAGAACAGCTAAGAGCAGGCATAAAAGCTATGTGGATAACAGGAAGAATGATCTCTCTTTTGAGGTAGGTGATCATTTCTTCCTCAAAGTTTCACCATGGAAAAGTGTGATGTGATTTGGTAATAAAGGAAAGTTGTGTCCAAGGTTCATTGAACCATACGAAATTCTGGAGAGAGTTGGATCAATTGCATACCGAGTGGTTTTACCTCCGAGTTTATCTCAGGTACACAATGTTTTTCATGTTTCAATGTTAAGGAAGTACATGCCAGATCCATCTCATGTTTTGAGTCAAGAGGTAGTTCAGCTGGAAGGGAATCTATCTTATGAGGAACAACCGGTCCAGATTCTTGACCACAGGGAGCAGGTATTGCAGAATAAGGTGATTCATCAGGTAAAAGATTTGTGAAAAAACCACATGATGGAATAGGCAACATGGGAATCTGAAAATGCTTTGAGGGATAAATACCCCCATTTATTTAAGTGAATAAATTGCGAGGATGCAGTTACCAAAATGGGGGAAGGATCTAACATCCCAGGTAAATAAATAATAAGAAATTTTCATATTTATTAATATTTGTTGAATTAAGTATTAATTTTACTTTAATGGGGTTGCTATGTTCGATGAAGAACCCTTTTTAAATATAGTTTTCGTAACTCTTATACATTCTATTGGACCAAATAAAATTCTTCTTTAGAATCAGGACATCAAAATTTACTTTGTATAATTTTTTGGTTTTTTCTGATAATGTTCATTTTTTTTAATGAATAGTGAAAAATGTTGTATTTTAATTCAAAACCAATTTTTAATATAATTTATTTATAAGGATATATTATCTTTTTAATTTATTTTAATGTGAAATTAGAATATATTTTTACCATTTAAACTAATGGTGGTCATTGGAATTAATTTCACTTTGAAATTTGACATAAACAAGTGTCAGTCTTTTGATAGATATTGTTTCTTAAAAACATGCTATTTGTTTTGACAACGGGAATTAATTATAAATTAATTAATACAACTTATATGTTTTGAATTTTTTAAAATAGACATCATTTTTGAATTCAGAAAATCAAATATATCTTAGGGTGAATTTTTGGTATTTTTCTAAAGAACTTCAATTATTGATGAATAGTGAAACCACTAAGTGGTAGTTAATCAAACTGATTTTTTGTTTAAATGAATGTTTACCGCTTATATGTATTGAATTTAAAAATTCCGATATACATGGTTATCATTATTAAGTAAAATGCGGTTCAAAGGGATTAAAATATTTTTTGGTGAATAGTAACTTTTGAGTTTTGTTAACCGCGATTAGAGGTAATTAGTGAAATTTAAGAAAAAAATGATATTATAAAAATATAAAAATATCTTGACAAAAGTCCTAACGTTATTGGATAGGTCATGGCCGACCAAGAGAATCCATGGGTCAATTTGTGGGACCCCATGGAGTCACTTTAGTGAGATAATGACATTAATAACTTTTATTTAAAGTAAAAATAAAAATATCACAAACATGTATTTTTTTACTAAAACAATTATTATATGGGGTCATATAAGCTATAGTTTTTACTATAAATATTAATTAGAAATATAAAAAGATTTAATACATCATGGTAATTTTTTTATAATTTTTAGACATAAAAAAATAAAATTATTTATGACACAATGATGATGCAGTGTTTACGTCATTAATGAATGATTTAAAATAAATAAGAAGATAATGTTTAAAATAATATCCAACACTTTTCCAATTCTTATTGTATGATTTTATTTAGATCATGGACCACCTTATACTCTACTTTAATTGTTTTTTGATCTTTAGAAACCGAATTTAATTTTATAATAAAATAATAGTTTCATGATTTCCAAAAGATCCCCTCCTCTCCCTTATAAAAGACCCCACTTTCAACCCATATATCACACTTCTCAAGCCTTTTGGCTCATCCAAACTCTACTCAAATAAGCTCCCAATATCCCTACCTTTATCCTAGAAGCCTCACCTTAGTTATAAATCTCTTCAAGAAATCCTTTTGGTTCAAACGAAGAAGATTTACCCAATTTAAAGGCAATGTCTTCACTTGTGTTCTTTTGTTTTATTTTGCTTCTCCAACCCCCTAAACTATTTTTATTCCTTTATTTGGTAACAACACCAGTATCTTAAATATACTAGGATGTTTTTATGAAAATTATTTGAGCTACACTTACACACACCTTAATCTAATGGTTAAATAACATACCGTTTCTTTGGATGACGAATTACTGCCTTAAGAAATGATGATTGTTCAATATTCTTTTAACACCTTTAAAGGTGTCCATTAAGATGGAACTATGTTTATATATGAATTGTATTACTTTTATTTTTTCCTTATTCTTCTGTATTTTTTTCATTCATGGCATACCTTTATGGTTTCCATTATGGGTAAATGCGATATCTTCATTTTAGGATGTACGGACTACCGCCCCCTCAAAGTGATTTGATTCGTTAATGCCATATGTGGGAGTGTAAAGGATGGAGTTAATAATATTATATATGATATTATATTTTAATTATAATTTACCTTTATATCATTATGATTTCATTCCATTAAATACGAAATAGAAATGAAAGTAGCATTCATTCGTACGTACGGCTTACCGTCTCCATGAACGATTCATTTCATTTCTTACCTCTAAATTTTATGTAATATTATAAATGCATGTACATACTAGATATATATAGTATATATCATATCTAAATCATGAATATAATTCTGGATATAATGGATATTTTACCACATGAACAACTTGTAATATTAAGGAGTTTATTTTTGACTCAAGTAACAATGATCAACAAAATGACCGTTATAAACCTAAATAATTACAAAGTGTTCATAACATGGTAATAAGTGATATAAAAGGAATAATGAACTTGAAAAAGGTTCTTAAGCAAGTAGAAATTAACTCATGTTTATTATTCAGGAGATTAAAGAATGATCGACTCAAGTCGGACACGAGGTAAGGGACTTCGTCTCAATCTCCATTCATTGAGGCATATTTTATTTTATACGCAACTTTCTTTTATATGGTGTTTAAACCCCTTTTGACATTTACTTTTATTCAAAAGGAATATTTTTATACGAAGCATTTTACTAAATGACAAAATAAATGTTTTTGTCTTACGTATGCGGCAACAACGACTTCTCCGCCGTCGTGGCCATTATTTGAGTTTCGACTTCCTCTACAAGCCATAACTTTTTTTAAATGAAAAATAAATACCATGATTTACTTTTATTTTATTTTGGTATTGAAAATGTTTTTCATAATATATTTATTATTTCAAAGTGTTGTATTGATATCTTGTGATTGAAATGTGGAAATGTTATGTTTCCTTTATGCATGTTTTATGTGATACGATTATGTTGTGGTTCTGGGGCATTGTTATGAATACAGGTGGTTCCGTTATAAACTAAGGGTGGGTGAGACCGATATAGCTCTCCAATGCAATGGGTAACAGGAAGGGGTTAAACGCTAAGGTTTCTCTGAAGATATTTAGTGAATATACTGTGATGGGTATTCCAAACGTAACCATGATGGTTACTCCCTACGTAAGAATGTTATGAATGCCTCACATTACCTTTATGTCTTTTGATTTATATGATTTATTCATGATTTGATGTGGTATGTTAAAGTGCGTATGTTTTATGAGTAAAGTATGATTTCATTGATTCTTATGTATACATGGACTAATGTTTTCATTCCATATTTTTATATACCTTACTAAGTTTTTTATGCTCATCCCAAGTTTTTGAAATGTTTTTCACATGTCAAGGGAAAATTACATGATGTGTTGATAGTGTCGAGTAAGTGTCACGAAAGAATCCATGTTTATTTTAAATATTTTTCCTTTGATGGGAAAAATTAATAATTTATTTTATGTAACCGCCTTGTTTAAATATGGAATGTAATGCATGATTTATGATCTAATTCTCTAAAACTCTAAAACTGAAAAGATCCTTAATGTGCATTTTTGAAATAACTCAAGATTAAGTAATGTTTATGGGTGGGGCCTTATACCACTAGTCACCTCCATCACTCAGGGTCCCAATGATCAAGTTCAACCACCACCTCCTCCATGTATCACCTTTCCTTTTCTTGGATATGACATAATATAATATACAAACAACCGAATGTAAAGTCAATGTGTGAGTTAAACAGATCAGTACGGTCTCACTAAGTGTTCCATAATCAATTCTATAATAATTTAACCAAAGATATTTTCAATTTAAATAAAACCATTCATGACATAAAATTTACATATTTACAAAAAAATATTATTTCATAATAAAAAAGATATCATATATATCAAAATAAGATTTTATAACACTTTTATAAAAAAAATATGTAAAGAAGTTGGAAAGAATGAAACAATTGAATATTCAACATCATGTAATTATCAAATCAAACATTCCATATCACTATGTATCAAGGAAATATGGTGTATTAGTTTCTAGTAATAAGATCATAAAACTACTCAATTAGTTATCTTAGTTCAATGTGTGCACACATCCCATGACTTAGGCCATCAAAAATAATCTCCCCATCTAGGAAAATCATGCCAAAAAAAATTTTTGATCACTTTTTCATCATCAATACAGTTCTAGTGGGTCATATCTTGGTGTTATTATGCTAATAAACCACTAAATACCCATGATCACTTGTTCTTTATTCAATCAATCAACGAATCATGGGAAAATCAATCATTTCACATCAGGTCAAAACTCAACTGCCCAATTTTTAGTTTACAACATTCCTTTCTCATTTCATTACAAAATAATACATTTTAATCAATTAATACGTTTTCAAATAAAATCAATTTAATATATTTGTCTCAAGGTTCAAAATTAAATCATTTACTAAAATCTATTTCCAAATCAATCCCGCCAATCTTCTCAAATACACCCAACAATTTCAATTCCATTGAAATTTGGAATTTTTCAAAATTTCAATTTCCTTTTAAAAAAAATTAAATCAATCATCTCCGATCTACATTTTTAAGTCATTTAAAACATTATTTAAAATCAATCAACCAATTTATGGTTTCAATTTTTTGAAAATGTTTTTTGGAACCACCTAACTTTAATCAACAATCAAATGAACTCCCAAAACAAGGAAAGAATAACAATGAATGAAGTTAAAGGAGAATCAGTAAATCCTAGAATATAAATCAGGGATATCAAAGTTTGATTCAATTTAAAATCATGGGATCACACCACTATAAATTAAGGATAGTAGAAGGAAGGAGAAACCAAATTGAGGAAACTCACTAGAGATCAAATGCTAAACTGAGATTTCTAGAAGGGCTAGAGTCACTCCTTGTGAATGGGTGAAACCCAAGGGTTCTTTGGAGGAGAACCTATATAATGAAAAGTAAACATAGGAAAGAAACATAAAACAAATTCTGGTAATAATTAATTTACATTGTAAACCCAAGGTTTTGGGTGTAACTGTAACACATTATACATAGAATAAAAGAGACATCACCTTAGGTTAAAAATACACTAAGCAATGAATTTTCAGAGTAAGTCTTGTTTTATGGAATAAGCCACTATTGCAACAAAAGTTCATAATTTTTTATGAAAAAATCACATTATGTCAAAATATATTCTCATGGATTATTCCCAGAGGAAAATTTACATCATAAACCAAGGATTTAGAGTGAAAATTACATCTCCCACCAATTCCAAAAAATAACCCCTTATAGAACCAACCACAAATCGCCCAATTCAACCTAGACCAAAAGTGAACATTTAGAGCCTTTTCCAAATTTATACCCAGACTCTATTAATTTAAATAAACATACAACCCCAAACAATATATCATTTCCCAGAAAAAATATGTCAATCCTTTAAAGGCCCAAAACACACCCAAACAAAAAAGGAATGAAAATATGATTTGAGAAGTGCCTGAAAAAGGTAACTAGATGTTATAACATCTATAAAATAAACACTATCTACCCCCATAAAGCTTGTCAAGAAGATTTCATATAAAGATATGAGTCAAATTATCTCTCATTACTGACTGGTGCTCCCCTATATCATGCATATCAAAACCATGATGTCAAATAAAATACACCAAATGTTTGTACTCCCGTGAAGAAACTGTCTATAAGAATAAAAAATCTTGACTCGATGTTTGGTCATGGATAAATTGAGCTCAACATCAAGATCTTCCCATATTAGAACATGATAAGGGTCAAAAATATAATTTTGAGGATATGATACATGAATTATGTTGTAGATTGAACTCAATTATTTTGAAAGTTCCAAATAGTAAGCAACTTTCCCCACTCACTCAAAAATCATAAAAGGAACCAAATACATTTGTTCAATATTTCCCTATTTTCAAAGACAGTAGTGACCCAACCGAGGTAAAACAACAACAAAAATTGGTCACCAATAAAAATATCTAATTTTCACCAAAAATGACCAGAAAAGGATTTATAATGACTTTTTACCGTCAACATTATCTAATGAATCAACTGAATCTTTATCACCATATTTTGATCCAAATCAGTCCAACCAAAGAACCTTCACCGATATCTAACCAGCATAAAGAATATTTTAAATTCCATCTATACAAGTCCTCAAAAGAAAATATTCTGATTGTGGATTGGTAATAGTTATTGTAGAAAAACTCATCCATTACCTAATGGGCTTCCCAAGGACAACCAAATTTAATAATGAAAGAATGTAGAATGTCCAAAATAATTTATATATCTCATTCTATTTGGAAATAATTATGTGGATGATATGTTCTTCTTAAATTTATTAGGGATACCATGGCCTCTTAGAGTCCTATCTAGAAGAGATAAGTGAAAGGAGGACCCCCATTAGAGAATATAAAAGATATAACTCCATGAAACATAAAAAATATCCTATACATAGAGACATCCCAAGTACTCAACATTAGTTGAATGTTAAATGGCCATAAAGTGAACCAATTCAGTTATCCTATCAGTCAAAACCAATATAGAATTATTCCTTTAAAAGGTACACGAAAACCCAACCACGAAATCCATATAAATATAATAACACATACATGTCATCACTTGAAGGGGATTAAGTAAAACCAGAGGTCTCAGGTTCCAGTCTTAGACCTATTTATAATTATATCAATGATATTAAAATTTAGAAATATCTTGTCACATACTCAGACACAAAGATAAATTCCACATATCATATAACATCTTTATTGTTCAAGGGTTCATTACTCATTTGGATTTATGGAAATATACCATCACAAACATTCTCATTTGAAAATGTTCTAAAAACTAGTTCCGGAAACATAGGATACACTCTAAAGAGAAATTACACTCATAAATTTTCACCTCATAATAAAGAGACTCCTTAATTCTATGAAATTTACCGTAAATAAACCGATCCCAAATAATCATCTTAAGAGGAGATGAATTAAACTAAAGGCTTTCCACGAAAACCTCATACTCTTTATCTAGAACTACCAAATGTAACTTGGAAAAGAGTACGAATACATTCCACTATTTTGACAATTCTTTCATTTCCTAGGTTCGAAGTTTTCTAAATAAAGAATCACTAATGAATTTCCCTTTCTAGGGGTGAACGAAATGTCGAAATCAAAATACTATATGTTCTACATTGAATGAATCTATGAGAGATTCCAATATTTTTCATAAAAGATATAAATCAAGATTTTGTGGTCAGAATAAATGGTAAATTGTTCACTAAAAAGGTAATTCAACTATTTCTTAAGAACATGCATCATTACTACAAGTTCCAAATCATTTTTTGGATAATTATTATTATGTGGAATAAGATTTAGGAATCCATAGTCTACCTTATGATCACTCTAGATAAGTACACAACAAAAACAAAAACATGATGTCTCCAAAAAGACTAAATAGACCTACTAGGCCTATAGAAAAGTCAACACTGGTGTAGAATTCAAATGAAGTGTTATATCAACAAAATAACTCTATAATTTATTATTTCTAATTAAATTCACTCTTTATAATGAAGATAGGTCATTAGAGAAATCATCTTCAACAAATCTCTGTAAAAACTGATGGTAATATCCCACCAAACCCAAGAATCTATGAATCTCAAACACATTACACGATTTATTTCATGTCATAACATATTTCACCTTGTAGGGATTAACTAACATTCCATGTTCCGAGACCATGTTTACCAAAAACATTACTTCCCAATTATACAAATTTCATTTCCAACGATTCACTTAAAGTTGATGATTTATAAATATTTCCAAAACTTATCTCAAATGACACATGTGGTCCTCCTCAGTTTGGGAGTAAATAAATATATCTTCGATAAATACGACCTTGAAAAATTCAAGGAAATCATAAAATAACCTATTAATTAAATCCATAAATAATGTAGAAGAATTTGTGAGACTAAAAGGAATAACAATATACACACAACGGAAATACCTACTTCAGAATCCGGTTTTCTAAATGTCAGGATCTTTTATTCTTAATTGGTGATAACCAGATCAAAGATCGATATTAAAGAAAAAATTTCCCCCTTTTATTTGGTCAAAAAGATCATAAATCCATGGTAATGGATACTTTTTATTCACTATATATTAATTGAGTTTTTTGTAATCAACACATAGGTGATGTGTTCCATTATATTTCGTCACAAAGAGAATACGTTCTGCCTAAGGTGAAACACTTAGGAATATAATAAATTTCTATAAAAAATTATCAAACTAATATTTCAAAATTCTAAACTCAAATAATTTCAAATCAAAATAAGTAATATAAACTAGCTGAGTACCAGGTACCAAATCAATAAGAAAATCCACATATCCCACCGGTAGAAAACCATAAAAAACAAGAAGAACAAATATTAGGAAATTGAATGAAAAATAGAGGGATATAATCCATCAAATATCCTAAATACAATTCAAAAGGAAACATTGATATCACCCTAAAAAACTCTATAAAATAATGTCTATCTCTTCTTGAACTTGAGTCTCATTCTCCCTTAAAGGCATGAAACACCCCATCAGGTGCAGTAAAAGAGACCCACTAAAGGTAAAAATAAATTCAAGAATTTTGATAAACCATCCATTTAATCATGAAAATGGTTTCAAAAGGGTTCATATTGAGAACCATAAAATTATAGATAATCTCAATCTACAATAGAGAGAAAAAATAATCAAGTCACTGAAGACCCTACTATCTCTTCATTCTGAGGGGCATGATAATATCAATCACATAAGACAAAATCTCTATAGGAAGATTAAATAAATTCACAACATGGGTCAATATAAACAAGTGAGATAACCAGTATCAAATAAATGAGTCACTAAATATGAAGCTATAGTGATGGTACTTCTCAAAACCACTGGACCTGTATCAACGACCTCTGGAGACTCTTCATCTTCATTAATAATATTTGTTCCACCTACCTATGGATATAACCCCTTATTTGTTGAAAATATTATTGAATAGTAGTAATTTTATGTTATTATGATCCCATTATACTATTTATAGTATAAAATAAATGGAAGAAATTATTTAGGTGGCATGATTGACCACACTATCTAGAAATCTTGGGTGCCTCAATACAAACTCGTTTTGAATGACCAATACTTGCACACTAAAATAAAGTCAAATGACCTCTTCTAGAAATTTTTGTAGATATGGATGATAAATTCTATCTAGAACCTCCATTATTATCATCCCACATTATACTTACTTTAAAGGAACTCAAAAAACTATAACTCATATAAAAAGGATCTCCCATTAACCCTGACTTACCTGCTAGTTCAAGCTCAACCATTAATTATCCATCTAATACATTAGCATAAGAAATGAGATTCAATAAGAAAACATGTGAGATAATATCAAGTAGGAAACCCATATAAAACCATAAATTCCCTATATTTTCATTAGATACAACCTCATGTGAAAACTAAACAAGCTCAAAAAAATAGTTCGCATAATGTGTCCTTGTCCTATCATACTGCTAAAGGTTGAGAAACTCAATGGATTTCAGTAATACCATTAACTATGGCTATAATGATAAATTAAAATAACTCTAAATTATTTACACTCTAAACCCTCATGGTAATTCTCTATCACCACAAATCCCACAATTTCTTACTAGGTCTTTCAAGATTGAAGATATCACACTTCACTTTAATTGAATCAAGTATTTCCCCAAACTCAAAAAGAATCTCCATGTTTTTTAGCCAATAATCAGGATATTGAGGTTCATTATAGTAATTAAAATATATTGGTTTCTAAAAAATAAAATCTTTATCATGATCCCAAGAATCACCCCTTTTATTTTTCACTACTGGGTCCTGAAAAAAATGGGTGATGATACTTGTCCAAAAACAAGGACAATACACACCACTATCTTAGGAACATTCATGTCAATAAGATGATTTTTCTTTTTTGGTTAACTATAAATTTCTTCCTAAAACATATTAAAACACATCCTTGGAGTCTAGTATCTCCGAAATTTATCCTAAGGTAGAAGTAGTCACCTACAACATAAGATGGGTTGTTGAATCCTCAGATACCTAAGTACAAACTAGAGACACTCATTCTAAAAATTATTCTGGATTTAATGTGGCCAAATTCGTGGTTTATTTTAGTTTTATTACTATATAATTGACAAACCTAATTGAATTCAATTTGTGATAATGGGTTGATCATAGAATATTTCAAAAGTATATTGGATTAATTTCATTTTAAATAATTTCAATTTCATTAACTTAAGAAGGATTCATTCAATGAAATCAAGATAACCTCATCACTTACTTTTTTAACACATTCACATAAACATTATAATCACCTATACAATTATAGGATCATTTCCATGAGAAATATAAGGTAAAGGATCTTATTATAAAATAAAAAGTGTGTAAATAAAATTCAATAAGGAGTAGAAAGAAACAAAAATTATTGAATGAAAAAACCAAATAAAAAACAATTAAACATTTATAGAGTAAGTAATAATATCCAATATATCTCTTTTCTACTCCCTTGGATCAACAAATATGAGGTTTATTTCTCTATTGATGTAGATATTTCAATGGAATATTGGAGTAGACTCATGTGGGAGGAATTGAAGAAGAAAATTAGTTAAATAAAGATCACTCCAACATTGTATAAATAATTTCATAAGTGTTTGTTGGAATAAGTTCACACCCTGAGGAAATAGTATCAATTTGATATGAATAAGAATAGAATAATATGATATGAATAAAATTTATTAAGAAACTATATTGAATTATAATAACTTACTTATGAAAAACAAATACAGGAATACAAAACGATTGCATAAAATTACTGTTGCAATAAACCAATGAATACCCAAATTATTTTCCCACCACCACCTGAAAGGGGAATTTCAAGAGTCTTGGGAAGACACCCCAATATTATAATTATTCCAACCTGATTATGGAATGTCTAAGGTGGTGGATAGTTTTTAGAATGTAAACTTTTCCACCATTGACCAAAAATGGGGTCCCACATACATACCTTTTACTGATGGTAAAACTTAGTGGGAAATATAAAAAGAAATTGAATCTTTGGATGTATTCTAATAGTCTATAAAATTATATCCCAATTTAATTTTTTGTTTCATAGATATGATTGAAATGGTGAGTAGTCATTCCAGACTATAGAATCTGTCAAATAATTTAATCTTCCAATTGATCCACCTATTGTTGGATCTTGAATATACAGATTATACACAAGAGGGGGGTGAATTGTGTCTTTCAGATTTTTCGTTAACTCTTCAATTGAATGAGTTCTGTCCTCTATGCTTTATCAGATTTGATCATGTGATGGAAATAAATAAAATCAGGGACATAAATATGTATAGTGGTTCGGGGAACCGAAGGCCCCTAGTCCACTCCACTAATGCTCAACTACACAAGCTTGGTGATTTTCACTATATGGTCCTCGTTTCAACAGACTAGTCCACAACTGAATACAGGCAGTTGACACCTTTACAATCCAAGGAAAAACAAAGCCTTCTGGTTTAAATATGAACCTACATAGCTTAGTATGAGAAGCTGGTTACTGAAGAATAAAATGAATTTCAGAAAGAAGTTTTCTAGTTGATCTTCACAATTGCAACAGAATGCAATTGACAGCAGATGGATCGTCTCTAGAAATATTGATTTTCAAGACAAAGAAATTATGAGTCGATCCGATTGTAGTAGATATAGAGATATAGTTCACAACTTTAGTAGTAGTAGATCCACAGTAGATATTCGATGTAGAACAAGTGAATCTTCTATCGAGTTCCTTCTTCTTAAATGAACAGAGCTTTGACGATCCTTTTTGAATCAGCAGATCAACGTGATTTTCTAGTCTCTGTTTACCACCTTTTTAATAATATATTGATCCCCACTCTCCGGTATATGGTTTTTTTCATAGATAACATATATAATAAAGCTGAGCATATCTCATTTTCATTTAGATCCATAAAAGTCGCCTTTTGATTCGCGATATTCAAAAATTTGAACTTACAGAGTAGTCATAACTTCCTTGAAGACTCAACATAAAAAGATCCTTTTAATTCGATCTTTAATCCAATGATAAAATAGCTTTGAATTGGTCAAAGTCGTACTTTAAAAGTGACTTTAAATCCAGATTGAAATCCGCCAAATAATCAGCTTGCTGACCGTTGCATAAAAAATATCGTCTTTCAAACTTTCTGATGCCAAACGTAAGGTTGATGACGTGGCCTCCAAACGTAGGGTTGATGACATAGTCTTCAAACGTAAGGTTCACAACATAAGGTTGAATCGTAAACGTAGTATTCATGTTACTTTCTTCAAACATAAGGTTGATCTTAAATGTAGGGTTAATCATCCATACTTTTTCTTCAACTCTCAAACGTATGGTAAAAGATCCATACTTTTACTTGATCCATACTTTTCCAAGAACGTATAGTTTTTTAACCATACTTTTCTCTTATCTCAAAAAGTATACAATCTTTTCATCCTTACGCTACGTTTATCCACGTAGGGTATGAACAGTGATTCTAGGATGTGCTTAAAGCAGATTCCGAACAAGTAAGGTATGAACAGTGATTCCAGGACGCGCTTAAAGCAGATTCCAAACATGTAATAAATTCTCATTATTTCAAGAGTAAAATAAATTAATAAATTCTTGGAAAATACTAAAAAAATCATTAGAAAATAACTAAGGGTATTTGTGAGCATCAAAATTATCATAAAGAGACATATTATTATTTTCAATAATCTCCCCCTTTAAATAACATTATTATGTATTTTTGAAAAAAATACATTGCTCAAAAATCTCCCCATTTATGATGATCAAAAAACCCATAAGATAATAAAATTATTTAAATGAAATTAAATTTAAAAATTAGTTACATAAAGTTGTAGAATTTTGAGAGGGTGAAACAATATTTAATTTTAACAAAATTATTTCAATAAATAAAAATTTCTTCCCCTTCATAAAAAAATAAAATAATTTTTCTTTAGAAATAAAAGATTCTAGTTTTATCCAAATTTCTCCCTCTGAATAACCTTTATAATAAACAATCTAGATAAGTACTTAAAACATTAAATATACAGGAAACCATTTAAATAAAGTTTTGTAAAATAAAATGTTGTGTTTATCCAAATTTCTCCCCCTTTTGTGATATCAAAAATAATGATAAATCATGGATTTTAACACATTTAATGTTGCACTGAACTGTAGGTAAATGATAGTATTAACTATTTATCAATAATTAAATCTGGAGTACTGGAATATCAAAAATAAAGTTAGTTAAACAAATAGAATGAAAAAGATATATTTTCATTAAAAAATTAAAAACAGATACAAGTATGATAAACACAGGAATCAAGGTTAGGGAAAGATAAGCAATAGGATCTATCTCCTTTGAATTACAGACTTGATTTCTATGAACTATTACCTGAGTCTCTTCATCATCCCATCTCAAAGTTTGATAATGATCTCTCTATTCTCTTAAGTAATATGAATATCCTCAATTAAATTGACTCTAAAAAACTAATGCATCCTTTCTTCTTTTTCGATAAACACTGACAGCTTCTCTGACATCTGAGTTAACAGAGTCCTGATTGGTGGCTCACTAGATATCAGTTGATCAACTAAACATTTCTGATTGTCTAGAGACACTGATAATGGAGCACTATTACATTGAAGATCGTTCAACCTGTCATTCATGTTTCTCATCATAGTTTTGATACCTTGAAATCTTCAGTTTAAATTAGGTGAAGTACCTGATCCACTAACAACACTATTTGCAACTGATGCAAATTGGTTCTCCATAAACAACTTCAGATCTGATAAATCTGTCTTCATAACCATTTCAGATTTCAAATTTGCAACTGCATTCAGCATATCCTCTTTAAGCATTTCAACTTCTTTCCTTGAGACTGTACTCTCTTTTAGATTTTGAAATCACAATTGTTCGAAGGTTAATGCATTTCTCAGAGTGACATTCTCATATTCTAACTGAGACACCTTTTTGTATAGTTCTTCAACTTCTTTCTTCCTAGAATTAGAGGTGCCCTATGCTTGATTCGAATTCTCAGGCTCTGGATGATGCAGCAGTACCAAAGGTAATGAGTCAGCATTAGATTTCTTTTTCTCTTTGTCCTGAGAAGGTTGGTCCATAGATTTTTCCTTAGAGTTCGCAGACTCCTCCACCGAAACATCCTCTTGAATTACTTCTGTGTGAGCTTCAGAAGCATGCTCACCACAAACATCAGCATCTTGTCCTTCCACTGGATTTTCGAGAACAACATTTTCAGGAGTTTCCTGAGGTCTGACCACTTCCTCACCAGGCACTTCCTTTTTATTTTGGTCCTGTTGAAGTGTAACTTCAACATCAGCTACAATCTGTTCCTGATTCTCCCTTTGAGGTTTTTCTTGAGCTCCTGATCCCTCTACTGGTGTTGTCCTTTCACTAACAACTTCCATGGTTTTATTAATAACAACTTCTCTTACAAAATAATAAGAAAATAATGCTTATGTTTTTTCCAATGCAGGGGATGTAATTTCCTCATTAACAGCTCTAGTTCTTCGAGAATGAAGTCCCTCCTGACCTCTTTCTTCAGCAATAGTTTTGAAATAAATTGATCGAAAGGATAAAAGTTCATCTGGGCGTCACTTTGGAAATAGTTTTTGAGGTACCTAGCCATGTACCTTGGGAAGTTTAACTTGATATCACTTAACAGAAGATACATTATGTAAATATTAGGGTACAAAATATTTTCCATTTCTACTATTCTGGGATCTATTCTTGTCTGAACAAATTTAACCAGGATCTTCTGATCTGGTTCTAAATATTTCACCATCATTCTATTAATAGTATATGTTCCAAACAAAAAAGACATAATGTCCTCGTATTTATGCACAACATATCCTATATTCTTCAAATCAAAATGAAAAACTCCCTCATGAGGGCAGTTGAGAATCTGACCAATTTCGACTGATGAGATTGAGAAATCCCTATCCTTTATCTTAGCAATCATACTATCCTCAGTATCCCCCAGAATAAATTATAAATATTTGAAGAAGTATCTAAGTTATAACTCATATAGAAATTTTGTATTTTCACTGTTGAATTTCTGTTCAAGGTTTTCAAACGACAACGCTTGTTTCAACAGTAGATTTGTCTGAAATAACCAGTCAAGATTGACTACCTTGACCTGTAAGATTTTTCTTCCTTCTGAGCGTTGTCTCTTGACATTTCTTGGCTCGGCTTCACTGGATCTTTTAATCCATATCATCTCTATGAGAATATCTGAATGTTTGAAGGTTAGGGTTTCAGAGGTTTGAAGATTAGGGTTCACGAGCAGAGGTGCGGTTTGCGGATTTGAAAAGGTTATGATGGAAATGAAGCGGTTTAGAAGTCAAAAGGGTTTCTGACAACCTTGATTCCCATGTTTTTAATAATCATTACATATATTTAAAAAATAAATAAAATAGATTACACGGATACAATAAACTTATTCTGTTTTAAAAACTAAATAGCAAAATTATTTTTAAGCGGAATTAAAAAAACTAGCATTGTGAAATAAAATTTTATTTAAAATCAAATAAACCTAGCTCCCCCTTAATAAAATCAAACCTTGCAGTGGGAAGTGGTTTAGTAAAAATATCTGCGAATTGAATTTCTGTATTTACAAATTCTAAAAATATATCATTTTTAATAACATGATCTATTAAAAAGTGATGCCTTATATCAATGTTCTTAGTTCTAGAATGACTAATAGGATTTTTTGAAATATTAATTGCACTTGTATTATCACATAAAATAGGTGTATTATTAAAATTCAATCCAAAGTCCATAAGAGTGTTTTTCATCCAAAACACTTGTGCACAACAACTTCCAGCAGAAACATATTTTTCCTCATCTATTGACAAGGCAACTGAATGTTGTTTCTTACTAGACCATGACACCAAAGACTTTCCCAAAAAGTGACATTTTCCTGATGTGATTTTTCTATCTAATCTACAACGTCCAAAGTCAGCATCTAATTATGAAATCAAATTAAAATCAGAAGTTTTTGGATAAATAAGAGATTGAAAAATAGTTCCTTTTAAATATCTAAAAATTCTTTTAACAGTAGTTAGATGAGATTATTTAGGATTTGATTGAAATCTAGCACAAAGACATTCTAAATCTATTATATCTGGCCTGCTAGCAGTAAGATATAATAAACTACCAATCATACCTCTATATAACATTTTGTCAACTGATTTTACAGTTTAATCCAAATCAAGTTTTATATTACTACACATATGAGTTGTAATTGTCATGTTGTTTTCAATTCCAAATTTATTAAGTTAATAAATAATGTATTTTCTTTGATTCAAAACATTTCCAAAATATTTTTGATAAATTTGAAGTCCTAAGAAGAAATTTACTTCTCCCATCATACTCATTTGAAATTCTTTTTGCATTAATTTTGAAAACTAATGACAAAGGGTTTTATTAGTAGATCCAAAAATTACATCATCAACATAAATAATAACCAATAAAACATTATTTTTTACAGTTTTTTTAAAGAATGTTGGGTCTTCCATTCCAATAGTAAAATCAGTTTTCAAAAGAAAAAAACGTAATATTTGATGCCAAGCTCTAGGTGCTTGTTTAGGGCCATAAAGAGCTTTAGTAAGTTTAAAAACAGAATCTGGTTTTTGAGAATTTTCAAAACTAGGAGGTTGCTCAACATAAACTCCCTCCATTAAATAACCATTTAAAAAGGCAGTTTTAACATCCATCTAAAATAATTTAAAATTCATATAAGATGCATAGGCAAAAATGATTCTGATGGATTCTAACCTAGCTACAGGTGAAAAAGTCTCATCATAATCTATTCCTTATTCTTGATTGTATCCTTTAGCTATTAATATTGATTTATTTCTAGTAATTCTGCCTTGGTCATCCTGTTTATTTCTAAAGACCCAATTGGTTCCTATTACTGGATAATTCTTAGGTCTTTCCACTAATTCCCAAACTTCATTTCTTTTAAACCGGTTTAATTCATCATGCATTGCTATTACCCATCTTTCATCATCTAAAGCTTCTTCTATAGTCTTGGGTTCTTGTTGAGATAGTAAGGCAGAGAATTCCACTAGATTTCCTATGTTTCTTCTAGATAGAATTCATGTATCTAAGTCACCTATCATAGTTTCTAAAGG
Organism: Viscum album; assembly: GCA_963277665.1. Classification (NCBI taxonomy): domain Eukaryota; kingdom Viridiplantae; phylum Streptophyta; class Magnoliopsida; order Santalales; family Viscaceae; genus Viscum; species Viscum album. Next base: position 1,285,589,039 of record OY728137.1, read on the forward strand.
GTGATTCTTTAGGGTTCTAGACTGTCAATGAAAAACATTTAAAGTTTCTTCAGTATCATGTTCCTCTGAACTGGACTGAATATCTTTTATATCATTTTCAAAATCATTCTTTAGGTTCTCAAGTCTCTTATTATCATTAGAGTCAAGTTCATCCATTTGATATGTCCTTTTCTCAAAGGGATCAGATTCATCAAATCTCACATGAACGGATTCTTCAACAATCCTTGACTTCTTATTATAGACTCTATAAGCTTTGGAGGTAGCAGAATATCCTAATAAAATACCCTCATCAGATTTTGGATCAAACTTACCAAGATTATCTTTGGTGTTCAAGATGTAAACCTTGCATCCAAAAACATTAAAGTAATTTACTTTAGGTTTTCTGTTATTCCATAGTTAATAGGGTGTCTTTTTCAAAATAGTTCTAATTAAAACTCTATAAATTATATAGCAATATGTATTCACAGCTTCTTCCCAAAAATATACAGGTAGGCTATATTCATTTAACATAGATCTAGCCATTTCTTGAATTGTTCTATTACTTCTTTCTACAATCCCATTATATTGAGGTGTTCTTTGTGGAGAGACGGTATGTTTAATACCCATGTTTGAGAAAAAGGAATTAAATTCCTGATTCTAAAATTCTTCACCATGATCACTTCTCAATGAGATTATATTAAAACCTTTTTCATTTTGAACAGATTTGCAGAAACATTCAAATAAAGTAAAAGCTTCATTTTTAAATTTCAAAAATAAAATCCAAGTAAATATAGAATAGTCATCAACTAAAACAAATACATATAATTTACCAGCTAATATTTCTACTCCTGAGGGTCTAAACAAATCTATATGAATAAGTTCTAGAGGTTTAGATGTAGCAACTTTATTAACTGATTTGAAGGATGATTTGTGTTTCTTGCCAAGTTGACATGCATTACAAAATCCGTCACTTTCAAATCTGAGACTAGGTAAATCAGAAACTAAATATTTATTAGATAACTTATTTAAAACATATGTATTTAAATGTCCAAGTCTCCTATGCCAAATCCAAGATTCACTTACTTTAGCAGTCAAACAGTTTACTTGTTGTTCACACAAGGAATTTAAATCCAAAGTATAGACATTTTCAGTTCTTGGTGCATTAAATTTAAACAGTTTATCTTTAGAAACAACACAACAATTGTTAGTAAAATCAACAGTATATCCATCATCACAAAGTTGAGAGATACTTATCAGATTGTGTTTTAATCCTTGTACATAAAGTACTTTTCTTATTGAGACTGTTTTTGGATCTCCAATAGTTCCAATGCCAATGATTTTTCATTTGGCATTGTCACCAAATGTGACAAGTCCTCCTTCCTTTTGAGTGAGTGAAGAAAAATTCAATGAGTTTCCACTCATATGTCTCCAGTATCCACTTTCCATGTACCATATATCTTTTCTTCTCTTGTGTCCTGCTACATACAAACACATTCAAACAAATTACTTTGGTACTCATATTTTGTTGGGTTCAGGGGTGTTAGCTAGCAATGATCTAGGTATACCGATTTGCTTTGTTCTTTTAAAATCAGCTGAATCATATAAGTCTTTTAAAACATAGGATTTCTTAATATGACAAATTTGAGGCTGTCTTAAGAAAACGTTTTTAGCTATATATCCCTTTGTCCCACAAATGTTACAATTAACCTTTTTAGAGATAGGAAAAAAAATAATTTTTAAATGGATTAGGTTTTTCTCCTTTACTACCAATTCCAAATCTCTCCTTTGTAATGATAGTTTTTCCAAGAATTTCATTTAATGAATTTTCTCCTTTTGTAAAAACCAATGCAGCCTGTTTGTAAGATTATACTTCATCCTGCAGTGTTTTTATTCTTGATTCAAAATTAATATAGTTAGTGTTAATCAAATTGTATTTATCAGTTAATTCCTTATGTTGTTTCACCATTGTATCTCTTTCATATGAAACAACTTTATGTTTATTTTTAGTGACTTATGTTTCTTAAATAGTGAGTTATATCTTTCATCAAGAATATTGCAGTAGGCTACAAGTTTTTCATTTGTGTAGCTTGATTCAGAATTTGATTCAGAAGAGTAATATTAGTGTACCTCATCGGTGTCTTCCATGAAACACATGTTTTCTTTTAGATTGACTTCTTCTTTCTCTAAGCTTGATTCATGAGAACTACTGGAGTCTTCAGATACACTCCAAGTGGATTTCATAGCTTTCTTGTATTTATGCTCATAGTCATTTCTTTTGAAGAATTTCTTCTTCTTTGCATCCTTAAATTGTGGGAAATCTGGTCTGATATGCCCCATATTCTTGAATTCATAGCATCGTACTTATTTATCATTTCTCTTAAAAGATTTTTTGAAGCCTCTTTTCTTGCTGTAGAACTTTTTAAATTTCCTGGCTAGCTGAGCCAGCTTGTCATCTGAGTTTGATGAGTCAGAGATCTCTGATTTAGCTTTGACTTCTCTATTCTTCCACTTTCTATTCTTTTGTTGTGAAGTTACTTTCAAGGCAGTATCTTCTCTTTTGATAAGAACTTTATGTTCATTAGCCTCATCTTTCATTTCATCTTCATACATCATCAGTGTACCAATCAGCTCTCTCATGGTTAAATTTTTGGTAGGTGATGATTGTTTTATTGCAGCAGAGATACCATTCCATCGAGTAGGAAGTACCCTCAGTACTTTTAAGTCTTGATCATCTTGTTTGATAGGTTCTCCTAAAGCTGTTATATTATTGACAATTTCTATCAATCTACAACTCATTTGGATAATAATTTCTCCTTCAAACATTCTAAAAGTATCAAATTCCAGTTTTGCAGTTGCATATCTCATTTGTATCACATTTTTTGTTCCTTAATATGCCACAGCTATTGTCTGCAACATCTCATATGTTGTCGGGCACTGAGATACTCTGTTAAATTCATCTGGTCATAGACCACAGATTATTTCATTCATAGCCTTCGAATTCATATCATACTCTGCCTCTGTAGCAGCACTCAATGTCTCAGGATTTTCAGTAATTTCATAAGGAGTCAGAATCTTTGAATAGACTTTATATCTGAGGTTTTTCAGATATATTATCATGCATGATTTCCAGCATCCATAGTTGTCTCCATTGAAATATGGTGCTCTGACCATTGACATCCCTTCTCTTGTATCAGTCATGATGCTCTATTATATAATCATTAAATGCTTCTAACATGCTAAGTCTCTATTAGAAGCTCCTCCTTTGATACCAATTGTTGGTGATTTTCACTATCCAGTCCTCGTTTCAACAGACCGGTCCATAACTGAATACAGACAGTTGAAACCTTTACAATCCATGGAAAAACATATCCTTCTGGTTCAAACACGAACCTACACAGCTTAGTACGAGAAGCTGGTTACTCAAGATTAAAAGAATTTTAGAAAGAAGTTTTCCAGTTGATCTTCACAATTGCAACAGAATACAATTGACAGCAGATGGATCGTCATCTCCAGAAATATTGATTTTCAAGACAAAGAAATTCTGAGTCGATCCGGTTGTAGTAGATATAGAGATATATTTCAAAAATTAAGCAGTAGTAGATCCATAGTAGATCTTCGATGCAAAATAATTGAATCTTCTATCGAGTTCTTTCTTCTTAAATTAATAGTTCTTTGGTGCTCCTTTTTGAATCAGCAGATCAAGGTGATTTTCTACAATCTCTGTTTTCCACCTTTTTAATAATAGATTGATCACCACTCTCCCGTATATTGTGTTTTTCTGTAACACCCCGACCCTAGTTACCCAGAGTCGGTTCATTATTACATAACATTGGCATGATCACAAGAAAGATCAAATCTCGAAAGACCGATAGGTTTAATATCCTTGAAAACACTAGATATATTCATAAGTTTTACATTACATCATAAATTGAAAAACTACTACAACAACATAATGTCTCCACAGTCCACACTATTATCCCCTCATAATATCCCTGCAGGTCATTCATAACTTACTTCTTCACATCCTGGGAAAAATAAAACATAGAAAAGGGGTGAGCTCAAATGCCCAGTAAGGATAACAGTATACCAACAACTTTCATAAATAAGAATAAACATTTAAGGCTATGTATAACTAAAAAAAAGCCTTTTAAACTTGAACTTCAACATAGTATGGCAAAAGTAAAATGAAATAATGCCATTTACTTATTCACATGGATATTTTACTAATCTAATAATCATATGCAATATCAATAACCACTTTTATAATGTTGGAATGCATAATGCTGAACTTTAATTTCTTTGTCAAGGCCTCGTCCCAAGAACTTGGGGCTAACTGTAACCGGAACCCAACCCGGAGTGCCTCTAATAACCGGACACCAACCCGGAGTGCCTCTAATAACCGGACACCAACCCGGAGTGCCTCTAATAACCGGAGACCAAACCGGAGTTCTTCTAATAACCGTAGACCAAATCGGAGGGCTTACTGTTACCAGTCCCCAGCCCGGAACATACTTGTCTAACACATTCATCTGAATGAAAGGTTGAAATATAACATAAACATTCGGATTACAAATAACTTATGAAATGTCAATACTCTAAACAAAAACCATGAGTGACATAAGAATAACTTATCCACAGTAAAAAATAGCACAAAACCTTCAATAAAATATGGATGTTTTGTATCATAATAAATCAACTTCAAATAAGCTTAAAAGCCATCAAAGAATGTTGACATAGATGAAATCAAAACTATTTTAGAGAAATATCTCTTTTTTTTAAATCATTTTAAAAGTAACATAATTATAAAATAATACATTCAATTTGAAAATATTATTATAATCTTGTAAGGGAAGATTCGACGATTTTATAACGGCGGAAAATAACCGCACCCGCCGTATAAGTTAAAAAAAACATTCTTACCTTAATTCTGTCGAAAAGGTTAAAAAGAACCTTTTTTGGAAAACGACGGAAAGATTCCTTTATAAACCTCTTATAAAAAGTCAAACAAGGGTATAAATGACTTTAACCCATATTCTTGTAAATAGTAAAAATGTTTTGAAATACATTTTTAAGAAACATGGATGTGGATGATAAAAGATCCCAGTGGATTATTACATATAAACAACCTCGGATAATGAAGAGATTGTGAAATAACCCTTACCAATTTGGTAACTTATGAAACATACAACCCATGAAAGAGGTATCATACAATGAATATGTAAATACACATAAATTAGAGTTTATTACACAACGAATATAATTATGGGCAGCACATACACCACACAAAAGGTGATGGTGGCAATATGGCATGAATCTCACGGGAATAAGGAGTGAGATGAAAACCCCTTACCACGTTAATCAACTGAGTCATATGGCCCAAAGTTAATAACCAAAAAATGATTTACAGAATAACATGAATATAAATAGAATCAAGATAACATATATCAAATGGCAGTACACAATACACCACTTTCAATAATTTAGTGGCGAACAATGGAAATCTCACAGAATTGAAAGTGAGATAAGAAAATCCCTTACCTTGTACTTTTCCTTGGTTGGGGTAGGTTAAAATCCTGTATAATGGTGAAATAATTGTTATTAAATTATACAAGAATCATATACATTAATATGATATCAGATATGATCTTTTAATATTTATTTGATAATAATATCTTAGTATTATCGTTGTTTCGGGTGTTAACTTACTTGTTTTCTTTTATATGTTTTGTTACGTAAGCCATGTTTGTAATGAATAGGTTGTATATTATTCATATCCAGAATGATATCAAGTCCTTAAACATCATTTTTAAATCATCAAATGATAATTATACTTGAATGGATACGATGGAGAATTAATCTTAGCGTGTTCGTGGAGACGGTAGTCCGTACGTACGCACGAGTGATAATATCATTCTTTTGATATTAAAATAATATATAAATGGATGTTATATCATATATACAGAATAATTAACATGTTATATTTATTATTTACATGAGTTACAGATCATTATTATACTCATCCAAATAATAATATATTGAATAACAATTACACCACGACGTAGAGACGGTAAGCCGTACGTACGCACGTATGGTGACATGTTATTCAAAGGGTGGATAGAATACTGAATATGGTTGAACCATATTTATAATAACATCACAGTATATGTGAGATACTTGAGTTATTATTTTAGAATGGTAACAACAAAGGAAGAAGAAGTGGAAGAAGAAATGAACTTGGAAAAAGGGTGGTGAAATCATTACCTCTTCTTCGGGTTCTTCCTTTTGATTTGATCAAAAGGGCTCCTTAGGTTGGATTTCTGATCAAACTAAGACCTCTAGGTTGTATTGAGAGAAGTTGGGAGAGTATTTGGGCAGAGTTTGGCCGAACCAAAAGGCTTTGAAGGTGTGAAGAAATGAGGAGGTGTTCCCTTTTATAAGAGGGGTGAGGGGCACCTTTGGAAAAGCTAGAAATATTAATTTATAATAAATTCATATTCAGTTTATAATGGTTCCAAAGTTGATTATTTAAAGGTTAAGGTGGGGATGGGTCGAAAACAACTCAACCAATATAATTTAGACAGGTTTGGGTACTTATATTAACCTTATCTTTAAGTATTAACACTAAGTTAATTAGTTTCACTTTTACAACGTCTCTTTGTATTTTTATATAATATGGTTAATAAACTTACTATATACATCCAAGAGACCCCAAGTGGTCAATTAATGATTAAAATATCATGATATAAGACTCTTGGCCGAACCTTAGATTTTTAGGAATTTAATATCAATTAATAATATAATATTTGTTTTAAAAACTCTTTTATGTCAAATTTGACACTATTCAATAGTTGATTTTTTTGAAACTCATAACAGATTTATTACTTCGAACAAAGTAAATTAAATCAATCCTAATATATCATATTATCCTAGAAAATTAGTTTAATTCATTAAAAGCTTCATATTATATTTATTTGGGTATTTATAATATCAATTAATTTAATTTTTCACTATTTTAGTAATTACTGCATCATCATTGTGTCATAAATAAAATAAATTATTTAATGTCTAAAAATTATAAATAAAATATCATTATGTATGAAATCTTTTTAACTTTCTAATTAATATTTATAATCTAAAATCCAACATATATAACCCTATGTAATAATTGTTTTTCTAAAAGATATATGCCTGTGTCATTTTTGTATTCATTTTAACTTAATTAAAATAAAGTGTCCCTATCACCTACAAGTGGCACCATGGGGTCCCCAAATCGACCCAAAGATGCCTATGGTCGAACATGTATCAACCAATAAGGCTAGAATACATTTTAGTGTAATTTAGTATTATTATAATATTATTTTTTAACCCTTATTTACCATATTTACCCTTAACCATAGTAAATAAAATATTTACCACAGTAATTATTCAAAATGTCTAAAAATAAAAATTACGTATTTACACAATTTGGACATCCTGATTCCAAATATGGAATCCATTTTTCTAAATTCAAAACACAGAAGTGGCAGAAATTAATTTAAAATTAATTCTCGTTGTCAAAACAAAAAGCGTGTTTTTAAGAGATAATAACTATCAAAAGATTGACACTTGTTTATGTTCGGTTTAATTGTAAAATTGTGTCCAATGACCAAAATTATATTAAATGGTAAAAATATATTCAAAATATACTTTTAAACCACTCATATTCATAATTTATCACTATTAATTATTTTGAGTAAAAAAGTTGTTTTTAATTAAAATTTAGTAATTTTCACTATTCATCAAAATATGAAAGTTATCCGAAACGTAACAAAATTTCACCTTAGGCTAAATTAGATATTCCTAATCCAAAAATGAAGTCCATTTTGAAATATAATATATATATATAATTTCAAAAATTAGGTATTACTATTCATAACAGCTAGTTTGATTGGTTGTGGTGTGTGTTAAAACTCGAAGTTGCGTACAACACACGCTACTGTATTATTCAAAGGAAAGCGTACCGTGGAAGCTTGGGATGTTTCATTTTAAATTTTTTGATGTCCCCATTTAGTCAAAAAGTTTAAAATATTGTATTTAAAAAGGGTTCACTATTAAAAGTTGATAAAAGTGCAATACTGAAAATGAATTTGTTCTTGTATTATATCTAAGAAACTCATAATATGGATTCTAAAATTATAAGGATTATATAAAGTTTAAAATTTAGATAATACTATTCATAACCTCTTTTGAATGGATTTTTTTTGTAAGTCATGGTGTGATTGAACTCGGTGTTGCGTGTAGTGCAAGTTATTGAATTATTTTGAAGAAATAACACACTATGAAATCTTGGGGTGTTACATTCTCCCCTCCTTCAATAAATTGCGTCCTCACAATTTGAAATTGTTCTTTGAAAATAAAAGGTTGAAAATAGAAAATATATTTGTGGGAAAACCCACATCGGAAACTGGGTTACTAAAATTTAGTCTTAATATGAGGAAAAGAGAAATGAAAGGGTCACCACCAAATTATGATCTCGATTAGGAGAACCTTGGTGGCAATTAGAGACATATAATTGGAGGAAAACGTAAATATTTATAGGTAGTGATTGAGGTCATCAATCAAAAACAAGTATAAAATTTAGGTCCTTAAATTCATCAATCTATGATGATTTGAAATACCATCGGTTCAACAAAACATAGGGTATTAGGATAACACATTTTTGACGTTTCAAAATATCTTAGTTGAAATCCCACATTGAAAAATGAATTAATGAGGCCTCTATTTAAAATAAAGAGTCGAAAGTATGAAGAATACCGAAAATAACACATACTAGGGTTCCATGTAGGAAAATATGGATATGGAAGAAAAATCTAACCATCAATTATCTGATGGAGAGTGGTAGAGAACATGGCTATAAAAAGGCCAACAATCCGAAAGCCATAAATTAGTGATGATTTAAGGTACCATCTAGGAAAACATTTTTGTTCTAAGTTGCTTTTCTTAATATTGAGGAATTTATTTATGAGATTGGCTAAGATCATAAGGAGATATACTTACTTTATAATTTGAGTTTTATCCATTCATAAATTTCTACCACAAACTCATCTTTCACTCTAAAATATAATAGAATGTAAAAAAAATTCTATTTACACTATTCATATAGGGTTCCAAAATAAACGAATTTATAATTAATCTACAAGATATTTTAATAAAAACTACATTATTTAATCCAGGACATCTCGTGGGCCATTGGTAGGTGATACACCCTTGTCGCCCTTCGGTTGCGGGTTCAAGTCTCACAGCCTTGCCGGACGCGACGGGTTGCCGCCCGACCTCCGAGTTGTCCTTTTATGGCAATCCAAAATAATCCAAACTAGAACTATGCAAAATACTTCTGTCCAAACTCACAGTCCAACATTTATAAGGAAGGTAAACATAATATAGATCCTTTTTACCCCGTAATAGCATACGAATACCTTCATCATGTATTACCATATTTCTTATTGATTACATTATGCTCCGTTATTCCATATAGAATGCTGGATATACTTCATTAATCCAAAAATGTTTTAAACCCCAACAATGATGGAATATACAAATCATTAATCAGTTCCAAGGTATTCAAGAATATCCAATATAATTTATCCAAAACAATCACATATTATTCCAAAATCACTACCTCAATATCAGAACTATATTATGATTTATCATTCTCTCAACCATATATTTTCCAAAAATTTATCCTGCTATTGAGTCACTTTTCTTTGTTCCAAACAATCTCAAGTCCTTAATAAAATAGTACTACAATACAATCCTTATATACTCCATAATTATTATAACAAGTACATTGTTGATACAACACTCAATTGACATAATCAACATAAGAACTATAATCATTCCACTTCATCTGTGGTAGTATCATAACTTGATTATTATCCAATAACATCATTTGCGGCATAGTCTGATGACTGGGACATAGGTTCGTGTAGTGTCCAAACTCCTTGCAAATGAAGCATTGTACATTTAAAACCATTTTCTTACCCTTGCAGTCACATACTTTGTGCCCTTTTCCTCCACACTTATAAAAAACTCCCATTCCTTTCAGGCAAGTTCCAGGGTGTTTCTTTCCACAGTTACCACATATGGGAAAATTCTTCTTTTCCCTCTTCCCTTTATCCATATTTATCTCTTCCATCCTTTTCTTCTCTTGCTTCCCTTCAAAGCCATAGGACTCAGTGAACTCTTTACTTATCTTATCAACACATGATATTATTTCTTCATATGATGATAATACATGGGAGACTATTTCTCTTATAAATTCTAGCTTATGACCATGAAAGATATGATCCTTCCTTCTCTTTGGATCATGTGCATTTCTGGAGTTCTCATTCCTTCTACTGGGCGCCATTTCTAAACAATGGCATACACTAGATCAGTTTATGAATCAAAATACATAATCCCATACTTATAAAACACTTAACATAAATTGAACTATTTATGGATATAATCCATAATCATAAAAATGTCTCATTTGAGGATGTATATACTCATAAACCCTTCATAATGGTTTGAAAAGAAAATGAGAATTATCCTAAGCATATCCCCCAAGAGTTTCCTAACCAAGAGTGCTGCAAGGCCCATTGTCGTGCACCAGTTCCCGTTCGAGTCTAGCTCAAAGCGGTGTTTTCGGGTTTTACCCCTAGGTACATCTGTGCTAGAGCCGCCTCTACCTGCTCGTATCCAGACAGGGATGTATTGCTCAGAAAACTCACAAAATCTCTACAATACCAAAATTCTAGGAAGTTATTCTACACTAATCCTCAATGTTCATCTTAGGTCTACGTGATCTAATCAGAGTTTATCTAAATCCAGCTTCCAAGGTTTGTACTAAACTTTCTCTGATACCAACTGTAACACCCCGACCCTAGTTACCCAGATTCGGTTCATTATTACATAACATTGGAATGATCACAAGAAAGATCAAATCTCAAAAGAACGATTGGTTTAGTAGCCTTGGAAACACTAGATATATTCATAAGTTTTACATTACATCATAAATTGAAAAACTACTACAACAACATAATGTCTCCACAGTCCACACTATTATCCCCTCATAATATCCCTGCAGGTCATTCATAACTTACTTCTTCACATCCTGGAAAAAATAAAACATAGAAAAGGGGTGAGCACAAATGCCCAGTAAGGATAACAATATACTGGAAACTTTCATAAATAAGAATAAACATTTAAGGCTATGTATAACTAAAACAAAATCCTTTTAAACTTGAACTTCAACATAGTATGGAAAAAGTAAAATGAAATAATGCCATTTACTTATTCACATGGATATTCTACTAATCGAATAATCATATGCAATATCAATAACCACTTTCATAATGTTGGAATGCATAATGCTGAACTTTAATTTCTTTGTCAAGGCCTCATCCCAAGACCTTGGGGCTAACTGTAACCGGAACCCAACCCGGAGTGCCTCTAATAACCGGACACCAACCCGGAGTGCCTCTAATAACCAGACACCAACCCAGAGTGCCTCTAATAACCGGAGACCAAACCAGAGTTCTTCTAATAACCGGAGACCAAACCGGAGGGCTTACTTTTACCGGTCCCCAACCCGGAACATACTTGTCTAACACATTCATCTGAATGAAAGGTTGAAATATAACATAAACATTCAGATTACAAATAACTTATGAAATGTCAATACTCTAAACAAAAACCATGAGTGACATAAGAATAACTTATCCACAGTCAAAAATAGCACAAAACCTTCAATAAAAATATGGATGTTTTGTATCATAATAAATCAACTTCAAATAAGCTTAAAAGCCATCAAAGAATGTTGACATAGATGAAATCAAAACTATTTTAGAGAAATATCTCTTTTTTTTAAATAATTTTAAAAGTAACATAATTATAAAATAATACATTCAATTTGAAAATATTCTTATAATCTTGTAAGGGAAGATTCGACGATTTTATAACGGCGGAAAATAACCGCACTCGCCGTATAAGTTAAAAAAACATTCTTACCTTAATTCTGTTGAAAAGGTTAAAAAGAACCTTGTTTGGAAAACGACGGAAAGATTCCTTTATAAACCTCTTATAAAAAGTCAAACAAGGGTATAAATGACTTTAACCCATATTCTTGTAAATAGTAAAAATGTTTTGAAATACTTTTTTAAGAAACATGGATGTGGATGATAAAGAGATCCCAGTAGATTATTACATATAAACAACCTCGGATAATGAAGAGATTGTGAAATAACCCTTACCAATTTGGTAACTTATGAAACATACAACCCATGAAAGAGGTATCATACAATGAATATGTAAATACACATAAATTAGAGTGTATTACACAATGAATATAATTATGGGCAGTACATACACCACACAAAAGGTGATGGTGGCAATATGGAATGAATCTCACGGGAATAAGGAGTGAGATGAAAACCCCTTACCACGTTAATCAACTGAGTCGTATGGCCAAAAGTTAATAGCCACCAAATGATTTATAGAATAACATGAATATAAAGAGAATCAAGATAACATATAACAAATGGCAGTACACAATACACCACTTTCAATAATTTAGTGGCGAACAATGGAAATCTCACGGAATTGAAAGTGAGATAAGAAAATACCTTACCTTGTACTTTTCCTTGGTTGGGGTAGGTTAACCTCCTGTATAATGGTGAAATAAATTTTATTAAATTATACAAGAATCATATACATTAACATGATATCATATATGATCTTTTAATATTGATTTGATAATAATATCTTAGTATTATCGTTGTTTTGGGTGTTAACTTACTTGTTTTATTTTATATGTTTTGTAACGTAAGCCAAGATTGTAATGAATAGGTTGTATATTATTCATATCCAAAATGATATCAAGTCCTTAAACATCATTTTTAAATCATCAAATGATAATTATACTTGAATGGATACGATGGAGAATGAATCTTATCGCGTTCGTGGAGACGGTAGTCCGTACGTACGCACGAGCGACAATATCATTCTTTTGATATTAAAATAATATATAAATGGATGTTATATCATATATACAGAATAATTAACATGTTATATTTATTATTTACATGAGTTACACATCATTATTATACCCATCCAAATAATAATATGTTGAATAACAATTACACCACGACGTGGAGACGGTAAGCCGTACGTACGCACGTATGGTGACATGTTATTCAAAGGGCGGATAGAATACTGAATATGGTTGTACCATATTTATAATAACATCACAGTATATGTGAGATACTGGAGTTATTATTTTATAATGTTAAAAACAAAGGAAGAAGAAGTGGAAGAAGAAATGAACTTGGAAAAAGGGTGGTGAAATCATTACCTCTTCTTCGGGTTCTTCCTTTTGATTTGATCAAAAGGGCTCCTTAGGTTGGATTTCTGATCAAACTAAGGCCTCTAGGTTGTATTGAGGGAAGTTGGGAGAGTATTTGGGCAGAGTTTGGCCGAACCAAAATACTTTGAAGGTGTGAAGAAATGAGAAGGAGGTGTGCCCTTTTATAAGAGGGGTGAGGGGCACCTTTGGAAAAGCTAGAAATATTAATTTATAATAAATTCATATTCAGTTTCTAATGGTTCTAAAGCTGATTATTTAAAGGTTAAGGTGGGGATGGGTCGAAAAAAACTATACCAATAGAATTTAGACAGGTTTGGGTACTTATATTAACCTTATCTTTAAGTATTAACTCTAAGTTAATTAGTTTAACTTTTACAATGTCTCTTTGTATTTTTATATAATATGGTTAATAAACTTACTATATACATCCAAGAGACCCCCAAGTGGTCCATTAATGATTTAAATATCATGATATAAGTCTATTGGCCGAACCTTAGATTTTTAGGAATTTAATATCAATTAATAATATAATATTTGTTTTAAAAACTCTTTTATGTCAATTTTGACACTATTCAATAGTTGATTTTTTTGAAAATCATAACAGATTGATTAATTATAAAAAAGTAAATTAAATCAATCATAATATATCATATTATCCTAAAAAATTAGTTTAATTCATTAAAAGTTTCATATTATATTTATTTGGGTATTTATAATATCAATTAATTTAATTTTTCACTATTTTAGTAATTACTGCATCATCATTGTGTCATAAATAAAATAAATTATTTAATGTCTAAAAATTATAAATAAAATATCATTATGTATTAAATCTTTTTATCTTTCTAATGAATTTTTATAATCTAAAATCCAACATATATAACCCTATGTAATAATTGTTTTTCTAAAAGATATATGCTTGTGTCATTTTTGTATTCATTTTAACTTAATTAAAATAAAGTGTCCCTATCACCTACAAGTGGCACCATGGGGTCCCCAAATCGACCCAAAGATGACTATGGTCGAACATGTATCAACCAATAAGTCTAGGACACGTTTTAGGGTAATTTAGTATTATTATAATATTATTTTTTAACCCTTATTTACCAGATTTACCCTTAACCATGGTAAATAAAATATTTACCACAGTAATTATTCAAAATGTCTAAAAATAAAAGTTACCTATTTACACAATTTGGACATCCTGATTCAAAATATGGAATCCATTTTTCTAAATTCAAAACACAGAAGTGGCAGAAATTAATTTAAAATTAATTCTCGTTGTCAAAACAAAAAGCGTGTTTTTAAGAGATAATAACTATCAAAAGATTGACACTTGTTTATGTTCGGTTTAATTGTAAAATTGTGTCCAATGACCAAAATTATATTAAATGGTAAAAATATATTCTAAATATACTTTAAAACCACTCATATTCATAATTTATCACTATTAATTATTTTGATTAAAAAAGTTGTTTTTAATTAAAATTTAGTAATTTTCACTATTCATCAAAATATGAAAGTTATCCGAAAAGTACCAAAATTTCACCTTAGGATAAATTAGATATTCATAATCCAAAAATGAAGTCCATTTTGAAATATAATATATATATAATTTCAAAAATTAGGTATTAATATTCATAACGTCTAGTTTGATTGGTTGTGGTGTGTGTTAAAACTCGAAGTTGCGTACAACACACGCTATAGTATTATTCAAAGGAAAGCGTACCGTGGAAGCTTGGGATGTTTCATTTTAAATTTTTTGATGTCCCCATTTAGTCAAAAAGTTTAAAATATTGTATTTAAAAAGTGTTCACTATTAAAAGTTGATAAAAGTGCAATACTGAAAATGAATTTGTTCTTGCATTATATCTAAGAAACTCATAATATGGATTATAAAATTATAAGGATTATATAAAGTTTAAAATTTAGATAATACTATTCATAACCTCTTTTGAATGGCTTTTTTTTGTAAGTCATGGTGTGATTGAACTCGGTGTTGCGTGTAGTGCAAGTTATTGAATTATTTTGAAGAAATAACACACTATGAAATCTTGGGGTGTTACATTTTCAGAGAGAACATATATAATAAAGCTGAGAATATCTCCTGCACATTTAGATCCATAAAAGTTGCCTACTGATTCGCGATATTCAAAAATTTGAACTTACAGAGTATTCGTAACTTCCCTGAAGACTCGGCATAAAAAGATCCTTTTAATTTGATTTTTAATCCAATGATAAAACATATTTTAATCGGTCAAATTCATACTTTAAAAACAACTTTAATCCCGGCTTGAAATCCGCCCAATAATCAGCTTGCTGACCATTGCATAAAAATATAGTCTTTTAAACTTTCCGACGCCAAATGTAAGTTTGATGACATGTCCTCCAAACGTAGGGTTGATGACATAGTCCTCAAACATAAGGTTCACAACATAAGGTTGAATCATAAATGTAGGGTTCATGTTACTTTCTTCAAAGGTAAGGTTGATCTTAAACGTAGGGTTGATCATCCATACTTTTTCTTCAACTCTCAAACATACGGTAAAAGATCCATACTTTTACTTGATCCATACTTTTCCAAGAACGTATGGTTGTTTAACCATACTTTTCTCTTATCTCAAAAATTATACACACTTTTCATTCTTACGCTACGTTTATCCACGTAGGGTATGAACAGTGATTCCAGGATGTGCTTAAAGAAGATTCCGAACAAGTAAGTTATGAACAGTGATTCTAGGACACGCTTAAAGCAGATTCCAAACATTAATAAATTCTCGTTATTTCAAGAGTAAAATAAATTAATAAATTACTAGAAAATACTAAATACAATCATTAGAAAATAACTAAGGGTATTTGTTAGCATCAAAATTATCATAAAGAGACAGAGTATTATTTTCAATAATCTACCGCTTTAAATAACATTATTATGTATTGTTGAAAATAATACTTTTCTCAACACCTATAAACACCTTCCAAACATAGAATTATCTCTATAAAATGTTGAATTAAATTTTCCTCGTGATTTATTATATCATTTGTTTAAATTTGATCTTCATTAGCCTTATATCGTGATCTCTATAGTCATTTTAGTGGGATGATGTATAGTTCAATTCACCCAGAATGTTCTAGGTTCAAGGAAAAAGTCTTCAATAGATCCAGAAGGATATAATGTTCCTCAAATAATGGGGAGACAAAAATTGAAAGATTAAAATAAAATCAAGACCATTTAGTTTTCTAGTAGGTGTTTAAGAATGTAACATGTAATAGTTATTTTTTAGAAGGAATTACAAACCTGTTAAAAAAAGGAGTTAAAATTTTAAAAATCATAAGTACTAGTTTTTATGAACATTGAATGACATGAATATTTTAATATAAAAAAAATTAAAATTATCCTCATTCAGTGGATAATCACACCACTAAATATAGTTTTTCTATTCCTGAGAAAAAAGTAACTTAAAAATATGAAAAATTCCCTTTTCCAAGAACATTTTAACATATTGTGCTTACCAATTCTAATTAATATAAAAATATTTTCAATCATATCAAAATAATTTTAAAAAAATATAGGTCCAATGGAATATCCCAAGACGGAGACCGTTCATTTTTTAAAATTAGTTATATCATTTTATCAAGTTTATATTGATCATAATGATGTGATATGAGTCACAGTAGATATGGGGATTATTTTTTATTCAAGGAGAATGAAATGAAGTGATAAGTGGAATAAAATATTAATATTAAGATGTGTATTTATTTTTTTTCTTACATTTTTTAAAAAAAATTCATGGTAATTGAAATTTCACTCAATTTAGTCAACCCCTAAAGTGGTACTTTCTCGATGACTAAACCTATTCTATTTATTATGGGACCCCATGAACTCAAATAAACACCCCCATAATCCAAAGTATTTTCATTTTAATTTTTTTATTAAATATATTGAAATATAAATGGAGAAAATCACATTAGACAACCAAAATTTACAAAATCTTATATTATTAACCTAAACATGAACTAAAATCAGATTTAAGGAATGAAAAATTATTTTATATAAAGATTCAATGTTTTTAATGGGTATTATCATGTTCAAGGTTGAATAAATTTTTCATTCTATTAATTTATAGAAAAGTCTCTTTGAAATCTATTTTTTTATTTTCACACCCCAACTTAGAATAACACTGCTCCGTGTGTTTAATGACAATAAAATATTAAAGGGGGAAGAGGAAGAGGTGAGGTGATCCAAAAAAAATAAAAAATGAGATTCATAGAGTGAACTCACATAGTTTTACAATTTGAAGTTTCTGATACTCCCATTTAATCCATTGATCTATCAATTACTCACATAAGCCTCATCATTGATGATATATTTTGTTTGTTCAACTAGAATTTTGGTGATTTTCCTAAAAATAAATCAATCTCACCAGCTATCAAACCTTACACACTGTCACAATTAGAATACAATGGAATCCCCATTACCTTTCCTTAAATAAATCCAAAAAAATACAATAGGTATGTGAAAAATGTATTTGTTTATTTTGGAACAACAAACACAGGGTCAAGGTATGGGTAATATCCAATTTTCCACCTCGTAATGTCATTAGCTTGAAATGGATCCCCCCCAACTTACCTATTACAAACTTTCAACATCTGATAGATTTTGTTTTCATTCACTACACTCAATATACTTTCATTAATTCTCTATCTGGGCTAGAAACATGGTTCCAATTTTTATATGGATAAAATTATGCATCTTGGTGAGTGGGATAGTTCTATATATATCAAACAGGGTTAATCCAGTTTATTTATTATGCCTAATCATAAAATATAATAGAATTTTAACTCTATCATCTTTTAGAGATGAAGATATGACATTGGGTGAGATTTTATTATACCCTAATAATTATTACAAAAATTTGGTAGATGATACATTGAGTTCAATATCAAGTTGGTTACCACTTACAGATGTATGTTGGATATTTTATTCAATATCAGATTATTTTTAGGGAATTTCAAACACAATTGGTTCATTTTAAAGATATTATTTAGTCACAAAATCAGTGATATCAGAGAGAAGAATAGGTATGAACTCAATTTTTGGAATTTATTGCATGGTTTCATTGGCTTTTGATCATGAAGAATCAATATTCGATCAATCTGAAAGTGATTCAACCCATGGATACAAGTTTCCCTCATTTGAATACAAAAAATTTATTTCCTCATGACTTAGACATCCATTAGTTATTTCATTATCATCATTGAGTTCATTTTAAATTCTACCTATCCAATTTACCTATTTAAAATCATTATCATCACTAAATTGGGAGATCGGGTTATATATGTTGAGATCAAGGATCATGTATTATATGGTTATTGTCATGTTCCCATTCCAAGATCAGATGAATAAGTTGATTGTTTCTAACAAAGGATGACCAAGGATGATAGATGTTTTCTCCCTAGGATGTAAGCATGGGTGATAGTCATGGATAGTAAAGATATCAAACAAATGATAACAAAGTTGAAAAGTGATAAATGTGTGTTGGAGTTACTCAAGCCATAACTGACTATACACTGTATATGGAATGAGGTTCACACTAGCTCCTAGATCACATATGGCCTTGAAAACCCTTTTATCACAAAATTAAACATTGATATGAGGACACCCTGAGTCAATTAACTTAGGTGGAATGGTACCTTTGATGATGGTTCTCACATTAGTATACAAAAGGACTTCGTTTTTGTGTGATAACCTCATTTTGAATGTATATAGGTCCTTCTGGAATTTTATGTATGAATATATGGTTTAGATTGTATCTAAAAGGGTTATGTTCAACTGATCTTGTGAGATTATTTACCTCAATATTTCATTAAATTTGGATTTTTATTTTTCAATCAGGAATTTATGTAATGGAGAAGGTTTTAAGATTGTTTTGGGAGTTGGTGCTTCCTCCACATTCTCATCAGATTTTTAGATTCAATGAGTGGTTCTTAATTATTTTCCTAAGAGATTGAAACAACAAATAGATTAGGATTTTTTTCATGTTTCTATTTGGTTTTCCCACTCCTTAAAATAGTCACATCATTGAGTTTTTCATGAGGGGTCTGTGTGTAACTAGATTATCCCCTTATGGTTTGGGGTGAGATAGCCTAATTCATGATGGATTCCCTTATAGTTGTAATGGGTTTTAATTCACATTTAAGGGATGAAACATCTGAATTAATTCATTAAATTTTTTTACACAATTTTTCAATAAATGGAAAAGGTATTTCATGGGATGGGGATTGGGTTTTTTTGTTTATCCTAGGTGGATATTTAGGTTTTTGGGTGGGTTTTTTAATCAATTGTGGTATGGCTTCATGGAATTTGAAAGGGGATGTTGGTATTAGAATGATTGTGGTTGTAACTAATTATGTTTTGGATACTTTTTTGGATGGTAGGGGTTTGGTATTTTTTTATTACTTGGTCATTATATGGGATATTAGTTATCTTTCCAAAGGAATACAAGATGGTCATTATACCTTAGATTGAAAGGGTTTTGGTACTGTGTATTTTGAATATTAAAAGAATTTTCTTCCACTGCAGGTCATTATAAAGAACATAATTTATATATTTAATTATTTGGTAGTTTTCAATCTCATGATCATGTTTTTCACAAATTCGAAAAATATAGTTAATAATATGGATTTCATGGAACTTCCTAAGATCGATCTCCTCAAATTTCCTAGTGTGGGAATAAAATTTATACATAAGGATTTATTCATACCCAAGAGTATGAATTCCACTATATTTGGGTAGATTATCATACTAAGGGGATTTTCCTCATGTTTGGTATTTTTCAACATGATTTTATATATACCTATAATCATCATTTTAGTATTTTTTGAATGTTCTATTACACATCATATCAAATAATTGTTTATTTCTAGGACTGAATCCTTTATAAAATATTCATTCATTTTTTAGGATTGAAAATACATGGTGACGTACCTTGATGAGTGTGTCTTTGAACCTTTCCCATATTTCCTAAAGTGATTTTATTCTTTTTTAAAAAAATAGGATTTTCTTTTTAAAGGGTTTTTTTTTTGTGATTTTGTGAATTTGTTTTTTATAATTCACTTTTGAATTGGCCTGTGGAGTGGATTGATGTAGGTATAAGATTTTTTATAAAATTATCATGTTATTCCTTCAGTGAAAAAGGAAATTGCATCATATTAGGTGACTCAACTTTGATTTGTGGGGAATATGGTTTCAATAATGTCTTTGAATTCCCGTACAAGAAGATACGCTATTTTTGAATCCATTCCATGAATGGTTGGAAGGTGGTTGAGGACATGAGGGTTGAAGACATAGTGGGATTATCCTAGGGTATCATGTATAATAAAAGGGAGTGCATTAGTCTAGGAATGTGTGATATAGATATTCTTGGTTTGATTGACTGCATTCCCTATGTTAGGGGCTACCTCATTTGGATTTTTATTTTGGTTCCCACAAGATTTAGAAAAATTTTTGTTGAAAAACATTTATTGGAATGGGACCAATTTTTGAATCTGTAGTATTAGGGATATTATGATATAATGGGAAGAGACCTCAAGGTGTTCTTGACTCCCCAACCCTAGTAATATCCACTATAATTAGAAGGTTTTCTTGGTTAGGTGTATAGGAAGACATGCACCAATAAAATGGAAAAAAAGAAATGGAAAACGATAATTGAAATTGAGGCGAGAAAGAGAAATTGGGGAGAATTGAAAAATTATCCATATAACTTAATTGTGTTCTTGAAAATAGTTCCTAAATTTGGACTCACCAAAATTTATACTTAAGTATAAGTTGTTTCTTGCTGCACATAAGGTGTTTTCAAAGTCTCAAAGATCTAAGAAAAACCTACAGATACTACATTTAAGGATTGTTTGGAAATAAATTAGAAAATTTTGGGGTTGATTTTATTTATATTACTAGATACCTAAAATTATGAAGTGAAATCAATTTATGATAATGGGTTGATCCTAGGATATTTCAATGGGTTGATATGATGAATTTCATTAACTTAGGAAGAATTCATTGAATAAAATAAATATACCCCCCTCAATTACTATTTCAACACCTCCACATGTACATTTTAATAACCTATATAATTTAAACATTATTTTAATGAGATATCCCAGATAAAGGATCTTATTAGAACATAAAAAGTGTGGTGATAAAATTTAATAAAGAAGAGGAATAATGAAAATCATTGAATGAAAATAAAAAATAAATGAAATTATTAAATATATATAGTTGGAAAAAAATCCAATAGATACCACTTCTAC
Source organism: Viscum album (assembly GCA_963277665.1). Taxonomy (NCBI): domain Eukaryota; kingdom Viridiplantae; phylum Streptophyta; class Magnoliopsida; order Santalales; family Viscaceae; genus Viscum; species Viscum album. The sequence continues at coordinate 1,285,610,709 of OY728137.1, forward strand.
TCCCTTAGACCAATACATAATAGTTTTATCCCTCCAGTTAAGTAAATATCTCAATGGAAGATGGGATTAGACTCATGGGGGTGTAATTGAAGAATAAAATAAATGAAATAATAATCACTCAACCATTGTGAAGAAGAATTTAAAAAATGTTTCTATGATTAAGTTCAAACCATGAGGCAATGGTATGATCATGATATGAAGAATAAACTAATAATAGTGTATGAATATTTTTTATTAAGAAACTAAAGTTAATTAAAACAACTTACATATAAAAATATAAATGTCTAAATACAAAACGACATCATAACATTACAATTGAAATAAACCAAATAGTACCCAAATCCATTCACCACCACCACCCTAAATTAAAATTTCAAGAGTCTTGGGTTGATCCAAAGATATTTCAATTCTTCCCACTTGATTATTGTAGGTCTAGGATGTTTGAAAGTTTTTGGAATGTTGAATTCTCCACCCTTTACATGAATTTAGATCCCTCTTGCATGTTGGTGATATATACATCCAAACTGTCTTCTTTGATGGATGAATTTATTGAGAAATATATTATGAAATTGAATCCCAATATTTATTATAACATTCTATAACATTTCAACCCAATTATATTTTGGTTTTAGAGATATGATCGAAATGGTGGGATTTCATTCCGGGCTATAGAATCTGGCCCAAAATTTCATGTTCAACTTAACCTGGATCATCCATAAAAACTCATAATTAGATCTTGAAACTATTTGATGAAATTTTCCACATTAGTTTATATATCTTGAATTCAAATTTTATATTCATTGGTCTTATATCATGTCCTCTTCAGTCATTTTAGTGGGCTTCTGTCTAGTGTACTTTCCTATAATGTTCAAGATTCAAGGGACACTTTATTCATCATACCAATTTTGTATTAAATATATCTATAAGTATATAATTTTTATCATAGAATAGATGACCTGAAAATTAAATATTAAAATAAAATCCAAACCATTGTTTTTTAGAAGGTGTTAAAAAAGATACTATTCAATAGTACATTTTAGGAAGGAATTGAAAACATGTTAAGAAAAAAATTCAAATTATCAAATGAACTAGTGCAAATGTTGATGAAAATTTAATCACATAAACATTATGATATAAAAATTTAATATTATCCTCTTTCTCTAGATAATCGGAGGAATGGTGCTTCACAACGTCAACATAGAACACTGAAACTATCAACAATGATACACAAATAAAAAATTTGATTAAGAGATTCAATAATATAAATTTCATCCACAAGATTTCAGGATTTGGATTTAAACATAATCAAATTATAGGTAGATAAAATTCTAGAAAATATATCAAGTTATTCCTCAAAGACACTTTTCACAAACACCCATGGTGAATTAAGGCCCATTACGATTAGAGATAGACATGAACTCACGTGTTACTACCAACTAAGTCCAACCTCAAATCTACTAGGACAACCCAACTACATAATGACATCAAAGAAAGGTGCACGACCTAACCTTCATTAATACAAATTTTTCACAAACCATCCTAGAAACCCTTGTATGCATATACTCAAGCTGACCCTGACATTGCCCGAAGGATGTTCCAGATTTCCATAGGTTTGTGACTAGAACTTCGCATCAAAAAAGAAACTCAATATAAAATTTTTTTCCAAAAAATATTAAAATTTAAAAGATTCAATAAATTATACTCAACACACCATAGGGAAGATGTACTAGATTAAATAGATAGGACAAACCAAATCAACAGTTTTCATCAATTCATTCCTTTCAAAATCATTTCTAATTAATATATTTTTCTCATGGTTAAACATCAAATCATTTCATAAAATAAATTTCCAAATCAATCTATAAATTTTCTAAAATACACCCATTAATTTCATTTTCTTTGAAATTAGGGGGTTTTCAAAATTTTAATTCTATTTTCAAACTCAATCATCAATCTTCTCAAATCCAGTATTTTAAAACATTTTAAAACTCATCTCAAATGACTTTATAAATTTATGGTTTTAGTAGTATAGAAACATCATATGAAACCACCTAACTTTAATCAGTGATCATGTAAAATACTATAATGGGGAAACACCAATGAATAATGAAGTTGAAGGAGACTAACAAGGAGATCCTAAATCATAAATCATCATGATAAAACTCTAATTAAATCAATAATAATGGGATCAAAATTTTGAAAATTAATTATAGTGTATAGAATTAGAAAACTAAAGCGATGAAACACCTTGAAAATCAAATGAAAAAATGGGATGTCCAAAAGTGTTAGATTCATTCACTGTGCACAAGAGGAAGCCTAGGGTTCTTGGGAGGAGCACCCAACGAATGAAAAATAATAATTCAGGTGTGTAGTGTAAATAAATTTTTTGTGAAAGAGGGATTTAGGTTGTAACCCTTGGTTTTATGGTGTAAATTCATCATGTTACACATACTACAAAAAGCCGTAACCATGGGTTAAAAACACATCAAATGATGAATTAAAGATGGTTGTTTTGTTTTAGGTTGTAATATACTCTTACGTAATAAGTTCAACCTTTTAATTCTAAATCAATTTATATTATAATCCATTCTCATGGATGTTGGAAAACAAATTTTTTTCCTAAATAATGGATTTTTTGTGAAAATTTATTTTGCAACCATATCCCAATAATACCCCATACAAAACTACCCATAAAGTATCCAATTCAACTCAGACCAAAATAACACCCTCTAAATCCATTAACACATCTATACTCAGACTCTGTTAATTCAATCAGACATACATACCTAAACATTTGTTTATTTTTCTCAAAAAAACTTCATCATTGAAAGTCCCAAAACACACTCAAACAAAAAATAATCAAAACATGAGTCAAGAAGTACCTAAAATAAGGTAATTGGATATTTCAGTCCCGCACCATCAGTTACTAGGAATCTTTAACCTAATCAACCTTAACACATGTCGTTAAATTAAATGGACAAGTCCTTATCACATGAGCATAAAAATATGACATGTCCTATTAATTTCCATATAACTTAGTGGGTTTTGATTATTTTTGCAAGAATATGTAGGAAATCACTTTCATAGATCCACTCCTAATACCATAAACATCTACCCCATTCATGGACAATGATAAACTCTATAGAACACAACTATGTGGATTTAAACCATAATGACTTATATACCAACATTTTTAAGTACTAATATGATAAAGATAAAGAACCTGTGATACATAAAAATAATTCCATTGATAGAGAACCTCTGATACATAGTGATGTTTACATATATGGGATTCCAATGATAGATACAAACATTCACATTAACACATGTTAATAATTTATTTTCCCCATGGAGTTAACTCATAACATATTGATATTTGGGAAGGATTCATAATCATGACTTAACCATATAAGAGATTCAAGATATAAAAAATAATTCCCCAAAATAGGGTGTGATGATCCTGAACATTCATCCACTCATCCAATATTAGTTTCTATATTTCATTGGTAAGAAACCTCAATGAATGCTTGCCTTTTGAAAATATTTTTATAGTGACATCTCTTGTCATAGATATGGGAGTAGTTTTTTTTTCTGATTCCATGAGTAAACCTCATTATAAATTGTCTAAAACAATATAAGTATTCCAATATGATGATTTTGAAACCACACTAAAACTCTATTAATCAAGAACCAAACCACTCAGACATCATGTTTATGGTTGAATCAAATACATTTACTTTCTTTATTTTTAGACATAAGAATCATATAAAGAATTCCAAAAAATAGATAGGTTTAGTGTGGTTGGAAAATTAGATACATAATCCATTAAATTAAAATTAAAAAAAACATTATCTAAAATCTTTATAATGTGCTCCATGTTTTCTTTGAACTCATGGGACTGTAGATGATAACTAGTGGACATACATAAGAAATGGGGTGAGATATAAATCCTAGTAAGTGAATAATCTAGATTAACATAATTGAAGGTAACACATGGGAGTCAATAATAAAATCTTGATGATATAAAAAGGTGATGATCGTATATGTACACATTGAACGATTTAATGGGAATATGATATTTTAAGATCAAGGAATCACTAGAATGTGAAGACAATATAAAACATGACATTATAAACCTATTTCGGGGAAAACCACCAATGAATCATAATGCAGAGTTATTAGGATAAATACCCTTGCACAATAGATGGTATATCATTAGATGTAAACATTACCCAACACATTAGAGTCCTACCTAGGTGCACTCTTTTTATCTCACATTTCACATTCCATATTCATCAAATAACGTCATAAAATATTCCATAATTTTAATCCAAAAATCAATAAAATTGAGTTTTATAAATTTAATTACCTAAAAAATTATGGATAGTCATATATATATTAATAATCTTTAATAAATTTAGGTTTCATTATTCAAATATCCAGGGTAAGGCGTAGAATAATCAATAAAAAAATTTGGGCAGCATAACAGGTGTACATAAAAGTTCATGGAAGGGTTTCATGAGAGAGAGGGGTAGTGTTTCATTAATAGGGAATGATTTTGATATTAAGGGATGATTATGAACACATGATATCATAACCACTTTGAAATAAAAAGTATTATAACAAAGGAACTTCTTGAATTGAAGAGAAGAGGGAGAGAACCTTGTACCATGAGAGGTTGCGTATTAAATCTTGGGAGGAACTCTTAAGGAACTTGGGAACTCATTTGGATGGATATATAGTGGTATAGTGATGGGAAAATCATTATTTAAGGATTTTAAGAGAAGAGTAATGGGATATTGTGGGTATTTATAACAAGATAGAGAGAAATGTTTATTAATTGTCAAACATAGGCTTTAGACATCTTGTTAATAAAAAATAAAAAAACCTTGGATTTAACATAGTTTTATCCATGGTCTTTTAAAAGGATGAATGATTTTTAATATTTTACTATTTTAATAACTTATCATATTTAATAAATATTATTTTGGAGGTGGAAGGTATCTATTTATTTAAATAATTGATTTTAAGGTGTTTAAAATATTCATTATTGTTTTTAAGAAAATAATATTATAACATTAAAATATGTTTTTAATGAAATATACTAATTTTTTTCATTAAATCCATTGATAAAATTTTTTAAATCACTTTTATATTTTTATGATTTTAAATTTTTTTTGTTTATTTATTTTTTATTTAATTTTTCCCAGAAAATTTGACTATCTTTTAAAATTATGAAAAATTAACTATTGGATAAACTAGACATTCTAATTCAAAAAATGATGTTTATTTTATCAAAATAATTTTCTAAACATGTTAATTTTTAATTTTAATTAAAAATTCTAATTTAGCGGAAAATAATTGACATTATGACATTATTAACAACATAACCCTTTTAAAAATTACCTGAGAATTTATAAAATTATGTTATAATTTATTTTTAAATAAATAGTGTTTTATAAGACTATTTCATGAAGCTAACTTTTATTTAAAATTATTTAATATTTTATGAGTTATTATTTTCATTTAAATTATATATTTTCCAAAAATACAATAATGATTTCTTTATATATATAATTTATTTATCAAATTCATCTTATACCTATGTAAATTTTATATTATGTAAAATAAAAATGAAAAATTAGATCGATGTAATCATAATTTAATTACATAAAATAAAATTTACACCTTTACACCACTGAGGTCTGGATAAATAAACCCTAATTACACCATTATATTCTTTTAATGTCTCAATATTTTTGTATTATTTTCAAATATTATATGGATTTATTTAGACTAAACACTAAGAGAGTGTGTGATTTTGAGGCTCAGATTTCCCAAAGAAATGTTTGAAAAATATTAAATATAATAAATAGAACTCATGCATAGATTTTCAAAAAAATTGGAATAACATCTAAATGGGTTCTAGGATCTTAAATATGAAGGAAAGATTGAGTTCAGAATGTAAGGTTTTCCCTAAGAACGTCTTAACTTTATTTGGGGTGGGTCATTTGTGGAAACGTCATTGTAGGTGCAAAAATGAATAAAATAATTAAATAAAATTATTTCATTTTGTTTTCTTGATAAAACGTCCATTTACTCATTAAAAATACAATTATGATAGAATCTAAGGGTTGTCCACATAACCCTAGAATTCATAGAGGATCGTTGGAGGGAACATCAAAGGTTCTTTCTCAGGTGAACGGTGATCAGATCATGGAGTGATGATCGACATACCTCAGATTAGAAAGATCATGCCAACAATAATGAAAAAAAATATTTCTTCATTAGAGATGAAACCAAATCGAGGTATGTCAAGTGTTTTGATTCAATTCTTCCTCAATATTTATCTCCATGATGAACGCAAATCAATAAATGGAAATATTGATCTATGGTTTTATTTTTCTATGGGATGGGTTTATTTCTATGGGGATATTACTTTGGGAGTTGTTTATTTGTTAGTTTCTCCATACTTTTTTCTAACGATAATGAATTGAGGATAACTAAACACGTCCAAATTTAATTCTTATTCTGCATATTTTTTTGTTTTCTCTCATCTTTCTTCATTCATCGTGGGCGTTCTTCACTTGGCCAATGGTTCGACGCTTCATCGATGAATTAGTCATTGAACACAAATTTCTTGGCACAACGATATGAGATTATAGATTTGGATTTAATAAGATGAAACAGAGGTGAGATGGTTGTATAGATGAATTAATCAAACTGGTTTAGAAACCCCCAATTTTGAATGGGACATACGAATAATGAATATGATTAATAGAATAAGTTTTACGAATGGATTCACATCCTGAATTACAATGAATGGTCATAGCAGGGATTGGTTAGAGTATATATATGTGTTTCAGCATGATTGGAACCATATTTCATAGTTATGGTGGCACGTGCATGAGTGGGAGGAAGAAGAAGTGTTTTTGGAAAACCCGATACATAGGATGTATAGTCCTTATATACATGGATTGTAATACCCTTTGAATGACTCGATGTGTACTTCGAAGAGTGCATGAACATGGGGTGAAAAACATAGGGTGCCTACATGGCGTTTATTTCTGCACACAACATGGCATGAACTATGTACATGGGCTACCCTGTGTACCAGTACATGGTCATAGGTACACGGTCTAACATTGTCTACTCGAACATTGATGGAGTACATGAGTAGGACCCGGGATAGAGGGACCTGCCATGTAACCCCTCTACACTCCATGTAATATTATATACTACACATAATTGGATTGATGAAATGGTCCATTTATATGGGTAGGACCCAGGGTTAAAGGGCATGACATGTGACCCTTACTACACACTATTACACAATCCTTTATACCTGGATTTGATCTCTTGTCTTCCATATCTTGGGGGAATTTTGTTAGGGTTTGTTCCCCTTATCATACTCCTGATGGATAGTATGGGATATTTTTCTATACCTAGGAATATGATTCATTCATCAAGAATTCTTGGATAGATTCATTGGAATCCATCTGGGAGTCCTAGAGTGAGATCCTTTATTCATCTTCAATTCCTAGGTGTAGTTCTTAGTATCGACGTGGCCGACACTAATGTTGGCACTGATCCTATACTTAGTAGGTTAATCCAGATTGAGTTTGTTGGTATCACCCCATGGCCTTGGAAGTGATCCCCATCTATATATCATATTTTATTTGGACTATTAGAATGTTCTTTCTCATAATGGTACCCAAGGAGTTGTACCTATCAGATGGACGTCATCATTGCAATCAGACTCAAGAGTGTTTTCTCCCATATGATTGTTTTGTGAAATCTTCAAGCTAGAATCCTAGGATGATATATTATGGTTGGAACTTACCTCTAGAATGTTTGTCTTTATTGGGTATATTTGGTTATTCTTATTATATGTGTTATAGACATTTACATATGTAGAGCTAACTGTATTTATTTTTCTATGTGCTTTGTGGTTTTTGGGTATCCTGTGGAGTATTGTTATACTCACACCTGTATGGACTTTACCCACATGTTTTGTGTCTTGTGAAGAAGATTATAATTTTTAAAGTGTCCAAGATGGACCTAGACTAGATGGTGCTTAGTGAGACCACATATATTGAGGTGTGTTCTTATATATTTTCAGATTTTAGTCACTTTACATTTAGGTTGGATTTGTGTTTGATACTCTTTTGGGTGGGATTTTATTTGGCCCTATTTAATTTCATTACTTCCTTCTGTACTCTAGTTGTGGGATATAGATTTATCCATGTATTGGTTATTCAATTGTTTACATTTGACAATTTTGTGGGCTTGGAGATCTGTTCATGTGTAATGGTACTTAAGTAATGCCTCTCATGTTAGTGATATTTCTACTCGGTTCTAGTCACCATCCCCTAGTCTATTGGTGGTGGGCCGAGGGAGTTGTGGCATTGTCCCCACTAGGACAGTTTTTGAGATATTGGTACCATAAATTGATGGTTCTACCTTAAGACCATGAGTCTATGATATTGTTTTGGGTTAGTAGTGTTAAATGTTTCGATTTTAGATTTCAGACCAGGGACTTCAGTGTTAGTGTAGTGGTCGACACATCCATACATCACGACTCTGATCAACTGCTTTTCGACTTGGTGCACGATAAAATTGGTTATATGAAAAAAATGGTACATGAATCATATATGAATGGTTTATTGTTCTATATCCTTCTTGAATTATCTCTCATGATATATTCATTGATTGTGGTACATCTTGTTTATTTTCATGATGCCTCTTTGATGTATTCCATCTGGGATTCAGCATGATGACCACTTGGATGATCTCCTCAGTGACAAGGTGTTGATACAAGGACTAGTTCATAAGAATTTACCTTCATGTGGTGCACCAGCTATACCACCACCTATAGAGTAGCACCTAGTACACATAGTACTAGTAGATAAGGTGCACAAGTTTAGTGTTCTTCACTAGTTCCAGAGACAGAGACCCCTCAGGTTATGATGTTAGCCCGACCGTGGTTGAGGACAAGCTTGTGGTGGTGACCTAAGATTTTCATATAGTCAAGTCACCAATGAAGCAGACGATGGTCCTGGTAATGATCCTTATTCGTGGATTAGTAAGGAAATGATGGGGTTTGGTTACCCAGTCTTATGATGTGGTGAATCTTTTGTGGATAGAGTTTGAGTTTCTTTTCAGAATGGATTTATCACTTTCTACACTGAGAGATGTACATATTTTGGATATTATATAGCTCTATTAGCGTATAATTATAGTATCTAAGTATTCATTATGGTTTACCAACCTTTCCAGGTACTCTATGGATATGGTATGAGATCAGTTATTCAGGGCTTAGACCTTATAGAGAGGCATTCATAGAGTCATCTGATCTAGTGTTATACCTATATTCATTTCTACCTATTTTGGGTTTCCAAAATGACCTTTGGTGGTTGAAAGTTTCTTGGATGATAAGATACAATTGGTTATTATCAGCAGTGGAAAAGAGGGAGAACAGACTTCAACAGTAGAGAGATGTCATCAATATCAAGGACCTATATGTTGGAGACATTTCGTATGGAGGTCCCAGTATAGAGGATATTCAGTTCAGGTCTCATAGGGAGGGTATAGTCATACCATATAGATGGAGTGATACTCATGTGATGGTAGCGGACATCTCACCCAAGGTTTCTTGACTCACTGAATAGATGACAAAGAAACCATAGATGGGCCCCCGATGTAGATCTATTGGTAGAAGAAGGCCGATTTGCAGCGTGGTAACATGGTTGATGAGTTAGTAGAGTAGAAGGAGGTGGTGGATACTTTGAATTGTTACTACCACCACCTGTTGGTGTTCCATGATAGGGTTAGGGATCTAGAAGACATGGAAGGGGGAAACTACATATAGTCAAAGATTTTGACCTTGAGACTCAAAGAATTATTTGAGGTATGATATGTGTCTTTTATACCTTAGCTGCAATACTGATAAACACATGTTCTAATCATTCCCTTTTTCCACATTCCTTGTATGAGAATTAGAGATTATGGTTGAGCAATTAGCTTAACCCTTATGGTTGGAGACTCATACTAGATAAGACTTAATGATCACACACTGGTTCCAACAGTGTGACCTGACTCTTGAAGGCATGATTTTCTATTTGAATCTATTAGTAGCTGTATCAAAGCCTTGGTTATCTATATTTCATGCCTAGATTTACTATTTTAGGTGAAGGGTGCAGTGTGTCTATAGTTAGGAAACTAGTTTTTCCATTTTTGATGAAAAGAAAACCCTAGAACTGTAGGATGGACTCATGTATAATAGGGTTCCACAGATTACTCATTAGTTGGCTAGCCTAACCATTGGTTCAGTGGATATTATGAGTTTCTATTTTTCTAAAGTAGAGTTGGATTATGAGTAAGTATTCCTTGAATATTTTATATGTTTTCCTTCCCACTGAGAGGTATATGTCTGCATTGATCTATACCTCGAGATGAAACTGATATTTGCGCTATAAAATCTCTTGTATCTCATAAAGCTTTATGATATTGGGGTGAAGTTATAGGAATTTCATATGATGGTCTTTATTCAACCTAGTCTTTCACCTTGGTAACCCCCATTTTTTCCAAGAAGGCATACGATAGCTTAATGTTGAGTTTTAAATACCAGTGCTTGAATCAGGTGAATGTAAAGAACAATTATCCACTACCAAGGATCGATGACATCTTTGATCTATTGAGAGGGGCATGATGATTCTATAAGGTTTACCCTGGTCCAGTCTATCCCCAGTTGTGATTATGGGATGAGTATATACAAAGGAAAACATTCAAATTTCAACATGGTCGCTATAAGTACTTGGTGATGCCATTTTTCATTATTAAATATCCAGAAATGTTCATAGGACTGATGAAATGGATCTTCCATCCTTTTGATATACCAATTTTGGTTATCTTCATCAACGATATCCTTATGTACTCAGCATATGAGTAGGAGCATACGAGAGACTTATGGATGGTTCTGGACATACTCTTAGAGCACTAGCTTTATAGAAAGCTCTTGAAGTGTCAGTTCTTGATTCAAGTGTTCCACTTTATAAGATATGTTATCTAAGCGGATAGAGTGGTAGTGGGCCATACCAAGGTCGAAGCGGTTTTATCTTAGGAGCCACCAAAGAGTCTGATGTAGTTGTAGAGCATACATGCGTTGGTAAGATATTACCAGAGATTCAAATATGATCTCTACATGATGTCAACACCAATGATAGATTTTACTCAAAAAATGGTAGCCTTTTGGGTGGATAGAAAAGTGCAAGTAGTATTTTTAGTAGTTTAGTTAGAGTTTTATGATTTCTCTAATCATTAGATATCTAGAGGAGGGTGTCCTCTATGTAGTGTTCTGTGATGCATTAGGAACTAGGATTGGTTTATTCTTGATGTTGAGGAAAGCAGTGATTGCTTGTGGTTCATGTTAGTTAATACCATATTAGAAAAACTGTGAGACCCACGATCTTGATCTAGAAGTGGTTTCCTTCCCTTTGAATATGTAGTGATGCTACCTAATGGGAAAGGTATTTATCATCTACAATGATCATAAGAGTATCAATTGTATCCTCTATCAAAATTTTTTAAATTGAATAGGAGGTGGTAGATGTATTTCCTCTAGGATTATGAATTTGAGATTGTCTATACTTCTTGGAAGAGGAATGTGGTAGCAGATATTCTAAGCATGAGATCCTGATCACATCTAATGAACGAGGAGTCCGAGTAGTTGGCCTCAATATAGTTATTCTTTGTTGTTAGATAAAGAGCATCTTCTCTCCATTCGATGGTTTTTACCCATCCAATCATTCACCGAGTTAGGGAGGCAGAGCTTGGGGATGTCGACTATGAGACCCTACGTACTCAGATATATATAGGGCATGCTTCTAATGGACATTCTAAATTTAGGTGGTATATAGTTATTTTTAGGGGATACATGATGGTACTAGAGACATTGTATGAATTGGTTCTGATAGAGTTATATACATCTCTTTTAGTGGTACATACAGGTGTGGAAAAGATGTACAAGGACTTCCATTATCAATTTTGGTGGCCAAGGATAAAGAAAGGAGTTTCAGAGTTTTTCTCTCAAGGCCATAAATATCTCTAAGTGAAGGATGAGCACCAAGTTCCAACAGGATAATCTTAACCCTGTGATGTTCCAGAATGTATGTGGGATGGGATATCTATTCACTTCAGGAAACGATTTCCATGTACATCCAGGGAACATGGTTACATTTGTGTTATTTAGAATAACATAACAAGTCTTCCCAGTTCCTAGATACACAAGATTAATTTTTAGTAGATATATTGGGATGCCTCTACTTGGATCCAACAATGATTTTAAGGGAGAACTCTACATCTCTTTCTAGTGGAGTTCGAGGTAACTCTTAAAGAAATAAATCTATGTCTTCTTAAACAATGTGGTCATTTTATATCTTTATACTTTCATTTTCTTTTCCCTCTTAATATATAATATATATACAAAGAGGGCTATCAGAGGGGATTCTAGAATAAAATTATGCTTGGATATCTATGCTTTGAAAATAACTCTAGGTTTTACATTCAAGACTAGTAAAATTTCCATACTTCTAAATTTGATCTGAGAAATATACTTTGTAATCCATTACATCACTATTATAGGTTCAAATTCCACCATGGGAATGAATACTATATTTGTGATGATATTGTACTCTCCAAAGTTGATACTAGAGTTTCTATACACTCTTGATTCCTAGATAATTCTTCGAAGAGTTTTAACTGATAACAATACTTATATATGTTTTGGGTTTGATTCTATATTCATTTTAAACACATATGAAACAAAGGAATTCATATAAATTAAGTAAAAAGAGTACTATCTAGCTTTGAGAAAATAATTTTACCTTCCACCACATCATTTGGAGCCTATAATTAATTATCCATGATTGAGAAATAATTATCATGTTAAAATTTTCAATAATGGAGTTGCTAGTTTCCCTCCACTATTGTCTATTTTGGACAGTAATTTGTAAAGCGAAGTAGTTTTCAACACTTGTAGCATTGATATTATGGTTGGTCTTACAACATATGTCAATTTTTTTCATTGAGAAGATATGGATTCATCTCATTAGGATAGTTAAGATATTTATGGCCATATCTTCTAAACCTTTATAACTTTCCACTCACCATAAATGATTTCCCCAAATATTTCTTGCCACAATCCTTACACTTGGGCAGTTTTGGTTTATTTTATCCACTTAGGTGATAAATTTTTTTCCCTATGGTTGTATCCATTGATATGTTCTATTAATTAGGCCTTTGTGACCACATTTTTTTTTCTAAACTCTATTTAAGACTTCATATCACTCCTCACTATCACTTTATAGCTTTCATAGTCTCAGTTTTCAAGATTCATCCACAGATGGTGTCTTGGTCCACCAAAGAACCAGTCATCAATTCCCTTAGGATCCATAACAAAGCTAGATGTGTATCTAGTGTGTCTTTTAAAGTTATTTAAATATATTCCCACTGATTTAACTTCCTTATACTTTAGTTCAAATATTTCCATCTCTATTTTTTATTCTCATTGAACATAGATAATATTTGATGCAAAATGTTCTTCTGATCTTTTCTCACTCCATCATATCAATCTCCACTCATGGATTTGTGTTTTTAATCATTTTCAAAAACCGATTATATTATCTATATAATAAGTATAAACCCAAATTTAAATTCTCTATATTTTAACAATAGAGTACATACCATGTCTTTTCAATAGAGTTAATCCATTTTTAGATAATGAATGGATCAAAATATCAACTAAAAGAAGGTGGTTATTGGCACCTGAAGAGATCAACTACAAGTTTTTTCCTTCAAGGGGAATTTGGCCACAAAACATGATTCATGTTATTATTCATAACATAATATAGTTGATTCATCATCATCATGATTTTTTTCACTCCATCTTCCATCATGTTAGGATGTTTATCAGTGCATAATCTATTTCACTCATCATTTACATAGTTACTCCAATTTCACATTATTTTTATAAAAGTGGAAAAGTTTAGTGAAATTTTGTTACATTTATAAATAATATAACATAAAAGGATTTTATGGAATAAAGAAACATGCTTAAATATTCTATTATTTTAATCTCCCTTAGTAATAATTACATTTTGTAAATATTCTTCATAATGGTTCATAAAATGCATGAAATTAACCAAAACTATCTTCATGGTGGGTCAAATAAAGTGTGCCAAAAGAAATATTTTCATGAACCTAGTGATGATTGATTCAAATCCCAATGATCCCTCTTTAGGGTTATTTCCCCAAGGTATAACTATTCTAAATCCAATCTACTTGTAGTATCCAGACATGGATGTAATTATATGGCAGCCACTCACTTGATACTTCACTAAAAGTATAAGAAGTATTCCTATATTTATAGTTATCTATAGGGTTAAGGTCATTGGTTTATAAAAATAATTTCCAAAAATAACTAATCATTACCTTTTATATCAATTAAGGATTCACACCTTTTTATTACATGAATTTTAACATAAATTCTCAATGAAATATTACAATAGAAACATTGAAGAATCATTTGAGGTCTAGTGTCTTTAAAAATTGGTACATAATACATGAATTAGATAAGGAAAAAATGAAGTTATATATTATTTAATACCTTTTAAGTACACCATTGGTAATCCTTCCTAGGAAACCATATTATAAGTAATTTCCTTGGGAAATTCATCAAAAGAAAAGGGTGAGCATAAAGCCCAGTAAAGGATAAAAAAGGAAATGGAATAATGAAGATGAACACAAATAATATATGAGACATAAAATGAGATAAAAATAATAAGAGCATGATACATAACATGTAAATGTGTCTATAATATAAAATGATACATTTATAAGCATATCACCAAGGTTTAATACCAAGGTGTTGTAAATCATAATTACTAATGTTATTCCCCAAGGTATAATAAATAATAAAATATCTATAGATTAATCATATACGTAATTCATTAGAGATATATAATTGAATTAACTACATAACATCTCATGTTTTTATAAGGAAATACTATGTTCGATAGCGTACAGGATACACAACACCAAGTTTAGTTGAACAACTAAAAATTGTTATTATTTGACTATTATAACCTAATCGTTAAATTAGCGAGAATAAAAACTATTAAACGAATTTTGAAATATAAAATGATCATAATCATTATGAATTTATTTTTAAATGATTAGAAAATAATAATTTTATTTTTAGTAAATCTATTTCAATCTTCAAAGAATATGTTTTGTTCCGAAATGATTTTTATTACTTTTCATGACTTAATATTTAAATTAATTTCTGAATGTTTTAAAAAAATTATTTGAAAAAATAAAATTCATTTTTTGTTTGACCATATAAAAAGTATCATACGGTTAAATTGTGATATTTTTCCAAAAAGTTTTATTTTTTAGTGAATATTGAAAATGCCAATTTTAATTTATTTTTTTCATTCCAAATATATAAAAATTAAAATTCAATTTTGGATAATGTTTAAAATTTCATTTGATCCTTTTTTTTAAAATAATAAAATTATGATTTTTGAAATCTATTTTATACATGAGTTTAGAATAAAACATTTTATGATTAAAAAGGGCATTTTTTCGAAAAACTATTTTTCATTGCGTTTTTTAGTTTAAATTTTAATTTAAATTCAGAAAATTATTTATTTTCAATTTTAATGAAAATTATTCCATAATTGGAATCCGGGGTGCCAAGATTTATTAAATATATTCATTTTATTTTTTTCACCATGAATAGTAACCTTGGTAATTTTTGTTACCACGGTAAAGTGTAAATCTACAAATTAAGGATAAAAATAAATTTATAAGGACTATAAAATTACCCTTACACATTCCCCCATTTTATTATATGATTAATATTTGTGCAAAATAATTTAATGTTAAAATATATGTCATTATTTCTTAATTATAAGTGATTTTGAAATTTATAATATTTATTTAATGAAAATTCAAAGATGCCACACTTATGTTATTAATAACTATAATTGTTTTATATTTTGTTATTCAAAGGTTATATTCAACTATAAATAATAATTTGAAATATAAAATACTAATATTTATCATTTGAATGTATTTTTAACTCTTAGTGGAGAAATAATTACCTTAAATGCTTGTGCGTTGCTGATTCATTAATTATTTTATTAATGGAAATATCAAATAAATGTTACTATAAATATTAAAATAAATATAATTTTAGATAATTAATGTGATAAAATAAATTTATTATTGACCTTAACATTTTATGGATTTATTTAATTTTTTTTTTGGATTTATTCGTGGTATATTGGTATTATTAAAGTCAATGTAATGAATAGCCCTCCAATTTGACATTTTTAATATTTTATTGTAAATAATATTTTATTAAAGTATATAAAACTAAAAAAATAATAAAGTCATAAAAAATATTGGTATAAGGTTTAAAATCTAATCTATGATCCATTTATATATATTCTGGTATTTTATTATATCTATATTAATCCTCAATGAATAAAATACCATGTTGTAACAGTAAGATTTAAAGGGGTTAAATAAGGGGTAGAACCAAAAGATAAGGGTAAAAATATAGTCAAATTTCTTTAATTTTTATTGGATTATGGTATTTATAAACCAAATAATATTATATTATAAAATAATTAGTTTTTGATATATTTTGAACTCAAAATTAATTTACATTAACAAAATATTTGTAGAAATTCCAAGAGTGAATGTCCCTTCCCTTATACACCTCATATTATTTATAATTCATAGTTAAAACCCATTATATTTGTCTAATATATACGAAAATACCTTAATATAATCCATAAAATCATTTTAGTTGCCTAATTTTATGCAAAACACAATCCTTAGTAGTCTTAAGATGTTAAGAAAAGAAGGTAGTCTGAAGAAGAGGTGTCAATTTAATCAAGTGTTTCTATTCTCTTTATTCTCTCCCTCCACCAAATATTTTTCAACCATGATAAAATAATAATTATAGTATCCTAAATTTACTGATATGTTATTATGTTAGTGTCATGACCCATATCCATGTCCAATTTTATCAAACTGGAAAACAATTCATCATTCATGTGTACGGCAGATTACCGCCTCGCGAATCGATGTGATTTATTTTCAATAAAAATATATCATGATCGGTTATAAAGATATTATTAAGATTTATATATTATATTAATGAAATATTTTTAATTATGATAAGAAAATATAACTTTTATGGTCTCACCTTTCTATGCATATAAAAATGATAATGTCGCTCATACGTACGTGTGGACTACCACCTCCATGGAGCGATGCGATTTTTTTTCATAACCAAATCACATGAATGATATATATAAGAATATTTTATTAAGTAATATAATATTAATGATATTATTATAATTATTTAAAGTTAAAATTATACTTTATTTTATTTCTATAATGATCATTGAAAAATGAAGACATTACTCTTGCTTATGTACAACCTACTATCTCTATGATTGTAATGTAGTTAATTTTTCATAACTAGATTTCATGGTTGGATGTAAAGGTATAGAGAATTTATAAAAGAGATAATTATTTCTTAAATATTATTCTAAATATGATGGAATATTGAAATATTTAGCGAAAGTCAACCTACCGAAGACATTTTGAACATGTGAACTGAATATCATCAAAACATATGACATGAACATAAGAGAATATTTAATTCTATACAACATGAAAATGGATCTTAACAAAGTATAAATTTACCTAAGTTTGTTATTTATTAAGATAAATTATATACATGACAAATCATACATGTGGTAAGATAATTCTTATTTAAATTTCCTTTCATTGAGTTAATCTTCTACTTCATTGACTATGCCAAGCTAAGATTATGTGTGGAATGTCTTCTGATTATCTTATATTCCATTTTCACTTATTTTATGTGAATTTACTACTGATACACATGATTTATTATTTATATAATTCACACTTCAATTTTATGATATTTTTAGAGGAATTTCTTTTAAAAATATTTTTTAAAGATCCCCCTTTAACTATTTGTAAAACTACAATAAAGGATTTTTAACTTTTATGGAATGATAAGATTTTTAAAAATTTTCAACTCATTAATTCTTTAATATTTATTTTATATATTTTCCTAGTTCATTTAAAATAAAATTATTTCATTATTATATGCACGATTTTTATATTTTAAAAAGAAAATTACAAGAAAAGTGAAATTTGATATCTGAAAGTGTTTTATCATGGTTTATAATATTTTCAATATTTTAATTCATGACATGGTCCTTGGTAATTATTTATGATGGGTGAACTCTAATAGAACCGGGTGATCCCATTATAGATTATATGATGGGTGCACCCAGATAACGCTCTAATTCATTGTGTAATAATTTTTTTCAATGAATTATATTTTAGGTTGGTCATATGGTTATTCCAATTTATAAGGATTTTTAAGGTTTATTTTAGTGTTCTATGACTATAATGTCCCAAATAACCAACATGACTTTGTTATATATGATTGGGAGTTCTGATGGAAATATATTGGTTTTAAATGGCCTTGTAATGATATTTTTATAAGAAAAAATGATTCTATTTTAGGATGAAAAGGTATATTTTTTTATGTAAAGGTCTTTATGGGTTTTCATTTTTTTCACTGAACTAATGGTTTTTTTATTTATCCCTTAATTGGTTTTTTGTGCGCATCCCACATTTTTTAAATTTATTTCACAGGATTTTGAGAAATAGTGGGGACAAGGATGAGTTCAAGATCAAAGTTTTAAGATATATCATGAAAATAAATGATGTTTTATTTTAAGAGTGTCTCATTTGGTGGGAAAATGGATACTAAATAGAAGTTTCCACTTATAATGTATGGGTTTAATATGAAAGTGTTTTTCTTAATTCTATTAAACTCTAAACCTAAAAGATATTAGGGAAAAGAAATTCATTTCTTATTAACAAATTATAGAATATATATTTTTAATGTTTGGGTCCTTATAGTTGGTATTTGAAAAAAGTTTAGATAACATTGTAGATTATGATGCTTTCTTGTGGGGATTTTTAAAGAGTTAGGGATTTGATCATGGGATTATAAGTTTAGGGTTAATAATAAGTTCATAGTTTTAAAAACCTCCTTTGAAATATTTAGTGAAATATTTTTTAGGTGATTAGTGATATTTTTGGATATTGTATTTATAAGGTCAATGAATTACTCCTAATGAATATTATGGTTAAAGTGTTATATAAATTATATTAGAATTGTATTCATTTTGACATGAAACAATTTATTTCATATTTTAATTTTTTTCTTCTCTACAAATTAAAGAAATTATTTCAAGATGTAAGGAGAAGGATCTCAGATAATATTCTTATCCATTCTAGATGATTTAATCATCACTATCATGGAAAAATATTCTTTATTTGATCTTGAATGATTATTATGCATCCAAATCACATGCAAGAAACTCTTTGATCCATCCAACACTCTTTAATTTCTCAAAAAAATTATATAGTTCATGGAATTGATCTTATTTGATTTCAAATACTAGAATCATCCATTTAATTCTTGGCTAGGAATACAATCAAGGTATTGACTATTTCATTCAGGATTATTTATACTAGGTTTTGGAAAATAAAGGGGAAATCAACAACATAAAGGAACACACTAATTTCTATGTTTAAGGTATGAGTTATTTTTTATGATCTAAGTTTGAATCATGAATTAGTGATATTGAAAAATCATAAGGACATATTCTATATCTTGATTTATTGGAATAGACTATTATAAAATATTGAAAAGGATGTGTTTCTGTATTGTGTTTCCAAAAAATATGATATTGTGGAATTTCATCAAACACCTATGGAATATTCTATAGTAGTTTTTATTGAAAATATTGAGATAGATGTTAGATGAAGTCGAAACCTATTAAAATTGGAGTAGAGAAAATGTGATAATTTTTGGGAGAAATTATTAATGTTTTGATTAATTTTTATGTTATATGTAACCCTTATGTTTATAATTTGATAAAAAAGTTAATTGAGGAACAATGTATTTAATTTTGGTATAAATCAGTTTAATGTTGTTGGTAGACTATATAGTTTATATAATATCTAATTTTAAGGTAATTAGGTTTTTTCACAATTTGAGAAAATATGTTTTATTGGAGAGATTACCATGATATTGAAATGTGATTCATTGATTTTAATATTAATGTTATTTTGGAATATGTACAATATTTTGGGAATAATTGCATGAATAAAGTAAACAGAATATTAGCATATTTTATTCTAAGAATAAATATTGAATTATCTCTCTTTGACATTATAATTTATGGAAATTATTTTCATATCTCAGATATTACTTGATTTGGGTATAAAATTTCTTAAAAGAGAGTGATTGATGTTATTTTGAGATAAATATTATAATTATCATTGAAGACTATGTGATCAAATCCTTATGAATTTTTTATTTCAATATTAGTTTTGACTATTTTGAATAATTATAGGGATAGTTATTTTTTGGATAATCTATGTTTAATTTTGAGAATTACTATTGATTTTTGGAGATTAAAACCAGTTTTCCATTATTTTATGTCTTGGGAATTATCTTATCTTGTTCTAAAATTTTTTTTGTTGATCTAAGTACTGGAGGAATATATTGATATATTTTTTAGGATTTTTTAATTTATATATGTTAATTCTATAGATTTAGGTATAAAAAAATTCATACTCATTATTTGGAGAAAAAGATGAGTTTGTGGTGGAAATTTACAAAAATGATGAAATTAAAATTATCAAGTAAATATATTTATTTATGTTCTTACTATTGGTAGTAAAATAATTCCTTAACTATATGAAAATAATCTTGAAGAAAACACTTTAACCATTTAATTTTCTTACTTGGAAATAAATTAACTTTTAACGCATCATAGATTTATGGTTTTGTGATAATTCAACTTCTCATGACCGTGTTCTATATCAATCACTATCTGTATATGAATGTTAGCTATAAATTTGAATGTCTGTGATTTTCTCCTTGTAAACCAAGTTATCTGTTATTCTATATGAACTTTTTTTACTTCCCTTTCATTCTTTTAAGGTGGAAATTTTATTAATCATTTTTCTGATGTGGCCTTTTAACAAAGGTAGTTTTAAAAGTAAAAACTTATTTATCAATCTTGAATTAAAAATTGTGATGATTTAATTTTAAAAAATTGGGGGTTGGGATAATTTAAAATCCTATGTTTTCAAAAGTAAATACTATGTTTGATATAGTATAATATATGCAACACCGAGTTTAAACGAACATCCAAATGTTATTATGTGACCGTTATAACTCTATTGTAAAATTCGTGTGAATAAAAAGTAATAAATGAATTATCAAAAATAACCTGATATAATTCATTATGATTTTTTTAAACAATTAGTAAATAATAACTTAACTTTTAGTAATACCATTTTAAACTTTAAAAAATATGTTTTCTTTAAAAATGATTTATATTTTTTTCAAGAATTAATATAATAGTTAATTTATGGAAGTTTCCTAAAATATATTTTAAAAAATAAATTTCATTTTTGTTTTTAGAATATAAAAATTATCCTATGGTGAAGTTTTTAGGTTTATTTAAAATTTTTAGTTTTTTAATAAATAGTGAAAATACCGATTTTTATTGAAAATATTATTTTATTTTAAAGTATTTTCTAATTCATATTATGTTTTGGATTAATTTTAAAATTTTATTTTTTTTAATTTTTATTTAAAATAATAAAATTATTTATTTTCAACTGTGTTGTATACATGAAATTAGTATAAAAATATTTCATGTCTAAAAAGGGTATTTTTTTAAAAACAATTTTTCGTTGCATTATGACAGTTGGAATTTAATTTCAATTCTGAAACATCTGTGTTTTTAATTTATAAATAATGGATTTAATATTTTTAATAATTATATCCAAATATAGTAAATATACCCTTTTATGTTTGGTCAATATGAATAGTTACCTTGGAAATATTTGTTACCATGGTAAAGGGTAATTTAGGTAATTAATGGTAAAAATAATTTGATAAAGCCTATAAAATTACACTAAAACATGATAAAATTTTATTTTTGAGTAATATTATTTCATAAGTACTATATTTTGGAATATATAACCTTTTTTCCCTGAATAATTGATTAATAAATTTAAAATATTTATTTAAAGAAAGGTAAATGATGTCACACTCATATTTCTAATAACTATAACAATATTAATACAGGATTATCTAGAATTTATATTAAACTATAAATAGTAATTTTAAATATATTATATTTATCTTGATAATGGTAATTTATTTTAAGATTTTAGTGAATAAATAATTACCTTAAATTCTTACAGAATGCTTATGCAAGAGTTATTTTATAAATGAAAATATCAAATAAATGGTATTAACAATATTATAATAAATATAATTATAGATAATTAGTGTTCTAATAAAATTTTATAGATTACCTTGACATGTTATAGATTTAATAAAATAGTTTTTTTAAATTATTAGTGTTATCTTGATATTATTAAAGTCTGCGTAATGAATAGTCCTTAAAATTTACATTATGAATTGTCTATAGTAAATAATATTTTATTAAATGATATAAATTTCCAAAAAAATTAAATTAATAAACATAATTTGTATAAGGTTTAAAATTTAATCCAATATTCATTTAATTGTATTTTTTCTTTTATAGTAACTATATTAATCATCAAATAGTAAAAAACCATGTTTTACAGTAAGAGTTAAGGGGGTTAAATAAGGGTTAAAACATAAATAAAAGATTAAAAATTTAGTAAAAATTATCTAATTTTTATTTTATTAGAGTATTTAAACATTTAATTATATTTTATTAAAAATTAATATGTTTTTCATTCATAATTGAAAAATAATTTATATTAATTTAATATTTTGATAAATTCTTAGGGTGCCTCTCCCCTCTCCTATAAAATGAAACCTATTATTATATTTATTAACCATTCAAAAACTTTTTTGATAGCCCAATATAAGCCTAAATACCTTAATAGAATACATAAACACATTATAGAGGACTTATTTTAGTCATAACACAAACCTAAGTAATCTTAAGTCATTATGCATATGAGGTTGTCCGAAGAAGATGTATTGTTTTAATCAAACGTATATGTTCTTATTCTTCCTCCACCACCTAAAAATAAACTTCAAACATTATAAAATAATAACTAAAATATCCATCATATAATTATATTTTATTTAGTTAATATAATTACCCATATCCATCTCCAC
Source organism: Viscum album (assembly GCA_963277665.1). NCBI lineage: Eukaryota > Viridiplantae > Streptophyta > Magnoliopsida > Santalales > Viscaceae > Viscum > Viscum album. Next base: position 1,285,634,044 of record OY728137.1, read on the forward strand.
TTCCATCAAATTAGAAAATAATTCATCATTCGTGTGTACGTGGAACTACTGCCTCACGAATCTATGTGGTTTATTTTCCATAACCATATTTCACGATTGGTTATTATTAAGTAATTAAGGTTTATATATTATGTTCATGAAATTTTTATTTTTATGAAAATAAAAAATAAAATTTATGCTCTTAACTTTCCATACATAGAAAAATGATAACGTCATTTGTGAATACCTATGGACTACAACCTCCACAAAGAGAAGTGATTAATTTTCACCACCACATCACATAAATGAAATATAAAATCATATTTAAAGAAATAATATTATATTTAAGATATTATTATGATTTTATAAAGATAAAATTACCCTTACCTTCTTTATATAATGATCTTTTAAAAAAAGAAAACGTTACTCATGCATACGTACGACCTACCATCTCCATGATTATAACATAATTCATTTTTATTGACCATATGTCCCGATAGGATTTAAAATACAAAATTATATATAAAATTTATAATTATTTCATAAATATTATTCTGAATATGATGGAATTGATAACCCCTTTCACCAAAGACAACCAATGAAATTCATTTTCAACTTTTGAACCGAATATCATCAAAATGACTGAAATGAACATAAGTGATTATTTAATTACATAAAACATGGAAATAATGGATATAAAAACAATAATTAAATTAAAAAAGTATCTCACGAAATAATAAATTAATAGATGTTTATTATTCATGAAGTTAAAGGACATACGTGACAAAACAGACTTCATGTTAACTAATTCGGAACTCAATTTCCTTTCGTTGAGTTAAACATCTACTTCATCGATTAGGTCAGGATAAGGTTTTGTGTGGAATAAATTGTGATAATATTATGTTTTATTTACAATTTTTTTATGTGGATTTATTTTTTATAATCATCGTCAATTATTTCTTTACTACTCACATCAAGGTTATAATATTTATAAGGGACTTTCATTTAAAAACCCTCTCTAAAGTTCCTATTTCAACTATTTTTACAAAAGTTTAAAATATTTTTTTTAAATTATACATCATTAGTGGATATTAATGCTTTTAAAATGAATTAATACTTTCAAGTTTCCATTATATATTTTTCATAGCTCTTTAAAATAAAATGGTTTTATTATTTTGTGCACGTTTTTTATATTTTAAAAATGATTTTTACAAGAAAATGGTATTTTGATATCCAAATGTGTTTTTCACATCGGTTTAAAATATTTTTCAATGTTTTTATTCAGGATATGGTCCTTTGACATTATTTATGATGGGTTTTCCAAGATAGCACCTCATTATCCCATTGTAGATTATACGATGGGTGCACCAAGATAGTGCTCCAATGCATTGGGTAATGAATGTTTCCTCAATATAATTATATTTGAAGTTATCCATATGGTAATTTGAATTTTTAAGGGGTTTTTAAGGGTTCTACAAAGTTTTGATGATGATGATATCCCAAGTAACCAATATGATTATTCTATGTTTGATATTGGGTTTTTGTGGAAATATCTTGATTTCAAATGGTAATATAATGTCATTTTCAAAATGAAAAATGATTCTAATTTCAAATAAAAATGTATGTTTTTTAATAAAAGTTTTTAATTGGTTTTCATGTTTTTTACTGAACTAATTTTTTTTATTTAATCTCTTACTCATATTGTTCTGGTTATACTAAAATTTTAACTTATTTTTCACATAATTTTAGGGAATATTATGGACTAGGATGTGTTAAAGAACAAATTGGTGAAGATATGTCATGAAAAGAAAAAAAAATTATTTTAAAAGGGTTTCATTTGGTAGAAAAAATGGATACTGAGTATAAGTGACCACTAATAGTATATGATTTTATTTTGTAAGAGTTTTTCCTAATTCTCCAAAACTTTAAACAAGAATGATATTCTGTTAAAGAGATTGATTTAGAGTTTGAAAATAACTATAATATGAATTGTTTAAGGCCAAGCCCTTACAACATAAATATTTATTAATTTACGTGAGACACATTCATCATAAAAATTTATTTCATTAATAACAAATGGAGACTAAATAATGACTTTAATTTAATATCACTGCGTACATAAGTTCTTAAAGACTTGAAAATCATTTCATTTTTAAACTATGAAAAGGTAATGTGTGTTTCATACAAGTAAATCCCTAAATTAATAAATTTTATTAACATCTAGGTAAATATCTATTGACAAATAAATGTCTTTTCTATTCATAATATAATAAATTTTCATGTGAAAGGGAGAAATTCAAGAAACAAATTTGGTAGCATGAAAGTATAAATTTTGAATTATGATAATAGAATAATGGGAGAGGAAGAAGGTATCCAATTGACAAAAAAAAAATTATGAAATAATTGGATTATACTAATAATAACTTATGAATATATTATATTCCAACATTTAGAAAATTTTCTTCAAATGAGGTACTTGAATAAAAATGTAGAACTAGAGAATTACCATACCTTGAGGAGTTACTTCCTAAATCTTGATGATGGAACATTGAGGAATTAAAGAATCTTTGAGGGACACTTTAGGAGGAAAAATGACCATAAATTCATGGATTGTATATTTTTAGTGAAGATGAAGGTGGAGTTGGGTGGTTTTATATATAATTAGAGATTATAATTCTTTATTAATTTCTAAAATTATATTTTGGACTCTAGATGATAAATTAATCCAAAAAACAATACAAAACATTTTTTCCCATGGTTCCTGCCAAAGAAAAGTTTATTTCAATATTTTTTAAGGTTATGAACCAAAATCATTAAAATAATAACCTCGATTATGTGAAAGTGAGTAATTTATATAAAGAAGTAATTTTAAATCATTAAAATAGAGTATAGGTTTTGGAGGATTTATTAATGTTTTATATATTTAATTAAGTAACCTTAAAAGTACATTATTTTATATTTTAATCATGATTTTGGTCATAGACACTATTTATAGAATGTATTACATCAATTTTAGGTTTTTATGATGTCATAATAGATAATTTCTATTTATACAATATTTTATTTTTAACCAAACATTTTAATCTCTTAGAAAATTATGAAAGAATTACCATTGGATAATTTTGAATTTATTATTTAAAAAATCATATTTATTTTATCTAAATAAATATCTAAATATAAAAATTTACATTTCAAAATAAAAAATCCATTTTTCTGAAATATATTCCCTTTTACGATGATAATAGTTTTTGACCCTTTAAAAAATACATTTGACTTCATAAATTTATATTATCTATTTATTTAGATAAATATAATTTGACAAAATTATTTTATTAAAATATATTTCATTTTAAAAATTATTGATATATGAAAATAGCGACTTAATTGAAATTATATTTTTCCCAAATGAAAAATTTTAATTTATTCATATCAAAATCTAATTTTTATCAAACTCATTACATAATCATATTCAACGTAATAGATAAAAGGGATAAATATAATCTGTATTTTGTTTTAAAGAGTAATATAAAAATTTGTACTACTAGGTTCTAGATATATAAGACCTTTTTACACCATAATATGCCCTAAGGGTATGGTGTGTGATGGTGGTGGATTCATGGGATGGTTTAACTAACATTGGCCTAGTGGTGATCTCCACTAAGTTGAGCTTCACTTATAGTTTATTTCATCCCAGACTCACTTTTTGAAGCATTGTTGGGGATTAGTAAAGGGAGAACCCAAATAATGCTACCTCCCTCACAAGGTATTACAATTGAGCTTTAAAATGCATGACTATATTTGTTGATTCCATCACTTCTCTTTTCAGCATCAATTTTTAGTTGTAATTACCCTTTATAAACACTAATTATATTGGTAATTTTATTAATAATTGTTATAATTTCCAAGGGTCATATTGAATAATGTATATATTTTCCAACATTCATATTGACCAACAGTATTATAGGCCAACAGTCAAGTAACAATCAGATCCCAATAGTCACATTCCCTTTATACTGTATATATACTCCACCATTTATCGCTTTATTCCCAAAGGTTTTTTCAATTTCCTTGACAATTTCAATAATATTCCAAATGTTTATTTTTATTTTTTTAGTTTTCATAGAAGGTTTAATATTATGATGATAATTTGATCCAATGAAGTATACTATTTTGTCATTTATATTCTTTGGTCACTATACCCCTGCACTATTATTAGCTAAAGTAATTGGTATTATTACATTAAATTTAATAGTTATTTTTTTAATAATATTTATATGTACCTCTAATGTATAATAAAATAAAATATTCATCATGCAAAAACAGAGCACTTTTATAATTCATAGATGAAATATTTAGTTCTTTATTGAAACTGGCACCATAGTTTTTTCCAAAATGGGGGTTTTACCTTAGAGTGGGTATAATCATTTTTTCATTGAGATATTTTAGATAGATCATCATGAGAGGAATGATTAGTTAAATTTATTAATTAATTATCTATTTTTTTGAATGTCTGATCCCCACATATTTGATCATCCTTATGGCCTCTAATTAGTGTTTGATAGAAACCCTAATTAGAAATGAGAGGATATTGGGTGGATATTTGGGAGAATTTGAAATCATCTAATTACGAATGATGTGAGAGAATCATCAACAACACCAAAATTGGAATTTTTATTCACCAAAGGTGAATCCAATTCCAGGGTAGGTTTTTTTATTTCTTATGGATCTATTCTTATGTAATTTATATTCTAGATTTATCATTCACTCATTTTTCTTGATATGTTTATCTTGGTGGGCTGAAAATTCAAGTATAATTTTTATCCTCAAATTATTGATAATTTTTTGTGGTGATTTATAATTGAGGTTCGACTTTTTTTTGGTTTCATAAAACATATGGGGAATAGTAGTGCAGTGGGAATCGTGAAATATAGAAGTGGGGGGGGGGGGGGAAGAGGTAGTGATTTAGGGAATTATGGTAGTAAGATAACACTATAAAACATGATGTGGTGAATGTGCACATCATCGTATGATGGTGGTCTAGGTGGACATCTCTGTTGGGGTGGAATGGTGCAATGTGGATTAAGATGCATGAGGGAGGGGGTCTAGGTTTCACCCCTATCCATCAGATCCCTCAAACCCATCAGACTGGACATCACCCAACCTACCACATAGCGGGTGAAAGAGAATCGATCTTGGATCTGTATCAGGTGCGGAAGTGCTGGTTAGCTAGTAGGTCTAGTCCATCATAGCGCCCACCCAAACATAGTCTAGTGTATTGAATGTTAGGTATCCAGTCTAACTAGGTCTATTTCTACCCGACTAGACTCAAGAGAGAGGCATAACACTAGATGCATAATGTACATGATAAAAATTCATTAAGTTGGTATAGATTTTTGGACTTTCAAAATTCTCAACCTGGTGAACCCTCCCCCAACCACATGCAATGTGGAACTTCTAGAGGCAGTTATGTGGCCCATCTTCTCTTTTGTGAGGTGTTTTCAGGTACATTTTCACAATCAACATATGTCAGAAAAAATAAATAACCTATATTGAGTATTTTTCCATGCATATCATAGAGGAATGGTTTATTTGGGAATTCAAGTTCATTTATGAGGAGAGATAGTTAGATACTAAATTTAACTTAGTAGGGAAGATGATTGGGTTTACATGTGATGATTGAAGTGTTCATAAGGTTGGAGACACTTATTGGTGGAATGAGTGTGTCCATATATGGGTTCCCCTATAGTCTTTAGTTACGGTAGGTTATTCACACCATTTCTATATTCTCTTTAGGTTACAAAATCCTCTTCATGCAGACCAGATATGGTTAGTATTCTCCCTGTATACTTGGGTTGCAAGATTAATTATCTATGGAGTTTATGTTAAAAATTTGTAAAGAGAAATAATAGTGTATAATATCCCGCATAGTATTTAATTTCCCATTAACTAATAGTGGTTTTAGATCACCCATTAAAGTTCTAGAGAGGTTTTATGGGTTCCTAGATTTTGGTAGTTCAGATTCCTTGAGCTGCATGTTGGTTTTTCTCCAATAGATTTTCTAAGTAAATTTAGAATCTTTCTTATTCTATAAGTTATCTCCTTAAAAAAATAAATGTGTTGTTATGTTAATAGAGGTCGTACACCCTTTACTGGGAAATATTTGATGTCAATATGTGGTTCCATTATGTTTTTCTATAATGGAGGCATTGTAACAATGTTTTTAAACTATAAGGGTAAGTAACCCTTCTACATCCATTCTTAATTTAGCATGGAAATTGTCCTATTGTATGAATTCCAATAGAGATATTTAATTTTGAGAGGTTGAATTTATTAGATGTTTTAATAACATAGGACTCCTCAGGTACCCATATGTTCCTTTTAATAATCAATGTATAACTTTATATGCTATAGGATTTTTAAAACAATGAGAATCTTTAGTTTCTCATGAGATATAAACCTTCAAAGATTTGAGATGAGATGAGTCGGAGTTTTTGGTGTCCCTGAGTATGGTTATACTCACCCATTAATGATCTTTATTTCTACAAATTTTTTGTCTATAAAAATCACATATATTTAAATAATGTTCTTGGATTTCATGGATTTAGCACGTCTTGTTAAGATATGATGACTAGAAATTCTAGGAGACATGGTAGAGCCTAGTAGTTTAGGATGGTAGGAGTGATTGTTGTGACTATAGAAAAATCTAGTTGTATATTAGGTTTATTACATAAAACACCATGGAATATAAAGAAAGGAATGAAATTTTTGTAAACTCGCAGACACAGGGACTTGACCCCGCAACTTTCCCATCACCACACCAAGCCCTTACCAGCCCAACACCAACGATGGGGAAATAAATCCATTTGTATATATAGTGAAGGTTATATTTCTAAAAATTTTATATTTTATATTTTTAGATGCATGCACTATATACAGTTCCATTATTATTTTCCCATGTGGAATTTTATTTTTATTTATTTTATCATGTATATATTGTATACAATTAAATTTGTTTCTACATTTATCTGGTATGTGTCTATTATAGTTTAATATTGGATAAGGGATCCCATATTGTGTAATATTTCATCATAGCACTGGTCACTATCCCCTGGCTTAATGGAGGTTATATTGGGGTGGAAAACATGTCTTATCATTCGACCAGGTCATGGTCCCTGGTTTTCTTTATATCTGAGTGGTTTTATAGTGTGTTTTCCTATGAATTGTGTTTTTAGTTAGTAGTCATGTGAGGACTGGTTTGGTAATTTAGGGAAAAAATGTTAATGGTGTCTTGAGTTTGGTTATCATCATATGGAGACCAGTATATGTGTAGCATTCAATGTAACATTTTTCTAGGACTCTAATAACTAGTTAGTGGGCCCAAATCCTTATGAAATGGATTTTGGGGTGAAATAAAAGTGGTCAATGAAACATATTATGCCCTATAATGATATATAATGTCCTTTCTATTCCATCTACTCTAGATATTGTTATCTTAGTAATGGTTCCACCCACTTATAACCATATTGATTATATAGGGAGGGTTTTGATAATCCTATGCATATAGATAGGTCTCTCTCCATAAATTATCAATTAATGAGGTGTTTCTTCATAGACTCAATTGTGAAATGTAACTTTCCTATGATCTGAGTAAGTTTATCTCCCCATTGTTCTTAGTGTAAATTTTTATTATAAATATGATTATGGTTCCTACCGAGTTAGATGACAATACATCTTGGATGGTCATTCGGTTATTATTTCAACGGAAAATTCCTCATGGGTTTGTTAGGAGAGCCTTATCCTCAAGAGGTAGAGTTTTGGATGGAGTTTGAGACCCACAGATTTATTTAGTTCAGAATATTTCTAACCAGATGATGATCAATATGTTGAGGTACCAACACAACACACTGAGCTGATAGTGGATGATTATTTCCTCTCAAAATCATGATGAGACAGCTCTATCGTTGTTTTAATTTGAGCCCTTTTTTATAGTGGAGATTTACTTATTGATAGTAGACACTTTTAGGGAATCTTAACCTTTTTTGGGTGCATTATGGGCTCCAAAATCATGTATGATTTTCCATGGATATATATCATAGTGGTATTTTAAGAGATCAACATTTCAAGTGGATACTCTAGAGTAAGATTTATTGAGATATAGTAATTTTTTCACAAAACATCACCTATTCTAGAACCATTGAGAAATCATTGGAAGATTGAGTATTCTTGGTAGTGTTTTACCTAGTCTTTGGTAGCAGGCTAACATATTTCCATATGATAGCTAAGCCTTTTCATGGATAGGCCTCTATGTGGGAGATAACATAGATATCATATACCACTCTAGTATAGGCCTATTTTCATAATGGGGAGTAGTTGGAAGGAAGATATTATGGCATTATATAATTCAAAGTTGGATGATGCATTATTCCACTCCCATAATCACTACCCTTTGTAGTTCCTATTATATATTGGGTGATTATGGTAAGTACTCTCGTAAGTTTAAAATAGTGTAAAACTAAGTTCAAGCATAAAAAATGCACTTTAGAGTAATATTTGTGTCTTTTATTCAGAGAACCTTGCAATATATGGTTACACATGAGTTATTCATTCCACTTTAGATGTTTGGGAGTTATAAACATCATTGGGACCCCTATCAAAATCCTTATAACCTAGAGAGTTTCCATCTAGTTTGATCATATTTTTCTCAACAATTATGATATGTGTAATTCATCTTTAGTGGGTAAATAAGTGTTTTAGGATATTTCATCATGGAAGAGATGAGAATTCATAGTTTCTACCATTGTATGTTTGGGATACTAGTGATGGTACAATGTGGTGATTCATAATTGGGTAAGTGAGGCGAGTTATACCCCTAGTAGCGAGTGATACCCTCCTATGTTGTAGTGAATAGATCCCATCCTTAAGAAGTTAGATTCATATACCCATCATATGGTAATCATGGATTTATGTTCTATGTTCCTGGATGACATTTAACTTCCTATGAGGGTGGAGGAATGTGTGAAGTGTTCCAATGGGAAACCCATGGTTTTTTCTAGATAGGAGACTAACATATGCATCTAATTTCTTTCCATAGATGATGTTCAAGAGTTTCTGGGTGCAGTTATGAACACCCTTTCAGTGTTAATGGAAAATATGTTTCTAATCCTTATTTGAGTTGGTTCAAGGAGGATTCTATTTGGTATTCTTGTTATTTCCCAAGTCTTTCCTTGAGAAAATCAACTGCATTATAACCTCTCATAGTTTTAGATTTTGACCCATGGATTAGTATACTTCATCATGTGATTGATTTCATCCTAGTAGATGAGATATTTAAGTTTTAGCCACAACATGTTAGTTCTCCACTATTATAAAAAATGGTTATACCCACGGTTTTCCAATATATACGTGTATAGGGTTTAGTTCAGACATATACCCATGGTTTTTCTAAAATCATGGGTATTGTGTTTTAGACAAGGATTATAACCACAACTTTTAAAAACTATGGGTATAGGGTTTGGTTCGATACTTATACCCATTTTTCTCCAAAAAACTACAGGTATAGGGTTTAATCAAAACCTATACCCATGGTTCTCCAAACACCATGTGTATACAGATGAACTATACCCTGAGTTTTGTTAAACCCTAGGTATATCTTCCTCATGCAAGTGTGGGAAAAAATTCCCACAGGGAATAAAAAATTCTCCATGTGAAAACCTATTTCCATGGTTTCCACCTATATCCATGATTAAAAAATATATATATAAGTAAATATATATTCATATATCGATAAAAATTAGTGGTGAAGTGGTTAGTTTCATAGATTGTATAGAGGTGGTCTAGGTTTAGAATATGGTGGAATGAATTTTTTTAAATCCTATACCCACGGTTTCAAAACCGTGGGTATAGGGTTATTGACACAGTGTCCATACACATTTTCCCATAGTTTATAACCATAAGAATATCATTTTAAAACCATGGTTAGATTTGAGAGTTACTAACTATGTAATCTCACATGGTTCTCTGAACCATGGGTATAACTTATACCCTCAGTTTTATAGGCTATACCCATGGTTCCAAACCATGGGTATAGGGTAATATTCCATTAGTGGACTCTTATGGTAGTGGACTCTATGTCCAGGTTATGGGAGAAGAAATTGAGTATATATCTTTATAGAATTGATCCCCCAATATTGGGGACACATTCTATACCTTTGATTAATGGTGGTGAACCAAAAAATAGTTCTCTTATGCAAGAGAGGCCCACATTGGTGACATAAAAATAGTGGTAATAAGTGACTCTATGTTCTTAGAAATTAGACCTAAAGGGGTTTTCAAAAGGTTCTATTCATATTGACCACTTCCCCCAGTGGATGGTGGCATTCTATTAGTGTTTATACTAATTATCAGGATAGAAATCCAAAGAAGAGAATGTCCTAGTATAAATTTAACATACCTTAAATATTTAAACCAATAATTTAAAGTTGAAATACTTATTTATAGAACCATTTAAGAATGAAAATTTAATAAAATATTCATTAAAAACTATAATGAAATTGAATAATGAAACCAACATATATTATACAAGATTCAAATAACATTGGAAATAACATTTATACTAATATTAAATTTAATTAATATGAAAGTGCAACAAAAATTAAACAAAAGTATGTGAGGATTCAAAAAAATGGTAATATATTCAAGAAATTCATTATATCATGATTTTTGTTTCAAATTTATGAGATATAATGTTTCATAATCATTTAAAATTCGAAACCCTACTACATATAAATTTTAAAATTGAAATACTCTCTTATGAATTTTTACAAAAACCAAATGTGCATAAAAAATATTCACTGGTATTTATAGCTTATAAATCTTTGAGAACTTTATTTTATGAAATATGAAAACCTTGAAAACATGAGATTAGATATTTTAAAACCCAAAGGATATTATATATAAAGATAGTTTTTAAAGAAATTATTTTATAAATATAAAGCATCACATGATATTCCAAAAAGAAGGAAAATCAAAAAAACACAAACCATGAAGTGAAGTTTCTATCACCAAACTATATAATTCTACTTGAGGAGGAGATATCAGGTCCATATAAGACAATAAATATCACTAGTGGAAAAAAATGTGATTCATTTCTTGAAAATAGAATTCGTATACCACTGTGGTAATTAGTTGAAGAGAGAAAGAAGAAGAAGAGACAAGAAATCAAGATGAAGAGGAGTGTAAGAGATAGGAAACCCTATCCTTTTATCCAAAGGAATAAATGACCAAGATTCACCTGGAATCATCCATAGGAGAATAAGGGGGTAGGTGTGGTGAGGTGTACTCCCTTAGATGCTTCTAGATCAAGCCCCTAAACCACCAAATGAAAATTAAAAAAAACTCTAGCTGAGGGGTTTTAAAAATTTATGAAAACATTTTTTTTGAAATTTTTATGAGTAAAATACATGTGATCCCTAACCAAGAATTTTTCCCATGAAACACCTTGCATATTAAGGTAGGCTAACATTTTTACTATTCTACTATACATTATCTTTCATGGGTGTGCACCCTACTTGTGTGACTTTGTAAAACCCTAAAAACCCAAAATCATGAATGAAACTAAAAATAAAACCCATACCTAATAAGTATCAAATAAAAGTCTCAAAATTAACATTGTGGGTGTGAAATTCCTCCCTAACATAAAAATTTTCTACCCTACAAATTCAATTAATTACCATGATTCCAAGGGAAATAAAAAGTTATCACCTCAATCGTATAATTTTATATGATTTTTTAGTATGAAACAACTAAATATGATTCAGTTATCTTGTAAAAGTAATATACTATTTAAATCATGATTTTCTTACTTCAAATTTTTTAATACTAGCTATGACTCCTGTCAATTATTTTCTCAGTTTATCTTATAGTACTGAATTCTAAATCAATACGATCTCATTTTAACTATTTAGCGTTTTCATTTAATATTCTGATTTCTCCTATTCTACCATGAATGAAATTCTAATAACAAATGATTTAATCCTATTAATAATTTGGTAGGTGTTCTATGGATTTTTCTTTTAATGTCTCATTATCATATAATATATTTTGTTATTCAGTATGTTGAACTTTCAATGAATCACCCTTAAAATGTGAAATTAATTTTTTGGATCGAAATGACTTAAATTAAATAGTAATTATATATTTAATTGAACCATTGGAGGTTATTCACCTTAACTCAAACCATACATTTGTGTGTATTTATTATATGTTTGTAGACCTAGGCTTTGTCTAGAAAATTAAATCACACTTCTGGGTGTTCATTAAAATGCCTTGATTATAATAATGTGTCTACACTTTAATTAGATTTGATGGGCGTTGGATTAACTCTAAAATAAGATATGTTTAAATTTAATACTAGTTAGTTGGTATGACAACTGTCCCCTATTTGTAACGAAACCATCATTGTGGAGCCTCTTCTTATTTAATAAAATGGGGCAGTCAATACCAGTTTTTTTAAATACAAAATTGCTTGGACCTTCCCATGGTCTTATTAATTACCTCTTGATGGAATAACACAAGTTTAATACTTAAATTTTGATATGGGATGCTTCTGGGGATGACCTACAAATTATTCATACTTGAACTATAATATTCCATTATTACTAACAAGGAATTATTTGTTAAAAATATTTAAATAGGCAAATTGCGTAGATAATCTCATGGCCAATGTTTACATTTTAAATCCAATATTCCATTAAGTATTGTGATATTACATTGAGAGATACAAAGGTTTTATACATGGAACACCATAGAAATTCTCATTGGTTAAATGAATTATATTAGACCATAGATAGATAATTGGGTTTCTTAGAGGGAATTCCATGGGTGGTCTCATTAGTAAAATGAATTGTATTAGATCATGGAGTGAAATCTAGATTCCGTTTACAGAATTCCTTGAACATGATCATTGATTAAATTCATTGAATAAGACCATGGAGTGATACCAGTGTCCCTTATAAGGAACCCTGAGATGGGGTTATTAGTTAAATATATTATTTTAGACCACAGAGTGATACAAGGGTTCCTAGCATGGAACACCTTGGAGGAGAACATTATTTAAATGAAAAAATAATATTATTTGAGTGAGCCTTAGATTATATAATAGTAATTTTTAAATTTTGAATCTATGGGTTAATTCTTTAACAGTTCTTGGTTTTATAAACTACTATCACTTCACTTCTATAAAATTAAATTTTAAAAAAACACTATAAATACTTATATTATTTTTTTGTATTGTTGATTAATATATTTATTTGTTATTTATAATATCAATTATATAATTCATTGTTATTAATTTCATCATTTAATCCAATTGAATTTTATTTTTCATTTAACTTTCTATTTGTTTTAATTTTTCAAAAATATTGGGAACCCTTGATTGCCGATAAGGGCCAGCCCTACAACCCCTTAGTGGGACCCAGAGGTCAACCTCCATTAGAGATAATCCCAAGGGATCAAGGAAGAAGGAAATTCTATGTATTGGACTAAGGGAAATGGGACCATGTTAAGGATCAAGTGTAGTACCATGTATAAAACCTGATAAAGCATAACCAAAGTAAGGAATAGGTCAGCTATGTTGGTGGTCCAAATCCTAGGTGAGTGATAAGGGTGTGTGGGTGGTGATCCCCCACTAATATCTATATGGTTTGAAGGAACTAATTTTTGATATAGAGAAGCTTCAATCAAGACCATTTCCAATTTAGGAGAGTGGGACTATTTCATTGTTCTTCTTTCTAATGATATATAGACATGTTCTTTACCATCTGGTCTGACTGATCTCCACAATTTTATCAAGCTCATGCATTCATATTCAATTTCATACATCCAATGATTTCCTATTAACTAGAGTTCATGGTTAAACCTCCAATTAAAAATGTTGAGGTATCCATCTTCATTCCTAAGTATATTTTTTAGTCACTGAGGTATTTTGAAGATTTTGAATCTATCGTGGATGATACAATTCTCTAGTAAAAAATCATGTGTGGAGGATTTTATGTTTTAAGTTTTCTGGAAACTTTGTGATTATTATCACATAAAAAGCTTACCTATAAACCATCATCAACAAATCATGCACCATCATCTGAATAACAATAATAGCTCAAATTTTTCTACTTTGATCTCCTAGGAATCTTTAAATAGAACTGTGATGCCAGTAAAAAGAATAATCTTGTCCAAATACCAACTTGGTTAGGAGAAATTACAATGATGATAACACTAATTTTTCAAATAGAATGGCAGTTTTACCTTCAATTTTTCCATTTACTATTGGAAAATATTATATCCTAGACAAGAGGTAGACCACTCCAATATTCGACTATTCCACCATCGATAGATATATTCTTCACTGGTAGATCAACTTCCACTGATATATATCTATTAATCAGTAGATACATGAAGCACCAATAGAATGTTTATGGTCATCAGTAGATATTTACTTCACTAGGTTGTTGTAGACCACAACATCTTTTGACTTTTTGACCATTCACCATACATTAAATGTTGCACCTATTATTTATAGAATCTCATCCTTACATGATGATAGCAGTGTGATTCTTACAATATGGAATGATAGATCTCACATCACTGGTAGATCTATCTTCCATTAGACAATGTTAGGTCCTCTTCTCTATGCATCAATGGTATAATATTTTACCATTCTACATTAATGGTAGATCAGTGAAATGGTATCTTGTCAACTACAGCCTGAAATTTCTATATACTAATAGTTCAAATTAATTTTTAATAAAATATAATTCTTACTTTTTAATTATTATAAATAAATAAATTTTTTAAAACAATTATTTCATTTTTCTGAAATATAATTTATATTGTGTGACAATAATTTTGATTATATTTTATATAAGTATTCCCATGAATGATATATATTCTTTTGATTTGTTATTTAAAGAACATTTTATGTTTTAATAAAATGAATGTTTATTCTTGTTAATTATATATAAATATTTTTTATAATTAACATATTGGATGTTTTATACTGATATTTCATGGATTAATAATGAGCGTAAATGTTCCTTGTTTTTCAGTGCGATATTTACAAACAATGGAATTGGTAATATTATATTTTTTAATGCACTAACAAGTGTCATGAGAAAATTGGTTATGTATATTCTTTAATAATATCATTGTTTTAATTAAGTGAGATTAATTCATTAGAAATTTCAATAAAGGGATATCACAAGTTTCATTCAGATTATTCATTATGCAACTGACACACAATTATTTATGCTCTTGTACGATCAAGAAACATCTGCAACTTCTATTCCTTGGATGTGATCCTAGAAGAACTTCAAAATTCGACCTTATTTAATTAATTTGATAAAAAAATCATCAAATTTCACCATAGTAGACATCATTTGATCAACTTATGATTTCTTTGTATTTGTTTTATTTGTGTAATCATTTATTTATTCTATTTGCATTTGTTCAAGTCTGGTATATTCTTCTCCCAATCAAAAGAATGTATTTCTACATCAAGTTATTCCACCACCAAAAAAGAAGTCTAGGTTGTGACTCTTGATCAAAAGGTATGTATCATACTAGGTTTATTTTCCTATAAAATGTCTCAGTTGTTACTCTAGGTTTTTTTCAAATAGAAGAGTCTATAACAGGTTCTCACAACATTAAAAGCGAGGTTCTTTATTGGTACCAATATTCTCACAACATAAAGAAGATTGAGGAGTGGACTTGGATCTTTTTCATCCAAACCAAAATAAATATTTTTGTTATTTCTTTTTATTTTTATTGCACCTCATTTCATGAACACAACACTCACAATAGGTCATAATTTTATAAACTATAATTGATTTTCAATAAATGTTTTTAGATGACTATTTACCCCCTATAGATAGTATTTCCATAATTATCAATCTAAAAAATGGTATTAGAGGGTAAGACCTTCTATAATGAATATTTAGCCTCTTTGAAAATATTAATCTGATACGAATCAATTGGAATCAAAATAATTTTCCTTCAAATAATTTTTAGAGTATCTGATTTTTTCTATTGTTTATTTTTAAATATATTCTAACCTGATATCATATACTTAAGAGTATAAGGAATAAAT
Source organism: Viscum album (assembly GCA_963277665.1). Classification (NCBI taxonomy): domain Eukaryota; kingdom Viridiplantae; phylum Streptophyta; class Magnoliopsida; order Santalales; family Viscaceae; genus Viscum; species Viscum album. The sequence goes on from OY728137.1 coordinate 1,285,650,161, forward strand.
TAAATGAACTTTTTAATGATAAAGATTGTAAATTGTGATGATGGATGGATTCCACAAAAATCCCTATTCCTTTATATAAGTGACAATTACTACTAGAAAGACATAATGGAAGCCTGCATGAAACTATTAAGTGTAGATAAATAGACTATCTTGTATAATTTATATTAACTACCCAAATTTTATTCAATGATAATTGTAGGTAACGATGTGGTAAAATAGGTTTTAAATTATATTGTTAAAGATATTTTGTGTTTTTCAATATGTATAAGTATCTATAGCCATGTATCATTTTGTGAGATAGCCCATGATATATGGATAATATATAAAGTGATTCAGTTTGGGATAGAAAACATCAAGAGAAAAAATCTAGGAATTCTATGAGAAGAATACTAGTACTTTATGATGGGAGATTAAGAATCAGTAGACTATATTTTCCATCAATTTACATGTATTATTAATTGTATGAGTGATCTTAGAGTAATTTTTAATAACACATATCAAGTGGGAAGAGTATTGAGAGATCTTCCTAAAAGATGTTATTTAGGGAAGGTGGCCATCAATTGGAGTAATAATTGTAAAGATAATACCTTAGATGAACTAACATGATATCTATTTCAGTGAGAATTATAGATAAAGAAATTCTTTATGGAGATTATAAAAATATAAAAGGAAGTCATTTAAGTTTAATGTTATTGATTCATCTAATACCTATAAATATAATTTCCAAGAAAGTGAAAGTATATGGATAACTTTAGTAGTAAGTTTATTAAGTTCATAAAAAAAGGTAAAAAGATGAAATCCAAGAGGGTGTTTATAATGAAATATAAGACATGTAATAAGAGTACCAATAATGATGCTTCAGAAGTAACATGTTATGAGTTCAAGAAGAAAGGTCACATAAGGACTGACTTCCATAAACTAAAACATCCAACCAAGAACAAATAGAAATGAATAAAATAAAGTTATACTTTTTGGATGTTGGTACTTCTTATATAGTTCTGACTCTAGTAGGGATTTTGGTAAATAGTATGAGATATGGAATATTTCCCTAATGGTTATACATTGTGGGGAAAATGAATCACTATTCACTCAGTTAAAAACTCATATAAATGTTTCTCATAATTATATTAATGATGATGAAAAATATTCTAATTCATGTTCTGATTTTGATTATGTGAATTCAAAAGTTAAAAAAAGTAAAGAAAATTATGAATTAAGATATGATGGAGTCAAGATAATTAAAATTATACTAACTTAAAAATTAAAAATAAAAAATTGAATATTTAAATTCATAAATTAAAAGTTAATATGATAATATGAAAATAGGTGTTTCCAAGCATGATAGATCTAAAGAGAATTATGATTCTGAGTTGATAAAACTAAAGGAAGAAAATGAAAATTTGAAAAGGTTATTGGAGGTGAATGATAAAGATTTAGAAATTAGATTTAATTTAGTTTTATATGATTTAACTAAAGTTGTAAAAGATTATAAGAAACCTAAGAAGGGAAAAAAATTAAGAAACATAGATTTTGGATCTAATAATAAAATTTATATAGATTTAGAGACTATTCAAAAAATAAATATGATTTTGAAATATTATGTTGTTAATATTAAAGATAATTTATCTACACTTTTTAAATGTAACAAAAAAATATGATAAATTTATCTCTTTGATGAAACTAAACACAAATAAGAATGGTTTTGTTTATAATATCTTTTCACTAAGTTTAAATAAGACTAACGTTGTTAAAATATCCCAAAATATTATTTCCAGTGTAACCTTTTTAAAATATATCATGAAAGGGAATTATGACAATGATTGTTCACTAGGATTTAAACAATCATTTTTAGATACTAGAACATTCATTACTAGAGATTTCTTTTCTAAACATCCCACTAATAAATTCTTCCAATCAATTTTTGTTTAAAACCTTTCTACTAGAAATCTAGTTGGACCCATGATATCATGGGAATCAATAATATCTATTTCAATTATTTAATTTATATAAATTAAAGTATCAAAGAATAATCATATTTATAATTTGGATTATCTTGGAACATGACATGTGATATTTCTAAATTTCTATCTTTCAATTCATGTGATGAAATCCTTTTCGTATTTGGAATAAAAAAAGGTTAGATTAAAGGTAATAGTGACGTAGGCCTTTCTGAAATTGTAATTATTTTTAAAGTAATATATGTAAATGGTTAAAAACATAATCTAATAATTATATTCTATTTGTGTGATGATGGATTGAATTTTATTTTTGAAAATGATAAATGTAATTTTTTAAAAAATAAATTTTTTTATCTTCAACAAACAGATAAGAGAATGTTTACACTATTTATTTATATGATATAACCAATGAAAAGGTTAAGTGTTTGAATGATATATAAGTGGATAAATTTATATGGAATAATAGTATTGGGGATACAAATTTCAGAATATTTCAAAAACTATCAAGACATGAAGAAGTTCTGCAATTTCTAATGTTACATTCCAGTAAGAATTTTATATGTGATTCCTGTTTAGAAGGTAATAAGTACAAATAAATAGTTAATTCTATAAATGATTTTTTTTAATATGTTTATAACAATTATAACATGAATTGTTTGGACCTATATGACCCATTATATTTTTTGTTAAGAAGTATGTATTTATAATTGTAGAAGATTATAGTAGATTCTTATTGATTTATTTATTACCAAATAAATATGAAAAGTTAACCAAATTTTGTGCCTTCTATAAACTTATTCAAAACCTCCAAAATATTTCAATCATACCTATCAGAATTGATAGAGGTGGTGATTTTTTTTAATTTATAATTTGATAAATTTGGTGAAGAAAATGGATGCCAACATTTGTTTTCATCCCAAAGGAAACCATTACAGAATGTTGTGGTAGAAATAAATAATAAGTCTATTCAAGAAATGGACAGGTCAATGCTAATGGAATTTAGTGTACCATAATGCTTGTAGGAAGAATCTATTATTACATATTTCCATGTTTTAAATTGAGTTTCTATTATAGTATTTTAAATAAGTTCCCTTATGAACTATTTAATGGTTTTAAACCTAAAGTTAGATAATTTAGGTTATTTGATTATAAAGTCAATATCTAAAATTTAAAAGATAATTTAGATAAATTCGATTATAAAAGAGATAAAGGGAGATTTTAGGATATTACAATACTAGTAAATCATAAATAGTTTTAAATAAAAAAATTTACTTTTTAAATAGTCTGTGCATTTTAATTTTAATGAGAATAATTCAAAGAAGAATGATTCTGATTCAAACAATGTCAATGATGAATTCATTGAATTCAATTTTGGTGAATATAATTTTGAAGATAATGAGAATTCATCATTTTAGAGGGAGATAATATCTTCCAAAATAGATCTTAAAGAGTGGAAAACACTTAAAGATCATCCAATTGAAAAAATGGAAATGTTAAATATGGTATACAAACCAGAAAATATTTTTTACATTACTGTAAATTTTTTTCATTTTTTACTGATTTTTATTTATATCAATATTGAAAATGGTTTAATTGATTAAAATTGGATTAATTATTTACATGATGCGATAAATAAATTTTAAAGAATTAAAATGTGTAATTTAGTGGAATTACCAAAAGATAAACCTGTAATTTTAGTTGAATGGATTTTTTAAAAATAATCTTGATAAAGATGGAAACAGAGTTAAAAATAAGGAAAGAAAAGTAGCTTAAGGATATTCCCAATAAGAAGGAACTGATATTAAATATTATTCTTCTCTTACTTCTAGGATGGAATAAATTATAATTCTATTAGCCTATGACTATTTTAAAAACATAAAATTATTTCAAATAGATGTAAAAAAGTTAATTTTTAAATGGAATAATTTCAAAGGAAGTCTGTGATAAACAACCAACATGATTTAAAAATGATAATTTTAAAAATCACGTTTTTAAACATAATAAAAAATTATATGGTCTTAATTAATATGCAAGAGCTTAGTATGAAATATTGAAATAATTTTTATAAAAGTATGTTTTTTCTTCAATGGTAAGGATGATATAACCTTATTTATAGAAATAGTTTAAAATTATATCCTTAATATACATATTTTTATTGATTACATAATATGTTGAGAAAAAAATGATTTAATGTGTAATGATTTTTCTAAAATCTTGACAGGTGAATTCTATATAAGATTATTTAGGGAACTAAAAATTTTCCTTAGTTTACAAGTTAATCAAAGGGAAGATATTATTTTCTTAAATCAAGATAAATATGTTAAATAACTTATTAAATTTTTTTGGGATTTATTGTAGTAAATCTATGAAAACCCCAATAAGTACTAATTCCAAATTGGATTTAGATGAGTGTGGAATGTGTGTTGATATTATATTGTATTGAGTCACGATAGGTATTTTATTGTATATCATTATATCTAGACCAGACATAATGTTATTAGTATGTTTGGGGGATAAATTTTTGTCCAATAATAAATAAAGTCATATTAAAGTTGTTAAGATTGTAATTAGATATATTAAGGGTACTATTTTTTCTAGATTATTATATTCTAATGATAATTTTTTATTTGATTTACTGTCTTACTCTAATTCTGGTTTTGTAGGTTGTAGACTTGACCATAAAATCACTAAAACTGTGTGTCTTTTTCTAGGTAAAATTTTAATTTCATGGAATTCTAAGAGATAACTATTTGTAGATTTATCAGTAGATGAGGATGAATATGTTGTTGCTGCTTGTTGCTGTTCATAAAGTATATAGATTAAACAAACATTATTCTACTTTGATATTATTATTTATAAAAATACAAATTTTTATTCTGAAAATTATAGTGCTGTTTAAATTTTTAAATATCTACTTTCACACACTAGAACAAAACACATAGATGTGAGATTTAATTTTCTTGGAGATCATGTTATTAAAGGTGATATATTATTATAATTTTCATTACTAAGAAACATATGGATTAAATTTTCACTATACCTTTAGATTACGTAAAACTATAGAAAATGAAGTTTTAATTGGGTATTGTTGAAGCTTAAATTTTTTTCTTAATTTAGTTATTGCCTTGATAAAATTAAACTCTATTCTATATTAAATTTAAAACTAAATAATACTATTTCTAAAATATTTCTTATCCAAAAATTCTAGGCATTGTATAATATATAAGTTTAATAGTTTTTTAGGGATTTTATTTTAATATACTTTTTGATAAATTTAAAAAATGGGGAGAAATGTTTTTGAATGTTTGATAAACATTCCATTTTTAAATTTTCAAAATGGAGGAGATTGTAAGAGTTTGAATATATGACTTAATTATTTAATGGGTTTTGTTTTGATAAATTACTATCTCTTGGATTTTATTATATTATAATTGTTTTAAGAAAACAATAAATTATAATAATAATCATGTTTTGGTATTAATGTTTAAAATGTTCACTGTTTCTTTAAAATCTCAATTTTATACTTCATTTTTACTCATTTATTTATTTACCCTAAACATATTGTATATTTTATTTAACTTTATCTTTGTGTGAATTTTGAAAAAATGTTTAGACAACCATGGTTAGATGACAAGTGCCATCCATAATTCCATATAAGGGGACCTGAAGGTGAACACCCATGGAAGAGAAGCCCTTTGGGCCAAACCACGATGGCAGACCATGTATATGCCTAAGGAAAATGGTCCCATGATTAAGACTCAAGTTCAAACATGTGTATAAGGCCTGGGAAATGACACCCAAAGTTTGTAGTGGGTTTTCTATGCCAGTTATACAAATACTAGGTGAGTGATAAGGGTGTGTGGGTGTTGATACCCCATTAATAGCTTGATGGTGGTAAAGAACTACTTTTTTGATATGTTTTAACTTCAACCATGTGTTTTTTATGTGGGATAGCGGGAGTGATTCACTATTATTTCGTTCTAAAGATATATGTACGTGATATATAAATTACGATCCAACTGATCAACACCATTCAGTAAAAATAAAAAATTCATGTTTAAATTCATCCTTCTGATGATTTTCTATTCACCACATTTCATGGTCAAATCTCTGATGATCATTGATGAGGTCTCCATGGTCTTTCAGAGGCTGAGTTTTTGAGTCTCTAAGGTATTTGAATGTTTTTTATTTTATCAAGGATGATACAAAGAGACAATTTATATAATTTTATGGGGGATTTCTATATTTATGTTTGAGGAAAATCATGTGATTATGATCATATGCAATATGTACCTAGAAACTTTCCTCGACACATCACACACCTTTATCTGAGTGAAAATAGTTTCCTGACATTATCTACATTGGCCACCTAGGAATATTTGAATATCACCAAGTTAATTGTGTAAATAAGCATCTCATTTGAAGATCAACGTGGTTATGTGAAACACCAATGATGGTAGCACTAGTTTTTTTAACAATAATGGTAGTTTCATATTCACTTCTGCATCTATCGTTGGACACTAGTATATCATGAACTATAGATAGATCACTCTAATGATCAACCATTTGACCATCAATATATCGATTCATCACTAGTATGTTATGACCCATCCTATTAGGACCCATTATGAAACTCCCCATGCCCACCTCAAATAGGTCAAGGGCTGGTGACTAGCACCTAGTTGGAATATCACTAACATGGGAGGCATTGACTATGTACCTGTATGCACACACACATATCCAAGCCCCCAATTTCTAAAATGAAAAAAAACCACTATGTAAACAATTCATGAATACTACAATATCCCTACCAATAGAGTAGGACACTAAAGTAAAGAAATGTGAAACATGGCCAAACATAAGCCCATAAAAAATAAGTCCATAACCACAAGTCCAAACTATAAAAAAGGTACTCGGGCTGTTGTCTATAGCCATAAAACACACCTCATCCTAATGATCTCACAAAGCACTATCTAGTGTTTTTCTACCTAGGAATACATCAAAAGGTTACTCATCTATACAAGACATGACATGTACATGGAAATCCCACACCTGGGTGAGTATAAAAATACTCAGCAGGATGCCTCGAAACTACAACGAAATATTACAATGGTAAGTACAATTAACTCTAAAAAAGTATATGTTTAAAAAATATATAAGATTATCCAAATATACTCAACCCCAAACACCTAATCTATTGTTATGTCATGAATTACATGTACCAACATTATGGATTTAGGTCAGAGATTCCATGAAGCACTCATCTAGGATAACACGCTGATGAGTTCGAAAGCACTGATGACATCTGTCTAAGAGGTACTTCTTATCAGGTCACTCCATGAGATAGATACACTAATATATCTTAATAGATATATGATACACATATGAGGATCACAACTAGGGCCATGGGCTGACACCCACAACTAAATTTTATTAACCTTTTAATTAGAGTATCGAAGCCCTATAAAGTTGGTCGTGTCAATACCAAAGACTCTACCTAGGGCATGAAGAATGAAGAGAGGATCCCACTCCGGGCCTATCGAGAGATTCCACTACTATATCCATAATGTCTTGCTAAATTTATCATAGTCTTATGAGTTATAAATGATTAATACATACCTTCATGGAAAATGATAAATGGAATGAAACCCAAACAAAACTTGTTCAAGAATTAAAAGACATGAGAATCAGGCCGTGTAGAAAGGTGTACAGAACATGTAGAAGGGTCACACACCATGTCCCTTTACCCCAAGTACTTCTTGTTTACAAAAAATTGTGTCTTTAGAACATGTCATGTAGAATATTGGTACACGGTGTGTATAAGGAGTCACGCGCCATGTCCTTCCATCTAGGTTCCACCCGTGTGTTCTTGTTGTGTGCCAGTACATAGTGTCAACTCGTCTAACCTTGTTTGTGTACCAGTACATGGGGTATCCTATGTATCCAGTTTAGGCCATGTCGTGTGGTGGAGTACTCACCATGTAAGAAACTCATGTACTCCACCCCATGTATGTGTATCTCACGAGATACTTGCCGAGTCTCTTGGAAGGTTCTACAGGTCATGTGTCATGGGGTCACATGCTGTGTAAAATTTAGCTATGTCCCAAATCCTTAGATGTCACTCAGTGGGGGATGCATGCCCTATAATCATAGATTACATTCCATTTTCATCAATTTCTTTTCTGGAAATCCTAGTTCTTCCTCTGCACACCTCAGTTGATCTCTCAGGTTCTTCCCTACTGGTCTGTTCACCTAGAAAATCCAGATCTAGGCTCATTTCACCGCCCTAACACCAAATCAAGGTGTTTTGGGCCTTCAATAGGCTCAATAAAATGTTTTGACCTATTCTAATGCAAACCGATCAAAGACTGGTTTCTTCTGAATCACTTTGACTAGTCTATTGTTATCATCATGGTACCTTCAGAATTTTGTCCTAATGCTAGATCAAGAATTTTAAATCATTATTCCAAGAAACTAAGGTTCAAAGATCGATCATTTAGGGACACGTCGAAGAACGAAGAACACACATAGAAATATAAAAGGATAAAAGGTACAATGAATTAATATAAGGAACAAACCTCAGATGTTTTTCTTTCTGGACTCAGTACGTTCTCATAAGAATGGGAAACAATCAAAACAATAATCAAACCTCATAAATCCTAAAATTAAAACCCATCCCGTAGAGCACGACTAAACTGCAGATCAAACTATTTGTTGGTTGGTCTATGTTCATCATTTAATGTAAGAATGGGAAACGAAATACAAAATAAAACTTCCTACCTAGGAATTGGATTGCTCACTACGGAATATTGATTTCTTCTAGTGAGACTCGTCAATAACGGAATTTTTCGATCTTAAATACATAGTTTCATCATCTCCCATCAAGATAAATCTTTAGGGTTTCCTCTCTATAGCCTCTAAGAAATTATAGGGTTATGAGCCTAAACTTGGATCCTTTCTTAATGGTTTATTTTAAATAAAACCATCCCCACATCACTGCACTGACATAAATATGTCTATTTATTTTATTCATTAAAAATTATCAAGAAAACTTTTCACAGTTGACCCACAACAACCAATATTAGGCCTCACCAAATGTAAATCCACTAATTTTAATGTAAGAGTTCCCTCAGATTTTTGATCTAGACACCCTTTTCAATGTTATACAACTTTTTCAAGAAAACTGTGTGATTATGATATTTAATATTTTAATATATGCCAAACATTTATTCTGATCACACTGGGTCTCAGAATCACATGTTGTCTCATTTCATGGTCTCAAATATAATCTATATAATATTAAAAAAAAACACATGAAAATATGGGACATTAAATTCTCCCCACCACGAGTCTTTACTTCCCTGAAATCCAAAACAGTGGTTATTAAAAAAGATGTGGGTACTGATCATGAATCTGAGCTTCCTAGTCCCATATTCTCTATTAGAGATTCTAGTGTTTCTACTAGAAATTAACTAAAGATAATTCTCAGTGGATAAGGATCCTCTAATGATGATCCTTGATCTCTATTGGGTACTCAGCAAAAGTCGCTCCATCCTCAATGTCCATATCTCCCTAGTCGATAACGTGTGATGGGTGATGCATATAAATCATCAGTTTCAACACGTGGAAGATGTTCTATACCTAGTCTAACTATTGGGGTAGATCTAAGAAGTATTCCACCTCACCAACTGTACACAATATATGAAAACGTTTGATAAATATCAGAGATAACATGCCGCTCTGGCCAAAAATTCGTAATCCATGTCGAGGTGAAACCCATAGGAATATTTGGTATCCTTCCTTAAAATATAAAGGCCTCTATATATTTTCAGCATAAGAATTATGATACCTCTGTGCTATCTACAAATTTTCTCCTAGATGATCTTCACCTTCTCTGTATTAGCTCATACCAACTCTGAGCCCATAAGTGATGACTCTCTTGGGTCAGTCCAGCAAAGTGGAGACTTGTAGGGTATCCCATAAAAAGACTCAAATGTCTTCATACCAATGGTATAATGGTAACATATATTGTATGAAAACTCCAACATTGGTAGGCAATCCTTAAAACTACATATGAATTCTAACATGAATGCTCGCAACAAGTCCTCCAAGACCTTAATGGCCCGCTCCATCTGGTCTCCTGTTTTTGGGTGAATCACTATGCTCAAGCATAAGTGTGTCCAAAACGCCTCCTATAATCCCTTCCAAAGTGGAGATCTAAAATTAGCATCATGATATGAAACTACCATCGATGGGACCCCATGGAGTCGAACTATCTCTTGAATGTAGAATCTTCCTAAGATCTCAAATGAACTCTGCTCTCAGATATCTTGGAAGTGGCATGATATTGTGAGTTAGTCAATGATCAGCTAGATTGCATCATGTCCCCTAGACATATGTGGTAAAACCATCATAAATTATATATATATCTTATACCACTTCCATTCCAGCACCTCAAGCAATTGAGCTAAACATGATGGAACCTGGTGTTCAACCTTCACTTGCTGACAAGTAAGGCATCGAGAAATAAACTTTGAAACTCATTTATTAATCCATAGACACCAAAACTAACATATAAGGTCTTGGTACATCCTCAATACACCAAGATGTACCACTAAAGGGGGTGTATGAAACTCTCTCAAAACCTCCTCCCACAACATCACTAGTACTTCATTGCATCCTTTGAAAAGAACAATGTGCTCCCCACCTTTTGAATATCTATAAGGAGCATTACATTTGTACATCTGAGTATGTATGGTCTCACAGTTGGCTTCCCCAAGATGTGCCTCCCTAACTTGTTGTATGAGTGAAGGGTAAAAACTAGCGAATGGAGGTAAGATGCACCATCACCATCTATAAAGGATAATTTTAATGAGTACAACTGCTCCAACATCACATTTCGTAATCGTGAACTAGATCTTCTATTTAGAGAATCTACCACCACATTCCCCAAGCCAATAGTATAAATAATATCAAAGTCATAGACTCAGAAGAACTCTATAAATCGCCTTTGTCTCAAGTTCAGATCATTTTGAGAGAGGATATACATGAGATTCTTGTGATTGGAGTATATGATAAACCACTCACCCATCAGGTAGTGCCACCACATCTTCAACACGAACACTACCACTGCTATCTCAATATTGTGGGTCATGTAGTTCTACTCATGTGGTCTCAACTAGAACAAACCATAGTCAATAACCACTTTCCTCTACATCAGGACCCAACCAATCCCAATTCTTGATATATCACAAAACAATATGTTCTCAACACCCTCCTCCAACAATCTATAGATCAGAGAACTCATCAAAATCTACCTCAACTATAGAAAATCAATCTTGAACTTCCCTATCTATATGAATGGTTGTCCCTTTCGAATCAAATATATCATAGGTGCTAATATCAGGGAGAAATCGTGTATGAATCTCTGATAATATCCTACTATACCAATGAATATCCACATCTCTGTCACATTCATAAGTGGATCCTATGTTAACACTTTGTCAACCAGGGATAGGTCCACTACAACTCCATCTGATGAGATAACATTTCCCAGAAATTTTACCACCTAAATCTAGAACTTGAACTTCAAAAGTTTCCCATAAATCGGGTGCTCCTAAAGTAAATCGAGAACCATATTTAAGTGACTCATGTTCTCCTACTCAGACGCTATATATATAAGGATATCATTGATGAAGACTACCATGAACTATTCTAAAAAAGTTTAAAGATCTAATTCATCAGTCTTGTAAACACTGCGGGGGAATTCATCATTCCAAAGTACATCACCAAGTACTCAAAGTGACCATAACGACATTTAAAAGACATATTCAGTATACCCTCATCCTTTACTCACAACTTATGATATCCTAATCTGAGGTCAACCTTTGAGAACCATCATGAAGCTCTCAACTAATCAAAGAGGTCTTCAATCCTTGGAAGTGGATACTTTTTCTTCACAATCACTTGGTTCAAGCACCGATAGTCCACACACAACCTCAAGCTCCCATATTCCTTTTTGGAAAACAAAACTGGGCACCCTAGGTTGAAACATAGGGTCTCACAAAGCCCTTCATCTATAGGTCATCCAACTACACCCTCATGTTGTAAAGCTCTACATGATCAATATGATATTACGGTACAGATATCGGTTTCGTATTGGGGTGTAAATGAATGCATAAGTCTATTTTTTGGTAGGAAGGTAATCCTATGACATCTTCAAGAATGACATCCTTGTACTCCACCACCACCACTATAAACTAGAATCTCATTACATTTGTTGCACCAAGGGTTAGGATAGATAACTGATGAGTAATTGGTTGCACACAACTCTACATGAGTCTATCCTATGTTCCACATGATTTTTTTCATCAACATAGGAAAACCCCATTCCATCACAGTAGAAACACAACACCCTTCACCCAAAATATTCAATCTGGTCATGGACTTTGGATAACCAATCCATACTAAGAATGAAGTCTTAAGGCCTCAACGCTTCAACCAAGAGGTTTCAACCGAAACTCTTGCCTCTAAGGGTCATGTCACACTATTTTCATAGATGTTTGGTCATCGAGTATTCTCTAAAAGGTTTCTTCAAGTTTAAGGGTCGGGTCAACGGTTCAAATGTAATCTTAAGGTCTTGAACAAGATAGGTGGAGAGAAAGGAATGACGATAACATGTGTCTATCAGTACTATAGATAATGTATAAAAGACACGGATCATACCTCAAATCATTCCTAGAGCCCCTGGGTCATATGACTTGATAGTGTGCAGTTGTCCCATCCACCGTCCTCCAGCTCCCTGATCCTGGAGTGGACCGCCTGGGGGTGGTAGTGGTAATAAGTAGAAATTTCAACCACCTCATACTTCCCTCCTAGCCCCTCTTCCATGTTCATATCCCTACGAATATTTCTTCTCTTGTCACTGTCTATGCCACAATGGTCCATCCACAGTCACCCTATCAATAGCATGGCAGGCCAGAAAATCTCGAGTGAGATGTCCTATACCATCCCATGAATAGTAATAGCTCTCCCGAGGCTAACTAGACCCACCCTATGATCCTTGAAATGAAAATCATCTATAATGGGTTCTCCAACTGCATCATCTCCCACATTCAGGTCCCTGGGAATCATGTTGGTTCTTGGATGCTGAGGTCTCTTCTATTTCTCATCCACTACAAACTATCACTTATTATATCTTCTCAAGAAAGAATCTTTCAACCACCAAAACTCACACAAGAACCCCAACATCATTCAAAATGCATAGAGGGATATCATTGGGTTTAATGTCTCTATAAAACCATACTCGAAGGTCTAATCCTGGACGTAATAATCTCTAACCATATCCATCGGGTACCTAGAATTGTTTTTGAACCATGATGAATAATAAGAAACTATCATGAAACCCTATTGGAGTTGAAGAAGCTTCTGTATACGTACAACTCTGAGCGTAACTAGTGATAACTCCTCCCTAAATATAATCTCTAACTTTGCGAATGAAACAATCACCTCGTCATGATTCTGGATGGACAACGCCACCATTTCCCTTCTGATCTGTGTAGAAGGCTTGCCTCCAGAACCATCATCTTATTTGTTGGTGTCCATACTGAGAAGAAAACATGGGTCACCACCTCAATCTAGTTCTCAACTTCTTAAGGGTTGGTCTAACCTTGAAACCTGAGGGGTATTTTTCACTAAAACTCATGGATCACACTCAGAATGTGCTCCTCTTACTCAGGTATTGGGGGTACCATGTGATTCTCAACAGGTGGAGGTATAGATAGTGCACAACCTGGAGGTAACATTCTTGAGAAATGGTCCCTTAATCGAAGCCTTGACACTGAGGGGTTCATCCTCATGATCAAGCAAATGAATCCTAGCTGGTATGCACCACATATAAATCCTGTAAGAAAAAAAATATGTACCACAGTCAATGAGAATATTTTTGGAGTTTACTCAAGAAGTACAAGGTGACCACAACCCATTCCCATATGATGCATGTACCATTATTTTCTCTGCAACCAGTGTTTTCATGTACATAGTCAAAATGTAGTTTATTAGTGTCTTGGTGTATGGATACGTCATCTTCCAGCACCAACACTGGAGTCCCTGTCCTAAAATACAAACTCAAGAAACTTAACACTATTTCCCCAAACCATTTTAATAGAATCCTGATCCTAAAGTAGAACCAACCACCTCTAATACCACTCTGTCATGACTCATCTCTGTGTGGCCCATTCCACGTCTCCCCAAGCTCACATCAAATAGTCCAAGGGTAGGATACAAGCACCGAGTAGGCATGACACTAACATGGGTGGCATTTCTTATGTACATATACGCACACATCCATCTTCGAGCCCCCCTAAAAAATGCTTAAATATAAAAACCACTAAGTAAACAATGAATGCATACCACTATTTACAATCCAACAGATTATGATAGGAAGGTAAATTACATTGGAACTAGGATAAACACTATCCCACTAAATGATGTCTATACCCACAAGTCTAACTTGGTAACAAATGTACTAGGAGTACGATCTATAGATGCAGGAACACACTTCAGCCTACCAAATCTCAAAAAGTGACATCTAGTCTAGGTCCACGTAGAAATCCATCAAAAGGTTGCTCATTTTCACAAGGCACGACATATATGGGAAAATCCTATGCAAGGGTGAGTATAAAAATACTTTGTATGACACCCCGAAACCACATTGTAATATTACAAAGGGAAGTACAGTCAGCTCTACACAAGTATATGTCTAAAAAATATATAAGAATACTTAGATATACTCAATCCAATAAAATTATTCTAGAGGTAATTCATGAATACCACATACCAACACTAGAGGTTTATCTCAATGATTCACTGAAGCACTCATCAGGGAGAACACACTTTTGATTATGAAAGCACTAATGATGACTTTCTATGAGGTACTGCTTATCGGGTATCACAATGAGAGAGATATACTGACAGATCAAAAGATAGATATGATAAAAAACTGAGGATCATGTCCAGAGACATGGTGTGATACCGAAAACACAATCTAGATTAAACTATTAAGTAGAGGATTGAAACTCGGTAAATTTGGTCACGTCAATACAAAAGACCATTCCTTATGAACTAAGAATAAATAGAGGATACCACTCTAGGCATATCAGGGGATTCTAAAACTCTATCTAGAGTTTATTTAATGGGGAAAAACAGTTCTATGTGTAATAAATGATTGATACATACCTTTAGGAAGCGAAAAATGATAAAGGGAACATTCCCTAATGAAACTTTTCCAAGATATAGAGGAAAAGAGAATAAAGCCATGTTGAAATGGGTATATGACATAGAATAGGGTCTAATGCCATGTACTCTAACCATGGGTACTTCCCATATATAGTTACACATGTCTTTAGAACATGTCATGTAGATGATGGTTATACAACATGTAGAAGGATTCACATGTCGTGTCCTTCTTTTTGGGGTCCACCCGTGTGCTCTGACTATATTCCAGTCTACTATGTCAACTTATGTAACCTATTCTATGTACTAGTACATGGGGTAACCCATATATCTGGTCCAGGACATTCCATGTGGTGGAGTACACGCTATTTGAATAACACATGTACTCCACCCACATCCGTGTATCTCCCAAGATACACACAGAGTCTCTAGGAAGGGCCTACACATTGTGTGACACGGGTTCACATGTCGTGTGACATTTATCTATCTCCAAAAACAATAGTATCCTCTTATTGGGGGACACACATCATGTTATCATATATTACACACTTTTTTTATCTCATTTTTCTAGAAATCCTCTTTCTTTATCCACACACCTCATCTGATCTCCCGAGTTCTACACCAATGGTCTATTCACCTTGAAACTCTAGATCTAGGCTCGTTTCACCACCCTAACACCAAATTGAGGTGTTTGAGCCCTTTAATCAGATAAAAAAAATTAGATCCATTCAAACACAAATCACTCAATGAATGGTTTCTTATGAATTACTTTAATTTTTTCATTGTCATCATCATTTTACCTCAGTTAGGTTGTCCTAAATCCATATTTCAAACTTTAGAGCGATGGCCCAAGGAAGGAAGGCACAACGATCGATAGTTCTTGATCAAATCTAAGAATCATAAAAACATGTAGAAATATTAGGGGAGAAATATGACAATAAACTAATTTTAAGAAAAATCCATGATCATTTTTTGTTATGACCTCGATCTCTTCTCGTAATAACGATCAACAATCAAAACAATAATAAAACCCCGTAAATCCCACAATTAAAAACCATCCTGCAATGAACAATTGAACCACATATCATCATATTAATTCATTAATCTATGATTATCGTTGAATCTACTAATGTGGAGGGAAATAAAAAATAACACATCCTACCTATGAATTGGATTGGTTTCTATTGAAGATTGATTACCGCTGGTGAGATCTGTTAAGAACAGAATTTGTCGTTCTTTGATCCATAGTTCTGTCATCACCTGCTGAGAGAAATCTTCATGGTTTCCTGTAAAGAGCCTCTACGGAATTTCATCATTATGATCCTAACCCTAGATCCATGCCTAACATTTTATTAAAAATAAAACCATCGTCACGTCGTTGCATTGACAAAATCAAAAAATAAAATAAATATTTTAATTTATTTTATTCATTAAAAATTCTTGTGACAACTTTTCATGGTTGACCTGTGTCATCCACTTTTAGGTCTCAACTAAGTTAAAAACACTACTATGAACACAACAGTGTCTTCATATTTCTAATTTGGGTACCCATTTATAAGTTATTCTACTTTTTTAGTAAAACCACATGCATGTGATATTAAATATTTTAATATATTACAAATGTTTATTCTAAGGAAAATGGGTCTCAGAATCACACACCATTTCAGAACCTGGTCTAAAATATAGTTCATATAATATTTAAAAATAATACATCGAATTCGAGGACATTTCACAGTAGATCAAATTCCACCTCTAGATTTCTATTCATTGGAAGATCCATGAATCACTAGTAGAATCTTCATGATAAATGATAGAACATTACTTCATTGGGTGATGGTAGATAACAACACCGTTCAACTGTTTGATCATTCACCATCCACTAATAGTTGCACATATTCTCCACAGAAGACCATCCTTTCATGATTGTATTAAAAGTATCCTTATTAATTGGAATGGTATATCTCACGTCACTAGTAGATCCATCTACCAATGGACAATGGTAGATCCTCTATTCCTTGAATCAATATTAGATCATTATTTCATTCAAAACCAATGGTAGATCAATGCAACAGTATCTTGTCAACTATCCTAAGGTATTTCTATCTATTTTTAGTTAAAATTAATTTTTTAAGATATAATTAATATATTTTAATTGATTTAACTAAATGTACAAAAATTATATTTTTTTTTATATTTTTCTAAAATATAATTTTATGTTGTGTGAAAATAATTCAGAGAATATTTTATACATATATATACATGTAGTATACATATTCTTATGAGGCTCTATTTTATGAATCTTTTTAAGTAAAAATAAAAAAAATATTCATGTGAGTTATATATATATATTATTTGTACTGAAAAAATTTGATATTTTGTACTGACATTTCATTAATAAATAAAGAGCATGGAAGATCCTTTTTTATTCATCATGGAATTTACAATAAAATTTTATGGTAAAATTATATTTTATATTATGTTATAACATGTGAAATATAGATATTGGTTATTTAGAGTCTCTAAGAAGATATTTTTTTAATGAAGTGAGATTATTTCATTAGATATTTCAATAAAGGGATATAAAAACTATCATTTAAATTATTTAAGAAATAACATTAAAATAATTCTTATTATTTCACAAGATTAAGAAAATTTTGTGACTCTTATTCCTTATATGTGATTAGAAAAGATATTCAATGTTTGAACTTATTTCATTGTAGTGATCAACAATCATCAAGTTTCGTCATATTTGACATCATTTGATCATTTTTTTATTTCTCTATATTTTTTTTATTTATGTTACCTTTTATTTATTCTATTTTTATTTTTCAAGTACGTTTTATGATTTTCTAAATAAAAACTAATTCCTTAATCATATTTTTATTCGAAAAAAAAATCAAGTCTTGGGTTCGTGTCCCAAACAAAAGATATGTCTCAAACTAGGTTTAGTGACTTGTAAAAATACTGGGTTGTGCCTTTGGGTTTTTTATAAAAATGAAGTGTTTGTAAAAGTTTCTCACACCTTTAAAAGTGAGTTTTTTAGTGGGTACTAATGTTCTAATAGAGTAGAGAAGGTTGAGGATTGGATTAGTATCATTTTGATCCGAACAAATATAAATCATTATGTTATTTATTATAATTAATATCTTTATATTTTGTCTTTTTTATTTTCACTCTCAATAATTATTTTATAATATCTTATTGATTTATAATAAATGCTTTTAATTAACTAATCTCCCCTCTTATCATTATTATAATCTGATCCAATAGGAATGCCATGTATTGGATCATTGGCTAGATTATTTAGATTAATCTTTAAGCGATACATGTATTTCCATGTAGGAATAACACACACAGGCTCATAGAAAAAATGAAATTTATTATATTCTTAACCTTCATGACACATGGAAACCTTGTTTCAACTTGGTTAACATTTGACTTGTACTATTAATTGAACCTTGTAAAGTTCTAGTGGGCCTAGACCAAAACATTTTCACATAATCAGATACATGAGAGGACATAAACTCTTTATGTGGTTTCATCTATACTTACTTTTGGATGGCAGGGCCTATAGCCATGGGTCCTAGTATATCTTCACTAACATCACCTTTATTATTATATCTATGACTTGGTCTTACATCATCAGTCCTACCTAGTGAATTTATATATATTCATATATATACATATGTTTAAATATATACATATATATACATGATAGCATGTTCAGAGAAATTATAGCTTAAGTTGAATTAGGTATTGTCAGCTGGATGTCTTTTGAGGAAACCAATACCTATATGATTATATGTATTTATTTACTATCTAATTTTTACATCTATACAAAAAAAATTATAAATTCATGGAGTGTATTGAATTAGACACCATTGGTGGTGGCCTGTTGAGATTATATCCCACCATGTTTGGTCCCCCGTTTGGTACCTGGACAAACCACATGCTTACAAGATCAAGATTGTAGATTATTTTATGTGATTTACACTTGAATATGGGAGAATATGAGCATAGGATTAAGATGGTGCTCTAGATGCTCATGGAGATAACCATTTTACTTTAGTTATATTCATTTTTTATGTATTGTATGCATGTTTTCCTTTTGAAACAAACATAATATCATTATGTATATGATATTGTTTATGTATTTGGACGTTTATTATTATTGGGATGATTTATTTAAACAAATATTCATTTATTTTACTTTCATTTTATAATTATTTAATATGTACCACTATGATACTCTAATTAAGAGGGTATATTTTCCCCACCATACTATCACTATACCATTGCTGCTAGTTGGAAGCCTTTAGCGTATAATAAGGCATGATTGAGGCCGTCTGGCGAACTAGATAGAGGCACTATTTCAGTGGATCAATGTTTTAGTCATTTCAAAGTGGAAATATAGGCTTATTTTCTCTTGTCTTACTATTTTGGGATAGTATACAAGATACTAGTAATGTTTTGTCACTTGATAAATATCTTTTGTCTTGGAGTGATTAACCCATGCATGAGGGAATAATCATCTGTCTAGTGATGGGATACTTTTCAAGGTTGTTAGTTATTACTGTTGATTATTATTTCACCTAGACCGATTGGTGTAATTTCATAAACTTATTGATTTATGGGATTTATAGTATTATTCAATTATCCTAGTCTGGAAAGGAAATAATGTTACATGTATCATTATATGAAAATAAATATTCACATTATATGCATATTCTATGCTAGGTAGATTGAATTACTTGAATAGATGATATATATTGGATGTTCCTAGTGTGATTTTCCAACATTCTTATTTGTATACCATTTTGGGTAATAGCTTAGTATGATTAGCTGTATAACTAGATTGGGTTGTTATTTCCATGTTTACCATTGTTCTCTGATTTTGATGTGTCTTTTCATGCCTACTTTTATTCATTTATTTTTCATATCAAGCATTGATATAATTATGATATATGATTTGTTATTAAAGTTTCTATATCAACTTAAATTTTTTTCTGTATATCTTGAAGGTGGAATCCTAATTAACCAATCTATACATGTTTGAGAGATGGTCCAGTTGTTTCACTATCCAAAACATTAGTGGATGTGATTAAATGGGAACCAAAAAAAATTTGTAAAGTGTATAGTCCTTTATAAATTGTGTAGGGTGACCAATATAATCAAACCATCATATAAAAACTCGTTATATTTGAGATTGAAGGTAACAACCTGGTCATAGTTACATGAATACCAATTGTAGTTTATAATAGAAAGTATCTTTATAACATAGGAATGGTGATTCATATAAATAGAAAATTAAATAAATATAATTTTTTTAAAAATTAAACTCCTAAAATTATTTTCTTTATTATTTATCTTAGATTTGACCTGACCTGAGTAGGGAAGTCATGGTGTTTCATGACTCTAAGATAAACTAGACATGACCTAAGTAGGTCAAACTTGATATGATATGCTTATTTGATAAACTCATTAAGGGTGTAAGTATTTTGAAACAAATCAACTACTATTGGGTTTTACTTAAATGAACATAGGTTGGAATGATGGGACCCTTGTAGGTCACCTTTATTTTGATATTACTTAGTGCATAACCCCATGGAGGTACACTCATTATACACAATAGTGGTTATTTAAAGTTTCAATAGCCACTTATATGATGTTACATAAAAATGTATAGTGACATATTACTGAAATAATTACCTTGAAATTATGGAGAAATTGTTCTTGAATTTTGGACCCTTTTTTATACAAGGCACCAGTTAGTTAAAATTCCAATGACAACTAAAAGGGGTTTTTTCCTTTATATCTTGGAATTGAAATTATATTTATCTAACACCAATTTTGATAACTTTATAGTAGAATAAATTGTTAAATTAAATTTATCTCATATAGTACCAACTTTATGGATTCTCTAATATAACTTTTCTATGTTTCCTTGGGGATTTAGTTAAATAAAGTACCAATTATAGTTTCTTTTCACAACTAGTAATTGTAATTTCTTGAATTGACATACATTAAATGTTTATAATAAATTTGAAATTATGTAACAACTTGAATAAATCATTAATGTGGTGTTCTTAGTTTTAAAACTTGAGTAAAGAAAGTTTAAATGTTTCTTTAACAGTTTCCTTAAACAAAAATGTTTATTTTTTCCATGGGTCTCAGTTGATCTACTCTTTTGTGGTGATCATAGAGGATATGATGATGAAACTACTGACTGTTTATTGTGTGACCTATTTAGAAGTTTGATGCTTGTGCCTTAGTAAAGATATAGAATTACTGAGGTAGTACACTAATATGTAAATTAGCATTTGTAATTCTTGTGCAGAGCATAGCCAAGAGGTGTCACTTGGGAGCCTTTTAACTCTTATAAGACTCTTAGTTTTAGAATTACACTTGGAAAAGGAAGGTGGTTATTTAGAAAGTTGATTCTTATTAAGGGTCTAATAAACATGTAATGATCTTGTAAAAAAAGGTAGACATTCTTAGGGAAGGGTCAAATAGTATTTTAAACATCTAAACCCTCTTCTCTTATGAAGGATATCATATTCCTACAATGTGTGGTACTATTGGGATTATAAAATAAAATAAAATTGGCATTCTTATTACGCTATTGTGATATTGAGGTAGTACACATTGATATACACATTACACATCATGTCATCGAAAGGTATGGAAACCCATATTTTTTTTTGTGGAATTGTTTTAATCCTTGAACTATTACACTATGTCCATGTGTTATTTATGGAGTATAATGACATAGACTTAGAGAGAAGTTTAAGTTATCTCAGTGCTGAGGGATGATGTTAAAAAAAGATTTGGTTTTATAGAACAACTAATTAGTTTATTTTTGTATTATATTCGTGACAATAATGTTGTGTGTGATCAAAACATAGGAAATCATGTTGTGTACATATATAGAAAATATGATCTATTGTGATTTTAAGTGGGGTTTTCCTCTACTTTTGAATTGGCATTTGAAAAAATCATTTTATCCACATATGTAAACCGTTTTTTATGGTTTATGGAGCATGTGTTGAGGGATGAGTTCCCATTATCATTAAATTAGGACTACTAAAATCCTAAGGTGGTGAGATTTTCATCAAGAATTTTTTGAAGTTTCCTTCCTTGTAGAGGGACTAAAACCATAAAAGACAATATTTGAATGGTCATCACTACTTCTGAAAGCTCATGAGACTAGAAGTTCTGGTTATCTATTCTTTGAAAGGATTCTTGAGATGAAACCCAGTTATGGTTTTGGATCGAGTATCTATGCTAGATTTATACTCATGTTTCTTGAGTAACCCAGAGAATTTAATGATTCTAATGCCTACTAGTTATTAAAGGGAATCACGGTAATGAAATGATTTGTTGTGTAAAAACCATTGGAAGGTAGATTTAGTTTTAATTGGACTATAGTTCCATACTCATATGATCATGGTTACCCTAGGGAGACTAAGGTTACATGATTGTGGTCTTAATTAACGAATCATCTATTAATCTAGAATTCCTTAATCTGAGTAACTTGAGTTTTATATAAGTCACTATTGGATGGATTAAGTGAGTCTTAATGGGAAATTATACCAAGGGATGGTTATAAGACTCTTGTATTATGTAGGATGATCGGGTAATTCTTTGGGGAGTAAGTCATAGTGGTTGGTAATGTATGATGTGTCAGTAGGTGAAAATGATCTCTTTTAAAAGATGCTGGCCAGTAGTGGTTCGACTATTCTTCTTATCAGTATTTAGATATGGTTGGTAGGAAACCATGATAGGGAATTAATTTTGGATATGACATGAGTGTGTTTGGTCTTATAGATAATCATTAATATCCTCTTAGTGTACTATTAGATTAGTTATGATCATTCCCCATATATTGACATCATCTAGGGTACACTAATAGAGCATCAACAATAAACTGAGATAAGGAATGAAATTAAATGCCTTTTTGGATTTATAAATAGGATCTAGGGTGTGGATATATAAGAGCAAGATTAAAGATAGAGGTGATATTTTTCTGTAGTGATACTATAATTACCATATAGAAAGGCCTTGAATGGACACATTCATACCATCTAATTGTTTGACACAGTCACTATAGGAGATGCCATTGTGGGGATTGGTTAGTGTTCTTGATACATGGAAATCCTAGCGAAGTACCAATGCATCACTTGTAAAATCCTGAGAATAGACTAACTTGGATGATCTCCATGGACTCCAGTATATTATTTCATCATTACCCCAAAATTTTGGACTGGGTCGGTTGATGCATATAGTGTATAATGATCCAAGGATGTTAGATCAAAATTACACCAATGATTGTGTTGTGGCATGATGACGATTTAGAGAAAAAGAGGGTTCATCTAGGGTAAATCACCAAAATTTTGTTACAAACATTAGTGAACATACTAAAAATGACTTTAGTGGATATTGGAATAAAGACATTGGAATCAGGTTTTTAGAATGTGTTTGTAGTTAAAGAAAATGCTTTTTAGAATACTCATTCAGAGGCTGTTCGACTTTTATTTTGTGGTTATTTGAATGTGGTTAAGAGGAAATGAATTAAATATATCGAAGGAGGATATAACTGTAGTGTAAGATTATGCTAGGTAATTTTTGAATCATTTTAGGATAATTATTATGATGCTAATTCTTCTTTCTAAATGGTAATTCTGAAGGTGGAAGTGTTATTGATCTGAATTTGATTATGAAAACTAATACCAATGGTGGGAATCACTATTGGATAGTTTATCGAAGATATGATGACATTATTGTGTCTCAGGTTATACTGGATCAGGTAAGAACCATCCAATTATGATATTTTTCTTGAGTTTCAGTGGCTTAAGTACCATGTGTTTAAAATAGTGCTTGTAGGTGCGTTGGGAATAGGAACACAACATGAATGTCTAATATGGAATTCAAAACCCATGTAGGTTGGGAGATGTATTCATTGTTAACCAAGGATTCTCACACATAATAAGTTCCAAGGTGGGTATATTATAAGATCTCATATTTTAAACTGGTTGTAAATTTGAGAGGAAAGTTAAATATTCTTTTGGTGGATGTTCCAAAACGTGAACTGAGACTCAAGTTGGATTTATAAGAGATATAACTCTTTAATAATTTTTTACACGGGTATTAATGTTTTATAATTTTTTTAGGTGTTCAGATGAGTTTTGGGAGTGTTGGGCACTGAAAACATAGTTCAGGAGGAACAAAAAATGGATGCATGGTTTGTGAACCATTAATGCTAACCATGAACCCCAAACAGTATAGCCTATTTTGTATAGGGACACCATTTGATGAAACTGTGAACTAACCAGGAGAAACCATTTGACTTGCTGTGGGACTTTAGGGAAACCATGCATGGTGGGTGCATATCTTACATAACCGTGTGCAACAACCATGTGATCTAGGGGTGTGTTTGGTCTGTAACACCGCATGATTGGAGCACAGTTGGTAAAGTATGCAGTTTGGATGGGCTTTGGATAGAGGCACTGCATAGATGGAATACAATTTTCAAAACCATGCACCTCTTAAAATGGAAAAATGATCATTTTTTCTCAGGTTCTTAAAGAGTTTTAAACCCTTTTTCCAACCCCATTTTACTAATATCCTCCCCCATATTCTCCTTCCCTCCCGCTTTTATGGGTGGTTATCCTTAGTTATTGGCCTAAATCAGATGAATTCAGATGAGTTAGAATACTAGAGGTAAGTTTATTAGTCCTCTTACTTCTTTTATTAATTTATATTTTGATATTTAATGTTAAATGTTTCTGGGCACATTTTCCCCATTTTCATGTCATTCCTCAGATCTTACAATTTACCTCGTTATAGCTCAAATCAAAGACTTATATCAGATGATTGAAGCCTCCTAATAATAAGTTTGGTTTTCTATGTATTTAATCTTAATTTATGATCCTATTATAAGTTAAATCATTGTACCATGCACCATATTTTCTATGTGTTACCCTTAAAATTTGAAATTAATTATGTGGAACCCAATGCTATAAATTTAACAGTTATTGTGTATTTCATTTCCCTATTAGAGTTTCTTCACCTCAACTCGAACAACCCCATTGGTTGTATTAATTATATTAACATAGGAAAATGATTTATCTAGGAAATTTAATCTATATTTTGGGTGTTTTTCTGAATGATTTTATTACAATTCCCTCTTATAATTTTAATATCTTTCAATTGTGTCAGATTAAATCTAATGTGAGAGATATTTAAATTGAATATTGATGAGTTGGTATAAATACCACACCCCATTTTTAATAAAACCACAAATGAGGTGCACTATCTTATTTAATAAAAAGTAGAAATAAAATTATAACGACCCTTTCTTTACAAACATTTACATTTCATAACTTTTTCGGAATACTTAAAGGTTATAAAATAGATTCCCAAAGACCATTGTTGGTATAGTTCCTTTGGAAACATGGAAACATAAACAACTGTACATATGTGAGCTACAACATCTCCCACTAAGTTTTTCTTGACTTTAACCCTTCTTAAAAATATCAAACATAGTACATATAATCATAAAAGGGGGTAAAGGAAACATAAAAATGGTGATCTCAAATTCGCAGTAAGGGTAAACAAGGGATACATGTAAGCATAAACATGATTATAATGATATTAGAACATGATCCTGATAATATAAGGTCATACCAATCATATCTAAGATAATGGAAAAAATATTGGTAGTTCATAAGATAAGAATCATAATAAAAATAAATATCATAATCCATGAAATCATAACATATGAATAAGAAATGGAATTCTGGAAACACATAAGCATATATTGATTTCTATAGTAGACAAAACCTCGTTTACAAGACCATCTTAGTGTATGAATTCCTTTATGAAACCGGTTAACCCCCGATCCAGTCTCGTATTACTAAATTGAGTGACCCTCTTTCCATCCCTCTATTATTGAACTATGTATCCCTCATTCCAACCCTATATTACTAAACTAAGTTACCATCATTATATCCCTATTTAATCACATGAGATATAAATCGTTACCTAATGTATTACAGGGAGATATTGGTCCCACCCGTCACATAATGTCATCATATATACATATGCCACAAGATCATAAATAATCATACCATAACCCATGAAATTAAATGGATATCATAAACATGTAAACATATCATAAACTGTGTAAAGAGATAGGTTTCATAATCATTTCATCATAAACTATTAAAATAAGAGGTTTCCAAAATCATATAACCTGTGTTAGAGAAACAAGCTTCATAAACATCATTCCATCAAAATATAACACATTTAGAGAAAGAATATGAATGGAAATATTGAATAATTTCCCCATAAAGAATCAGTAACACCAATAGATTTCATCTTAGATGGAAAATAATTTTGAAATATTCTCTTTAAATGTTCCTTGAGGAAAATATCTTTTCTTGTCTAAAAAGGGTTTTTAAAACATAAAACACTTTGAAAGTCATTTTCTTAGAAAATACCTTGAAACTTATGAAATAATTTTGAAAAAACATTTAATTGAAAACTAATAAAATAAGCTTATAAACATTTTAAAAAACTTTTTATTTAAAAAAACTATGAAAACAAATAAAAAGAGCTTGAAAACGTTTTGAAAACCATTGTACTTGAAAAATTATAAAATAAGAATGAAAAAAATTTAATACCATTTTTCCTGAAAACATATAAAAGAATATTGAATAAATTTTGAAAACGGTTTCTTTGAAAAAACTCTTAAAACATATAAAGAGATCTTAAAAACGTTTTGGAACCCATTTTTCAGGAAAATACATTGAAAAATTATGAATATATCTTGAAAACATTTTGAAAACCATTTCATTGAAAATAATTTGAAAAACTATAAGTGGATCTTGAAAATGTTTTGAAATTTTTTTCTTGAAAATACTTTGAAAACATATAAATATAGCTTTAAAACATTTTGAAAACCATTTTTCATGAAAAATAATTTAAATTTTTTTCTTAAATATGAACCTATTGAAAATGAAAATTAATCTTTAAAGGTGTGACATTGGTTAAATCTGTACATGTTGTACGAGGTTAAAAGAACATTCCTTTTACAAAGTAAAAAAAGATAGAAAAATTCCTTATTTGGAAAGAAAGAAGAATATTCCCTTATATAGAATGGTAAAATAAAAAAGGGTAAAAATTTATTTTAAATCTTATAGGATAATGGTATAATATTCTTGGAATCCCTTTTTAGAAAACCAAGATTTTCGACTGAAGAAAGGTAAAGTCGTTCTTCCCAAAAAACACTTTCTTAACAATATTATGTACCAAAGAGTATGATATGGAACCAATACAATAGTATATCAAGAAATAATTTATGATATCTAAAATAATTAATATTCATGAGATATGTATCATAATATATCATTAAGTGAATCATAAACATAAACAATCTCAAAAAGTGATGAGATTATCTAACAAAATGCTTATAACTCAGTAACTTGGGATCATACTCTCCATGTAAAAAAAGAAATTAACTGAAGCTAAAGATATAATAAAATGAAATATCTTCATGATATAATATGTAAAATGGAATTTTATACACCATGAATAATAGTTTAGGTGCTTAACAAAACATAAATCTCTAAGAAGGCAAATTGAGAAAAAACTGTTTTAGCAATTTTCTATCATTTGAAAGCTAAACCCCATAAAAGAAGGATCATAAAATGGGAATTATAATACCCAAAAATATAATTAAAAGATACATATAATAAAATCATGGTAATTACATGCACCACACAAAAGGAAAGAGTGGTGAACAAAGCTTGTATCTTATAGAAATTAGAAGTGAGATGAAATCCCCTTACCTTATGTCTTTACTCTCTCTGTAATCATAAAAGCTTCCTTTATAATAAATATAATTTTATTATACATGCTTTATTAAACCATATTTTTATAAATAATACCATATATGGTTTGGTTATTACCTTATATTACACTCTTGTAAACGATTCGATGTTAAAGTTTCACTTTGAGTAAAATTCATTTTTTTCTTCGCATGTGTCTTTATTTGTTATATCTTTGGTCCATATACTTATATGATGATTCTAGAATCTAAAATATGATATATGTTTCTGGTATATATAATATATTTTTACTATATTAATCTATATAATATAGGGGTATGAAATGGAATACACTATTCATGGAGACGGTAAGTTGTATGTACGCATGAACGTTGTTTCCGTTTTTATTGTCGTATTAAAATAAAGTATGTAATTGACATATATATATGTATATATATATCATTATTAAATTAGTATTAATATATCATATACAACATATAACTCTATTAAAAGCATCCTTAATACATTTCATGGGGTGTGTGAACGAATCACGTCGCTTCGAGGGGGCGGTAGTCCACACTTCCTCAAACGAGATTATTGTATTAACAAAAATATAAAGTAAAGAGAAGTGTGTTGTAAGACTTTGGAATTTTTCTACATATAATTCCAGATCTAGGCGCGAAGATGGTGTGCGATTCCGAGGCCTGGTGTGCCAGGAATAAATTTTATAAAAATATTAAGTGTTTTTATACTATGCACATGGCAGGGTTGTGTTTCCTCCTAAAAAGTAGCTCGGATCATAAATACTAGGGCACGGTTGTGTCCGGAGCGTGCCATTTACCCTAGGCGGGGTGTAAAAATTGCAGGCGCGGGCCTGCTGTGAGAGATTTCACCCAGGGGAAAATCGTCATTTTAAAATAATGACTTAGTGATTTTAATCACTGACGTTCTTTTCAAATAACTATTGAATAATTCCTCAGAATGGAAATATGATACTTCTATTGTGTTCGAAATGGGGAGTTTTTCCTAGGCACGATATAAAATGAGAGGGAATGGCAGTTTCAGATTCCATACTAAGCTGGTTCTTCTATAAATAGAAGAATAAGATTTTAGAGTTAAGTTTCTCCCTTCTCTATCCTTTCTCTCTTTCTCTCTGTCTCTCTAGTCATTCTTCGTCGTTCTTCGTTGGATCAAGGAGAGATCTCCACCGGAACTTTGGTGTATCGAAGTAGGAGCATCATGGACGTGCCGCCAATGACCTACGACCAGATCAAGGATGGATTTATGTTTACTTTTTTTCACCTTTGTCAATTGCTTGAGTTTTGAAAAATTTCAACATTTAAATTATATAATTATAACCTTTGGGCGATGGCTGAACGAACACGGCCAACGCCCGATCCCCGTTTGTAATTCTCGTTCTTGGGCGTTCTTCGTCTCAAATTTCAGATGCGCCAAATCTTGTCGGATCGACGATCGGGGGAAGGCACTGTGAAGGACTCTCCACGAGAATTCTGAATCTTCATTAGGTTTTAAAATTGGGCCACTGGAGCGATGGTGGAGGCGGTCGGATGCACCGGATCCGGAACGGGTGAAGGCTGGAGTTCGGGGTGGCGCGACATGGCGGCGTCCGACAGAGGAGCCGCACAGGGAGAGGTGAAGCTCGGAGGGCCCAGTCCGGTGCGGCGGTGTTGGGTGTGGCCGACAAGGATGGGGTGCAGTCGGAGGAGCCGAACAGGTCGGGCGGAGCCGGCGGCGGAGCGCGGGGCATCAGTGGAGGCTGCAGAGCGTGGGGCTTCAAGTGGGATAGGGCAGCCCAGGTATCTACGAAACGGGGTGCTACGGCATAGGCAGCCAGTGTGCGGCGAAGCGCTTAGTCGGGTGTTGGAGGTAGCGGTCCTTGGCCAGTTGCAGTCGGGGTAGAGCACCCGAGGTGCTGACCTCGGGTGTGTTGCGGCGTGGACCAGGACCTGCAAACATTGGGTCCTACTGGGCGACACGGAGGAGATCGGCCATTGGCTGGTCTTCTTTGGAGAACCAGACCCGAGACGGGTCCGGTGTGGCTGGAGCGGGCTACGGCTAGTAGGCCATGGCGAGTCAGGTTGGACCCGCGGTTGGGTCGTGCGCCAGCCGGGGTGAACCGGCCAGGTTGGGCCCCTTGCGATCAATGGACCGTATCTCTTAAACGGCGTGTCCGTTTGACACTTTATCTTTGGTTGCAGGTCTGTCTCTTCCAGACAAACCTTTTAAGTTGGGTTTTGGGGTTTTTGAGTTTTTCTCCCAAAGGCAGGTGACCCGGAATGCCTTAATTTTATAATGTTAAATTGTTATTAAAGTTGTGACAGATGTGATTCGTGAGCCGGACGTCCGATTGACGCGCTATCAGAGGCGTGTGGCCCTAGAGTTGTGACGGACCTTCCAATGTTGGTTTGAACACTTTGAGGTTCGGTTTTTTGTCTTGGTGGCACGAAACGCTTAATATGAAAAATTAATTAATTAATTAATTATTCTTGTGTCGGACCTAACTTCTGTTTGGGATGTCCAATTGATGCGCTGTCTGCGGCTGCGTGACCCCAGTCCTCGTGTAGACTTTTTGAGATGCTTTCCAGAGCATTCAGGTTAAAGACAAGGTGCGGTCCCCACATGTCCTGGTTCACACGTTTTAGGGTGAAACACCACTTTTTCACCCAACATCCGTTTGGGGTGTTTGAGCACTCGTTTCTGAGTTTTCTTCTGAGGGGATTGCAACAACACAATTTACCCGCCTAAATTCGGGCCTGAGGTGTGTTCGCCAAGAGCTGGCTTTCAGTCGTATGCTTCATTTTTACGACTTATGTTTCATAAGTCTGTTTAGGGAAAATGAATAGCCTACACCATGTGGTTATCTAAAAGGAATGCAGTGGTATGATCGGTGTGATGTGTTTTGGTTTCAAGGTATGGGCCCCACAGGGCCCTGCTTGTATAACATGGGGAGTTGCAACTTCTGAATCCAAAGTCCGTTTTAGGTTCCGTCAGTAGCATTGTGACCCTAAAATCAAGATGAAGTTTACCTGGGTGGTTTTAGGCATTGAAGCTGGAGTTGAGGCCTGGGCCTCACAGTCCGTCTTTTATAATGTGTGCAACATATTGCGACTTTTTCATCAAGCGTCCATTTGGGGTGTATGAATAGCCATTTTGGCGTGTTTTTATGAGATAATTGTGATGGCGCAGATCGCCCAACCTTTTTCGGGAATGAGGTGTGCGCCCCATGAGGCGTCTTATGATCTTAGAGCGGTGTTGAAAAACATTATCATCAGGAGTCTATTTCCAGTGATTAAGTAGTCTATCTCGTGTGTTTTTCCTTGAGGATTACAATGGTGTAATCTTTTTGGGCATGTGGAGCCTCTTTAGAGATCACATTAAATGTGGAAACATGAAAGGGCGTTGGTCAGAGGTTCCTTTGACGCACTTCGAACCTACGCATGGTGGCGGTGCTAGGGACACCCAGAAATGGCAAGGACAGTGTGGAGTTGTCGGACCTTAGGATTTACCCTCCAGCTGGGATGCACAGTGGGTTACCTGTTCACCGTAGGGTTTACCCTCTAGCTGGGATGAGCAGTGGGTTACCTGTTGACTTTAGGGTTTACCCTCCAGCAGGGCAGGGCAGTGGGTTACCTGTTGACCTCTTTAGGGTTTACCCTCCAGCGGGGCTGGGCAGTGGGTTACTCGTTGTCCTCTTAGGGTTTACCCTTCAGTAAGGCTGGGTAGTGGGTTACCCGACGACCACTTGTTGTTTACCCTCGAGTGGGGTTGGGCATTGGGTTACCTGATGACTTCTTTCAGACTCAACCATTTTCTATGAGGCTAGTCAGTGACTTATCTCCGTGATTACCAAAGCGGTACCCTTGGTTGTACGGTTCAACAATGAGGTAGATTTGGTGTGTGGGACTATTGGGCATCAGTGATGGATATCCTTTGAAATATTGGTGACTTTCCTTGGGCTGAGATTAGGTATAGATATCCCCTTACACAATCATTCAGGTTTCTTGTTGAGCATATATATATACACCCTACTTTTGTTCCCACTCCTTGGGATCAGTTACTCTCTTTCTAGGATGGGCGAAGACGCGCGGGGTATGCCACGTGCTTTCCTTGTCTGGATCCTCTTGGTTGGATGAGCTTCATTCCTTTCTCTTGTCGGGTTTAGATGCTCTCTCTCTCTTTTGTACTCTTACACTATTCTTGTTATGTCTACTGCTCACTATTTATTATCTCCTTTGTTTCTCCCTCAAGCTTTCAGGCTATCCAACTGAGTATCTTTATACTCACCCCTACTTGGGATTTGCCCACACATGTTGTGCCCTTATAGATGACAGATAGGTCTATCGAGACTACGGAAGAGTGTAGAGGACACAAGAGTTTGGGCTGCGTTCAGGGGTCGTAGGAGGATTTCCGGGTGTGAGACTGACCAGCTATTTACATTCATTTACCTGTTTCTAGGTTGCGGAACCTTCCTAGTTGGGCACATGTTTTTTCCTTTTACTGTTCATTTTACTTGTCAGTCTACTTTTTAGCACATTACTTGTATTGGTTTGAGTTCTATGCATCTATGTTGGTTTCCCTTTTATAGTAGTGTTGTGTCTTGCTTTCTTTTCTTTGAACTTTTGCATTGAGTTAGCTGTGTGTGTGTACAGTTTCTTAGGCAAAGGCCTCCCCTAGTTTTTTGAGCCTTCAGAGCTAGTCTCCATCCCCATTACTATGGAGGCGGGCTTGGGGTAGTTGCGACTCGAGCCCCAGTACAGGTCGGGTCGTGACAAAGTGGTATCAGAGGTGGTTCATTCCTTGGGGTATTGTTCGGACGTCCCTAAAAATGAATTTGTTGATTTTTGGGGAAATAGTGTCAATGTGTCTAGAGAGAAGCCCTCAGGCTAGGGAGTCCAGTGGTGGTGTGGCAACCAATGTATCCATTCACCAGGATCCTGATAACCCACCTGTCAACTCGGAAAACTGAGACACTTGTTGCAGGGAATTTGGTTCATGCATCATAATGGATTGAGTCTTTGATTTTCCTTCTTAAGTCATCTCCCCATCGTTGTTGGTATATATTTTCTCATTTGACCATAATACTCCTTGATCGGATTCAGGATGTCTCTGTGACGGTAGCCAGCCATGACACTAGCTCTGGTTTGTGATGACAACTCTGTGAGCGACGAGGACATAGTTCAAGATTCATCATACAATTACCCTTTCTCTAGGAGGACATGCAGTAGCACCTCTCCCTGCGGAGTAGAAGATATAACTGGTAGTGAAGTTCAATTAAGAGCATAGGATGAGCGCGCTATGTGAGTTCCAGCATCAGAGATCGCTGAGGTTCCACGGTGAGCCATGCCCTCAGACAAGTGAAGGGTTGGCTAGAGTCGGTGGTCTGCCTCTTCAGGCTTGTTCGGACACAGGCAGGTTGATGGTGGCTTTGTTAGCCATTCTTTTTCCACCATATAGTTTTTCATAGTAGATCCAGGGTTACTCAGATGCATGATTAGTTGGTACTCTCGTGGGATGACTTCTAGCAACTGTTTCGTGAGGGGTACTACCCCTCCTTCTTACACTTTTTACTATTTCAGGAGTTGTTGGAGCTTCAGTGGGGAGTTATGGCAGTGGATGAGTACGCTACTAGGTTCATAGACCATACTCTGTACTCTTTGGACATGTTCCATGACAGAAACTTCTAAGCACAAAATTTTGTGCGAGGTCACGTGGCGTGAGACTACTCGACCAAATGTGTTGAGTATTCCAGATATATGGTTGATGCACCTCCATGACAGAGGTAGTGTCGTGATCAAAGAACCCTCAGGTGAGGACAGGGTGGTTCCCAGGGAGACAGTGTTGGTAGAAAAGTGGGAAGAACTGTTGTTGGCGGATGATGTTTCGTGGTCCTTCCACCACCACTAGGCGGCCCAGGCCAGGCTTAGGGAGCTAACGGACAGGGCCGCGGGTGGTTGTGTGCTATGGATGTCTACAATCATGCAACGCATGAGACTATTAGAGGTATGCTATGTATCTTTTTCTAATTTTCTCAGGTGAACTTTTTAGACACTGCGTGAGTTACTCTTTTCATCTAACTTCTTGTTCGAGGGGTTACTGAGGGTGACTCAGGGCGTCGGTGTAACCTTGTGTTGGTGTCGTCCGACGTAGCTCTGAATGCCGGGGAAAGAGGGGTTCTTCCCCCATTGAGATGTAATTTTGTTATGAGATCAAAACCATGAGGGAGAGTTAGTACCACCCAAAGCGGATAGTACTGAGGTGCGGTGGATCAGTCCCTCTGACATGTGCATTCATGGCGGGGTTGTGTGGTGGAGTGTCAGAGTAGGTTCTGGGTTGTCCAGTGGGACTTTTCTGCTTGACCTTCCTTTGCTTGAGGTTCCACTAGTGGGTTTGGCAAAGTGCCTATTTTGGGGATTAATCTCCTTCCAAGAGGGGAAAAGACATGTGAGTTATTCCATGTGATTTCCAAGTCTAGCCTCTGGCGGTTGGATGAGTTTTCTCTCCTGCCCTATTCGTCGGTACATTGAATGCTCAATGTCAATATTGATACCATTATCAAGTACATGTCTAGGTGATGGAAACCATATAAATAGAACTAAGCATTTCACTAAGTGGTGATGGTGGTGGTAACCTTTTCCCTGAGAATGTGGAGACACTATCTTCTAGGAGAGCGCTTTGTGGTTTGGTCAGACCACCAGTTTCCCTGGTGCGTCCTCACCCGAAGAGACTTGAACCTGAGAAGACGGTGCTGGTTGAAATTTTTGTAGGACTATGACTTCGAGGTATTCTATGTTCTGGGAAAATGGCAGTGTTATAGCAGGATCCTTTAGCAGAAAGTCCCAGAATTTCCAGGCGTGAGAAGTTTCATAGTAGTTAGCTTCCCTATGGCTGACCTTGGGGGAGTAGGAGGGTAAAACATTCCTGTAGTCGAGGGTGTTGACTCCTTCTCTCTTTGAGCATGTGAGAGAGTCGCAGCTGGAGGATGTCGACAGTAAGGTACTGCGTGATCAGATATCCACGGGCGACGCAGCCGATGGTTATTCTGAAAGAGGGAATCAAAAGACCATTTTCCATGAACAAATTCTGATTTCAGTCATGACGTAGAAATTAGAGACCTGGTTTTTACCCTGTAAGACTTTATAATTTTTTTACATATAATTCCAGATCTAGGCACAAAGATGGCATGTGATTATGAGGCTTGGTGTTCCCAGAATAAATTTTATAAAAATATTAAGTGTTTTTATACTATGCATGTGGCGGGGCTGTGTCTCCTCCTAAACGGTAGCTCGGATCGGAAATCCGAGGACACGGTTGTGTCCGCAGCATACCGTGTTCCCTAAGCGGGCAGTAAAAGCTGTGGGCATGGGCCTGTTATGAGAGATTTCACCTAGGGGGAAAATCGTCATTTTAAAATAACGACTTAGTGATTTTTATCACTGACATTATTTTCGAATAAATTTCGAATGAAACCTCAAAATGGAAATCTGAGACTTCCTTTGAGTTCAAAATGGGGCGTTTTTTCTGGCATGATATAAAATGAGAGGGCACGACAGTTTCAGATTTTGCACTAAGAGGATTCTTCTATAAATAGAAGAAAATGAGTTTAGAGTTAGGGTTCTCTCTTCTCTCTCCTCTCTCTCTCTCTCTCTAGCCATTCTTTACCATTCTTCATCGGATAGAGGAGAGATCTCTGCCGGAACCTTGGAAGATCGAAGAAGGAGCATCGTAGACGCGTCACCAGCAACGAACGACTAGATCTTGGTAGGATTTCTGTTTAATTTTTTGCACCTCTGTCAATTTCTCGAGTTTTTTCCAATTTCATCGTTTAAATTCTATAATTCTAACCTTGGGGCGATGGTCGAACAAACACGGCCAATGCCCGATCCCCGTTTTTAATTCTCGTTCTCGGGCGTTCATCGTCCCAATTTTCGGACGCGACAAATATTGTCGAATCGACAATTGGGGGAAAGCGTAGTGAAGGCCTTTCCCCAAAGACTCAGATTCTTACTTTGGTTTTGAAATTGGGACAGTGGAGCGGTGGCGGCGTTGGTCGGAAGCCCCAGCTTCGGCAAGGGCGGAGGCCGAAGTTTGAGGTGGCAAGGCATGGCGACGTACGGAGGAGGAGCCGAGCAGGGCGAGGCAGAGCTCGGAGGGGCCGGTCTAGTGTGGAGGTGTTGGTTGTGGCCGGTGCGGATGGGGTGTGGCCGGAGGAGCTGAGCAGATCAGGTGAGGGTGACTGTGCCGAAGGCGGACCACAGGGCTTCAGCGGAGGAGGCAGAGTGCGGGGCTTCGAGTGGGATGAGGCAGCCTGGGCGGCTGTGGCACGGGAAGGTGGCGCGCGGTGGTGCCCTCAGCTGGTAGCCGGAGGCAGCGGGCCTCGGTCGGTCATGGTCGGGGCAGAGCACCCGAGGCGTTGACCTCGGGTGCGGTGCAGCATGGACAAGGATCGCAAACAGCGGGTCCTACTGGGTGACACATAAAATACTGGCCTTTGGCCAGTCTGCTTTTCAGAATAGGACATGAGGTGGGTCCGGTGTGTCTAGAGCAGGCCACGGCCAGTGGGCCATGGCGAGTCAGGACAAACCCGTGGCTGGGCTGCGGGCCGACGGTTTGGACCGGGCCAGCCAGGGTGAACCGGCCCGGTTGGGCCCCTTGGAATCATGAGATCGTCTCTCTTAAATGGCGCATATTTTTGACGCGCCCTCAATGGTTGTGGGTCCGTATCTTCGAGATGGACCTTTTAAGTTGGGTTTTGGGGGTTTTGAGTTCTTTGCCCGAAGGCGGGTGCCCCGGAACACCATAATTTAATAATATTAAATTGTTATTAATGTTGCGACGGACATGGTTCGTGAGACGGACATAAGTTTGATGTGCCGTCAGAGGTGTTGTGGCCCTGGATTTGTGACGGGCCTTCCAAAGTTGGTTCAGACCCTTTGCGGTTTGATTTCATTGCTCAGTGGCACGAATTCTTAATGCGATTAATTAATTAATTAATTAATTAATTAATTATTCTTGTGTCGGACCTAACTCTTGTTTGGGATGTCTGATTGATGCACTGTCAGTGGTAGTGTGACCCCAGTCCTCATGCGAACTTTTTGAGATGCTTTCCAGAACATTTGGGTTAGAGATAAGGTGTGAGCCCCATAGGGACTAGTTCAAACGTTTTACGGTGAAATGCCACTTTTTCTCCCAACATCTATTTGGGGTGTTTGAACACTCATTTCTGAGTGTTCTTCTAATGGAATTGCAACGGCGCAATCCGCCCGCCAAAATTCGGTCCCGAGGCGTGGGCCCCACGAGGATGCTTTTGGTCGTATGCTGTATTTTTATGACTTATGTTTCATATGTCCGTTCAGGGAAAATGAATATCCTACTCCGGATGGTTATCTGAAAGGAACGCAATGGTAAAATTTGAGTGACGTGTTTCGAGTTCGAGGTGTGGGGCCCACAGGGCCCCGTTTGTATAACATGGGGAGTTGTAGCTTCTGCATCCGAAGTCCATTTTAGGCGCCGTCATCGGCGTTGTGACCCTAACATTGAGAAAAAGTTAACCTGGGTGGTTTCAGTCGTTGAAGCTAGAGTTGAGGCGTGGGCCCCAAAGGGCGTCTTTTAAGCTGTGTACAGCGTACTGTGACTTTTTCATCAGGCATCTGTTTGGGCCGTATGAATAGTTGTTTTGGCGTGTTTTTTTTTGAGATCATCGTGACGACGTAGATTGCCTGACCTTTTTCGGGACTGAGGTGTAGGACCCACGAGGTGTTGTATGAGCTTAGAGCGGTGTTGAATAACTTTATCACCGGGAATACGTTTCCAGCGATTAAGTAGTCTATCTCACGTGTTTTTTCGCAAGGATTGCAATGGTGTAATTTGTTTGGGTGTGTGGAGCCTCTTTTGAGATGTCATTAAATGTGGAATCATGAAAGGATGTTGGTATGAGGTTCCTTTGACACACTCTAAACATACGCACGATGGCGGCGCTAGTGAAACCCAGTGATGGCACCGACTGTGCAGAGTTATCGGACCTTAGGGTTTACCCTCCAGCTGGGCTATGCAGTGGGTTACCTGTTCACCTTAGGGTTTACCTCCAGCTGGGTTGGGCAGTGGGTTACCCATTGACTTTAGGGTTTTCCCTCTAACAGGGCTGGGCAGTGGGTTACCCATTGACCTCTTTAGGGTTTACCCTCCAGCGGGGCTGGGTAGTGGGTACCCGTTGACCTCTTAGGGTATACCCTCTAGAGGGGCTGGGCAGTGGGTTACCCAATGACCTCTTGTTGTTTACCCTCCAGCACGGTTGGGCAGTGAGTTACCCGATGACTTCTTTCAGACTCAGCCCTTTTCTATGAGGCTAGTCAGTGACTTTTCTCAGTGATTACCACAGTGGGACCCCTGGTTGTAAGATTTAGTGATGAGGCAGCTTTGGTTTGTGGGACTATTGCGCATTAGTGATGGATATCCTTTGAACTGTTGGCGGCTTTCCTTTAGCTAAGCTTGGAGATAGAGATACCCTTACACACTTGTTTGGGATTCTTGTTGAGCATATATATATATACCCTACTTTTGTTCCCACTCCTTGGGATCAGTTACTCTCCTTCTAGGAAGGGTGAAGACGCACGGGGTATGCCACGTGTTTCTGTGTCTAGCTCTTCTTGGTTGGACTAGCCTTCTTCCTTTCTCTTTTCCGGTTGAGCTTCTCTCTCTCTTTTGTACTCTTACACTGTTCTTGTTCTGTCTACTGCTCACTGTTTTAGTATCTCCTTTGTTTCTCCCTCGAGATTTCGGGACATCCTACAGAGTATATTTATACTCACCCCTTCATGGTCTTTTCCCGCACTTGGTGTGCCCTTGTATATGACGGACAGGTCAATCAAGAATATAGAGGAGCATAGAGGACAAAGGAGCTTGGGCTGCGTTTAGTGGGCATAGGAGGATTTCCTGGTGTGAGACTCACCGGCAGTTTAATTTCATTTACCTGTTGTCGGGTTGGGGCACCTATCAAGTCGGTTGCATGTTTTTCCCTTTTACTATTCAATTTACTTTTCAGTCTACTTTTCAACACTTTACTTGTACTAGTTAGAGGTCGATGCATGTATGTTGGTTTCCCTTTTGTAGCAGTGTTGTGTCTTTCTTTTTTTTCTCTGCACTTTTTCATTGAGTTTGCTATGTGTGTTTGTACAGTTTCTTAGGCAAAGGCCTCCCCAAGTCTGTTGTCTCTTCGGCGCTAGTCACTAGCCCCTGTCCTATGGAGGCAGGCTTGGGGTAGTTGCAGCTTGAGCCCCAGTACGGGTCAGGTCGTGACAGTAGAGGTAGTGACATTTTATAGGGAAGTAAAATGACTCACTTAGAATTTTTAGAAACAAGTTAGGTGTGCACATTTTAAAACATAAAAAAGTCACACCAAACCAATAAAACTCAAAAATAGAAGGTTTATAGACAAAATAATGATATCCAATGAGTATTTGACAACTTTTTAGGTCAATTTGGCCCTTAATTTTATGTTTTAGTCCCTAATTATGCTTAATTTGTCATTAACTTGACACGAAATATCCCCCCAGGATCATTCTGTGACTACCCCAAGCCCGCTTCTCATAGAAAAGGGGATAGAGATAAGTGCCATGTATAAATATCTCACAAGTGGGAGGCATTTTCCCAAGTACCATATGCACACACCCATCTCCACAAAAAAGATGAAACCGAAAACACTAAGTAAACATGGATGGAAACCACTAAGAAAACCCACTCATATTAAGGTACAAAACTGAAATAAAAAGGGGTCAAAATACAAGCCCAAATGAAATAGAAAAGTGAAAGCACCCAGATCTCATCTGCATAAAACCATACGTGAATGGAATGTAAAGTAAGTTGTATGAATGTCACAGAAGCGTACCACATCCATCAGGTCAATCTAAAACACCACCTGTTTTCTGCCCACCTAGGACTCTATCAAAGTATCGATCATATTCATAAGACACGACATGTACGGGAAAATACCATCCAAGGGTGTCTAAAACAATACAGAGTAGGAAACCTAAACCAAAAATTAATTACACCAAGTAAACCAAAAGGGGTCACATGAAGTATACCACATAGAACAGTACTAAGAAATACACCAATTAGACTACCAATGAGGCATATGAAGTGTAGCCTCTAAGGGGTACAGTCAAGAGACACACTAGAGTCATCTCACACAAAGTATAGATATATAGTATGTAAAGAAAATCTTCATATGAATCTACAGTACCTTCATGAAGTAACTCATGGAGAGTTAGTAACACATAGAGTGTAGGTATAACACGGAGTGTCAGTAACACATGGAGTGTAGGAAACACATGGATTGTAGGTAACACACTGAGTGTAGATAACACACAGAGTGTGGGTAACACACTTAGTGTAGGTGACAAATGAAGTTTCTTCAAAGACTAAAGGTACCTCACCCTAGTAGGATAGGGGAAGACCGACTCAGTATTGGTAAGGAAAAATGTCTAGATAAGACCCATAGTCTAGGTAATAACAAGGATTCTAGGTCACATCTAGCCACATGATTTTGTCCTTAGCATGCTCGTTTCGTGAGCTCCTCCTCCTCAATCCAATATATCGTACACCAACTTCCACAAAAAATAACTTAGTGTATTTTAAAAGAGCCTCTTCTTCACAAGGGTCCAAATGAAAAAAATGGATCATCAAACGGACACATAGTTTAAGAGTTATCTAATTTAATGTGAAAAAGGGGGCTGGTTAAGTCTGGGTCCAATTAGACCCGATCGGAAAGACCCGATCCAACTCATATCCCACTGGGTCGACCTAGCCCACTGTCATTATAGCCCAATAGCTCCAGCCCGACTCACTTGAATTGGCCATTTCATCCACCTGGATGTGCCACATTTTGTGTTCTCTCCTTATCAATGTGGGGCGGCCACTGCCTTTGACCCGGTGGTCCACTGTGTGACTACCCCACTTCCATTTCCATAGGGTTATGCCACTGCAGTCCAAATAGATCGTGGACCCTCAGTTTCATGAAGTGGCCTCCTATAGCATCCACCGAGGCCCACTATCGGTCTCCTATCGACGGCCCGTATACACCGTTGTGTCGTAGACGTGCTATGGGTTTAGCCCACCGAGTGGTCGTTCCACCACACGCCACCACTAGCATCGTCGCATGCCACCACCACTGACTCCCTCATATTTGGGATGCCACAGATGTAGTGTTGGTTCGTTCTTTAAACTAAAAGGTGTCACACAATCCTTGGGTCGTAAACTCGTCTAATATGGGCTTCAAAATGTCATATTATCTCTTTAGTGGTCAAGAAACGTTTAGAACCTCTCGAAATATTAACATCATGACCACATGGGTCTACCAACAAAAAATGTATGAATGATAGAAAAGAAAAAGTAGATGAACACCCCTTAAAAAGGATCTTGGACATTTTTATTGGCCTTGGTATATTCGGGTCAGTAGGATCACAAAATAACACGAGAAGAATAATCACCAAGATCTAATCCCATTAATTCCACATTTTTAACCATCCCATAAGAATGGATAAACTACGGATCAACCTATTAATGGGTTTTCCATGTTCATCATTAAACTTATGAATGAAGAAATAATTCTCTTAGACAATAAACCCGCTACCTGTATGTTTGGATATGTCATTGTAGAAGAACGAAGTTTCACCACCATCATTGGTCGATCCTCAATCCTCAGTTCGTGATCCGCAATCCTTCGGTGTTCGTCTTCTGCAAACAATATGGAATCAACAAACACTCATCCAATGTTCATAAGGAAGGATCTATAATTATAATCCTAAATTCCAGCCAAAGTTTAAAGGCATTTTTTGGCATTACTGTTTCTCTTTGAAACAGCTTCACCACACTATTTCATTTATGAATGGAAATAACTGATTTGTCGTTGTGTTGCAGCATTGCGTCATTGTCAAGAAATTATAAAAGAAAAATAAAATTAACATTTTTAGTCTATTATTATTATTCTTTAAAATGCCTAAAAAATATTTCTTGTGGTCGACCCATGCTAGTCAAATCTAGGTCTTTCATAAGAAAAATCTGCTACTCTGAACACAATGATGCCCTCAGATTTCATATCTCAACACTCATTTAGAAGTTACTAATACCGATAACAAGAAATATTTTTAATAAACTTAAAATTAATTCAATAAATTATTTTGGGTACCCCAAGCCTCAAAATCATTTTTTATCTTAGCTCCTGGTCCCAAAATAATCCCAAATAATTTAAAAAAATTACATGTGAAATTCAGGACATTACATAACTACTGCCATTAATTATAACCACATTTACTAATTATTTTGGTAAAAAATTGACATGATCTTATTAGACACTAAATATTAGACCAAATATAAATGTGTTTGTAGTATTGTTTAAATTAAAACCATAGAATAAAAAATATTAAGATTAGTACTAATTCTGTAAACGGGATGAAATAACTAGGTTTTATATTAGGAAAAAGTTCAAAATTTTGTTAATATTTTATATTCCTTTTCAATGTGAAATGGATTCTAATGAATTAAACTGTATTAATAGATGTAATATTAATCTAATGTGGCCTTAAAACATATTTATAATATCATTTATAATTAATAATTAATTATAAAAAAGGAAGTTTTAACTAAAAACTGTATTTATCGCTATTCATCAAAAATGAAGTTACTTAGAAAAATCCCAAAAATTCACCCTAGACTAATTTTGATGTTTTGAATTAAAAAATGAAGTTTATTTTATAAACTTAAGTTCATAAATCTTTATAAAGTTAATTTAATTATTATGATCAGTTTCATTCGAGAAAATGATGTTTTTAAACATAGAAGGACTTTACAAATAATCATATCTTCCATTATCAATATATTTTAATTATATAAAAAATTTATAAAAAATATTTGCAAAGTTTTTATTACCATTCCTATAACTATTTTTAATGGTTAGGTTATAATTATATCATTTAATTATAAATTTATATATGTATATATATATTTAATTCATAAAAACTTAGTGTTGTGTGCATCATATGCTAAGTCTGTATTGCTTATATTGAAAGCCAAGTTGGTATTTCATGTAGCACAATCCAAGTTGGTGTTAATTGTGAAATTAATGTTTTAATTTGTGTTTTAATATATATATATATATATAAATAACTATTTCCTGTGTCATGTGAAATGAAAAATATAGAAAAGAAAATTTAATTGAAAAAAATCACCAAATCTTTGGGTGTTACATTTTACCCCCCTTGAAATGATTTTTTCCATCGAAATTTGTCTACATTATCAAAGGATTAATACTTGAAAGTTTCATTCATAGAAAACCACAACATGAAAAGGATACTATGATGTGCCATAAAAAGGGAAATTTGGAACCATAATAGTTACCAAATGTAACATGTAACTGGGTTTCCACCTATGAGAACATAGGCTGGGTGTGGAGATTGGGCATAGAGGAAAAGCGGAAATATTTATAGGGAGTGATTGAGGTCATAAATAACAAACAAGTAAATGATCAAGTAAAAGATGAGGGTCTCAAAGTCATAAATTTGTGATGATTTAAAAGGACATTATCACAACAAAAATTAAGGTATTAGGACAACATTTTTTTATCACTTTCAGAATGTTGAGTAATT
The DNA here is from genome assembly GCA_963277665.1 of Viscum album. NCBI lineage: Eukaryota > Viridiplantae > Streptophyta > Magnoliopsida > Santalales > Viscaceae > Viscum > Viscum album. The sequence continues at coordinate 1,285,693,838 of OY728137.1, forward strand.
CATGATCAATGTATATAAAAAACTTCATTCTTGGGTTATAATTTGAAAAACGTATAACACAGCAATTTCCTCATAGAATGAATTTCTAGAAATAAACTTTGATGAATAGAGCAGTAAAATATGCTTTTAACAGATCTTAAGGCCCATAAAAGAAAAAAAATCTAACTATTTGTATCTTAAAAAAACAACATGCATTAACATATAAATATAAAAAGTAACACTAATAGTTCATCACACATATTTATTCATTAAAAATAAATATATATTAACTAGGAAATCACATAGGCTCGTGGTTTGTTTGAAACCCTTATCATCCTTCGGTCATGGGTTCAAGACCTGCGACCTCACAGGACTTGACTAGTTGTCACACAACATACATGATGTCCTTTTTAAAACCACACAAATATAATATATAATATGGATATCCTTGAAATAAGGTTAATCATTGATTATCCTTTTAACCAAGTAATTCAACACAAACTCAGTGCACAATGACTTCCTCTAAAGTTTAACTTAAACTTTTCATGAATAATTAACTTGTTAACCCTTCTCAATGATGAAAAAAATATAAAACATTATAAAGAGAGTCACAAAATTAGATTAAAATTGATTCCTATATATAAAAAAAGAAACACTTGGTTGTAACATTCCAAGCATGTGAATACCCTCATCATATATTCTATTAAAATATGGTAACAACTTGATTTACCATAAATCCTTTTGGAAAACATGCATGATTCCTCATTCCAAAGTTTATTGGGTCTATTCTTTGAATACGAAAATGTTGTAAACATAATTACTGGTAGCATAAACCACCTAAAAACAAGTCATTGCTTAGTTATAAGGTAATCAATTTTGTCCAATTTACTTATTCATATTCCATGAATCCTTATCTCTTCAACATTATCTTATCGTAAAGAACATATTTTGGGTTACCTTCCATTATAAAAAATATCACCAGATCATTAAATCACTTCACCAGTCCATAATGAAGTCTCAACATAAACTTGTAAATATAGAACGAAAAAATAATTAGAACAACCCTTGTAAATTTCATAATTAATAACTTTTGATCAAAATACATTAATACTTCAATTACTTCATCCTTAATATATTAAAAATAATAGCTATTTACTTTCACATTTCTTTTGTAGTCTCATAATCATCCGAAATGTAACCATTAACCATACCACGTTGCTAATTCTCTTTATGAACTTTCCTCTTGGGTCATTGGGTTGCATAATGACCATTTTCTCCACACATAAAACACTTAAACTTCGATGAAGACTTAGGGAGGCCAAATTTCCCATCCTTTTCATTAATAGAACTCTTAATTTTTCTGTTAGAGTCACTTGCATTGTGTCTTTCTTTTCCATATCCAAAACACCTTCTTGTTCATCTAAGACACTCGTATAGGTGATTCTTTCTAGATTAATGACATAAAGAATACCAAATATTCTTTCCTTTATGCCCCCTTTACCGAAAATCATAGATAACTTCTTCTTTATCTTCCGTGGTGAGTCTAAGAGTGGGTTAAGGTAAAAATTACTTATCATGTTCCATGAAAACTAATTAGGAATGATTAATATGTATTTTACTATAGTGATCATCCAACTTGACTACTCATTATAAGATCATTCATCACATGCTACATTAATCCGCTTCTTTTCGGTTCCTTCCATTGACTAAAACCAGAGGCATAGTTTCAGTATTACTTATGAAAGTAGAAAACCACATATTAAATAAAATAATTACTTATAAGATGTCTAAATCATGACACCTTCTATAATCTATGACACCTTAGGTTAATGCTAGGTTATTAATAACTAACTTATATCTAAATATTTCCCGATGGTTTGTGATGAGTTTGTGAATTCCCAAATCATATCCCTTGGGAGTGTCAAACCAGGTGTGCAACAATGACCTTTTTCATGTACCAGATTAACTCGAGTCAAGCCCAGAACATCTTATCAATGTTTTTTCCCCTATGTACATCTATTCTAAATCCACATCCACTTTTAGTATCCAGATAGTGATGTATTTCTTAGAAACCATTCACTATATCCTTTATCAAAATTATCAGACATTTTCCTAAATGTTAACTCATCATTATACTTATCCTTAGATACATACCTAGACATATACATATAAATATACCTAGGTATGTACCTAAAGTTTTCTCATCCTTATTTCCAAAGAATAACTATACATTTTCACTCATAGAAACTATAATTACAATCTCTTTAAAAATATTAACATTACATAAGTTTGGTAGAATACTTACAAATTATACAAACAGATGGTCAAATACCATAGTTGGTATACTAAATTTGAAAACATGGAATCATAAACACTTTTACATATATGAGCTACAACATCTCACAATATTTTCTTCATGACTAGAACCCTTCCAAGACCTATCAAATATAGTACTTATCATCATAACATTGTGAAAAGGACACATAAAAGGAGTGACCTCAAATACTCCATAAGTTAAAAAATAGAGAAATTTAAGAATAAGCATGAGTATAAGGCTATAGAAATGTGATCATGAAAATTGGAGATCATACACTACAAATCAATGATCATGGAACAAAGTTCGGTAGTTAATAAGACATGAATAATAATGAAAAAAAGAGTATAAACCACGAAAGAAAAAAATAAGAATAAGATATGGAATTGTGGAAACACATAAGAATATACTAATTCCCATAGTAGTCAAGGAATCACTACAAAGACAATATGAGTGGACAATGTCCTTTACTAAAACAGGTAACCCCTATTCCAGCACTGTATTACTGAACTAAATGACCCTCATTCCAGCCATGTATAACTAAAATTAGTAACCCCCATTCAAGCCCAATATTATGGAACCAAGTTACCCTTGTCTTAGTCTTATTTAATCACATATGATATATCTATTTACCCAATGCATTAGAGGGAGATATAGGTCTTACCTATCACAAAATGAAATCATACATGCATGTGCAAAAAGTTCATAAATAATCATACCATAATCCTTGAAGTGAAATGGGTATCATAAACATGTAAACATATCATAACATATGAAAATAGATAGGTTTTATAATAATTTCATCATAATTGAGGAAAGTAAGAAGCTTTCAAAATCATATAACCCATGAAAGAGAAAAGGGCTTCATAAACATCATTGCATCAAAACATAATCCATTTAATAAAATAATATAAATGAAAAAATTGAATAATTTTCCCATAACGACATGAGTAACACTAATAGATGTCATCTTACATGAAAAATAATTTTGTAATATCCTATAAAAACGTTTCTTGAAAAAAATATCTCTTCTTCTTCAAAAAATGTTTTAGTTCATAAAACCCTTTGAAAATCATTTTCTTAGAAAATACCTTGAATCTTATGAAATAATTTTAAAAAAACAAATTCCTATAAAACATATAAAATAATCTTCCAAACATTTTAAATACCTTTTTCTTTGAAAACAATTGAAAAACTAATAAAAATATCTTGAAAATGTTTTGAAAAGAATTGTACTGGAAAACTTATAATAGAAACATGAAGACATTTTGAAAACCATTTTTATTGAAAACTTATAAAAGAAGCTCGAAAACATTTTGAAAACCATTTCTTTGAAAATACTTTTAAAACTTATAAATAGAGCATTAAAACGTTTTGGAAACCATTTTTCTTGAAAATATATTGAAAACTTATAAATATATATTAAAAACATTTTGAAAACCATTTCCTTGAAAAAACATTGAAAAATATTAAATAGAGCTTAAAAACGTTTTGAAAACCATTATTCTTGAAAACTACATTTAAGAACATTTTCTTAAAGATGACCCTTTAAAAATTCAAAGGAATCTTAAAAGTAATGACAGTGGGTAAATCTTCACATGTCGTACGAGGCCAAAAAAACATTCCTTAAGCACAGTTAAAAAAGTTAGAAAAGTTCATTATTTGGAAAGAAATAATAATATTCCCTTGAATATATTTGTAAAATAAAAAATGATAAAAATTAATTTTAAATATTATATTATAATGGTATAATATTCTGGGAAACCCATTTTAGAAAACCTAGATTTTTGACTAAAGAAAGGTAAAGTCTGGCCTTCCTAAAAACAAGTTTTTAACTATATTATGTATCAAAGAGTAGAATATGGAAAAAGTACATGAGTATGTCATGAAATAATATATGTTAAGGAAACTAGTAAATATTCTTGATATATTTATCATAATATTTCATTAAGGGAAGAATATACATAAACAATTGCAGAAAGAGCTATGATTGTCTCAATGAACTCTAATAACTCAGTAACTTGGTATCATACTCTCCATGTAAAAAAAGAAATTAACTTAATTTTAATATTTAATTAAAATAATGAGATTCATGATCGAAAATTTAAAATTTAATTATATACACATTAAATAAGAGTTTAGGTTCATAACAGAACATGAATCTCAAAGAAGGCAAATTGAGACAACACCATTTTACCGATTTGGTATCTTTTGAAAGCTAAACCCCATGAAATAAGGATAATAAAATAGGAATGTGAATAAAAAAATTTAAGTACAAGATACATATAATAAAATATTATAAAGTATATACACTACATAAAAGGAAAGAGTGTAGAACAAAACTTGTATCTCACAGAAATTATAAGTGAGATGAAATCTTCTTACCTTGTGTCATGACTCTCTCCATACTCATACAGGCTTCCAGTATAATAAATAAAGGATTATTATAAAAATTTTATAGAACCATATACTTATAAAAAATACCATATATTTTTTTATTATGATGTTATATTACCCTCTTGTTAACAATCCCATGTTAATGTTTCATGTTGGGTAAAATTCACATTGTTCTTTGCATGTGTCTTAATTTGTTATATATTTGCTAATTTTAATTATATCATGATTGTAGAATGTAAACCATGATATATTTATATGTTATATTTATTATATGTGTATTATAATAATATATATAATAAAGTAGTATGAAATGTAATACAAAATCCATAGAGACGGTAAGCCATACGTACGCATGAACGTTGTTTCCGTCTTTATTGTCGTATTGAAATATAGTATGTAAATGAAATATATATATATATATATATATGTATATATATATGTATATATATAAAAATATTAATTTATCATTAATATATCATATAATTTCATTAAATTCATCCTTAATACTTTCCATTTGGCATGTGAAGGAATCAAATTTCTTTGAGGGGCGGCAATCCAAACATTCTCAAACGAGATTATCATACTAACACCAAATAGAAAGTAAAGAGATGTGTGTTTTAAAAGGAATATAGAAGCTTAAATACATAGTAAATATAATATATAACATATATAAACAACGTTTCCATCATAATGGACACCATGATTGGTGATAAATGAGAAATGAACAATCACCATTTTGTGAGGCAATAACTCACTATACACAGAAACAATATGTTTGACATCCATTAGATGGAGGTGTATGTAATTTTAGGTCAAAAAAATTGCATAAAATTATCCTTGTACTTTTATTATACTTTTATTTCCACAAAATAGTGTAATAAAGAGATTTTAGGGGGTCGAGAAAGAAAATAAAGGAATGGAGCTTGAGAGACGATGTTGCCTCTAAATTGGGTAACTCCTTTTGGTCTCTGCCAAAGAATACCTTGAAAAGATTTATTTCCTAAGGTAGGTTCAAGGTATAAGGAATTATTATTTTAGGGTACATTGGAAAATCTTGGAAGAACTTAAAATGTTTTAGAGGGGTGAGGAATGGGTAGAGGTGGTTGCCTCTTAAAGGGAAGGAAAATGACTCACTTGGAATATTTAGAAACAAGTAAGGTGTGCCCATGTTAATAGCTAAAAAAGTCTTAAAAAACGAAAAAACACTTAATAATTAAAGGTTTATGGAATAAATATGGACATAAAATGGGGTTTGGACCATTTTCAATGTCATTTGGGAACTTACTTTTATGATTTATTCCCTAATTAAGCTAATTTTGGCCTTAACTACTGTGATTAATTTTAATCACTTTTACAAATAATTTTGGTCAAAAATTAATATGGTCTTATTAGACTATAAATATAATACTGAATACAATGTTTTATGTAGTATATTTAAAATTAAAATCATAGAATCTTCAAAATTAAGATTAGTGTCAATCCCGCAGACGGAATGTAATAATGGTGTTTTAATGTAGGAAAAAGTTCAAAAGTTAAGATTTTATATTCAGTTTCAAAGTCAAATTGATTATAATGAATTAAATTGTATGTGTATGTGTAATATTTATCCAATTTGACATTAAAAATTATTTTTAATATCATTTATCATTAACAATAATTCAGAGAAAAAGGCATTTTTTAACTAAAAGAAGTATTTTGCACTATTCATCAAAAATGAAGTTTCTCAAAAAAATCCCAAAAAAATCACGCTAGTTATATTTATATGTTCTGAATTCAAAAATAAATTTATTTTAAAAAATAGAATTTTTAAATTTGTCTAAAATTACTTTCATTATTAGAAGCGGTTTATTCAATAAAACAGTTTTTTAAACATTGATGGACTTTAACAAAAATCATATCTTTCATTATCAATATGTTTTATTTATATAAAAAAATTATAAAAAATATTTAGAAACTATTTATTACTATTCATATTACTATTTTTAATGCTAAGGTTATAATTATCTTATTTAATTAATTAATTATATATATATATATATATATATATCTGTGTGTTTCATATACACTCATTGTTGAGTGCCTCATACGCAAGATGGTTTTGCTTGTAGTGCAAGCCAAGTTTCTATTGCATGTAGTGAAAGGAAATTTGGTATTTTGTGTCAAAGTAATGATTGAAATAGTGATTTAATATATATATATATATAATGAACTATTTCCAGTTTCATGTGAATTGAAAAATATTTAAAATATAAATTAATTTGAAAAATATATAATTCTCATAATCTCAAGGTGTTGCCAAAATGGAGTTTTATTTTGAAATAATAAATGGAATGGGCCTTACCATAGTCTTATTAATTAATTATTAATTTAATGGACCAAATTAAATACTTTAATTATGATATTTAATTCTTATGGAAATGGGATCATTATTATTCATTCTTGAACAATAATATTCCGTGATTACTAACATGGCCTTATATATTACTTATATTTAAATGGAAAATGGCATGGTTAACCCCATGGAATTAGTTTACATATTAAATCCAACATTCCCTTAAAAATATTGATGAACCATTGAGGGATATCTTGGATCCATACATGGTACACCTTGGATGGTCTCATTGGTTAAACGAATTGTATTATAACATGGAGCGATACAAAGGTTCCGTATATGAAACATCTTGGATGGGTTCATTTCATAAATGAATTTCATTAGACCATGGATCAATACTTCGGTTCTTTATACAGAACTCCTTGCATGGGTTAATTGGTTAAATGAATTATATTAGACCATAGACCGACACCTAGGTTCCTTATATGAAACTCCTTGTATGGTCTCACTAGTTAAATGAATTTTTTTAGAACAGAAAGAGATATTCAAGTTCCTAGTGTGGAACACCTTGGATACTCTCATTAATGAAATTAAATCACAATATGCATTGAGAGAACCTTGTATTACATGGTAGTAATGCCTTAGATTAGGTCAACAGTAAAATTATTTACACTACACCTTTAGAGATACATGGATTCCCATGCAGGAATGTGACACACAGGATCATTAAAAGATTGAAAATTATTATATACTTAACTATCATGACACATGGACACCTTGTTTAACCTTAGCTCACAAAATAATATTATTATTACTTCAACCCTTTTAGGTTCCATTGGGCCTAGAATAACTACGGGTCTGATACATATATTTATGATATGAACCAGACTCATTTCATGGTTTCAGCTATACAAACTATTGGATGTCTGGCATATAACCAGAGGTACTAGTATCACTTCAATACAACCACATTTACTATTTTGTGGATGCCTTGGTCTTATAGCTCAGGACCTTAATGGTTCATGTATTTCACCATATATATAAATTTTTACACATATGCATATATATACATGGTTTCATGTTCATAAACATTTAGACTTAGAACCAAGAAGGTATTGTCATCTGATTTTCCTCTGAGGAACACAAGATTGACATGATTGTATTTTTTTTATTCACTTCCTTATTATTATACCTCAAGACTACTATATTTTACATTCAAAAACTATATTTAATTAGATTTGGTACTTGGTGGCCTACTAAGTTTATCTCACACCATGTTCTGTCATCCATTTGGTACCTGGATAGACCTCACGGTTTCAAGATTAGGATATTAGATTTTTCTTTGTGTTATACAATTGAATATGGTAGATTATGATAAAAAGACAAATCCAGTGCTCAATATGATCATAGTGATAACATTTTTTATTTAGTTATTATTTTATACATGTAATATATATGTATTTTCATGTATTCTTATTTTTTCCTTTGGTATTGATGTGACATAATTCTGTATACGATACTATTTAGGGATTTTGCTATTTATTATTATTGGGATGATTTATTTTATACTTCTTTAATTTATTCATGTTCCTATATTTACTTATTTATTACATAACATTATTCTATAAAGATCATGAGGGTATAGTATCCCCACTATACCAACGTTGGACCCTCACTAGTAGTTAGTAGCCTCTAGTGTATGGGGAGGTATTCTTTAGGTTGATTTTAGAACCAGATCATGATATTATTTCAGTGGAACCTCGATTGGGACATTAGAAACCTAAGTAGTGGTGATGGAATTTTCCTTCCCTATCTTTGGTAGTTATTGATATTGATTAACCTATAAGAATTTTGGTTTAGTTCACTGTCTTTCATAGTTCCCTTTATCCCTATTGTTGATGAATTAAATCATGGGTGGTTTATTGAATGGTTCCTTATTTTTCTACATAATGTTTTTTAGATTATATATCTTTATTGGATATCCATGATATTTTTTCCTTCTCTCCCACACTTAAATAATTTCTTTACACATTTAAGGAAATTTAATTGGTGCATCTTCACACATATTTGACATGTGGGTGGTTAGATCTTCTCTCTATTATTTTCATTTAATGATCTGTCTTGAAAATATATTCTACTCTTATTATATTCAAATCCATGATACCATTCTTCCAAATTCATCTATACTTTTAGATCAAGTAGAACTAAATATTTGTAACTCAAAAAAAATCTCTAATAACTAGATACTTTCAGAGGTGTGGTTTTAAACAACTAAAGAATATATCTATTATGTATTAATTTTTTATAACAAAACATGAGGTGTATCTTGTAAGACTTGAGAAATTTTCCTCATAAGTCTTGATATATTTACCCCTATTTCTTATTCTCTCATAATTATATCTCCATATTTTTTTAAAGATTTCAAGGGAAACATTTGTTAAATAATAAAATTTTAAACTATTCCTAGTCTATTTATTCAATTCATATTTTGGATTTGTATTCTTTATAAACACCCTATTTCGATCAGAATCCTCTTAAACACTTCCAAAGACTAGAGGAGGATTATCTAACCCAATTACTCTTGATAACTAAGATTTGGAATGAAAGGGTTGTCTTATTATATCAGATAAAGCAGTTTTGTTTCTCTACTTTCAACTACAGTTGAGGAAAAATCCCAAACTCAAAATGTCAAGCCTTCATGGGACTATTTGCAACATACCTTGTGTAACACCCCGAGCTTCCACGAGACGCTTCTCATTCAATAATGCAATAGCTTGCATTGTACGCAACTTCGAGTTCTAAAACACCACGACTAATCAAAGTAGCCGTTATGAATAGTAATAACCACTTTTTAAAATTATAGAAATTTTATATTTCAAAATGGACTTCATTTTTGTATTCGTAATATCAAAATTATCCAAAGTTGAATTTTTTGTAATTTTCTGAGAACTTCCAATTTTTTTATGAATAATGATAATTACTTAAAAACAACTTTTTTAATCAAAATAATTTATAGTGATAAATTATACTATTTAGTGGTTTTAAAGTATAATTAGAATATATTTTTACCATTTTATCCAACGGTGGTCATTAGAATTAATTTAACATTGAAATTGGACATAAACAATTGCCAATCTTTTGATATAAACTGTTTCTTAAAAACACGCTATTTGTTGTGACAGTGGGAATTAATTATAAAATTAATTAATGAAACTTATATGTTTGGAATTTTGTAAAATAGACATAATTTTTGAAATCGGAATATCAATTATAGCCTAGGGTGAAATTTTGGCATTGTTCTGAAAAACTTCAATTTTTGATAAATAACGAAACCACTAAGTGGTAGTTAAATAACTGATTTTTCGTTTAAATGAAATATTACCACTTCTGTTATTTGATTCTCAAAAATCCGACATACATGGTAGTCATTAAGAAGTAAAATGTGGTTCAATGAGATTAAAATAATTTTTTGGTGAATAGTAACTTTTAAGTTCTTAATCGCGATTAGAGGTAATTAGTGTAGTTTAAGGTAAAAATAATGTTTTAATAATATGAGATGAGCTTGACACTTGTCCTACTACTATTGTATGAGTCATGGCTGACCAAGACAACCCATGGGTCAACTTGGGGACCCCATGGAGCCACTTTAGTTGGAAAATGACATTAATATATATTTATTTAATGTTAAAGTAAAAAATGACACAAACATGAAATGTTTTACTAAAATAATTTTTACTTGGGGTTATACAAGTCATATTTTTTACTATAAATAGTCATTGGAAAGCTAAAAATATTTCCTACGTCATAGTATTTTTTTTATAATTTTTAGACATTAAATAAATTAAATTATTTATGACATCATGATGATGCAGTGATGACCTCATTATTTAACGATTTAAATAAAATGAGAAGATAATGCAAAATCCAAGGATTACACTTGTCCAAAGCCTATTGGATGAGGATATTTCGAACCCTTATCACCTTATCTGCGAATTATATAAGTTTGGGACCTTTAGAATCCGAAAAGCATTGTATAATAATGTAACATTTCAATCTTTCCAAAAGAGCCCCTCCTCTCCTCTTATAAAAGGCCCCCACCTCTACCACCTTATTCACACTTTCAAGCCTTTTGGTTCGGCCAACCTCTGCCCAAATACTCTCCCAACTTCTCTCCATTCATCCTAGAAGCTTTACTTTAGTCATAAAGTCATCCTAATGAGTCCTTTTGATCAAATCAAAAGGAAGAACCCGAAGAAGAGGTAACATTTTCATCACCCTCTTTCATGTTTCTTTCTTCTTCCACTCCCTCTTTGTTTATTATTTCAATTATAAAATTATAACTCCAATATCTTCTATATACTGTGATGTTATTATAAATATGGAACAACCATATTCAGTATTCTCCCCATCATTTGAATGACATGTCACCATACGTGCGTACGTACGGCTTACCGTCTCCACGTCGTGGTGTAATTGTTAATTCAATATATTATTATTTAGATGGGTATAATAATGTTATGTAATTCATGTAAATAATAAATATAACATGATAATGATTCTGTATATATGATATAATATCCAATTATATATTATTTTAATATCAAAATAATGATATTGTCGCTCGTGCGTACGTACGGACTACCGTCTCCATGAACGCGATGAGATTCATTCTCCGTCGTATCCATTAAAGTATAATTATCATTTGATGATTTAAAAATAATGTTTAAGGACATGATATCATTCTTTATATGAATAAGATACAACCTATCCATGAAAAACATGACTTACATAACAAAACATATAAAAGAAAACGAGTAAGTTAACACCCGAAACAACGATAAATCTAAGATATTGTTAACAAAGCAATGTTAAAAGATCATATATGATATCATATGAATGTATATGATTCTTGTATAATTTAATAAAAATTATTTCACCATTATACAGGAGGTTAACCTACCCTAACCAAGGAAAAGTACAAGGTAAGGGTTTACTTCACAACCTCTTCATTATCCAAGGTTGTTTATACATAATTATCTACTGGGACCACGTTATCATCCACATCCATGTTTCTTAAAAATGTCTTTCAAAACATTTTTACTATTAAATGGAAAATGGGTTAAAGTCATTTATAACCTTATACGTTTTTGAAAGGAATCTTACCGTCGTTTTCCAAACAATGTACTTTTTGACCTTTTTGACAAATTTAAGGTAAGAATGTTTTTTTTTCACTTATACGGCGGGTGCGGCTATTTTCCGCCATTATAACTTCGTTGAAGCTTCCCTTACAAGCTTATAAGAATATTTTCAAAGTAAATGTATTATTTTATAATTATGGTACTTTTAAATGATTTCAGAAAAGAGAGATATTTCTCTCAAATAGCTTTGATTTCATCTATGTCAACATCCTTTGATGGGTTTTAAGTTTAATTGAAATTGATGTATGATACAAAACTTCCATTGAACATTTTGTGATATATTTGACTGTGGATGTGTTATTTTTATACCATCCATAGTTTATGGAGAAATTGTTGACATTTTGTATGCCAGTTTTAATATGAATATTTATGTTATGTTTAAACCTATTCATATGAGGAATGTATTGGACTTAATAAGTGACGGGTGGATCCCGCTATAGCTCATCGATGCATCGGTAGGTCTCATGAGACAACTAGACGTGGAATTGGCTGAGGCCCTTTCCCAATTTGATTTATGGTTTTGGCCGAGGCCTTAATCATTTTAGACTTCTTGGCCGAGGCCTTGACAAAATGTTTCAGAATGTCTGGCATTATACATTCCCTCATTATGAAAGTGGTTATTGATATTGCATGTGATTATTCGACCAGTAGAATATCCATGTGAAGAAGTGAATGACATTATCTCATTTTACTTTTGCCATATTATGTTGAAGTTCAAGTTTAAAAGGCTTTTGTTTTAGTTATACATTGCCTTAAATGTTAATGTTTATTTATGAAAGCTTCCGCTATATTGTTATCCTTACTGAGCATCTGAGATCACCCCTTTCAATGTTTTAATATTTTCCAGGATGTGAAGAAGTATTTTATCAATGACCTGCAGGGATTGTCAGAAGAGGATATGAGTGTTGTCTATGGAGACTTTTTATTGTAGTTTTTCACTTTATGATGTAATGTAACGTTTACGAATGTATCTAGTGTTTCCAAGGCTACTAAACTAATTGGTCTTTCGAGACTTGATCTTTTGTGATCATGCCAATGTTACGAAGTAATGCACCGACTCTAGGTAACTGGGGTCGGGGCGTTACAGTTGGTATCAGAGGCAGTTTAGTACTAACCTTGGAAGCTAGATTTAGATAAACTCTGATTAGAGCACATAGCCCGAAGATAGACTTTGAGGATTAGTATAGAAAAACTTCCTAGAATTTTGGTATTATAGAGATTTTGTGAGTTTTCCGAGCAATACATCCCTGTCTGGATACGATCATGTAGAGGCGGCTCTAGCACAGATGTACCTAGGGGTAAAACCTGAAAACACCACTTTGAGCTAGACTCGAACGGGAACTGGTGCACGACAACGGGCCTTGCTGCACTCTTGGTTACGACACTCCCGGGGGATATGCTTAGGATAATTCTCATTTTCTTTACAAACCACTATGAACGGTTATGAGTATATACTTCCACAAATAAAACCTTTTTATGATTATGGATTATATCCATAAATAGTTCAATTTATGTTGAGTATTTTACAAGTATGGAATTATGTATTTTGATTCATAAACTTATCTAGTTTATGCCATTGTTTAGAAATGGCACCTAGTGGAAGGAATGGAAACCGTATCAATGCACGCACTCTGTGTAGGGATTGCCCTCCTACTCAAGATAATTATTGTGGATCTGGAGATACAACTGGTGCTGATCAACTTATTACCATACTGGGACAACTCACTCAAGTTATGAATAATAACCTTACTCGTATGGATCACCCTGATCCACAACGTGGAGGATCAATGTTAGACCGCTTCATGAGGCAACAACCACCAACATTTAATGGGGGTACAAATCCGTTAGTAGCTGAGCAATGGATAAACTCCTTAGAGAAAATATTCCATGCCTTGGGGAGTAGCGAAAGGGAGAAGGTTGTCATGGCAGTTTACAGCCTCACTGGAGATGCCAATCAATGGTGGTCACTAATTCAAAACACAAAGGAAGATGATGAATTAACAAAAATGGATAGGCAGGAGTTCAAAGAGCTGTTCTTAGAAAAATACTTTCCTCGAGACCATCGAGCGGATATGGAAAGGCAATTTCTGAGTCTGAGGCAGAAGGAGAATGAGAATGTCGCAAAGTATGAGGCTAACTTTACAAGGTTAGCGAGGCATGCTGCCGATTATATACGTAACCCAAGGAGTAATATTGATCGTTTCTTTGATGGGTTAAAACCATTTCTCCATCGAGGTTTAGTATCACAATCCTTCTCATCATACAAAGATATTGTCTCATGTGCTATCAAGACAGAAAAGGAATTCTCTAAGTCTTATGACAACAAAGTAAATCAAGAGAAGAAGAGAACGGTGGAACAAGAGATAGATAAAGGGAAAAGGGGAAAGAAGGATTTTCCATTATGTGATAATTGTGGGAAGAATCACCCTAGTACTTGCCTAAAAGGAAAGGGAGTTTGTTATAAATGTGGAGAAAAGGGTCACCAGGCTCGTGATTGCAAGGGAAAGAAAGAGGCTATCAAAGTTGAATTCTACAATTGTAGAGAAATGGGTCATTATGCAAATGAATGTCCTAAGCGTCTGGGAAACATACCTCAGAAAAGGCCAAGGGATCAAGGAAAATCTTATGTTGTTACTACAGTTGAAGCAGAATAACTAATGTATTGGTGCTTTTGGACTCATGGATTATATTCTGGTTATTAGAATAATGTGATATATATAGAAGGATTTTACTGCAGTACTTGTTGATTTCATTAAGGTTTTAATATGATGAAGGTAATTATATTTTTAGTATGTGACAATAAGAGAAACTTTACTTTGTTTGGGGAATCTGATAAATTGATTTTGGAATTAAGAGACCTTTTAGAGAAAGTCTGGATAGAGGTATTTTGGATAACTATAAAGGTTGGAGTGGATTAAGTTGATCTTTGGATAGTGTTGTTTAAGGTTAAAAAATTAATGAAGATTATTTTTGGAATATTATGATACTATAGTTTTAGGAAAAGGAAAACCTGCAGGGTGGGGCATAACCCGTCGCGTCGGACAAAGCTGCAGGAATCGAACCCACAATCATAGTGCGACAGGACTTTATTTCCTACCACTAGCCTACAGGAAGTCCCTGGTTATTACAAAATAATTTTACTAATCTAAATGGTATGTTTTAACATTTGGAACCTTATACAATTAGGATAAGTATAATATTTTGGAGTTCTATTATCTTTTTGAGTGAAAGATGAGTTGTAGGTTGAAACTCTAATTGTCAAGCAAAAATATATATATACCTATCTCTTATTCAATGAATAAATTAATTCTTAAACTTTAGTAAAGGGATATTAAAACAAAAAAATGTGTTATCCTAATACCTTATGTCTTGTTGAACTGATGATATTTCAAATCAACATAGACTGAAGGCTTTGAGGCCCTCAATTTGACAGTTGATTGTGACTGATGACCTCAATCACTCCCTACAAATATTTACGTTTTTCCTCCAATTATATGTCTCTAATTGCCACCAATGTTCTCCTAATCGAGATCATAATTGGGTGGTGACTTTTTCATTTCCCTTTCCCTCTTATTAAGGCAAAATTTTATTAATCTTATTTCCGATGTGGGTTTTCCTCAAAGGTATTTTCTCTTTTCAACCTTTTATTTTCAAAGAAAAATTTCAAATTGCGAGGACGCAATTTATTGAAGGAGGGTAGAATGTAACACCCTGAGCTTCCACGACACGCTTCTTATTCAATAATGCAATAGCTTGCATTGTACGCAACTTCGAGTTCTAAAACATCACGACTAATCAAATTAGCCGTTATGAATAGTAATAACCACTTTTTAAAATTATAGAAATTTTATATTTCAAAATGGACTTCATTTTTGTATTCGTAATATCAAAATTATCCAAAGTTGAATTTTTTGTAATTTTCTGAGAACTTCCAATTTTTTTATGAATAGTGAAAATTACTTAAAAACATCTTTTTTAATCAAAATAATTTATAGTGATAAATTATACTATTTAGTGGTTTTAAAGTATAATTAGAATATATTTTTACCATTTTATCCAATGTTGGTCATTATAATTAATTTAACATTGAAATTGGAGATAAATAATTGCCAATCTTTTGATATAAATTGTTTCTTAAAAACACGCTATTTGTTGTGACAGCGGGAATTAATTATAAAATTAATTAATGCAAATTATATGTTTGTAGTTTTTTAAAATAGACATCATTTTTGAAATCGGAATATCAATTATAGCCTAGGGTGAAATTTTGGCATTGTTCTGAAAAACTTCAATTTTTGATGAATAGTGAAACCACTAAGTGGTAGTTAAATAACTGATTTCTCGTTTAAATGAAATATTACCACTTCTGTGATTTGATTTTCAAAAATTTGACATACATGGTTGTAATTAAGAAGTAAAATGTGGTTCAATGAGATTAAAATAATTTTTTGGTGAATAGTAACTTTTAAGTTCTTAATCGCGATTAGAGGTAATTAGTGTAGTTTAAGGTAAAAATAATGTTTTAATAATATGAGATGAGCTTGAAACTTGTCCTACTCCTATTGGATGAGTCATGGACGACCAAGAAAACCCATGGGTCAACTTGGGGACCCCATGGAGCCACTTTAGATGGAAAATGACATTAATATATATTTATTTAATGTTAAAGTAAAAAATGACACAAACATGAAATGTTTTACTAAAACAATTTTTACATGGGGTTATACAAGTCATATTTTTGACTATAAATAGTCATTGGAAATCTAAAAATATTTCCTACATCATAGTATTTTTTTTATAATTTTTAGACATTAAATAAATTAAATTATTTATGACATCATGATGATGCAGCGATGACCTCATTATTTAACGATTTAAATAAAATGAGAAGATAATGCAAAATCCAAGGCTTAAACTTGTCCAAAGCCTATTGGATGAGGAGATTTAGAACCCTTATCACCTTATCCACGAATTATATAAGTGTGGGACCTTTAGAATCCGAAAAGCATTGTATAATAATGTAACATTTCAATCTTTCCAAAAGAGTCCCTCCTCTCCTCTTATAAAAGGCCCCCACCTCTACCACCTTATTCACACTTTCAAGCCTTTTGGTTCGGCCAACCTCTGCCCAATTACTCTCCCAACTTCTCTCCCTTAATCCTAGAGGCTTTAATTTAGTCAGAAAGCCATCTTAAGGAGTCCTTTTGATCAAATCAAAAGGAAGAACCCGAAGAAGAGGTAACATTTTCATCACCCTCTTTCATGTTTCTTTCTTCTTCCACACCCTCTTTGTTTATTATTTAAATTCTAAAATTTTAAATCCAGTATCTTATATATAATTTGATGTTATTATAAATATGTAATAACCATATTCAGTATTCTCCCCATCATTTGAATGACATGTCACCATACGTGCGTACGTACGGCTTACCGTCTCCACGTCGTGGTGTAATTGTTAATTCAATATATTATTATTTAGATGGGTATAATAATGATATGTAATTCATGTAAATAATAAATATAACATGATAATGATTCTGTATATACGATATAATATCCAATTATATATTATTTTAATATCAAAATAATGATATTGTCGCTCGTGCGTACGTACGGACTACCGTCTCCACGAACGCGATGAGATTCATTCTCCGTCATATCCATTCAAGTATAATTAACATTTGATGATTTAAAAATAATGTTTAAGGACATGATATCATTCTGGATATGAATAAGATACAACCTATCCATGAAAAACACGACTTACGTAACAAAACATATAAAATAAAACGAGTCAGTTAACACCCGAAACAACGATAAATCTAAGATATTGTTAACAAATCAATGTTAAAAGATCATATATGATATCATATTAATGTATATGATTATTTTATAATTTAATAACAATTATTTCACCATTATACAGGAGGTTAACCTACCCTAACCAAGAAAAAGTACAAGGTAAGGGTTTACTTCACAACCTCTTCATTATCCAAGGTTGTTTATACATAATTATCTACTGGAACCTCGTTATCATCCACATCCATGTTTCTTAAAAATGTCTTTCAAAACATTTTTACTATTAAATGGAAAATGGGTTAAAGTAATTTATACCCTTATACGTTTTTGAAAGGAATCTTACCGTCGTTTTCCAAACAATGTACTTTTTGACCTTTTTGACAAATTTAAGGTAAGAATGTTTTTTTAACTTATACGGCGGGTGCGGCTATTTTCCGCCATTATAACTTCATTGAAGCTTCCCTTAAAATCTTATAAGAATATTTTCAAAGTAAATGTATTATTTTATAATTATGGTACTTTTAAATGATTTCAAAAAAGAGAGATATTTCTCTCAAATAACTTTGATTTCATCTATGTCAACATCCTTTGATGGGTTTTAAGTTTAATTGAAATTGATGTATGATACAAAACTTCCATTGAACATTTTGTGATATATTTGACTGTGGATGTGTTATTTTTATACCATCCATAGTTTATGGAGAAATTGTTGACATTTCGTATGCTAGTTTTAATACGAATATTTATGTTATGTTTAAACCTATTCATATGAGGAATGTATTGGACTTAATAAGTGACGGGTGGAGCCCGCTATAGCTCCTCGATGCATCGGTAGGTCTCATGAGACAACTAGACGTGGAATTGGCCGAGGCCCTTTTCCAATTTGATTTATGGTTTTGGCCGAGGCCTTAATCATTTTAGACATCTTGGCCGAGGCCTTGACAAAATGTTTCAGAATGTCTGGCATTATACATCCCTCATTATAAAAGTGGTTATTGATATTGCATGTGATTATTCGACCAGCAGAATATCCATGTGAAGAAGTGAATGGCATTATCTCATTTTTCTTTTTCCATATTATTTTGAAGTTCAAGTTTAAAAGGATTTTGTTTTAGTTATACATTGCCTTAAATGTTAATGTTTATTTATGAAAGCTTCCGCTATATTGTTATCCTTACTGAGCATCTGAGCTGACCCCTTTCAATGTTTTAATATTTTCCAGGATGTGAAGAAGTATTTTATGAATGACCTACAGGGATTGTCAGAAGAGGATATGAGTGTGGACTATGGAGACTTTGTTATTGTAGTTTTTCACTTTATGATGTAATGTAACGTTTACGAATGTATCTAGTGTTTCCAAGGCTACTAAACTAATCAGTCTTTCGAGACTTGATCTTTTGTGATCATGCCAATGTTACGAAGTAATGCACCGACTCTGGGTAACTGGGGTCGGGGCGTTACACCTTGTTTCATAAGGAATTAGGTCCAAGAAGAATCAATATAATTCTAGCAATGATCCCACACCTTGCTGAATAATGCACATCTCCATCCTCTTTCTCACCTTCATCATCTCAAAAAATTACATTTGGATGAACGAAGACTTGATGAAATCCCAAATAAAATCTTCCTAAGGCTTTCTCTAAAACATATACTTCCACCATTTTTTGTTGGGCCTTTGAGCATAAATGTAGCAAACTGTACCTTTAATTACTTAGGAAACACAAGGAAACTGAAGTTTCTCCCAATCCTCTGCACCCACTTCTCTAATTTGAGAGGATCTGCTTGACCAAAAAAAGATAGAGGAGGGTTCGACTTCTAGAATTTAATAATACAGTCTATGGTTTGATCCATAGGAGTGTTTTAAAAAGATATACCTACTGAAGCTACACCTTGGGTATCCATAGAACCTTTGGGGGGTGGGGGGGTGGGGGTGGGGGGGGGGGTTGACACTAAGAACAAGGAAACAAGGAACCCAGTCAAGGCCAATCCAACGAGGATTATAAATCTCAAACATCACTAGAAAAACATAATTCTAAAAATGATATATAACACACCACACCATTTCAAGCTATCATAATATCACATTTTCATTTAAAATGATTTTGAAAAATATACAAGCTCAAAAATGTTGCACACTAACAAATGGTGTCCCAGGGAGCCTCACCCATGCATATCCTTATGCCATAATGGGAACCCATCCACTTTCTCATACATATCCATGCATGTGGTCACTCACTGAAACACCAAATTTCAAAACAAAAACTCTTCGATTTTTTAGAGAAAATTGATTACCATTTTAAATTATAATCTTCAAAATTATGAAACAATACTTTACAAAGAAACTTTTAGAATTAAGGTAGATCCAAAAAAAATCAAGGGGAAACTTGTATCAGTCAGTGACTTAGAAATATGGGTGGTGGCCATATTCCAGTCGCGCAACCATTATAGAGATCATTCTAGGGTAATGTCCATAGATCCACATGGATTTTCAAGCCCTGTGAGCTCACAGAGGCCACATTCCCAACACTCTTTTCATTTCTAAATGTCAAAAAATAAACAAGAACCAAAAGACACCAACAAACCTGAACATCCCATGGTAAACGAAGGTTCAGAACGAAAAGGGGTTTATGACATCCTTCCCATTCATACACCTTGAGTTCCAAAAATCATATTCCTTATACCTTAACATCCCTATGTAATAATGGGTACTCTAAAAAGGATGGTCCAATAAATATCTGACCAACTCTGATACTATTATATCATGAACCAACATCATTTTACCCTAAACTAGTCACCTGATCTGATCCATGGAATGTCCCGAGTGGTGTTTTTGATCCTCCCAGGCTGGAAACAAGTGCCAAGGGTATAATTAGAGATGACGAGAATGGTTTCTCCCAAAAAATTAAACAAAATAATCCAAATAATGGAAGATTAACAACAATAAATACGGATGCCAATATTTTTATATCATATAGATTCCAAATTAAATGTATAACAAATGAATAATAAACTACTTAAGGAAACCCAAACAGCAATTGAGGACCACGAAATCTCCATGTGACCCCAATGTTCAATCTCTAATCTGATACCAACATCTTCTGAGGAGATCGAACTAAAGTTGGATCCTATATTAAACACTAAAAATAAGAAAAGACTATAGGCATGAGTACTAAGACTCAGTAGGTATTTTTGAAAAATTCAATTCCCAATGAACATGGTTTTAATAAACAAGCATTGATTTTTATGTTTGAAATAATATATATTAATATAGGTTTTCCACACTTTTTATTTGAAGGAATGAAAATAAAAAATCTATTGTCCTAATAATATTGAAATAGCCTTTACATATTTGGGAGAATAGGTTCCTAGAGAAGAAGGAAAGGAAGAAATTTGGAAACATTTATTTTTACCAAGAAAGATAAAAACGAAATAATTTTTCATTGAAACATATTTCTTGAAACTTTTTAAAAAATACACACTTTTTCAATTTACCAAAAGAACACTAATCCAAGCACAAAGGTCATGATTCAACACAATAAGGGAAATGGCACTAACAATACTAGTATCAGAGAAACATGTGAAAAACTTGGAACTCAAGGGAATACTAGAATATACTAATTCATGAGACCCCATCCCTAGAAGCATTCCACACATGATGAAATCAGAACTCCCAAAAGCTCGTCCACCCTAGCTTAGTACAAACTGAGGGGGCCAATCCAATAGCAATAAAATAATATGCCCACCTACTATGGGGAACTATTTAGTGCATAAACTACCATTTTAGTAATTCATCTTAGTAATCCTCGCAGCTATGCTAGGTTCCCATTCTATGTTCATAAAGGGGTGTGAAAATAATATCAAGAGAAAATCCATATATACAACATCTCACATCACACACACAACCTGGAACCACCCTGACCATCTCAAGAAGTATTATTTTTATTAAAACAATAATGATACAAGTGAGGTCCCATACTGAGGAAACTCTCTTCCCATGACCACCCAATAAAGAAATACGTTCTCCACATATGGTTTTCTAAACAACTATTTAAAAATTACCAATTGGGCCTCACAAAATTTTCACATGTCAAACCACTACTTAAAGAACTATACACGTGCTAATTTGAACTCCAAAAACCTACTTGGAACCCCATTTAAGGAAAACCAATCTCAACATTAAATCAAGAATACATTTATAAGAGCCAACCAGGCATTTTATAAACACTTATCTAGAACATAACAATAAAATAACTTGAAAAGTTCCAGATGGTCCTTACATGATTTCCTCAAATCAAATGTTCTCAAACATAAGCACAACAAGCAAATTTTTACCCAAAATAGTTTGGAAATCCATTTGATAAAATTCAATCAACATTTTAAACAACACTAATATATTTTCATGACTAAAACATTATTTTAAAAATTATAAACCATTTTCAGTAGCCAATCAGGCTATTTACTGGACACACAATGTGCACTATTCTTCAAATCCACATTACACATTCAAAGAAATTAAGAAAAATACTTAATTTAAAATATAAGAAATATTATAAAAATAATACATCACTAATTTAATAACTATGTAAAGTGTAAAAAACAAGAAACCTATGAAATCATAAATTTAAAGGCAATGTGAAAAGGGGTCCTACCTCAAAGGAGAACCGAGCCAACACCTGGCACTTGAAAGACTTATCGATGACCACCCGAAATCATATGGTAACCTCCAACACAATAAAAATTAAATTACAGGGACTCAAAAACACATAATCAATCTAAATTAGAATGATTAAAACCAATCACTAGAGGAAAACTTCACCTCTAATGGCAGTGACAACCCGAAACGATCTAAAACACCTTGTCTTTAGTTACAAACACTAAAACCCACCTGAAGGGGTACTGAGAGACGAGATGCACCCCCTATTAAATACATATACACCAAAATTAAGATTTAATCCATACCTAGGGTTTGACCCATCCAAACCTCCACTAAGAGGAGGAAGAAAAAAAGATTACCTAAGGGGAAGTTTCCACTAGATGAGGGACACACCGGTGAGGCATCACACTAGAGGGGTCACGCTGGAAGGGAATGTTGTCAGAGGAGGGGGAAACACCAGTTGGATTCCACTAGAGAGGTGGTTCGTGCTGGCTGGAGGAGCACTGATGGGGGAGTGCGTAGCAGGGCAGGTCATGCAAGAAGGAGATATTGTGTCGGCTGAAGACTTATCAGAATAGTGAAGGTCATTGGAGAAAAACTCACAGTAAGGGTGGTGAACAGGGGGGAATTCTACTTATGGAGAGGGAGGGGGAAAGGGCCATGAAAGGAGAGGGGAGAACCCTAACCAACAAATAAAATATAAAAAACTAATGATAAAACTAATAAACTAATAGTATTAATAATAAAAAAACTAAAAGAATTATAATAACAATTAATATCCTTTATAATAAAAATAATAAAACTCATTATAATAAAAACCCCAATAATAATGATTACAATAATAAGAATTTATTAATAATGATGATAATAATCATTTTAATAATAGTTATGATAATAATAATTTTAATAATAATGTTTATAATAATAATTTTAATAATAATAAAGGCAATAGTAATTTTAATAATGGTAATAGTACTAAGAAATGATATTCTTAATAATAATAATAAGATAATGAGAAAAACAATAATATAGATTTTATTTTTTAAATCAATATTATCATTAACAATTTTTAATAATAATAACAATAATAATTTTTTTATAATAGTAATCAAAAGAATAAAAATAATAATAATAATAACAATAAAAATCTTAATAATAATAATATTATTACCCATAATATTATTATTATTATTATTGTCAAAACATTCCATTTTCTTAAATTTAATTTTTCTTATCTCATTTTATTGCTCATTTAATTCTTATTTTATTTTTCAAAGATGGCATGTCGCACGGTTTCCTGGGTGAAGCCACATGATTTCTAGATCGTGCTCTATCTGTGCGACAGATGCCACGAAACCCAAAACACATATTTTTCTATAAAATCTCAAAAAAATTAAATAAACAATCACCCAAACCTCGAACCGAGCTAAAACAAATGAAAAATTAAACTACAGTGTGATAAGGCTCTCATTTCTAAGTGCTACTGAAGATATCACAATAACATTCGGCTTAGGGGATCGATGTCGTGACATGCCAGTAGTTCCCAAGTGATAAGACCATCGATAATCAGGGGTATTATTCTTGTAGCCTCTACACCATCTATTTATTTATTAGATATAGGTGCCACACACTCTTTTATATATGCTCAACTTTTTAATGGTTTGAGTCTGATGGTGTATCATTAAATTGGGGTTAGGATGATGAAAAAACCACTTGGTGTATGGTCGAGGAAAATTTGTTTATTCTAGGGATGTTTTGTTGAGGATGGTTATTATCTTTTCCTTTGGGATCTTTACATACTTGACATTTTATGTTTGGAATTGATTAGGGGTATGGAATGGTTGGGGTTGAACTGATCTCACATCAATTTTTATAACAAGAGAGTGACCTTCACATCTCATGAGGGTAATAGTTATATTTATCATTGAGAATGGGATATCCCAAAAGGTAGTGTAGGGCCAGTTAATCAGCAACTTGGGGAGCTAACCACCCAGGATTCAAGTTTTTTGTTGGATGAAGGGGTGTAAATCATGATGTATTTTGACCTATAGTGGACTATATTTTAGATGTTTTACCTGAGTAATTATCATGGATCCCACCTAAGAGATATGTTGAGTTTACAAATGAGCTAATTTTTAGAGGGAAAATAGTTTTCATTCCACCTTATAGAATGGAACTGATAGTGATTCAATATATTAAGAGTCGTCTGCAATAATTGATGGATAAGGGAGTTATCCATCTGAGTATGTTAGTTTAGGGTTCCCCAATATTGTTTTCCAAGAAGGATTAAGGAAAATTATGTTTAAGTGTCAATAACTTGAAGTTAAGCCATATGATGATTAAGGACCAGTACCCTCTTCCTCATATTGATGTTCTCTTTAACCAGTTGAGAGGATCATGTGTGTTCTCAAATATTGACCTGAGATCGAGGTATCATTAGTTGAGAGTTATACATCCTAATATATCACAGACTACATTCAAAAGAAGGTATGGTCTATATGAGTTCATCATGATTTCATTCAGGCTATAAAATTATCCTACTGTGTTTATGGCCTTAATTAAATGAATCTTTCACCTGTTCCTAGATTGGTTTTTGGTTCTTTTAAAGATGAAATCTTGGTGTACTATAAGATTCAAGATGATCATACAAGATAATTTGACATCACACTAAGTACACTGAGTTTGATTTGACTAAACGTTAAGCTATCTAAGTGTCAATTTTAGATAGAACGAGTATATTTGTTTGGTCGCATAATCTCTAAGGAAGGTTTTTCAGTAGACCTAATGAAATTCTAGGTAGTGGTTTATCAGTAGTAACCCAAGAATGTTTATGATATCTAAATATTTATGGGTTTTGTAGGATATTATCACAGATTCATCTAGGGATTTTTTATTTTGAGAGAAATACTTTCAAGATTGACCAAGAAGCGTTTCAATTATTAATAGTCAAGATCATGAAAGAATGATTTATGGGAGTTGAAGAGGTATTTTAATATTTTACCAATTTTGATCTTAGATAATCTAGGTGAGGAGTATATGATGTTTTGTGTTTCATATAGTGTCATACATAGAGAATTGTTTCTATAGATTAATCTAGTTGTGGGGTATGAGTCACAAATGTTGAATACACATGAAAGGAATTACCTTACACATGATCTCTTATTTGCCACATTGGTTATTATTTTAAATAATTGGCTGAATTACCTATTCAGAAAACTTTTTACTACGTATAATGGAAACATAAGCTTTACATACATATTTTCAAAATGAGATTTGAATCTTTGGAATTGGATATGGGTTGAGTATATGAATTCATTTGATTTTGAGCTAGATTATTCCCCAGGAAACGGAAAAGGTATTTCTAACACTTTTAGAATAAAGACCTAGAGTCAAGTAGTTTAGGATTCTAGTTCTAAGTGGAATATGATAAACCTTCTAGTTGAGATGTATATTTAGGTTTAGGAGGGCTAGGAATAGATTAAACTTATATCCTTATCATTAGATTCCATGGTTTTGAGTAGGATTTTGGAGAGGTAGTATAAGAATTTGGAGTGTTTGGCCTTAATGAAAATCCTTAAAGGTGGGGATTCACCTCTATATTGGACTGTATATGAGGATGAGATCATCTATCTTTGAAACCATGTTATTGTACCTACTTTTATGATTGAGGAGATGATGTGTGTGTTTCATGCCTTAAATTGGGAAGTACACCCTAGTTTAATCAAAATGTACCATTACCAACATTGATAGTATTAGTGTTCAGGAATGAAAAGTGAGATACAATTTTATAAACATGATTCTAAACCAATATTTAGGTTAAGGATAAACATCAATGGCATGAAATTTTCTTACCATTTCCCATTCTAGAATGGTAGTGAGATGAAGTTATGATAGACTTCATGGTGGTTCATCTAAGTAAACATTATAAGAATCATTCTATATGAGTGATTATGGACTAGTTTAAAAAATTATCCCATTTATTTCGTATCCATGAGATATTCACAATTGATTAGTTAGGGGATATGTATGCTCAGAAGATGGTAAATTTTCACAAAGTGTTGCATAGAATAATTTTAGATCAGGATTATTGTTTTACTTCACAGTTTTTTCATGTTATATAGAAGTTGTTGGGTACCCAGGTGTTTATGATTATGAATTTTTACCCACATATCGAATAGAAATCAGAGCGTACTATTCATGTGCCAAAGGAAATGCTATGATCATATGTCCTTGATTTTGGTGTGTCTTCGGTGAAGCGCTTAATGTTAGTGGATTTTTCCTATAATAAATGTTATCATGTATCTATTTAGATAGAACCATATTAGGATCTTTATGGAAGGCCATTAAGATTGCCTCTTTTTTGGATGGAGGCATGTGATTAAAAGTTTTTGGTATCGAGTCTTGTGCAAGATAAACTAGAGAATTTTTTTTGATTTGAAAATCTATGGAAACATTAGAGAGTTGAAATAAGTCTTATGTTGATATAATTATTTGACCTCTTCAATATAATGTGAGAGATTTTTTATTCCTTTTGGTGTCACTGAGATTGTGCCACCATCGAATACAAAATCCTAGAAGTTGGCATCAAGGATTTTTGGACCATTTGAGATTGTGGAGAGGATCAGACTAGTGGTGATTCAATTAGATATTGTACAAAGATAGAGTTATATGGATGATATTTTTCCTGATTCATAGATTTAGGTGTAACACCCCAACCCTTATCATGTGATCAATGTTGATTATCTTGATCTTGAGGCTGATTCATCCTTTGAGGAGAATCTAATTCAGGTTGTAGATCACAATGAAAAAGATTTATAGGGAAAAACGGTTTTGTTATTCTGAGTGTTGTAGAAGAATGGCCATGTTTAAGTGGAAACATGGGAGAAGGAAGAAGATATGAAGGCCCAATGGATGAAGATTTTTATATTAGAAGCTTTTTGGTACTTGGTAATGTAGGTTGAGGAAGAGCTATTATTACTAGAGAGAATATAAGATATCTACCTTTCTAAAGATGTATCTTACTCATTTTCAGGTATTCATTTTCCCTAGTTTTGATCTATACATGGTTTTATTTTTCCTAGGGATTGTTTTGGGTGAATTTAGAGAATTTTAGAAGCCCATTGGGATATTCATAGTTTGCACACAATTACAGAAAACATGTATTTTTCCCTAGGAATTTGTGCAATCCTTTTTGATCCATAAAAGGTGGTGCACGATTTGACCAAACAGTGCGGCCACCCTCCCCCCCCAAACTTTCCACCCTAAAAAATAGGATATTTTCATGCTTGACACATAGTTTTGAAAAGCTGTGTACCCACATATTAGTAACCATGCACCACAAATAATAGGGGATCAGGATTAAGTTGAAAAGATCTGAAAACCATGTGCCCCTCATAAGAAATCTTGCATGTGCAATTTTAAACCATTTAATTTTTGTTTAAAGATTCCTAAACCCCTAGTTAATATACCTAATCACCCAATTTCTACCTAATATGATTTCCATAATTATTTAGTCCCCCAATAAGATAACAAGGATCCTCGAACCTCTTTCGGTGTGAATCGAAGATCCATGGGAAGGATCGCCCTCTCGTCTGGTATGTGGCCTCTTCTCATTTAGATTTCTCTCTCTCCCATCTTTATCTCCCCTTTGAGAGGGATTATTTTTTTCCATTGTTATTGGTTGTTTAGATATATGTTTTTACTAATATTATTTCATTGGATCTTAGTCGTATGTTTTCATTCTAGATCTTTTCTATTGTTGTGAATTTTACCATTCTACATCAAATTGAGGGTTATGGTTTTGCAAGACTTCATCAACAATCTTGATTTAAGGGGTGTTATTGCTAAATTCCATGGTATTTATTATGATCATGTGTATATAATTTTTTTTTCCATTTCCACATTGTGAAATTTTATTTAAATTATAAATGTGAATTTAATTCTATGAAATTGGGAAACCCTTTATGGATGGTGTTGGACACATCAGATATTGTGGTTTTCCAAAGACCTTGAAATTATGTTTTATTATTTGTAAAAAGGGAAATAATGGTTTAGGGATATTGAATTAAATCCTTATTTGATGTTTGATTATAAAATTTAAAGGGAAAATTGGATTAACCTTAAAGGGTTAATGAGTTAAGTAATTATTTTTGATAAATGAATTAATGTGCGATTGAAAATGCTATTACCTATTATTAATGTAAATAACCATGATTTTTATTGATAAAAGAAATGGTGCACTGTGATGTGAATGATTTATAATAAGATTAATAATGCCAAACCTTGATATGTCTGTGATTTACGTTCCGTGTGTGATTGCTTGATAAAAGAGGTGTGAATTAAGGAATGATGCTCCAAATACCCATGGGGATTGCAAACAGATTCTCTATTCCAACGATGCATTCATGTAAATAATGAGTTGTAGGAAAAAGACTAATGCTCTAAATACACACTGGGTTCTAGAGTGATGCTCTAGGCCCCCAATATATTGTCATTAGATGATGTTATAAGTTCCCAAGATATTGGTACTTGGACTAATGATCTAATGAACCAAAAATGAAATTGGAATTAAATGAATAATAAAAACCCCTAAAATATTGAATAGTTATATTCTTATGGTGTATGGTTCATACTCCAACATGGACTGAAGTTGGTATGATGGGTTTAGATATTACCATGAACTCGGGGGCCTATTGGTTTATTAAACAATAAATAAATGTGATTCTTGTTTACTTTATTCATTTCTTATATATTATTTATACTACTACAGAAATTATTATAGAATTTATGTTTTAGTAGACTCCATTGGTGTTGGAATACCTAGTTGTACTCACACCCTACTCTTGAAACCTAATCAGTACGATAATAGACATTATGTTTAAAGGATAATATAAGGGAAAGAGACCTTTGTTAGATGGATGAGTTGGGATTCAGGATGGAATGTGGATGATGGAACTAGGCATGATGTTGGGACCCACTTGAGATTTGTTAGTGTGTCATTATTTTGGGTTTTCGTTTTACATTTGAAACTTATATGAAATGAAATATCTACTTATTTGGTGTATGTAAATTTTCCTTAATTTTAATTTATTCATGAGATATTGGTCCTTTTATTGATTAATGTATTATCTTGGTTGTGCTTTATATTGATTCTCACTATTGTGATTCTTTGATAAATAGGGTATAGTCTCCCCACGTTACATTTTAACCCTTACTACTAGTGAGAAACCTATAGCATACATGGAAGCACACCTATGATTATGTAATGCATCAGCTAACGGAACTATTATGTTGCACCCAGGTCGTAATGTTACACAAAATACTAAAAATTAAAATAACTTTTTATTTAAAAATATTATTTTATCTATTGACCCAAAGGACATATTTTTCAAAAAAATTCCAAAAAATTCACCCAAAATAATTTATATTGGTTTATTTAATAAATTATATTATTTATATCAAATAACACTTCTAAATTTAGGTAAAAATTTAATAATATTATCATCACACAAAATGCTATAAAATATTTTTTTTATGAAAACATATTTTTGATGTATAAATATATTTATATCAATTACTTAATTAATAATAAATATTAGATGAATGTAAATTTATATTATTGAATATATCATATACAAATTTTACTTAAAATAATTAAAAAATTCAGATTAATTAAAATTATTATGATAAAAAAAATTTCCAAAATGAAAAATAAAACCTAGTAAATAACTATTTTTTACATTTAAATGATTTTATATTAATTCATATCCTTTTAGATAACTAATAGATGAATTATTAGTAAATTTTCAACATATATTTTCAATATCATCAATTCAAATTATTAATCAAAATATTTTTTCTAGGTCAAAATACATAATATGTTGAAAAAAATAATTCTTAAAAAAGTTCTTTTAATCCTTATGTGATTTTGAATATTGAGTTCTCTTCATAAATCATTATATTAATATTAGAGAAAAAAAATTAACTTATATTTCATAATGTAGTTTATCATATTCCTACATGATGATCTAATAACTAGTTTATAATATATATTGATTTAATTTAGACTTGGGATCGTGTGCAATGAAATCTTTTGAGAAATTCAAATTTATTTTAAATGGAAAAATATATTCCAAAATTCTTGGTTGTTACATTCTACCCCCTTAAGTAAATTTTTCCATCACAATTTTATCTTGTATGTCATGGTTGTTTTACTTGAAAATAACTTTTATTGAAAACCCACATCATAAAAAAGAATAATAAAACATCCTTTGAAAATTTTAATTAGGATATATATAAAGGTAACATTAAATAACATCTAATTAGATTCCCTGATAAGTAGAAATTTTTTGGGATGTGAAAATATTGATATGAAAGAAAAATAAAATCTCTAAATTACAATGCATAGAAATTGAGAATATTATCATTAGAAATTCAGTAACAACAATAATACAAATTAGTAGGGGTGAAAAGACAATTAATTCATAAAAATTGATCCCATGAATGAAAGAATATTCACTTTCAATATTCACTTCCTAGAGTTTAGAAATTATTTTAACATGGAACCCAATAAAATACACTTTCTAGATCCCTTTATAATTTCATCCTTTGGTAGAATGTTTTAATTATCTTCCACCTATATTTTATCTTAAACTCTAAGAGATTAATATTCATGATTAATCTTTATTATACTTATATTGTTAAAATAAATATTTTAATAGATCATGAGATTCATGAAATTATTAAAAGTTATTCCTCCTATCTAAAATAACTTTTTTGAAAAAATATATAATATTATATAACATGAATAAACATCCATAATTAGAAGTAAAACTATAATTAACAGTGACATCTAAGGAGTATTATTTGAAAATCCATATGCATTGGATCATTTTCAATTCTCATCATGGATAGACTTGAATGATCCTTATAACTCATATAATTGGACACCTTGTTCACTTTCATAGGGTGGTAATGTATTGAATAATAATAATAATTTCTATTGAGTTCCAACCATCTTCTCTGAAGCATGTTCAAATCCTTATGTGTAACTATATGATTTAAAATTTTATAATCATTATATATATATATATATCAAACCTACCACCATAAATATAATTTCTATAAATAGTTAATTTATGGATTATAGTTGTTAACTCCCTGTGATGAGTTGGGTAATTTTTCTCATGATTCTTCAATAAGATACCACCATTTCATTTTTTATAAGAACACATCCCAACTTTTCATCAAAGTGTCACTAAAATTTAAAAGACCTTTTAAACTAAAGGGTAATTTTCGTACTTGTGAAATGGCTCAAATAATTTTCAACTCCTTGATATTCTCCTTCCATTCATCAGTCCAAGTAAATTTTTCCCCTTTCTCACTTCACATAGTGAGTGTATTATAAATCGTTGAGAATTTTTCTGCAAAGTATCGATAAGATCTTGCCTTTCCAAGGAAACTATGGATTTAAATCATAGTAGTTTCTATGGGAAACTATTAAATTAATTATTTCTTATAAATATCTATTGATATACCCTCAATTATGATCACATGACCTATGAATGATATTTTATAGTAGCTAAAATTCATTATTGTTGAATTTTTTAGACTATTTTCCTCAAAGACATAAACATTACCCTAAAGTTATCATAAATCCCTTCCTTTCTCTTATAATACTTCATAATATAATCTATAAATACAAACACAAACTGAAAAATGTAATCTTTTTGGACTATATTCATAATATCCATAAAGATTGAAGGATAATTAGTAAGACTATATGGGATCACTGTACATTCATATTGTATATACATTGTGTGGAAGGCTATGTTGGGAATTTATTCATTATTTTCCTAAAAATTATAATATATATAAAGAACATAGATCTTTTATAAGTATTAATATCTTTATTATTGATCACATAAATCTTCAATGTGGGGTAGAGGATACTTACTCTTTAGGGTGATCTTGTTATATTTTTTAGGATCAATGTAAAGTCACATTGATCCATCTTTATTATTAATAAAAAAGTGTTACACTCCACAGTGAAGAACATGGCTATATGAATGGCATATATAGATTCTCGTAGAGTTTATACTTAACATCCTATAACTCAATCAGATCTACTCCATATCAATCCATCAAAATATCCATAACACTAGGTATGAGTTCTATTAAAGACTCAACTTCATGATTCAAAGGAAGACATAGAGACACTTCTCTAAAGACATCAATAAACTCAAAAAAAAACTCATATCTTCAATGTTGAGTTTCTCCCCATTTATTTGTGATAAATTTTTTTCCTTTCCTTAATGGATTTAAAGCCATATTTTTTATTGATTTTTTGATAACTCCCCTTTTAGGGGATGAGGGGGAACCCTTACAAGGCTCGTAGACTTAGAGATTACATGACCATAGGCTTCAAAGATATTACATGACTCAAAGGTCTTAAAGAATTAAACCAGACTATAACAACAAGGAACTTCCCTTCCCCAGCATATATATCATGATGATATCTATCCACCTTCGCATGGTCATCTGACTAAGCTTCCTGTTAATTCACAGGCTAGTCTTCATGGGGTTGCTCTACTCTCTAATTCTTCGAAATCTGTTGGTTCTGCTCTGGTTAGTACGCCTGCTCTAAATCCTCCTCTGGGGCTGTTCCTTTTTTTGTGTTGTCTATCTGGGGCAACAACATTGATTATTTTGATTGAAGGTCATGAGGTGGCCCGAAAGCCTTGTGGTGGCCTAAAGGCCTTGTGGTGGCCCTAAAGCCTTACTCTCCTGAAGGCCTTGGGTGTCCCAATGGCCATGAAGGGCCCAAAGACCAAACTGGTGGCCCTAAGGCCCAAAAAGGTGAATAGTTCCAGATGCTACAATAACAAACAGTAACTTCTACAGTACTACTATAGTTACCCGAAAATTATCCTTCCACTTGTTTTTCATCTCGGGCCTCTTGGATACACTTGTTGTGTCCTCTTCAACTAGGCTGAGGCTCTTATGTGATAAATACCCTTCCTTAATATTTATTAAGATCCATGTGATGGATGCAATATTCTTTAAAGGTCCATACTCATCCTTGCACTAATAAATGATCATAGGTTGATTTGGGATATCAAATTTGAGACCTCTATTTAATAAATTTATATGGGATCTTTGAATATAAGGTAAATGAGTGATCAATATCACATAAAATTTGACTTTAATATGATTCTAAAAGGGTAAATTCATACAAAATTCAACATGGAGTTCTATAATCTGGAGTGGAGGATATATTTGAATTAATCATATTAATCCACTTGAAAGATTAAAATGGTATAGGAACTTCTTTATTCTAGGAGTTATCCATTAGAATAATTCATGGAATATGATAATTCCAAAATTAAACACAAATAAGAAAAAAAATTCCTCAGAAATTCATTACTTTATACCCTTCATATACACAAAAAAACATATTACCCTTCCTCTAAGACATTTTTCTAGTTGATTCTTCATAAATTCTTATCATGGAGGAAATTGAAAAATATTTATTCCAGGATCAATTCCACCTGAACTTCGATAAAATTCAATTTTACACTTATTCAAAATCTTAGGAAACTAAATAATTTTTTTATGTTCATCATATATCTTGATAGATTATTATGAATAATTATAAAGTTTCTCATTCCAAAACCTCATTTAGTTTCTTAGGATGGAAATCATTAAATTTTCCATTACATTCATTATCAAATAAATTCTTCATTCCATCCAGTGAAAAAACAAAAAAACATAGCATGAAAAATAATAATCATATGATAAATTATTAAAATCACCCATAAGATGTCAAAATCTTAACACCATCCTTTAAATCAATAACCAAATAAGTTTATACTAGGTAATTATTAAACCTCATAACATTATATTCAAATTCTTTATGATAGGTAACAATGAGAACATGAATTAACTAAAGCATATCATTTAAAAATTCCTAGCTAGATGTGTAGTCTTAGGCCCACTAGTTGTTCCCATGCTAAAGATTGAGATAATATGAAACCAACACATTTCAGTTTGATTACCCCTAGGTGCATCTTCACTATATACAAATCCAATTTTCAAAATCCAAATTGAAGAGTAATTTCAAGATAAAATCACATTATCTTTAATTTTAAAAACAATTAGGATGTTATCCTATAATTAAACTCATCCTAGGTGTAACACTACGATATTTTATGAGAAATCTTATTTTTAATTTCTTTGATGTCTTTAGTTGTAATATACACCAAGATTATCTTGTGCTATACGCAACACTGTATTACCTTGTAATATACGCAAACACTCTTGGAATTGTGTTGCACGTAAGAGCGACCTTCCTCGATAGTGTGTGTTGTACGCAATACCGAGTTTCACTAAACAACGATATATTTCTATGAACAAGACGTTATGAATATTATTAAAAACATTTGGAATTTTATCACATAATAATTCATATTACACATATTCTAGAACATGGTATGAGAACAAAATAATTTTTTTGGGTAAAATAAGTATTTTTCAAAAAATGCAGTTTTGCCGCCTTTTGATGGAACACCCATTTTAAATATAATTTTCAAAAAATTAATAAGTTCAATTTTACAAAATAAACTTATTCTTTTGAATCAGTATATAAAAATTTACGTTGGATAAAGTTTTGATATTTTTCTGATAACGTTCATATTTTGATGAATAGTAAAAATACCCTAAATTATAATTAAAAACAACTTTTTCCATCAAGATAATTTATATGGTTAAATTATAATATTTAATTTTTTAAAGTATAGATAGAATATATTTTTACTTTTTAATATAATTTATGTCATTATCATTAATTTTACATTGAATTCATAGGTAAAAACATTTCAATCTTTTAAAATGTTTTAAATATAAACCCTTTTTTACAACAAGATTAATTTTAAATTTAGTACTGCATCTTCTGTGTCTTGAATTTGAAAAAATGGATTCCATATTTGGAATCAGTACGTCCAAGTTATTTTAATAGGCTACTTTTTATCTATGGGCATTATGAATAGTAACTACGGTAAATTTTATTTACCACAATTAAAGGTAAATCAGCCAATTAAGGGTAACAATAATATTATAAAATTGCCCTAACACCTGAAGAAATTATATTGGATGAATATATGTTGACCCATATCACCTAAGGGTCGGAATAGATTCATTTCATGGACTTTTGACCATGAAAATGATGTAATTATTATTAAAACTATAGAAAGTGACAACATATCACTCTCGTATATCTTATAAGTGTAATAATTTAAATTTAGTGATAAACTTCATAAAACTTCAAACATAAATAGTCACCAGAAATATAATAGGATTATCTACATCATGTGAATTTATTTAGAATTTTTATGGATTAAATAGTTATCCTTAATGGTGACACAATAGTGATGTATAAATTGTTTACCTAGTGAAAAATCAAAAATAACGTTTTTATTAAACTAATAGTGACCATAAAAGGAAACAACACCTGACCAAAACTTATTTTTCGTGTACATGTAAACCATAATCATCCAATGGTTGAATATTTGACCATTTGGAGCTTTATAAAATATATTATGACACTTATATTATTTTATTTTAAATAATGTCAAAGTTGTCACCTTCATAATTTAATAAATATAACAATTTAAATGTTCGAATTTTAAGATAATAAATTAGATTAAAAGTATTATTATTGAATATATTAGATTTATCTACATCATAGTATTTTATTTTTAATTTTTATACAACAAATAATTATATTAAATAAAAATACAAAAAATGTTGTAGTAATTATTTTATTAAGGGAAATATCAAATAAATGGTTTAAAAAATATTAAAATAAATGTATTATGAACAAATTAATGTGCTCCATGAATTTTTTAGATGAATATGAAAATTTAGAAATCTATTAAATATTTATTTTCGAATATATTACACGTGTGGATTTTATTTAAATTAAAATAAATGAATAGTTTCAAAATTGACACTATGGTTATTTTATAAAAATAACATATTATTAAAAAAATTTAAAAAACACAAAAATATTTAAAAATTATAAATTTAAATCTATATGGTCTAAAATTTCATAAATTATTCAATTATGGACAATTAAAGACACATAAGTAATTATTTATAACAATTTATAATTTAGAATATTATTACCACAAATAAAATTAAATAGATTACATAAGGATAAATCAAGTTGATAAGGTTTAAAATAAATTACAAACACGTATAAATTTTATTTGTTGATGGGATTACGACCCTATATCATCTCATATTTTAATTTAGTCATTTTTTGAGGTTTTTAGGTGGGTTTTGAATTTATTAAAAATTAATATTTTTGAGGTTTCCAAAGGTGCCCCTCTCCTCCCTTATAAAAGGGCACCTCCTCCCTCTCCTCTTCAAAACATTTTGAGCCTTCAATCTCATCCAAACCCTATCCATTTCACTTCTCCACTTACCAAGAAACCTACTAGTGGTCTTGGTATTCTTCAAAGACCAAATTTAGTTCCCTAAGAGGAGGTTAAGAAGAGACGTGTCAAGGAAGAGGTAATATCCTTTGCCGATTCTTTCCAATTTATTTCTTCTTCTACTTCATCTTATTTATTTGTTAAATTATAAAGTAATAAAATCTGTATCCCTCATATACTGATATGTTATTATAAATATGAAACAACCCTATTTCACCTTCTATCCATCCTATGAAAAATGAAATCACCGCACTTGCGTACGTACGGCTTAGCGTCTCCACGCCGTGGTGTAATATGTTTTTCCAACACCACCTTACATGGATGTGTATAATGGTGGAAATAAAAACTATATATTATTATTATAACATGATACTAATTCTAATATATTATATCATCCACTCCAATTCCATTCAATAATTATGGGAACGATATCATCGCTCTTGCATACGTACGGATTACCGTCTCTACGACGCGATGTGATTCATTCTCCATGTTAACCATTCAAGAATGATTATAAAGTATATATAATGAATAATAATGAAATATATGACATAATAATGCTAATGTATTTATGTATATATATATGTATGTCATCTACTTACTTCCATTCAATTCAATAAGCAAATGAAAACAACGTTCATGCGTACATACAACCTACCGTCTCCATGAACGATGTATTTCATTTCATTTATCTATCTATTATACATATATATAATGAATATATATGATATATAAATCATGTTTTAAATTCTTATAGTAATTAAATCATGATATAAGTAATAATAATATCAAGAACAACAAGTCCAAACACGTACGATAAATGGTACGATTATTACCCAAAACGTTGCTTTAACATGAAATTGACAAATAAACGGGTAATATAAAGACTTAAGTGAATCATATATGATATCAGAAATATTATTATGGTTATATTAAAAGTTTATAATATGTTTAAACCCACGATAAAGGATTTTCAAACACGTACAAAAGAAATTGGACCTAAGGTAAGGGATTATTTCGTCTCACATTTATTTTTGTGAGACTTACGACTTAATCACCACCTATTTCTTTTGTATAGTGTTTTTGATTCCCATGAATGTTTTATGATTTTTATTATGAATGATATGATATCTAAATATGCATGTAATTTTCCTTATTTTATTACATGTATGATTCCACCGATTATAAATGGTAAGGGTTAATTATTCCAATCTCGTTCTTAACCCAGATTGTTTATTAGTAAGTATTTACTAGGGTTATATTTATCATCCATGTCCACGTTTTCTAAAATTGTTTTCATGTATTTTTAAAGTTATTTTTACCAATTTTTGACATTCACTACATGGTATGTATGGAATATTTCTTTTTTTACCATACGAGGTACTTTATGACTTTTCCGGAAAAAGTACTAGGATAATATTTGTTTAACTTATACAGCATTAATGGATTTTTACAGTTTCACAACGCCTTATTTCCATGAAGATTCTTATGGAATATGTCATGATTATTTTCAACAATAATTCATTTCTTTTAAAATTTTATGTCATTTTGAGAAGAAAAAATTATTTTTAAGAGGAAAGGATATTTTTCTCAAGAACTGAGTTCAAGTGTTTTATCAAAATTATTTTCCATATAATATTATATAGGGTTAGGATTATATCCCTATTATTACATTAATTTGATTATGTTATGATGGAATTATTTTTATTAAGCCCTTTATCTTTTTTGTATTAGTTTATGATTCCATGTTGTTTAAGAATACCATTTTTATTTCATGGGTTATGTTATGATGTATGATTTATGATTTTGTGGCACAGATAAGAATGGTTTCATTATGAGATGGGTGGGAACTATATCTCCCTCCAATTAATTTGGTAAAGATTTATATCTCATGAGATAGACATTACTGGAATGCAAAGTAAAATCTAGTTCAGTAATATAGGGCTGGAATGGCAAGTAAACTAGGTTCAGTAATGGACTTTGGCCACTATGATGGTCTTGGAAGCAGTGCCTTGGCTACTATGGAAATCATAACATGTGCTTAATGGTTTTCCACAATTATATATTTTATTCCCACGCTATTTTATCATGGATAATGTTCCTTTATGATCTATTCCTTATACACTGCCATGATTTATGTCATCACTCATGATTTAGATGTTTTTTCTTGTTCTTAAGTTCAAATGTATGGGGATTGTTTTATATTCTCCATGTTTACCCTTACTGAGCATTAGAGATCACCCTTTTATGTTTTCTTTTCCCTATGATATAAATAAATGTTTTAGGTAAGAAAACAAAATGGGAAGATCTTTATGGGAGATGTTGAAGATCTTTCACCATGATTAGAAGATTATGTTCATAGTTTACAAAGACACTAAACTAATACATTCTTTGGGAATCTATTTTTTTCATATATTAAGTATTCTTCAAATATAATTTAATGTATATGTACGTCAAGATTTGGGTCTCTATAGTTGGTATCATAGAAAACATTTAGTTAACTTT
The DNA here is from genome assembly GCA_963277665.1 of Viscum album. Taxonomy (NCBI): domain Eukaryota; kingdom Viridiplantae; phylum Streptophyta; class Magnoliopsida; order Santalales; family Viscaceae; genus Viscum; species Viscum album. The sequence goes on from OY728137.1 coordinate 1,285,733,511, forward strand.
TAAAAACTAGGATGCGAAAACATTAGTGAGATTCCTAGAGATATTTCTAAGGTATGTCTAGGGATGTCTCTAAGGTTAAGTATAAGTATAGGTTACATTCCTAGAATTATTATAATGATCATGAATAACCTAGTATTAAACCTAAGATGTTAAAGATTGAAAGTAATCCCCCTAATTATGTTGTTTTCCATGTGTGATTTTTGCCACTCACACTCTTATTTTGGGGTTTTAGAAAATGGTAGGAAACGGGAAGATTCATGTTAATGGAGAATATGATAGAAAATCGAATGATATTCTTCATGATCAAGAAAATGAAACAGGATTTAGAAGGTGAAACATCGTTATTATGCCTAATCAACAATCTCATAATATGATCAATAATATCAACTTTGGTAAGTATCCTAACACAGCTAATAAGAGAAATATGGAGTTTCATGATGATCATAGAGGAATGAAAGAACAATTTTACATATGTAAATCATTTGTGAAGAGACATCAAGGAGAATGATTCAAAGGAAATGAAAGATACTCTGGGTGTGGAAAAGGAGGACACGATGCCTGTAATTTCAAAGGAAATGGTTCGGTTAACACTATGGACAAGGATAATGCACTACTGGGAAACCATGTTTTCCCAATGGTTTTAAACCGTTGGGAAAAGCCCTCAAACCATTGGGAAATATTATCCCAACGGTTTTAGAAACCATTGGTCTGTGAGGCATCAGGAAATCCTTATACTAAAGGTTCACGTTGAACAGTTGGGAAAAGGTTGTTTGGATCCTGCTATACCAATGGTTCAGCTGAACCATTGGGAAAATCAGCGCACAGGGGGTATAACCCAATAGTTTTAAAACCGTTGGCATAAACATATAGGGGGTATAACCCAACAATTCAAAACCTTTGGGAAATGCATCTGCACACAGGTTATAACCCAACGATTATGAACCGTTGAGAAATACAGCAACACACATGGTATAACCCAATGGTTTTGAAACCATTAGGAAATGCAACATCCAAAGGGATAATCAAATGGTTTTGAAACTATTGGCTTAGACCCCCATTAATTTAAAATGAAACATCCTTCAATCAACTACAGGCTACAATGAAAACTCTGTATGAAAAATGTGCCATGTCACAAAAATAGACTGCAATCACAAAAAAAACTCAATCTATGTGTTTAGGAACACTCTAACCTACAAACACAAAAAAAAACTTCACACATAACAAACTCACAAAAACTCACTTAAATCACCTGTAATCACACAAAAAACACATAAGAAACACATAGAAATAATCATCTCATTTTTGAAGGCTTACTCACATCCCTTCCCCTTGTATGGTTCACATATTGATGTGATAGAGAGACCAAGAACCAACAAAATTTTGTCTTGTTGATCAAATAGGGAGGGGGATATTAGAAATTCAAGTTTATAAATCATATATGAAGAGTCCCCTACCTCAATCCTGATCTATCAGATAAGGGTTGTTGGTTTTGATTACTCCAGGATAAATTTGATATTTTTTCGATGAATTTAATCATTCAATATACTAACCTAGAAGGATATTTACACTATGACCATTATAAAACTTTTCTCCCTAGAGTATAATGATTTGGGAGTCATATACTATGGGACATTGACTTCTATAATGTCAAGAGATTTAGTTATATTGTTGCATTTATCAAGGTATTGGTTTGTGTTTAAGAGAGGGATATTGGTCAGGCTTCTATGACACATATATTCTATGGGGATAGATATTTACTTGATTCATGAGAGATATCACATGCCTAATTTTCAAGGGGATCTGCTATGATGACATCCAACATGGTGTTTGTCAGTGGTTATGAATCATTTACATCATCTGTTGGGATCACTTTGGAAATTTTCTGTCATATTCTAAGAGGATAAGATTACAAGGTAATATTTTATCCCCAATCTGTAATGAAAACATTCAGACAATCCTCCATGACAATCCAATAGATTACTATGATGATATCCAACATGGTGTTTTTCAGTGGTTATGAATCATTTACATCATCTGTTGGGATCACATTGGAAATTTGCTATCATATTCTAAGGGGATATTTTACAAGGTAATATTCTATCCCCAATCTGTAATGCAAACATTCAGATAATCCTCCATGACAATCCAGTAGATTACTACATGAATTTTAGTATATACCTTCCATAGATGATTTTTGTATCCATTGAAATTTGACTGATGATCCATAGGGAGAATCATAAAAATTAACCATTTATCACATGGGATCATGGTCCTCATGGTGTTACACTAGATGGTGAGCTATGATATGGACTAAATGAACTTGTTATTTCATACACATGTTGTGTGAAAAATTCTAACAAATATAGTGGAATATATTAAGGAATGAAAACACCTTGAGTTATTAGGTGTTGGAAGGACCCTTACTTGAGTGATAATGATGCTGTCATATTATAAAATGATATCTAACACTAACATGATTGATAAGGTAGGGGGAATAGGTCCCGAGTGACTAGAACCTTGTACCTATCTGGTGAGATATGATATGGACCAAATTCCCTTGTTGTTATTTCATACACATGTTGGGTGAAAAATTCTAACAAGTATAGTGATATATAATAAGGAATTGCAACACTTTGAGTGATAATGTTCTATAAGAATCCTTACTTGAGTGATAATGAAGTTATCATATTATAACATGATACCTAACCCTACCATGATTGATAAGGTAGTGGTAAATATAATGGCCTCACCTTGAGTGATAAGGTTATAGATGAACCCAACCATGAGTGATAATGGAGAATTTGGAATGTGACATTAGACCTACCATGGTTAATATAGTATTATTTCAGAAAATGGATTTACATTTATCATAATGTATTAACATGGATTTTTGTTGACTGAGATGGTTGGTATGTGATATATAGTTGTATGAGACCCTACCTTTAGTAGTATGGAAGATGTTGGGAGTTGAGTGATGAGATATATTGAGTGAGAAGTATTAGTCTAGGGCTTTGATAAGGGTAAAAGTAGTGGATACATATAAATTCATTGGGCTAGAAAAGACATGTTTGAAGATAATTTTCTATTTTGAAAGTGGTAAATTACTACTTGTGTAGAGGTAATAAAGAGGTACATGAGGGAAAATATTGATCCTTTCCATTTTTTACTTAGCAGTAATGAGACATGTGGAACTTTTTTAAGGACATGAATTGATTAGTTGAATGAATGTATATATATGATTTCGTATTACAAATGGTGTGAAAATTATTAAGGCATATTTCATACATATCTTGACTTTCCTTTCATGTTTAAAATTAATCCAAAGGTTTTCATGGATCTCATGACTGAGATCTTCCATACATATCTCAACTCATTCATTGTGGTGCATATTGGTGATATCCTTATATACTAACTGACCATTGATATACACATTAGACACTTATATATTTTTTGTACACTTTGACCACATTATATCTTTTATAAGATCTCAAAGTGTCACTTATGCTACCATAATGTATGTTTTCTTAGGCACGTAATCTATAATGTGGGAATTTATGTGGAACCAAAGAATGTATGTGGTTTCATGAGAAGGAAGATGAAACATGTTTAAGATTGTGGGTTTCCTTTGTTTATTTGGGATTTACATATGGTTCATTTAAATATTTTCCTCTTTAGAAGTTCCTATGACTAGGATTACTAAGAATGAAGTTATGTTTGAGTGGTCAAAAAAGTTTAAAGAGGCCTTCCTAAAAAGTCAATGAAGTTTTGATCCTACTGAATTACTATAAATTATGATTTAGAAATGACGTCTCCAAATTGATCCCCAATCATGAATTGGACTAATGGACATTTCTTGCATTGGACACAGAGTTGTAGTATCTATGTGGAAGGCTCTATATTGTCCTCATCATATCACATATGAGAATCTGTCAACATTGTAATGATATTAAATAAAAAATCATAGTCAATGTAATATTTTCAAATATTGATAACATTTATCATTAAATACAAGTAGAACAGTCTGATATTTCTCAACATAATGATGTATTAATCTTGATCTATGATGGATATAACATTATTAAATTCCATAACAATTGTACATGGTTGGATTATGCATGGTTATTTTCCTTCTCCTACTAGAATCACTAAATGGGTCTTCCACGGTTTCTACAACATTGATAGTCTAAGTAGGGACATGGCTATAATTATAGATTCTTCCACAAATGTGCCTTATCCGATATACTCAGCTTCTATGAAATCGTTCTGCAGTTCCCTAATTAGGTTCAAGGAACCCAAGTTCATCTCCGTACTCATCCACCTGCCCAACCCCCCCAATACCCCACCTGCACAGCCACCACCCCACCTACACAGCCCCCCTGCCTAGCCCCCTCCCCCCTTCCTAGCCTAACCCCCTGCACATCCCACCCCCTCCCCCACCTGCCCAGCCCCCCACTACCCCACCTGCACAACCACCACCACACCTACACAGCCCCCCTATCTAGAATAACCCCCTGCACATCCCGCCACCTCCCCCACCTGCCCAGACCTCATACCCCACCTGCACAATCACCACCCCCACCTGCACAACCCCCCTGCTCAGCCCCCCTCCCCCTGCCCAGCCTATGCCCCACCCCCCACCCCCTGCCCAACCCACCCCTCCCCACCAAACCCCCTACACAGCCCCCCTCCTCCCCACCTCACCCCCGCCAAGCACCCCCACCTCCCCAACAAATTCCCATAGGGTAGTTGATTTTAAGTTTTAATCATAATTTTTGAGTTTTTGGTGACCCATTCAGGATTCAATCTATGGATACTTTGGATAAATTAGGTGTTTTGGGATATATTTGGGGGGTTTAGTTTGGGAGAACTCATGTACATGATGTGTTGTTTTGAGAACACACATCCTGTGTTCTTTTTTACTTGGGAAAGATGGGTTTTGGGAGCTAAAAGATTTATAAAAGGGGGTGGGTTACACGGCATGTAGTGGTGACCCGGGGTGTGATTGTGGCAGATGCCCATGTAGGGTATAAAGTTATATCTACTGTGAGGCTCATGGATAGGCATTTTGTGTGGGTAGACCTTTTGCAGGGGGGGTTATATGGATAGGTACATACATGGGAACCATATGTGGGGTAAGGATTGTGTATGGGGTGATACATTCCACGTAGTAGGGAACTTTTCATGCTAAGTGGGGCCTTGTATGTGAATGTACCCAGATGGGGGTAAACATCATATACCGGAACACGTGATCTGTACTTTGGAAAAGTACACACTGAGCAGTACATGTCACATGAAATGAGGGGATATTTTGGTTTACATATCATGTACCTAAAGTACAGGTTGCGTACTTTTTTCTCCTTGTTGTGTTTACCCTATTTTAACCCTGGAGTCAAAATTTGACTTATGAGTATTCAATTTTGATTAGTTTTTCATATAAATTTCTATGGTGTAATACTTTTTAGGTTCGAATGTGGTCTTTATGGTGTTTTGGACTAAAATAATTCTTTATCAGGATTTCTTCAAGGATTGGATTCAGAATCCTCCAGCAGGTTAGGTTGTGAGATGAGAATCATGTGTAAGGGTTATGGGATCATTAGTTGGAATGGATTGTGAAATATAATCTAGTTTTGTTCAATGTTCTTTAATATAGATCCTCAAAATTATAATCATGTAGTATATATGAAGAGATCTTGTTTTATCCTGACATGTTGGTGCTTATTTCTCAAGGTTAGAACAGTTGAGGATTACCTCCTTTTTTTAGGATTGGAACTATTAGAACCATTGGGATGGGATGATGTTGTGGGATATAAGTTATGGTCAGATTTCATTAAGATATTTATATGAAACAAAGGGACTCTTGAGGATACCATAGTAGGCTTGTTACTGATTGAGTGACCAATGTTTTCTATAGTTGTTAATTAATAATGCCCATGTGGAGTGGTCAATCTTGTACTATAGTGCCCTTGTAAGGTAAAACTTTTATGATTTTCATGAGGACCATTGATAATTCATTGTTTATTCATTTCTTTTATATAACCCATTGGGTGCATTGTAGATAGATTATTAGTTGGAGACATTGTTGATCGATGATCAGTTGGAGGCCATTTAGGGGCATTTGGGATATTTCTGCACTAGGTGTGTCTTGTGATTTGGATGTACTAGAGGTACCCCTCATAGGGTGTATGTTCCTACTATAGACTTTTTCCCATTTGAGTTTTTTTGAATGGCTTGGGCCAAGATTTTGGGGGTACCTAAGGACTCTATAGTTGGAAATCACTTTATATTGTCACATTGAGGACCATGGGATCCCTATGCTTTAGTTTGGCACTAAGGTGGGTCAAAGAGAGATAATAGTGGTTGTTTTTAGAGGATAATATCTCAGGGAACATAGAGAGTGTATGTTATTTATTTTATGTGAGTTGATCGATGCTTCTAGATCATCTATTTGGATAATGGTTTGAATGCTAGATCATCCCATGTTTGGTTGGAATTTGTTCATGAGGTTTGAGGATGTTTCTGGTCAGGACTCTAGTCCACGGAGGAGACACATATGATATCATATATCATGCATTGGAACTATGTTTTGATCTAGTTATCTCAATTTTTTTACTACATTTAGATGTGATTAGTGATCTAATGGGAGATCTGGATGAGTGAAACAGCCCTATAGTTGAATGAGCAGTTAGGATAGAGTGGTTTTAACATCGTAATGTGTTGAGGCACTCACAGAGCAGGTTTTTCTAGTCGTTGATGTATTGGTGCTGCCATAAACATGGATGTTCTTTAACCCCCATATCTTATCTTTTCTCACACCCAGCACATCCCCCCCTCTCCCCCAACTACACAGCCACCTCCAACCCCTATCTAACCCCCCTCCTCCTCACCTCACCCCTGCCCAGCCCCCCCCCCCCCCCTCCAGCACATCCCCCCTCCTCCCCACCTCATTTTGACCTCTTCAATATCAATCAAAATGATTCTATACAGTTAAATTACAAAACAAACTTCAACCTAAACTGATATATTGATTGTGTTCATAAGGGGATCATAATAAAAAGTACATTAAAGCGAAATGGAACCAAAAAATTGAAAATAAATGAAGGCATACAAACTGATTTAAAGTGAAGGAACAAAAATTACATGAATCAAAGATAAGATTGTAACACCCTGAGATTTCATGAGATGTATTATTTTCATATCTTATGTTTTATGCTACACCAATATTACCCTGTGCTATACGCAACACCGTATTAGCTTGAAGTATATGGAAAACTATTCTTGGATCTTGTTACACACAATTTCAATTTCGTTTGATAGTAGTTATTTTACGCAACATTGAGTGTATATATATATATATATATATATATTAAATTTATAAATAAAATATGGTTTTATTCTATTATAAGAAACAACGAAGGAGTCTTGTACAATACGCAACCCTGACTTGGCTTGCATTACATGCAATTGCGACCTTCCTCGATAGCGTGTGTTGTATGCAATACCAAGTTTCACTAAAGAACGATATATGGTTATAATATTATTATGAACTAGCCGTTATGAATAGTATCAACTAAATTTTGAATTTTATAACATTATTATTCATCTTACACATTTTCTAGAACATGGTATGAGAACAAACTAAATTTTTCATGTAAAATAAGTATTTTTAAAAAAAATGCAGTTTTGCACCTTTTGATGGCGGACCCACTTTAAATCTAGTTTTTGACATGTTTATAAGTTCAATTTGACAAAATAAAATTCTTCCTTGGAATCAGGATATAAAATTTTAATTTGGCTAAATTTTTCATATTATTCTAATAACTTTCATATTTTAATGAATAGTAAAAACACACTATATTTAAATTAAAAACAACTTGTTTCATCGCAATAATTTATATGGTTATAATAACTTTTTAATTGGTTTTAAAGTGTAATTAGAATAAATTTTTACCATTTAATCCAATTTTGGTCATTGGAATTAATTTCACTTTGAAATTGGACATAAACAAGTGTTGATCTTTTGATAGTTATTGTTTCTTAAAACCACGCTATTTGTTTTGATAACAGGAATTAATTTTAAAATTAATTAATGCCACCTATATGTTTTGAGTTTGGAAAAAATAGACATCATTTTTGAATTCAGAATATAAAATATAGCTTAGGCTTAATTTTTGGTATTTTTCTGAAAAAAATCAATTTTTGATGAATAGAAAAACCACATAGTGGTAGTTAAAAAAACAGACTCTTTCATTTAAATGAAATTTTACCACTTCTGTGAGTTGAATTTCAAAAATCCAAGATACATGGGTGTTATAAAGAAGTAAAATTTGGTTCAATAAGATGAAAATAATTTTTGGTGAATAGTGTCTTTTGACTTTTATTTACCGTAGTTAAAGGTAAATAGGGTAATTCAAGGATAAAAGAATATTATAATAATTCAAAATTACCTTAAAACTTGTCCTAACCTTATTGGATGTGTAGTGGCCGACCATGGGCATCACTGGGTCGATTTTGGGACCCCAATTATTTACTTGGAAGTGATAATGACAATTTCGATTAATTAACTGAATGTAATGACAAAATTGACATTAACAAAAATCTTTTAGTAATTAATTTTTATAAGGGGTAATATAAATTATCATTTGGAATATAAATACTAATTTGAAAGATAAAACTATTTCCTACATGATGGTATTTTTTTATAATTTTTAGACCTAAAATAAATAAAATTATTCTTAACACAATAATGATGCAGTATTTACCTCATTAATAAATGTTTTAAATAAATAAGATTATAATGATTAAAATATTATCCAAAAGATGTACAATTCAGATTGGATGATTTTATTTCGACCATGATTCATCTTATCTTCATCTTTAATGAGTTTTGGACATTTTGAAACCGAAGATAAATTTATAATAAAATAATATTTTCACACTTTCCAAAAGAGCCCCTCCCCCCTTAAAAAGGTGACCATTTCTATCCAATTCCTCACACCTCTCAAGACATTTGGATCATCCAAAATCTTCCCAATTATGCTACCTACATCCCTATCCTCCCAATATAAGCCTTACCTTAGGCATAAGGCACTTCAATAAGACCTTTTGGTTCAAACCAAAGGAAGTTACCCAAATTCAAGGTAACAGTTTCTCTTAAATTGTTTTATTTTATTCTACTTCTCCAAACCCTAAACTATTTTTAATCCTTTATTTTGTAACAAAAATAGTATCCTAAATATACTAGGATGTTTTTATGATAATTATTCTAACTACACTTACACAAACCTCCATATAATGGATGAAGAATATAATGTTTCTGTGGATGGAAAACTAACGCCTCACGAAACGATGATTGTTCGATTTTCTCCTACCACCTCTCATGGTGGCCATTATGATGGAAATTTATTTATATATGATATATATTACATTTATTACTTCCTTATTCTTATTTAATTCCCAATTATATCAAGCCTTTATGGTTTCCATAGTGGGTAAATACGATAATCTCATTTGAGGAAGTGCGGACTACCGCCCCCTCAAAGTGATGTGATTCATTAATGCCTTATGTGGAATGTAAAAAAGATGGAGTTAATGATATTATATATGATATTATACTGTAATTATAATATAACTATGTATAATTATATTATAATTCCATTAAAATAAGAAATAGAAATGAAAGTAGCGTTCATGCGTACGTACGACTTACCGTCTCTATAAACGGTGCATTTCATTTCTTACCTCCATATGTTTTGTAATATTATAAATATATGTATATTCTGGATATATATGATATATATTATATATAAATAATTAATATCATTCTAGATATAATGAACCTTTTACCACATGAACAACATGTAATTATAAGAAGTCCATTTTTGACTCAAGTACCAAATATCGACAAAACCAACATTATTAACTTAAATGGTTACATAATGTTTATAACATGGTAATAAGTGATATATAAGGAATAATAAACATGAAAAAGTTTCTTAATAAAATAGAAATTAACTTTTTTTTATTATTCAGGAGATTAAAGAACGATCGAGTCAAGTCGGACATGAGGTAAGGGAACTTCTTAACCCAATTTTCGTTCTTTTGGTTGATCTTCTCTTTCTTGTTTATGTCGTTCTTTGATTATGTGAGAAATGAATTTTTATATTTTATAATGTAATTATAATTTCTTTTTGTGACTTTATAGTGAATACACATAAGTGATCTATTTTATTTACAAAATATCATTGTAAGGGAAAATCTCACAATCTCATTTTTATCCGAGATTGTTTATACTTTAGAATTTACTGGGGAATATTTATCATCCACATACGTGTATCCTCAATATGTAATATTATTTATATCCACCTACAATTTTTTAAATCCAATTTTACCCTTTTTTAAGTAAAATATATAAAAGGAATCTTTTTTCGTTTTTAGTACGAGGTACTTTTTGACTTTTCCGGCCAAAGTATAAGAAGAATCTTTTTTTAACTTATATGGCATAAATGGATTTTTATGATTTCATAGAACATTATTTCCATGAAGCTTCTTTTACAAGTTTTCAAATTTATTTTTAATCAAATTCTTTTAGTTCAAGATTGTATGACATGATATGAAATGTAAAATGTTTTTGAAGTAGAAAGGATATTTTCCTCAAGAATGGAGTTCAAGTGTTTTATCAAAATTATTTTCCATATAAGCTAATATAGGGTTCTGTTTCTATACCTATTTTTACATTGATTTTATTTTGTTATGATGGAATTTATTTTATTATTTCCTTTTATGTTATATGAATTATGTTATGATGGCATGATGTTTAAGAATCCCATTTTTATTACATGGGTTATGCTATGATTTATGATTTTGTGGCAAACATAAGAATGGTTTCATTATGATATGTGTGGGACCTATATCTAGCTCTAATTCATTGGGTAAAGATTCATATCTCATGATATATACATGGCTGGAATGGTAAGTTAATCTGGTTCAGTGTTACAGGACTGGAACGAGGTGTGAACTCAATTCAGAAAGGGTATTTGTCCCCTAAGATGGTCTTTGCAGGAATGCCTTGGCTACTGTAGAAATCATATCATGTCCTTAATGGTTTTCTACAATTTCATGTTTTATTATCATACTATTTTATCATCATTAATGTTTCTTTATGATCTATGCCTTACATACTTCTGTATTTTATGTCATTGCTCAAGATTTTGATGTTTAAACATTATGTTCATGTTTTTTTATGTTCAAATGTATAATATTTGTTCTATTTTCTCCATTATTACCCTTAATGGGCATATGTGCTCACCCTTTATATGTTTTCTATTCCCTGTGATTTAAATAAATGTTTTAGGTAAGAAAAAAAGGGGAAGATATTTATGGGAGATGTTTAAGATCCTTCACCACGATTAGAAGATTATATTCCGAGTTTCCAAAGACACTAAACTATTACGGTCCTTGTGTGTCTGTTTTTGTTATTTATTAAGTATTCTGAAAAAGTAATGTATTGTCCATGTACCTTAAGCTTTGGGTCTCGACTGTTGGTATCAGAGGAAAGGTTTAGTTAACCTTTGGAAACTAGGATGCGAAAACATTAGTGAAATTCCTAAAGATATTTCTAAGGTATATGTAGGGATGTCCCTAAGGTTAAGTATACGTATAGGTTAGAGTCCTATAATTATGTTAAAAATCATGAATAACCTAGGTTGAACCTAAGGTTTCATGGATTAAAGATTTTTTTTATAAGGTATACATCCCATAATTGACTTTTTATGATTATGTGGTTCCTCGTTATTTTAACTGTTTCTTACACTACAGTTTCTGGTCTTAGTCAATGTAGGGAACGAGAGGGAGTTCAGTTAACATTGATTTAAATGGAAAAATTGGAGACTATGATCAAAGAAATTATGTAACGCCTGGAGAGATATATATATTGTGATTATACTGAATCAGACATCTCGATATATGATTTACAATGTGAACTTTATTTGTATTTCTAAGTCATCAAATAGGAGGAAGATGGAATTTTATGCATGTTCGCATGATGAGGAGCATAGATAAAGGAAGATTGAGATTTTTAAAGAAGGGAATAAGAACCTTGAGGAATACCTCAAATGGAGGGGAAGATGTTATCTACTTGGAGAAAAGGGTTATAGAGTGACATACTGTTATGGAGTCCAATGTCTTATCTGCGGAGAACATGGGCGTTACCCAACTCAATGACCTAACCTAAAAAGTTACTTCTAAATCAAGGAAGGACCTATTCCATGCCAATCATTGAAGAGTATGGATTGAAGGTATTATGTATTAGAATTCAATAATAATGTTTTTGAGGTACTTTTATTGTATATTAAAATATCTGTGTATTGGTCCATTGTGGTTTTCTATAAGAATATGGTACCGGTAACCATGAAAAGTGATTCAAATATTTTGGAATGCAGATGATATGCGCATAATGATGGGATAAGGAGAAAATAAATTGTTTGATAGTATTCATGATCTCATGACTGATATAAAGACAAAGTGATATCATGGTTTGAGTATATATAAATTTTGGGATTTTCGTATGTGGAAAGAGTTAACTTTTGACAGCATTCATGTTTTCAATAAGGTTCTGTGGAATTTAGGTTTCAAGAGAATACATGATTAAGGTATTCACATGTTTGGAATGTGACCAATAAGATATATCTTGTGATATATGAGGGCTAAATGATGGTATCCACATGCTTGTAAGTGACCTTTCCAGCAGTTGTTTTCTTTATACTATGAGATTGAATAGATGTATTTTAGATAAGTCTAAAGATTATAATAGATTATATCAAACATTAATTAGTATTGTTTAAGGCTAGAACTTTTTTTCTATATTATTGATGGGATGTTATAATAATATAGTTTTAGAAAAAGGAAATCCTACAGGACGGGCAACAACCCGTCACGTCGGACAAGGCTGTGGGAATCGAACCCCCAACTGAAGTGTGGCATGCCTTTATCACCTACCACTGGCCTAAAGGAAGTCCCTGGTTAGTAGAAACTATTTTTATTTTAATCGGTATGATAGATGAAGTATAAGTCCATTTTTGGAATCATATATGATTAACCTCACCATAGATGGACTTATGTATATTTGGTAACTTTTGCTTACATTTTGTTTGAGATAGATGGAATGACCCATCATTCTATCACATGATCTGCTGACACTTCACAAAAAAGAAATTCAAATTCTTTTCTTTAAGAGATGATGTGGAAATTGTTCGAGGCATGAGCAACGTTGATACTATACCAAAATCAAGTAAGTATTTCTTTTAGTTAAATAATTATTCAAAATTTGAGAAATGATCTTGAAAACCAAAAATGTTGTCTTAGTGCCCTTATATCTGATGAATCAGATGGTACCTTAGATCATCACAAATTTATGGATTTGTGATTGTTGGCTTTTTCATAGCCATGTTTTCTACCAATCTCCCTCAGAACTTGATGGTTTGGTTTCTCTTCCTTATCCATATTTTCACCTACGTTCTCATATGTGGAAACCTAGTGATGAGTCAATTTGGGTAAACGGTATGTTTCATACTTCAATTTTTAAAATTAAGTTTTAGTATTCCTTTTTATGATGTGGGTTTCTATGAAAGAAACTATCAATTAGTAAACCATTTATAACCCCTATGAATTTTGAGGGCCAAATTCATTTTAAGGGGGTAGAATGTAACACCCCAAGATTTCATGAGATATATTATTTTCATATATTCTGTTGTATGCTACACAAAGATTATCTTGTGCTATACACAACAAAATATTAGCTTGCAGTATAAGCAACACTATCTTGAATCATGTTACACACAATTTCATGTTCATTTCATAGTAGTTATTCTACGCAACATTGAGTGTATATATATATATATATATTCAATGTATAAATGAAATATGGTTTTATTCTATTATACGAAACAAAGAATGATTCTTGAACAACATGCAACCCTGACTTGGCTTACATTACACGCAATCGTGACCTTCCTCGATAGCGTGTGACGTATACAATACCAAGTTTCACTAAACAACGATATATGGTTATAATATTATTATGAACTATCCATTATGATTATTATCCACTAAATTTTTAATTTTATGAAATTATTATTCATCTTAAACATTTTTTAGAACATGGTATGAGAAAAAACTAAATTTTTCGAGTAAAATAAGTATTTTTTCAAAAAAATTAGTTTTTTCACCTTTTGATGGAGCACCCACTATAAATGTAGTTTTTGGAATCTTTATAAGTTAAATTTGACAATATAAAATTCTAACTTGGAATAAAGATATAAAACCTTAATTTGAATAAATTTTTCATATTATTCTGATAACTTTCATATTTTAATGAATTGTAAAAACATGCTATATTTTAATTAAAAACAACTTTTTTCATCGCAATAATTTATATTGTTAGATTATCTTTTTAATTGGTTTTAAAGTGTAATTGGAATAAATATTTACCATTTAATCCAATGTTGGTCATTGGAATTAATTTCACTTTGAAATTGGACATAAACAAGTGTCGATCTTTTGATAGTTATTGTTTCTTAAAAACACGCTATTTGTTTTGATAACGGGAATTAATTTTAAAATTAATTAATTCCACTTCTATGTTTTGAATTTTGAAAAATAGAAATCTTTTTTGAATTTGGAATATCAAATATAGATTAGGATGATTTTTTGGTATTTTTCTGAAAAACATCAATTTTTTATGAATAGTGAAACCACATAGTGGTAGTTGAAAAAACTGACTCTTTTATTTAAATGAAATTTTACCACTTCTGTGAATTGAATTTCAAAAATCCGACATACATGGTTGTTTAAAAAATCATGAGAACTGATGAGAGGGGAGTGGGGAGCGGCGATCGGCGATCGGTGAGCGGTGAGCGGCGAGGGGTGGTCGGGATGGGAGTGATAGCGAGGGGTGGTCGGTATGGGAGCGGCAGTGAGGACGGGAGGATTATGGGATTGGCACTGAGGGTTTGGTGAACTGTGGATTAGGGATAGGTTAAGTACCCTGGTGGAGGGGTGATTTTAGATAGATATATCCCAATGGTTCATTTAAACCATTGGGGAAAACCGGTTATTATCACCTATATGCCAACGGTTCATATGAACCGTTGGCAAAGAATGGCATTGGGTATTTTTTCCAACGGTTTGTTCAAACCGTTGGGAAAAAAGCATTGGGTAAACTTTTATTTCCAATAGTGATGGTACTCCTAAGACATCAAAAATAGTTAAATGTTTTAAATGTGGAATGTACAGGCATTATGCAAACCAATTCCCTGAGATAAAATCTCATGAAGAGAATAAGCATGGTCGTATGGGTAGTATTTATGTTGATGATGATGAAGAGACTAAAAATGATAAATGAGATGAAATAAGTGTTGAGGAATAAAATGATGAAGCTCGGTCAATGGTTTAAGAAGGTAGTGGAATGATTGTATGTTTATCTAGAGTTATGTTAATGGTATTATGAAATATTGAAACATCTAAGGATTGTTACACTATTATTTTCCCTATATTATTTGAAAGTATATGTTGAATGCTACTGGTAACCAAGAAAGGTTATTCAGATATTTTTGGAAATAAGGTGATATGCGCATAATGATTAGATATGGAGAAAATAATATGTTTGATAGCATTAATAATTTCATGACTGATATAAGGAAAAACTGACATCATGGTTTGAGTATATTGAAATTTTGGGATTTTGGTATGTGGAAATAATTAACTTTTGACACTATTCATGTTTTCACTAATGTTCTATGTTAATTCATGTTTCATGAAAATACATGATTAAGGTCTTCACATGTTTGGAATATAACCAACAATATATATCTTATGATATATGGGGGATAAATGATGGTATTCGCGTGCTTGGAAGATGACCTCTCTAGTAATCTTTTTCTTTATACTATGAGATTGGACAGAAGTATTTTGGTTAAGCCTAAAGATTGGAATTAATTAAGTTAGAGATAATATAGTATTGTTTAAGGCTACATATTTTTTATATTATTTCTGAAATGTTATAATAGTACTTATTACGAAAAAGGACAACCCGTAGGACGGGAGACAACTCATCACGTCGGACAAGGATGCGGGAATTGAACCCACAACCGAACTGTGACCAGAATTTATCTCCTACCACTGGCCTACATGAAGTCCCTGGTTAGTATAAATTAATTTTATTTTATTAGTAGGTATGATAGATGAAGTATAAGTCAATTTTAAGAACCATATACAATTAATCTCAGCATGGATGGACTTATGTATATTTATTAACTTGTGCTAACCTTTTTGTGATAGAGACAAATGGAATGACATGTCATTCTATCGCATGATCTACTAACACTTCAAAAATGAAAAATTCAACTTAATTTCATTAAATAATAGATGAAGTGGAAATTTTTCATGGAATTACCAACAATGATATTACACTAAAATCAAGTAAGTATTTCTCCTTATGAAAAAAATCATCAACTTTAGGGAAATGAACTTGAAAACAAAAAATGTTGTCTTAGTACTCTCATATCCGATGAATCAAATAGTACCTTAGATCATCACAAATTTATTTCTTTGTGATTGTTGTATTTTTCATAGACATGTTCTCTACCACTCTTCATCAGAACTTGATGGTTTGATTTCTCTTCTATATCCATGTTTTCACCTATATTCTCTTATATGAAAACCCAGTGATGAGTTAATTTGAGTAACTGTTATATTTCATACTTTAATTTTTAAAATTATGTTTTAGTATTCCTTTTTAAGATGTGGGTTTCTATGAAAGAAAATTTCATGTAGTAAACCATTTATAACCCCGAGGAATTTCGAGGGCAAAATTCACTTTAAGGGGGTAGAATGTAACACCAAGAGATTTTATGAGAAATATTATTTTTCATTTCTTTGATTTTTTGTGTTGTATGATACAAAAATATTAGCTTGCACTATACACAACACCGTATTAAATTGTAGTATACGCAAACACTATTCTTGGATTGTGTTGCGCGCAAGAGCGACAATCCTCGATAGTGTGTGTTGTACGCAATACCGACTTTCACTAAACCATGATATATTGTTATGAACTAGATATTATGAATAGTATTAACTACATTTTTAGTTTTATTACATAATAATCCATCTTACACATATTATAGAACATGGTATGAGAACAAAATAAATTTTTCAGGTAAAATAAGTATTTTTCAAAAAATGTATTTTTGCAGCCTTTTGATGGCGCACCCATTTAAAATCTAATTTTTAACAAGTTAATAAGTTAAATATTACAAAATAAACATCTTATTATGAATCAGGATATAAAAAATTATGTTGGAAAAAGTTTTTATATTTTTCGGATAACGTTCATATTTTGATGAATAGTAAAAATATGCTAAATTTCAATTAAAAACAACTTTTTCCATCAAGATTGTTTATATTGAAAAATTATAATATTTAATGGTTTTAAAGTATAAATAGAATATATTTTTACCATTTAATATAATTTATGTCATTATCATTAATTTTACATTTAATTCATAGGTAAAAAAATTTCAATCGTTTGTAATGTTTTAAATAAAAACCCGTTTTTTTACAAGAGGATTAATTTTAAATTAATTACTACAGATT
This sequence comes from Viscum album, assembly GCA_963277665.1. Classification (NCBI taxonomy): domain Eukaryota; kingdom Viridiplantae; phylum Streptophyta; class Magnoliopsida; order Santalales; family Viscaceae; genus Viscum; species Viscum album. The sequence continues at coordinate 1,285,751,160 of OY728137.1, forward strand.
CTATATCTTGAATTTGGAAAAATGGATTCCATATTGGGAATCATTACGTCTAAATTAGGTTAATAGGATATTTTCTATTTTTGGGCATTATGAATAGTAACTACGGTAAATTTTATTTACCATAATTAAAGGTAAATCAGACAATTAAGGGTAACAATAATATTATAAAATTATCCTAACACCTGAAAAAATTCTATTGGATGAATATAAGTCGACCCATATCACCAAAGGGTCATACTATATTCATTTCATGGACTTTTGCCCATGAAAATGATGTAATTATTATTAAAACCAAAGAAAGTGACAACATGTCACTCTCTTATATCTTATAAGTGTAATAATATTAATTATGTAATAAAATTCATAAAACATCAAAACTAAATAGTCACAAAAAATATAATAAATTTATCTAAATCATGTAAATTTATTTAAAATTTTTAGGGATTAAATAATTATCATTAATGGTGACACAATAGTGATACAGAAATTGTTTATTTTGTGAAAAATATATAATACAGTTTTAATTAAACTATTAGTGACCATAAAAGGCACAAACACCTGACCAAAACTTATTTGTCATGTACATGTAAACCATAATCATAAAATAGTATAATATTTGACCATTTGGAGCCTTATAAAAGATATTATGACACTTATATTATTTTATTTTAAATAATATCAAAGTCGTCACCTTCACAATTTAATAAATATAACAATTTAAATGTTGTGATATTAAGATGATAAATTCAAGTAAAAGAATTCTTGTAGAAGATATTCTATTTATCTACATCATAGTATTTTATTTTTAATTTTTATGCAACAAATAAGTATATTAAATAATTATACACAAATATTGTAGTAAGAATTTTATTAAGGGAAATATCAAATAAATGGTTTTAAAAATATTAAAATAAATTTTATATGAATAAATTAATGTGCTAGATGAATTTTTTAGATGAATATGACAAGTTAGTAATCTATTAAATATTTTTTTTCAAATATATCCTCGGTGTGAATTTTATTTAAATTAAATTAAATGAATAGTGTCAAAATTGACACTATTGTTATTTTATACAAATAACATATTATTAAATTGTTTAAAAATAAAAAAAATATTTAAAATTTGTAAATTTAACATTATATAGTCTATAATGTCATAATATATCCAATTATGGACAATTAAAAACACATAGGTAATTTTTTATAACAATTTAAAATTTAGAATATTATTAACACAAATAAAATTAAATAGATTAAATAAGGATAAATCAAGTTTATGAGGTTTAAAATAAATTCCCAACATGTCTAAATTTTATTGGTTGATGATAATACAACCCTATCACATCTCATATTAGAATTGAGGCATTTTTGGAGATTTTTATGTGGGTTTTTAATTTATTATAAATTAATATTTTTGAGGTTTCCAAAGATGCCCCTCTCCTCCCTTATAAAAGGGGACTTCCTCCCTCTCCTCCTCACAAAATTTTGATCCTTCAAGATCTTCCAAATCTTGTCCATTTCTCTTATCCACTTCCCAAAAAACCTACTAGAGGAAGAGGTAATATCCTTTACTGATTCTTTCAATTTTATTTCTTCTACTACTTCCTCTTATTTACTTGTTTAATTATAAAGTAATAACATCATTATCACTCATATAATTATATGTTATTATAAATATGAAACAACCCTATTTAACCTTCTATCCATCCTATGAAAAATGAAATCACCGCGCGTGCGTACGTACGGCTTACCGTCTCCACGCCGTGGTGTAATCTATTTTTCCTACAACATCTTACATGGATGGGTATAATGGTGGAAATAATAACTATATATGATTATTATAATTTGATACTAATTATGAGATATTATATTTATGAAGCTCACATTTTCATTTATTTTATACTGTAAAACATTGTTTATAATCCCACAAAAGTGTTATTGAATGGGTAATTATCATGTTTTTAGGTTTTAGTGTTATTTTGAACCCAAATGTGAAAAACGACTAATTCTGGATTTTTGACAAAACATTACGTTAGGGGTATTTTGGTCATTTCAGGAAAAATAAAATTCCAAATTTTCTGATTCAAATTTTTTTATAATCCTTATTTTATTTCCTTCATTTTTGTCTTCTGGACCAGGATCTGATTCGGCCATCTAAAGGGTCTAAAAAATCATTAAAGATTGGAATTTTTCCGGGCGGACAGCATGGACCCACCCAACGTAACGGACATCAAACGCGGTCTACACATATCCAAAGGATGTGTTTCCACCTGGGATACCTCTAGGACAGATAGGGACGTCTCTAAAATAAATTTGGAGGATGTTGGAGATATTTAAGGAGGCTATTGAATGACATTCCTTTGGAGGAACCTTCCTGGATGCTTCGTCTTGAAACAGCAACAGAGAATGAAAAATTAATAACTCCTACATACGGTTTCCAAATTAGCTGAAATTTGGAGAGGAGACGTAAAAGATATGTATTAACATCATTCATGAATAATGGGATGCGTGAAGAGGTCATTAATGGGGTCTAAAACTCTCAAACATTCGGGGGTCGAATTCTGCCTATAAAAGGAGGCCATCACCTCCTCCTCAAAGCATCCCATTTTTCCATCCATTCCTTCAAGGAACCAAGGAGGAGATCTCCACCGAGGGAGGCCGACCACAAATCTTCCACCTTTATTTTAATTTTATTTATTTTATTTATTTTTAGTTTTTAATTGTAATTTAGATTTCTAATAAATTCATGCATTGTTTTTATTTTTGTGTCCACCGATTCACCCTCTTTTCTTCCTCTCATCTTACTATCGTGAACTATAATACTCATGATCATGAGTAACTAATAAGAGGAATATCCCAAGGGAGTAATCAGGTTCTTAAACCCAAGACCATCTTTTTAATATTCTTTGAGTTAATTCTAAGGATAATTTATAGTGGGTGTAATCCTTACTGTGGTTGTCTAAAGGTTAACTTCTTAATCTACAACCATTTTCCCTCGATTGAGGAGGTGGATGGAGGGTGTGCTTGGCGATCGCTAAGTAGGATTTTCATTCACAGATGGGGTAGAATAAGGTGTGCACACATAAGATGGAGTGTGTACACTAAGAATATTTGAAGCTGGCCAATGAAGGTGCTCCCTGAATATTCTCTCGGGAGAACTTCCTTTCTTCCCTAATTACATTCTGTTTAGCATTACATGGTAATTTAGAATTAAATTTTAGTTTCTTATGATTTATGAATTTCATTTATTTTATTAAATTACATTTATTTCATAAAATATTTAACAACAAAAAATAATTAGATTAGGTGGAATAGATGTAGTGATTTATTAACCACAAAAGCTCCTCAAGAGAACGACCTAGGTCAGCCCCTGTGCTGCACTTAGCTATAAATATTTTTGAGAGCGTGCACGACAACACTTCGTCAAATTGGAATCGTTTCCGGGGAGCCAAGTGGTTTTAATTCACTATTTTTATTCACATTGTGTAAATAAATTTCCTTTCATTTAAAAAACAACAAAAAATTCATAAATTTCAAAAACTAAAAAAAATATTCTTTGTTCATGATGTATTCAAATTATGATTATTATGCATGGAATGATCAATCTAAACTGCAAGAAAATTTTTACAATGAACTATATGAGAAGTTTCATAGGATTAGCGATAAAGTTAAAAACTTGGAGGTCCAAATAAAATTGATTGCAGAATATGTATGCGCATCCCAAGAACAACCCGAACCTGAACCAGAACCTGAACCAGAATGAGTGGTGGAAGAGATTTCACCCATCATTTTTTATGCTAAATAACCTGAGGAGGGTGAGGAGGAGCTACTAAAAGAACTTATCACATCATCCTGCACTCAACCATTTCTCGAGGGGGTCCCAGAAGTACACATTTCAATTGATGCACTAATGGGAGGTCAACATTTTTTGGAAGAATCTTGGAATAACTTTGTCAAAGATAACTTGAAACATGATCTTCCCATACTTAATAATGAAACATCAGACACTTTCTACCTCTCTCTTGCTTTGGAAGATAAGGAAGAAGACGCACCTGCTGAGATTGAGTTTCCAATGGTCATGCCTGAAGTGATCAATTACCAAGCTGAATTACTTGAAAGGGATGATATATTTATTAATTCTTCATGTTTTAATCTTGTTCAAGCTAAATTGTTTTCTGAAATCTCTTCCTTTGAAATTTCTGATACAGCACAAATGGAGCAGACCATGGATGATATGAAAGAGACCACCCAAGTGGTGGTAATCAAGGAACAAGATCCAGAGAAGCTGGTGGTGGTGTGACTACCTCATATACATCAACTTTTATATCACATGGAGGAGGACACCACCGAAGTTAACAGGGAGCACCTTTATCTTTTATTCCCTCCCAGTTAGAAAATCAAATTTCTTCTTTATTCATTCTCTGGGGTTGGAAACATTCAAATCTTATTTGGGGTTATCTACATTCAGGTTTTAATCATGGACATCGGGAAAACTCACATGTGGTGGTTCATCTCAAAGAAACCACACCCACCTTCGGATTGGGGATAATCTACTGAAACTGCCTGACTAGGGGCAGTAAAAACCTAGCACCCACTTGGGGGTCTAAACCAAGCATTATCTCTTTTATTTTCCTTTTCTCATTCTTTTTATTTATTTTTTCTTATTTATTTTTATTACTTTCTTGTAGTCTTAAAGTGGTTGCTTCTAGGAGCTTAACTCAAGGAATCCACTTCTAAAATAATTTCAGGTTGTATCATTCCTTCCCTTTGATTTTTTACCTTTATATTTATATTTTGTTGAGTTGAAATATGGGGTAGTTAAATTTAAGTGTGGGGTAGTGTCAACCTGCTTAGTTCTTCTTGTGTGCTTTTCAATTTTTTTAGTATTTTTGAGATTTAATGAATATTCTTATCACTTTTCACACATCAATTGATTATAAAGAGTTGAAATGATTTTTGAAATAATGGATTTTAAATGATTGTTGATGTGAAAACATTTTTCTTGAATTGGATTGTCAATCATTTTTATGAGTTTGAATGATTTTTGAAATCCATGACCATGAAACACTAACTCAAAATATTTTTTTTTTCAATCCTATGAGGTATTCTAAACCACTTTTACATATTCTTCCTAATACCCACACTTTCTTGAGGGAAACTTGAATATTGTTTGAGAACTTGAATTTGTGAATATTCTCTTTTGATGATTTGGATTTCATGGAATGTATTTGAAATGATTGAGGAATCTCTTTGGCTAACCACATTTTATCCTGAGACCCACCTTTACATTTATCCTTCATAAGCCCTTAGATACCATGAATTGCCTTATAGGTTTAAGCCACATTACAAGCCAATTTTTCCTTACCTACCCGCACTTTAAGTATTTTTTCATGGTTATTTCAAGTTTGAGTGTGGGGAAAGGGCCTTTAGTGTGTGTTCATTGGGATGTGTATCATTTATGGGTATTGTGAAGTGTGTGTCAATATTTTGGGCTATGGATAATAATATAATTGGGCATGTGTCGTCATTTCATTGTGCTCCATTTGTTTCATCCATTTCTCCTTCAAAAAAAAAGAAAAAATGGAGATGAGTTTGGATTCATCATTGTACATTCTTGTATGACTCATGTCCCTCTCAAAAATCAAGGGGATGAATTATCATTCATTCATTGTATTCAATTTTCATCTCATCCTCCATGAAAAAAAAAGAAAGAAAACAAAGTTGTGCCTTTCTGGAGCTTAAAAAAAAGGGGGAGAACTGAGATGATATCATTCATTATAATCACTTCTTGGCTCATGTACCATGTCATAAAATGGGGTGGTGTTTTTTTCACATTTACAAGCAGTATTGAGTGAGTAATTTCCTGTGTTTTCACTTGATTTAATCATGCATTGTACTTAAAAGTTCAACCTCCTCTTTCTAGCTTGGAACATTTTTCAATCATTCTACCACCGACCCTAAGCCACATAATCATTTGAACCTTTAATTAAATCACTCATGATTAAATTCATTTTCATGTTTCACGCTGTGGAGAAATGATAATTTTCACAAACCTATGGTGATACATGTGATTTTCAAGTATGAGCATAACTCCAGAATCAATATTTCTTGAGTGAAGAGTGACATAAATTTCAATGTGAGGTAGGTTGTGATTGGGCCGTGGATTGATATATGAGGTTGAACAAATTTTAATGATTGAAATGAAAATGAGAGAATTATTATTCATAAATGAGACATGATGGAATTCTATTTTGGATAAAATCATTGATATTTTCTCATTTTTGATTGTTGTGTGGATTTTGATTTGGATGTAAGATGATTTCCCATGAGTGCAATGTTTAAGTGTGGGGGAGTGATGAAGCTCACATTTTCATATATTTTATACTGTAAAACATTGTTTATAATCCCAAAAAAATGTTATTGAATGGGTAATTATCATGTTTTTAGGTTTTAGTGTTATTTTGAACCCAAATGTGAAAAACGACTAATTCTGGATTTTTGACAGAACTTTACATCAGGGGTATTTTGGTCATTTCAGAAAAACTGAAATTCCAAATTTTCTGATTCAAATTTTTTTAGCATCCTTATTTTCTGTCCTTCATTTTTTTCTTCTGGACCAGGAGCTGATTCGGTCATCTAAAAGGTCTAAAAAATCATTGAAGATTGGAATGTTTCCGGGCGGACAGCATGGACCCACCCAAAGTAACGGACATCAAATGCGGCCTACACATATCCAAATGATGTGTTTCCACCTGGGATACCTCTATAACAGATAGTTACGTCTCTAAAATAAATTTTGAGGATGTTGGAGATCATTAAGGAGGCAATTGAATGACATTACTTTGGAGGAACCTTCCTGGATGCTTCTTCCAGAAACAGAAACCGAGAATGAAAAATTAATAACTCCTACATACGGTTTCAAAAGTAGCTGAAATTTGGAGAGGAGACGGACAAGATATGTATTAACATTATTCATGAATTATAGAATGCGTTAAGAGTTAATTAAGGGGGTCTAAAACTCTCAAATATTCGGGGGTCGAATTCTGCCAATAAAAGGAGGCCATCACCTCCTCCTCCAAGCATCCCATTTTTCCATCCATTCCTTCAAGGCACCAAGGAGGAGATCTCCACCGAGGGAGGCCGGCCACAAATCTTCCACCTTTCTTTTTATTTTATTTATTTTCTTTATTTTTAGTTTTTAATTGTAATTTAGATTTCTAAAAAATTCTTGCATTGTTTTTATTTTTGTGTCCACCGATTCACCCTCTTTTCTTCCTCTCATCTTACCATCGTGAACTATAATACTCATGATCATGAGTAACTAATAAGAGGAATACCCCAAGGGAGTAATCAGGTTCTTGACCCCAAGACCATCATCTTAATATTCTTTGAGTTAATTCTAAGGATAATTTATAGTGGGTGTAATCCTCACTGTGGTTGTCTAAAGGTTAACTTCTTAATCTACAACCATTTTCCCTCGATTGAGGAGGTGGATGGAGGGTGTGCTTGGAGATTGCTAAGTAGGCTTTTCATTCAAAACTGGGGTATAATAAGTTGTGTACACATACGATGGAGTGTGTACACTAAGAATATTTGAAGCTGGCCAATGAAGGTGCTCCCTGCATATTCTCTCGGGAGAACTTCCTTTCTTCCCTAATTACATTCTGTTTAGCATTGCATGGTAATTTAGAATTAAATTTTAGTTTCTTATGATTTATGAATTTAATTTATTTTATTAAATTACATTTATTTCATAAAATATTAAACAACAAAAAATAATTAGATAATGTGGAATAGATGTAGTGATTTATTAACCACAAAAGCTCCTCAAGAGAACGACCTAGGTCAGCCCCTGTGCTGCACTTAGCTATAAATATTTTTGAGAGCGTGCACGACAACGCTTCATCATATATCATCCACTCAACACCATTCAATAATTCTAGGAATGATATCATCATTTGTGCATACATACAGATTACCATCTTCACGACGTGATGAGATTCATTCTCCATGTTAACCATTCAATAATGATTATAAAGTATATATAATGAATAATAATGAAATATATGACATAATAATTCTAATGGATTTATGTATATATTTATATATATGTCATCTACTTACATCCATTCAATTCAATAAAAAAATGAAAACAATGTTCATGCATACGTATGGCCTATTATCTCCATGAATGATGTATTTCATTTCATTTATCTATCCATTATACATATATATACTGAATATATATGATATATAAATCATGTTTTACATTCTGGAAGTAATTAAATCATTATATAAGTAATAATAATATCACGAACAACAAGTAAAAACCCATACAATAAATGATACGATTATTACCGAAAACGTTGCTCTAAAATGAAATTGACAAATGAACGGGTAATATAAAGACCCAAGTGAATCATATATGATATCATAAATATTATTATGGTTCTATTACAAGTTTATAATATGTTTAACCCCACTATACAATAGTTTCTAAAATGTACAGAAGAAATTTGACCTAAGGTAAGGGATTATTTCTTCTCACTTTTATTTCTTCAGACATACGCCTTAATGACCACCTATTTCATTTGTATGGTGTTTGTGATTCCCATTAATTTTTAATGATTTTTATTATGAAGGATATGATATTTACATATGCATGCAATTTTCCCTATTTTGTGACACATATGATTCCACTTATTATGAATGGTAAGGGATAATTATTCCAATCACATTCTTAACCGAGATTGTTTGTTCGTAAGTATTTACTAGGGTTATATTTATCATCCATGTACATGTTTTCTAAAAAAATTTAATGTATGTTTAATGTTCGTTTTTCCAATTTTTGACTCTCACTACATGGTATGTAAGGAATATTTCGTTTGTTTACCATAAGAGGTACTTTTTGACTTTTCTGGCAAAAGTACGAGGATAATATTTTTTTAACTTATACGGCACGAATGGATTTTTACAGTTTCACAATGCCTTATTTACATGAGGCTTCATATGAAATATTTCATGATTATTTTTGACAAAAATACATTTCATTTAAAATTTTATGTCATTTTGAGAAGAAAAAATGATTTTGAAGAAGAAAGGATATTTTCCTCAAGAACTGAGTTAAAGTTTTTTATCAAAAGTATTTTCCATATAAGATGATATAGGGTTAGGTTTCTGTCCCTATTATTACATTAATTTGACTATGTTATTATGGAATTATTTTTATGAATTCCTTCATCTTATATGTATTATTTTATGATGGCATGATGTTTAAGAATCCCATTTTTATTACATGGGTTATTCTATGATGTATGATTTATGATTTTGTGGCATAGATAAGAATGGTTTCATTATGAGATGGGTGAGACCATATCTCCCTCCAATGCATTTGGTAAAGATTTATATCTCATGATACAGACATGGATGGAACAGCAAGTAAAATCTGGTTCAGTAATACAGGGCTGGAACGGAAAGTAAACCATGTTTAGTAATGGACTTTGTCCACTATGATGGTCATGGCAACAATGCCTTGGCTACTATGGAAATCATAACATGTTCTTAATGGTTTTCCACAATTACATGTTTTATTCCCATTCTATTTTATCATGGTTAATGTTACTTTATGATCTATGCCTTATGAACTGCCAAGATTTATGTCATTACTCATGATTTTGATGTTTTATGTTCATGTTCTTACGTTCAAATGTTTAGGGATTTTTATATGTTCTCTATGTTTAACCATACTAATGATTTGAGCTCACCCTTTTTATGTTTTCTCTTCCCTAGGGTATAAATAAATGTTTTAGGTATGAAAATAAAATGGGAAGATCTTTATGGGAGATGTTGAAGATCTTTCACCGTGATTAGAAGATTATGTTCCGAGTTTCCAAAGAAACTAAACTAATATGGTCTTTGGGAGTCTGTTTTGTCATGTATTAAGTATTCCTCAAAATTAATGTAATGTCTATATACATCAGGCTTTCGGTCTCTACATTAGGATTGTCCCTAATTTTTTCTCATCCTTGTCTCCAAAAATAACAAAAACCTTCTCTGATACCAACTAAAGCATCCCAAAATTTATATATATAAATTTTACATATTATTATATAAATATTCATTACATATCATTATGATCGATTCCATAACTGTAAAGGTTTTTGTGTCTATGGAAATGTTTACTCATAAACTCTTGTACATAAAGTATATATATAAAATCCCAATAATTTCTACACAACTCTCACCCTTCAAGGATACGTCATATTTAAACAACTTATTCATATCCTGCGGAAAAGGAAGCATAATAAAGGATGACCTCAAATTCTCATGACGGGTAAAAAACGAAGTTAAATTTTTTTTTAGAATAACATAAGAATAAGGGTATGAGAACATGATCATAAACTTTTAAAATCATACTGAGTAATTCATCGATCATAACCACGATTCATGTCCTAAATCTTTTCAGTTCATAAAATATGAATCTTAAAGAAATCATTGAACATGATCCATATGATCCTAACATTAGCATATGATCATGTCATAAAAGAGTGACATATTATGTAGAATAATAATAATTATAGAAATATTATGTCATGGATACCCACCAAAACATTATTCAAATGTTAGGCTTAGGTTATCCATCCATATACCTACTTTGAGCTTTTGATAACCTCTCATTCACCCACTTTTTAGACTTGAGATAACCCCCTATGTGATCATTTTTATTGATTTGGGATAAAATCTTATGTAACCTTTGAGATCATAAAACATTAATCATTACCCAATTCACTGTAGGGCTATAATGTACCCTCCCACACAATAATCATAATCCATTTATATTTTTTTCCATAATATCATGAAAATATTTATCTTTGCATCATAACTTACCCATTGAATAGAAAATGGATTTCATTATAACCAGAAATAATATAGAGAAATAATAAGGTTGGTATCATAGAATCATATCCCCAGTGAATAATAAATATCATCAAAAGATGTTATCCTTGATGAAAAAATACTTTCAATGAACTCTACAAAATTTCTTGGGGAAAACATCTTTTTCACATTGAAATAAATTATTTAAAATACAATAATTTCTAAGGAAAAAATTTAATTTTAAATAACCCTAAAAAATTTAAAACCAAGACTCAATGTATTGATTAGAAATTATGGTGGAAAATAATATTCATATCGTTTATATTAAAACAAATATTACTTCTTTATTTTTGGTAATTTCTAAAAATTACTTCATTAAAAAACGTCAAGAAGATTATTTTTCAAATTTTTTTGTAAAAATTAAAAAATAATTAAAAATTACTTTAAAAAATAATATGAAAATATTAAAAAAAATCTTTCAGTATTATTAAAAAAAATGTGAACATTGAATAAAATGATTACTGAAAGAATAGTAAACCAATTTTGGTTTTCCTTAAAATCATTCTTTCAGTATCATAAGTACTTAAAGAGAGGAAAATGAAAGGAAAAGACTTAATCTATATAAATAACTATAGGATAATAAAATAAATAATTTTTTGGAGGTCATTTACATTTAATTTCATCATTTTAAATTTAATAATAATCAATCTCTGTAAAAATGAGACTATAATATAAAATCCTTACCTCAAGATTGACTTTCTTAGTCAGTCCTCTATATTACTATATAAAAAATTTAAATTTGTTATAATTATATAATATAAAAATATTTATACTTATGAAATCATATATCATAAACTTCTAACATTTCAATTCCCATTTATTAATAATTATTTATTAAACTCGTCATTATTAGGTGTTTATTGTTTCATTTAATCATGAATGATTCAGTTCTGATGTAATGGACCTTGTAAATTGATCATCATGTCATAATATATGTAATATTAATGATTATATAAATATCATATATATTCGTTATATACATATTTATAATCATTCATAATATTTAGAGAAATAAAAATAAATTACACCATTCCTGCAGATGGTAGTTTCTACATACCCATGAACAATATTTCCATTTTTCAACATAATGAAGAAATGAAAATTATATAATCTCTTATCATTATATAATAATAATTATGACACAAATTATATATATATATATATATATATTTATATATATTAAATCTATAGTTATTTCTATATATGTGATTTTGTAATGGAAAATGAGTCATATCGTTTGTGGAGGCGATAGTTCGCTAGTACGCGCGTATGATACAATTCAATTCTCTTTAGATGGAAATTTAAGAAGTTATATAATATATTATTTTCAAAGAAGTATATTTATATGATAAAAATAATATTTAACCAATAAATTATTCATAATAATCATCCATTAATGTTTGTGATAGAAAACGAAATGCATCAATTTGTGGAGGCAGTCATCTGTATGTACACACAAACAATAATTTTGTTTCTAATTCCTTTGAAGAGAGAGTGGATAATGGTGGTTACATAATAATAATAACATTTATGTTAATTTATTATAATTAATTTATTATATAATCATTAATACCATATATTTATAGGAGGTATAATAAGAAATAAATTTAAGGAGGTATGGTAGGATGATTACCTCTTATTCAGTAGTCCTCATTTAAATACATTCTTAAGGACACATGGAATGGTGTTTTGAGAATAAAAAAATATAATTCATGGGTAGTGAATTATAAATAATATTTTTTTATTCTTAAATTGATATTGGTTGCTCGATCTGGTTTCATGAAGAGAGAGGAGGGGCCTCCTTTTATATGTTGGGAGAGCGAAAGACCTAGAATTGTTTCAAAGAATTAAAATAATATTTTGTCATATTGATAGAAAAATGTCCCATAAATAATAAAATTTTTATATTAAGGTATTTATGGTATTAATAATTTCATCCAAGAAAATTTACGGAAACTAAGGTAGCCTTATCACTTATTTGTAACTTAATTTACCCATTTTAACATTCTTACTGAGGTAGTAATATTTTTTTACCATAGTTACTATTTAAAAAGAAAAAAAAATTAATTAGGATCATTAAGAAGTTCCTCTATAATTATTACAAATATAAAATCAATTTTTAATTATTTAATATCAATAAATGGTAGAATATAAGTTAATATAAAAGTTCAAAATTCAAGAAAAATATTTTTCTAAAGAATGCCTTTTTGAGACAAAAAAAGTATATTTAGACCAATAACTAATATAAGATTCATAAAATTGTGTAAATTAAATTAATTTTAACAAAATTATAAAAAATAAATTCTAAAACCAATAAAAAATAAAAATTGGGATTTTATAATTCTAGAAAATAAAATATAGTTTTGTTTAAAAATCAGTATTTTCACAATTCACCCAAAAATCAACTTTTTCAAAAAAACTCCCAAAATTTAACCCTAAGATAATTTTGAAATGACGATTTAAAATTTATTTTATTTGAACAAAATAAAACTTTTCATATTGGTAAATATTTAACAATAATATCATCACATAAAATTCAATGAAAACCATTTTTCATGAAAATGCATTTTTGAGAATAAAAGGTCTCTATATCTATTATATATTTAATAGCCACCATTATAACAATAAAATATTATTTTATTGAATATATAATCTATAAATTTTATTTAAAATAATTATTAAATATATATTAATTAAATTTTTTAAGATAAACACATATTGTGTAAATAAAAACTGTTTTCTAAAGAATAACTCTTTTTACCTTGAAATTATTTTTTCTTAATTAATATCCTTTTTATAATTAAAATATGAATGATTAATAATTTATTCATGTACATAATAAATATATTTCCTTAAATTAATTAATTAACCTATTTTTTAGATCAAATTTCATAATATATCTAAAACTGAATGTTCTTTAAAAAATTAGTCTGTTAATCATTAAGTGATTTTGAAAATTGAGTTCCTTGACTATGTCATTATAATTATAATAGAGAAAAAAAATTACTTATATTTCATAATTTATTTGATCATATTCATACCTTCCAATACAAAAAAATATTTTATTATATATCTTGATTTTTTTTAGACTCTAGGTTTCATGTAAAGAAATCTTTTATTGAATTCAAATTTATTTTAAATGGAAAAATATTTAATGAAATCTGAGGCTTTTAAAACAAACACCACTTCCTAGTCAGTATCTCTAAAAAATAAGTCCAAAATGGGCATAAATTTTTTTTGTGTCTTCAAAAACTATATGATATGATTTATCTTTTTTAACAACTCATCTCCCTACTTTATCTAATAATCACTATTAAATGATGTAGGGTTTTTCTTCAAAAACTCTGTGTAACTATCCACCTCCCTAGACCTATCATAATTGAGGTCCTTAATATTCTATTGTATAAACTATATAATATCTCCTACTAGATAATTGCCTATAGTATAATATTCCATAACCCATGCCCTTTTCTCATATAGACATTTGTCTTCTTGGTGGTATATTATATATCACACAAAGGATTACTTTAAACCTGAATTAACATAATAGCACCACTAGGATACCTCCTGACCTGCTGATATTAGGATCGTTCCTCCCTAATCCAACATTAAATGGGATGGGGGAAGGAGGATATCACTAAGAAAAAATAAAATACATGTGAGGCCATATCCTATAACAACTGGAAATTAATTTTCAACTATATTACAAAATATAAGCAACAATAGTTGAAAATATCTATAAAAATGAACTATATATAAAATAAAAATATGATATAACATATATTAAGTAAAATTCCATATGATTCATCCCTATAAAAACCACATACCAAAGTAAATTCCACTAATAATGATAGACGTATGAGAAGGGAAAACACCTGCTTACTACAAAAACTCTTGGGAAGAGATCAAAAACTATAACAACCACCTACTAGAACCCCTAAGTACAACTAAGTATATTCTCTATAAAATATTCAAAAAATATATATCTACTATGATATTATTTGAAATATTCATCATCTGTATGGACACAAAATGTGTAGGTGGAATCCTTGTGTTATGATGATTCTAATTAATACATAGTAGGATGTTCTAGAAATTTAAAGAAAAGATAAAACAATCATTCAACATAAAAATACATAAAAAAGTGAAACCAAAATGAAAACCAAATATTTACAATGGTTAATAAACATAGGTACATATGAAGTCCTCATCATCCTAGCTTAGCTCTAAATCCACAAATATACTCTACTAATGACCACAACTCATATGAAACCAATGATTCTCATGGTAACATATGATTGCACTTGTAAAAATTAGTTTAAAATAACATATTCTTAATATGAGTTTTTTTAATTGATGTTATAAATAGTAGTTTAATTTTTTTTCATATTTTATAAAAACAATTGATGTCAAAAAAATTAAGCATGTTTTAGTGATATGTGATTTCAAAAACCTTATAAAATTTAATAAATACACACTGTATTAATAATTCTATTTATGTCCTTGATCCTTCCAATGCTTCCTCAATTTTTTAAGTTAAAACCAAACTCCTTGTTTCAAGAAATAACAATAATCAACTTCAATATTCCATTATTAATTATCCATAGTAATCCACCATATTTCTCAATCACCATCATCTATCCCCCATTATTTACTTTCCTTCTCTGTTGTTTTGTGAAAATTTTCTATTTCACACCTTTGAATCAATTATATAATTTTGGTTTATCCTATTATATGTTATTTTTTAAATAAATAAATATTTAATATTCTAATTTTATTTAGATTATTTGTAAAATTATGTGCATAATTGTTTCTATGAAAGTGAATTTGAAGACAGGTTTTTTTTCTTGTTGAATTATCTTTTATCTAATTTTTTAGTCAAATTTTTCATAATTATTGAAATTTGATATATTAATTGAGTATTTTTATGTAAATTGGTTTTATTCTCATTATATAATTTTATATTTTTTTCAAAATAAATTATTTATATATATATATATATATTTAAAATGTCTTATCAATTATGTTTCAAATTTTATTTTAATTTCCAAATTATATAATTTATTATTTCATCGATTAATATAAATAGATTTATAATTATTAATATTACTAGAAATTTTTTTTTCAAAAAATTATTTATTCTGTTATATATATATATATATTTGTATATCATATATATAAAAATATATAGTTTTATTATTTTATAACTTATATATCAAAATAAATTTTTTATTTTTTCAAAATATAATTATATTTATACATTTAATTCGTTTATTTACCTTTTACTAAATATATGTGAAGAATAAATTAGTATTAAAATTATTAAACATAGTGATAGTAGATCTTTCGCATCAGTTAGGTATGTTTATATGAAAAAGATTATGAGGAAGTGTAGTAATGTTTATTCATTTCTAAATAAAGAATATATTATGAAAATAATTTATTCTTTTAGGCATTAAATTATTTGTCATGTGGTTTTAGTAAGGGGTGTGAATTCATAAACAATAGATTACCTATTAAGGAGAATCTAGTCAGCTCGAGCCTTTATATATTAGAAGATAAACTTAAAGGGACACATATTTTACCAAATAATATTTCTAGCTAATGATTTGAAGAGATGGGTATGGTGCTTGGCCTCAGTGTTTTTTAATTATTTATAAAAATATAATTTTGGGATAATATTCATCATTTGACCCCTTTGAGGCTTGAATTTTTATTTAACATGTATGGTTTAACATTTTTGGAGGGAGTTAGGTTTACTGGTATCTTATGATTCTTAGGGATGCTGCTTTACCCATTACAGTCCCAATTAAAATGGCCAGGGAGACTGATAGTGCTATAACTGGTTACTTTTTATTAAATTTTAGTTTTAGTTGATCTCTCAGCAACACTAGTGAATCAGGGTCTCTTATATACCACTGATGAAAATTTTAATTTGAAACTAAAATGTGACAAATTATTATCATTTTTTGATGAATATAAAACTATTATAAATTCATTAAATATTTCTTGAAGGAAAATAAATCATTTTATATTCACTTTTACAACTTTTTAGGGCATGGGGAAGTTTCTTATAGGAAGCAAATTAGGTAACAATGAAAGAACGGAATTTATTTTTTGAGATTTTTTGATTCTTATAGCCATAAAATGAAAAAGGATGTAAAGAGAAATGTTATGAAAAATGACATAAGATCTTCCTAAAATGATGTTCCACACTTGAATATCATTAAAATTATATAGGCTTAAACATCACAAGAGATTTTATGCGTATATCAAGGGGATTCTATTATGAATCCCAAAAAAGGTAATAACTTGGGGGACCAAAAGATTACCATCTATGATAATAATAGATGTAATAATCAAGATCAAGTTGGTTCCCTTCCATAATGTAACATTTTCAAAGAATGCTCGATCAAAAAGCATTTCTCCTTTCCCTTTAAATGTAAAGTAATGGGGACCTAGGAACAAGTTGATACTCCCACTCTATAAGAGACAATAGGTATGAAACAGGATGATTAATTAAACCCTAATAAATGAGGTGTTTTGAGGGATTAGTTTCATGGTATTAATATTGTTTAATAACATCATGTAAAAGTGATAGATGATGATATATTTTTTCTATATACATTATTTAAAACAAAAATATAGCTTTTAAGATTTGTTCATAGATTTTATTGAAATCTATGATGTTACAGGTAACAAATATGATACTAATTATAGAGAGAGTGAGTATTATCACACTAGTTTCACCAATGGTAAGAATCAAAATTTCAATGTGAGAGGTTCCTACACTTTGAAACCAAATAATGAAAAACCTCAAAATAATTATTCATATTTTAAAAATAAAATTTTTATAATATCCTCTTGTGTGGGGTCTATATTATATTAAAATATATTTAAAAAGGATGGTAAAGATTAAAAGAATGATTCTATTCATGTTCATGCTGATCTCTATAGGAAATTTTATCAATGAATATAATATTAGGATAAATCATATTATAAAATTACTAAGATGGTTTGATCAAAATTGATGAATAACTTAATTTCATAAATAATATAATCTCTAAGATTTAGGATTAGTCACAAAGTAATCCAAATGATGATCATAAAGTCCTAACCTAAAAATGATTGTTGTTTTTATTACACTATATAGAATGTTTCTTTTTATTATTAAAACATTACAATTTAATGTTTTTATGTTTTCTATTGGTTCAATTGAACCATTAGTGTTGGGTGAAGATAAATCATGAGATTAATTGATTGTAAATGTTACAGATACTTTATATTACTATTTGAATGATACCTAGGTCATTCTTCTTTATCTGGATGTGATATTTCTATTCGATAACTTGGTTGTGTAAACCTATTTCATTAGTTGGGGTCTTTGATTGGTGTAATTTCAACCCATTAATCTATATTAGTTCAAGAGTTATACTCACAATACCCTCCTTAATTTGGGGATTTATTTTGTTGATTGTGGAAAATTATGGTCAAATTGTGTGTAACACAAACAAACTAATAATTGTGGGGAGATTTTGGTCATTGATGAAGTATGGGAGAGTGTGTAACTCTACATCATGAGGTGAAATTATTTCTTGTGTGGGAATGTTCTAGTCTGCATCATGGGAGACATACACAATGTGCTAAGAGGTGTCTTCTAATTTTAGTGGGTAGAAAAAAGGTTCTATTAGTATTATCCTCTACTTCAGGTAGGATGGTGACAATCAAAATTTTTTTCTATCATCTAGAATGCATGGAATTTTTTGATATTGGTAACAGGCTATAGGTTTGACTTCATCCATATAGAGAGTATTGATGTGGGGGCATCATTTGAAATGTCATCTATTATGCATGGCATGCCCCAACATATATGAATCTGAAAATATCCATTATTCTTAGTCTCAATGGGAACATTGGGAAATTAAGGAATAATTTAAAATTTAGATCATTTTTCTATTTAAATAATAATAAACTAAAAAATTAAGGGTGGATCGACACATGAGGTGGTGTCAGGTCTAGATCAATTAGGTCATTTGTGTGTGTCTACTTATTTTTTGTACTTCAAAACCCCTAAAATAATATTGATTAATAATATAAGTGTTTATATTTTTAATATTAATAAAAAATTATTAATATTAATATTATTTGTAATACTGTTAATATTAATAGTAATCATAATATTATTAATATTAATATTACTATCACTATTTTTTGTAAAGGTGGGGTTGAATACTCATTTGTTATTAAATAATGAAATGGCCTCATTAAATATGGGTAGTATGACTACCATATCATTTTATAAATATTATAAAATTATTTTAAGTATAATTTACCTTTAAATAAAGACTAATGATCACAAATTATATTGTCTTTGTATGATTACATACATAATTAGAAAGGATGAAACCAAAATAAAAACATCTTCTATTTAATATTCATAACGATATACTAACCCCCTTTTTTCCCTTACAACTGTATAGCATAACCTGAGGAACACATGAAAAAAGGGATGAACTAAAATCCATAGTAAGGGAATAAACCAAATAATAAATCATAACACATGGGTTAGAAGGAATAACATGATGACATAAAATGACATGGAACATGAATAAACATAAGGAATCATAACAGATAGAACACGGGATCATGAAATAATGAAATCATATGAATGTGGAAACAACATAAAACATTACATAAGCATGATTCAATTATCATTTAACCTAGACACACACTCGATTGGCCCAAAGGCTTTATTTTTATTTTTATTATAGACAGTCCCCTTTTAAGGGATGAAGGGGAACCCATACATGACCCGTAGGCCCAAGGCACAAGGCCCGACATGACCCGCAATACATAACCTGAAGGCCCACAAGCATACCATGCCCATTACATGACTCTTAGGCCTAGCCCACTAGAACTGACCCTCCCTAGAATCTTCCATCATTGATCTCCTTAGCTCCCCACCTTGCATTGATGATTGGATAGCATTTCCCCGTACAAAGATGCATGGTGTCGGGTCCCGATGGAGGCTGCCATACCCTCTCATTTTTTCAATCGGGTTAGCTCTCCATCTGGTGGCTGCTACTCCTGTTGCTCTGATCAACTTCTGGGGCATGTTCTGTGTGAACTGGGCTACTCCATGGTCTACGTGACCCGAAAGACCAGTGGCCCGAAGGCCTATGATGACCCGAATTCCCTAGAGACCCGTAGGCCCAAACCGGTGGCCCGAAGGCCCATATCATTTTACATAGAGGATCATGATTCAAGGATTACCATCATCACAGTTTTATATGGAGCATGAGTCAAGTATACCCACCAAGACCATTAAACATGATGTATCATGAGCCAAAACATTACCTAATGCATTGGAGTGAAATCTTGGAAAACCAATCATAATATTATCATTAATACGTGTGAAAGATGAAAAATCACACATATTTAGTCAAACATAAACATAAGGGTTGCCCATGGAAATAATTGGGAATCATAATCATGTTAAAAGGCATAACAAAATGGAATATCATAATTGTTTCCATAAAATAATGGATTTAAATCATACATGGACATTAATAAAGAAAAATAATAATATATCATTATAAGTGATGTCAAACTGAAGTGAAACCATATAAAAAGAGTGTTTAAGAAACATTGTAGATAAAATGTTTTAGTGTAGTTTACGATAAATATTAATGATTTTTTAAATGTAAAAGGAATAATTTTTTATATAAATATAGAAATGAACCAAGATAGTTTTTTATGATAAGATTATTGATTATATAAAAATAATGGTGGATTAAACCAAATTATGTATTTCACTTGAAATTATGTAGGAAATTAGAATGTTCCCGTTAATTGGACTTGCTTATCCGAGATAACTGAGTAGGGAACCTTTTTTAAAACATGTATTTCTCCATAAATGTATGATGTTATGATCTAAATACATGAGTTTTAAACAAAAAAATTGAATTTATAAAAATTATATAAAAATAAATAATATATAGATTAGAATAAAGAGAGATAAATCATAACCTGAAGGAATAAATGGTGGTTTAGAAAGAATCTCTTACCTTATGTACAAAAGTGTTCGACACTTGATCTTAATGACCTAAATAATCAAATTAAATATATTAATTAATTAATTAAGAACCCTTTATATATTTATTTTATTTATTATAATTTTATTAAGTTTATTTATATCTTTTTTATGAGTTATAAGATATAATTTTATTATTCATGAGAATACGTTTCCTTGGTTTTCATGATCATTTTACTCAAATAAATGTATGGAAAATCAAGTAAAATGAGAATATTTGTACAAAATTAAAATTCTGTGTTATTTATGTATTTTTTTTACTTATTATAATTTTATTAGGTTCATTTATGGCTTTTTTATGAGTTATAAGATATAATTTTATCATTAGGGAGCATACGTTTCCTTGGTTTTCATGACCATTTTACTAGAATAAATGTATGGAAAATCATGTACAATTAGAATATTTGTACAAAATTAAAATTATATGTTGTAAATGAAATTAAAAAATATTAAATGGTCTTATATATAAAATTTTTTCTAGATTGGTGGATTATTTAGTAAATAAAATTTTAATGATAACCCTTTATATTATTTTGGTGTTTTTTATCACCACGAACTAGTTTTTTTTTATTAATTAATACTACATATATATAAAGGATTAAGAACATTAAATAGGCCGTAATAAATTTTTTATAAAAAAATTATCCATAAATATTTTTTTATGACCATCATTGAAAGAGGTAATGTAAATTGAAAACTCATCATCCTTGAATGCGATAAATCAATACATCACAGACAATATTTTTATTTTTTGTACAAAAGGAGGGATGAAGAGAAATGAGGATGGTTTGTTAAATTAGCATAAGAACACTCAATTATATATAAGATAATATATTTATCATGTCACTTTGATTGGTGTATGTTAGGATATAATAATAAATGAAATGAAATTGAAAATAAATTGAAAGAAATAGAGGTTTTTACATCTTGAATTCTCCTCCTTGAGAACCTCACTAGGGGAATTGGTTTTAGTATTTGGTTGAGACCATAGGATACTAGAAATGGGGAGAGAGGATTTGGAGAGGATTGGGTATGTTTTGGATAAGCTTAAATTCCTTATAGGTGTGAGGAGAAGAGGTTGTGATGGGTGATATTTATAGTGGAGGAGAGAGGTGTTTTCTTGTTATTTTATTCATTAGTTTATACTTTTTCCTCAAGATAAGAAATAGTGATGATTCCATTAGAAAATATTGTAAGGAAATAATTATAGTTCTTGATTATGGTTCATTCAACATTGATGAATCAATTAATATTTTATTTAACTTATAAAGATTATATATGGAAAATTACCGTATTTTACTATTAATAAAAAAATCAACTATTTATGAAAAATCTCAAAAATTCGTCCTAACCATTTTTAGATGCATTGAATTCTAAAACGGACAACATTTTATGAAAATAATTTTCTCAATAAAATAAATTTAATTTTTAATTAAAAATAACAATTATTTGAAAATACTGATATTAAATTTATAACTGATTTTATGACACTCTCAAAAATTAATTAAGGTCTCATAAAATTATCTTATAATCATATTACAAATAATTAAATTTATGAATATAATTTATGCAAATAATTTTTTTAAAATAATTATATTAATTATAAAATTGTTAATAAATAATTGTGTTTTATAAAAAACCAACACTTATTTTCTCATTTTCAGAAAAAAAAATATTTACCTTTTGTATGATATAATTATATCATATTTTCATTTATAAGATGGATAAATTTTATTTATTCTTTTATAGGTTATGTTACTACTCTATTGGTTGGGTTACTATTTTAAAGGTCACATTACTATTCCATATGCCATGTTATTATTCCATTGGTCTAGGTTCTTGAGTTTTTAAAAATACTTCATATTTCATTAATTATTATTTTATAAAGTTTTTATCGTATTATTTATGTGATTTAATTTGATTTAGACTATATAAGATAATCATAAGAAGAGAATTTTCATTCATAAAATTTTGGGTTGTCATATTCTTCCCCCTTATAAAATTTTTCCCTTGAAATTACATTTTACAAACTATGGGTAAAACAGGTGAGGGTGCTTCTACTTCATCACTTCCTCTCATTATCATGTTACCTCTTCATACTTATGGTTTCATCATAGTACTTTGACCAGGTGAATGGTCATGTTGCACAGAAATTTATCTCTAAGATCCAATATCTTCAATGGAACCTCCATATAAGAGAGAACAATCTCCAACTATACCACCTCTACATTTAGTACATATGAGGGATACATTATGTACTTTCTCAAGAGGGATATGTGGAATACATCATGGACAGAAGATCTATAGGTGGGACTGATAGTTGATATGCCACACCTCCAACCCGATCAAGAATCTCAAAGGGGTTGATTTACCTAGAACAAAACTTTCCATTATTCCAAAATCTCATGATACTCTTCCATGGAGATATGCGAAGTAATACCATGTCTCCAACCTTAAACTCTAGGTCTCTTTGATGATTTTCCACCTAACGCCTTTGTCCAATTTTGAATACAATGTTGTGATACTGAAAATTTTTCACCTTCACTATCTATTCAACCATTTTGGGTCCTAGAAACTTACATTAACTGACTTCATCCCAGAATTCAATTGTTATTCATTATTTTTTCTAAATGAATTAATATGGAGCCATTTGGATTCTTGAGTAGAAACTATTTTTATATGAGAATTTTTCTAGAGTTAGATGTTTGTTCCACCCTCCTTTGAAGTCTATAGAACACTCTCTCAACATGTCTTCCAGTTTCTGAGTATTATAATAATATTTAACATTAATTTGAGGAATATAGGTCGTAAAAAAGTTCATCTCAGTGTTTAGTGCATGTTGGGGAATTTTCCAAAACATGGAAGTGAATCTCAAATCTCAATCAGATAAAATTGGTAGTGTTACTCTATATAACCTTACCACTTATTTGATGTATATCCAGGAATTTTTCTCTATTGATAAGTCATCTAGAATTTCGATAAAGTGAGTTATCTTTGTGAGACGATCCACAAAAACCCATGTACCATTTTTCCACTAGATGTATTCATAAGTCCAATGCCAAATTCTGTGGTGAGGTTTTCCCACTTATATGTTGGTATGGGTAATGGTTTCATAATCCCCATAGAATTTTTTTTCTTTCATCCTCTACTCTCTGACATTATAGGCACATCGATGTATATTCAGTGTTCACATTGTTCATATTTTCCTGCAAATAGTTCTCTCAGAGATCTAAAAACATATTTATGCTCCCTATGTGAATAAAGAAGGTTGAACTATTTGTGTCATTTAGATGATCCTTATTTCTCTCTAGATTTAATAGTACACATATTCATGACACAAATATTACAAATACTTTATCATAAAATTTTAACTATGAGGATTTCTCCTTTCTCACGGCTTCCACCTTATTATGAATTTTCATATCATTTCTTTAAGTATCCTTTATTTTCTCCATGAGGGATGGTTGAGAAATATTTTGAGAAAGGATTTATGAATTTCTTTACTTAATGTTTTCCATGTCTATACATTTCAAATCTAAGAAAATTAGATCCTTTTCAACTCTCATAATTGATAAATATACCAGATCCTTTCTACTTAGAGCATATGTCAGTTTATTTACATTACCAGGATGGTAGTGGATTGGGAAGTCATAATATTTGTTGAGATCAAACCAAATTTACTATCAGATATTAATATCCTTCTATATGGATATATATTTTAGGCTCTTATTATCAGTATAAATCTCACACTTTCCTTAATAGATATAATGCCACTAGATTTTCAATGCAAAGATCAGAGCTGACAACTCCAGACCATGCGTGGGATAGTTTTTCTCATTAATTTTCAACTACCTTTATTTTTAGGCTATCAATTCATCATTTTTCATCAGTAAAAATCCAAAGACCTTCTTTAAAGAATTTATGTACACTACAAAGAGTTCCCCACTTGTTGGTAGTGTGAGCACTGGTTCAATGATAAGCTAATTTTTCAACTCTTTAAAGTATTCTTAAAATTAACTGATCTAGAAAAACTTTTCTCCCTTACAAGTCATATTTTTTATTGGGTTTGAAGATCATGATAATTTCCTCAAAAATCACCGGTAATACCCATATAAACAAAGTAGACTATGGATATCTATTACATATGTTGGTCTGGACCACTCTTCAATTGCCTTTATCTTGGAAGGGTCAACACACATCCCTTTTCTTGTGATTATAATCCCCAAGAATGATAATTCCTACATCCAGAACTCATATTTACTGTACATACTATATATTTTCTCCCTTATCAATGTCTTTATCATAGTATTCAAATGATCCTTAGGATCCTCAATTCTCTTGCAGTATATCAGAATATCATCAATAAAGACCACCACAAATTTTTCAAGGTAATCTCAAAAGATTCTATTTATTAAATACATGAAAATTTCAAGAGAATTAGTGAGTTCTAAGTGTATCAATATTAACTCAAAGTGTACATACCTCATTCAAAAGGAATTCTTGGGAATATCTTTCTTCCTCACATTTAATTTGTGATTTCTAAACTTAAGTTTCACCTTATAGAAATACATGGGCCAACTTAGTTGATCGAACAAGTCATATATTTGTGGTAGGGATACTTTTTATTTATCATTATTTTATTAATATTATGCTAATAAATAAAAATTCACATTGATCTATACTTCTTATTGATGAATAGTACCAACACACCCCAAGATGAAGCACTCGATCATATAAAACCCTTGTATAGATTCTCCTGTAACATCTTCTTTAGTTCATCCAGCTCAATGGTCGTAGAGATCGATGAATAAGTTCAATTGAGAAATTAACTTCTCAATATAGAGTATGGCCATGAAATTTTTTAGGGAATATATTATTGTTGTCAATTATAATGGACATGTCTTTGATCATGATCCTATCCTTTGTATAAATCATTTAATCAAGATATGATTTCTCATAATGTAATAATATCCACAATTGAGAAAATGATTCTAATAGAGATTCATCCTCATCCTTACACTTATATAGAATTGGAGGATGCCTCAAGATGTGAAGATTGATCTCCCTTTCCTAGGATTCAATGTTGTATTTGTATAATGGTAGTCAGTCCATGCCCAATATAGCATAAAACTCCACCAAAGGGAATAAAACAAGATTTAATTAGAGGTGCAGTCCACAAACATTATCTGGGAAGGAGTTATATAAATTTTATTCAATAATTTCCCCATTTATTATTCTTATGGATAACTCAACCTCTATATTTTGAGGTGTTGTTTAAATATTTCTACTAAAATTTCAGGATATGAAAGAATTTTTAGAACTAGAATCTAATAGTATGTTCACTGTTAAAAATGAATAACTAGCATACCTATCGCCAAATCACTGTCAGACTCCACCTCAGTAGTAGTGATATCATATTCCCTTACTTTCTACCTTGGAGGTTTCTGTTACTTATTATCTATAACAACACCAGGTTTGGGGAAATGGTTCACATAATGCATGTGCTCCTTGCAATTGAAACACTACATTACAAGATGTGTTTTGAGTTGATCATTACCTTATTCTTCTACATTAGTAGGATTCTTCATATACCTTTACTAGTTACTATCAAGATTCCCTATTCTTTCACATTTGAATTATATCATAGTTCCCTTTAGATAGTTCAAATGATGCTTCTTCCGATAATCTGGACATGTGGGATATTGGGTTATCTTTCCATCATGGGGTTTATCTTTTGAATTTCCCATATTAAAGTCAATTTTCCTATTTTTAACTATAGGACCAAGGGACCATTGGGAGTCTCTGATATTCATTTCATCCTTGAAGAAAAAAATAATCTCTTCATAGCTGTCAGAGTCTCAAATCACCAATGCTTTTAATAGACTCAAGTTTAGTCTACTAAACAAGTGATCCACTACGATTTTGGTGTTCATGACAAAGCTGGAGGAATATCTTAATATCCTTGGGAAGTTTACTTCATACTCCCTCATAGACTCATCTTTTATTTACTTTAGACTGAATAACACCCTCTCCATATTAAGATGGAGAGTTCAAGGAAAGTATTTATTGGAAAATATTTTCTTAAAATCTTACTATTCCATGGAATAAATAATACCTTTTTACTTCATGTTCTTGATCATTTTCCACCACTCATAAACTTCCCCATAAAAATGATAGACCACCAGCACAACTTTCTCTTCTTATAAGAAATAGAGGATATAGAATATCTTTTCAATGGAGTTAATACACTATTCTGTGAGGAGGGGATCGGAAAATACACTAAACATGTGAGGCCTTTATCATATAAAGGATTTAACTACCATTTTCTCTTTATTTGTATAAGGAGGGTATTTTATGTGATTAAAGTTATTATTCATAACATCAGCCAGTTGAGCAAGTATTTTCATGAAGTTTTGATCACCCATTCCCAACATATTTGGTATTTCATTAGGGAAATCATCACATTTCCAATCACATTGATTATTGGACAGGGTTCTCCATTTTCTATCCATTTATAAAGAAAAAGAATGTAAAATTAGGGTGGGATTGGATAATTACAAAATAATAATAATATAAAAAATAAACTTTGAAAATAGAAGGATAAACTTGTAAATGAAAAGTATATCCTAACATGTGATTCCCTAATATTCAATTTAGTTAGTCCATGGTGATAGAATTATCCCTAGGATTCTTAATAAAGTTCTCTAGTCATAATCTCAAAAGATAACTAGATCATGGTCTCATACTGACTATAACAGTCCTATCTATTTACGCATATTATTACATGATTTAATAATAATTGGCCCTCAAATAAAGATCAAGGATCACAAATTCTATAGTGTATTTGGAAGATTATATACATAATTAGAAATAATGAAACCAAAATAAAAACAAATTTTATTTAATCTTCATAATGATATCTTAACACCCTTTGAGCCCTTAACTCTATATAAGATAACTTGGGGAATATATGAACAAAGGGGTGAGCTAAAAATCCATGTGGGGGAATAAACATAATAATAAAGCCTAACACATGGGTTAGAATCCATAACATGATGACATAAATTGGAATGGACCATGAAAAAACATATATAAGCATAACATATAGAACAACAGATTATGGAATCTTGGAATCATAGTAATTTATAAAAACATAAAACATGGCCTAATAATGATTCAAGGTTCATTGTACATGGAGGAGAATGATTTAAGGCTATCCACTAAGACTATTGCACATGGAGCATGAGTAAAGGCTAGAAACCAAGACCATTGCACATGAAGTATCATGAGGATAAACTTTACCCAAAAATTAGAGCACTATCTAGGTACACCCATCATAAAATTTTTATGAATATTTCTTCAACATTAATAATGAAACATAAGAATAAAGGCTACCCCTGGAAAGAATTGGGTATCATAATCATGTCAAAAGGAATAAAAATATGTAATATCATAATGGTATCCATGAAATAAGGGATTTAAATCATATATAGAAATTCATGAGGTAAAATAGCAATATATAATGATAAGAAATTTTAAAATTAAGTGAAAACATGTAAAAAATATTGTTTAAGAAACATTAGATATAAAAAAATTTAGTGTGGTTTAAGGAATATATTATGGATTTTTTAAAATGGAAAGGGAATAATTGTTTGTATAATTCCAAAAATGAACCAAGATAAAATTTCAGGATAAAATAGTTTATTTTATTATAATTATTTCATATTAAAATATTTTATGGAGTGCACATGAAAATGGGTAAGAAATTAGGAAGTTCCCTTTAATTGGGTTTGCTTGTCAGGAAGAATTGAGAATGAAACATTTTTTAAAACAATTATTTCCCAATAAAATAAGTTTTTAATGATCTGAATACATGATTTTGGAACTTAGAAATTGAATTTATAAGATTAATATAAAAATATAAAATATTTAAGTTTGGGTAAAGAGAGAGTAAGCGTACCTTGAAGGAGAAATGAAGGTTTGGAAATAATCCCTTACCTTATATACAAATGTGTTCTTCACATTATCTTAATACCCAAGATAACAAAATTAAATTAATTAATTAATAAATTAAGAACCTTTTAAAAATTTATTTTATTTAGTATAATATAAATATGGTCATTTTTTTCCTTTTAATGAGTTATAAGACACAATTTTATCATTTGAGACTGATCGTTTCTTTGGTTTCCATGATCAGTTTAATTGTATATATGTATGGGAAATCATGTAAAATGAGAATAGTTATCTATAATTGAAATTATATGTTTTTAATGAACTTAATTTTTTTAAATGGTATTATTTATCAATTGTTTCCAAATTTTAGGATGATTCATTAGATAAAACATTAATGATAATCGTTTAGATTATTTTGGCGTTTTTTTATCATCATAGACTAATTTTGTTTTATTAATTAATACTAGGTATATATAACGGTTAAAAAACATAAAATAGGCTCTAATAAATTAATTATAATATTTTTAACCATAAAAATGGTTTTTTGGCCATCCTTTAAGGTGGTAATTTAAATTCTAAACTTGTATTTCTTGAATGTGATAAATTAACACATCATAGGCGCCGTTTTCAATTTTAGTACCAAGGATAGAAGAAGAGAAATGATGACTGTTTTTAAATTAACACAATAATGATAAATTATTTAAAATATATTGGAGTTTTCATGTCACTTGGATAAGGGTAGGTAGGGAGAAAATAAGAAACTAAATTAAATTTAAAATAAATTAAATGAAAAACAAAAGTGGTTTTTGCCTCTTGAATTCTCCACCTTGAGAACCTCATTAGGGGAATTGGTTTTGTACTTTTGTTGGGACTATAGGCTTTTAGACGTGGGGGATAGACTTCAGAGAGTGTTGTGAAGAATATGGACAAGCTTAAAGGCTTTATATGAGTGATGAAAAGAGATGTTGAGGTGTGGTGTTGATAATTGAGGAGAGGTGTTTTCTAATTATTTTTTTCATTATTTTGTTATTTTTCCTCCAGATAAGAAATAGTTATAATTTCATGACTGAATACATTAAAGAGAGAAAGATAGTCTGATATTATGGTACTTCTCTCATAAATGACTCAAGGAATAGTGTATTTCACTTATAAAGTATATATACTATAAATTACAGTATTTAACTATTCACAATTATTCAACTATTTTAGAAAAATCACAAAAAATTACTCTAATTTTTTTATTTTTAGAATTTAAAAATTAAATCCATACTATGGAAATAATTTTATAAATATGAGATATTTAATTTTTTTTAAAATCATCATTTACTTGGAAAATACATATTTTAAAATTATAACTAATTTTATGAAACTTTGCAAAAATAATCAATTTATCAAAAAATTATCTTATAATCATAATGAAATAAAATCAATTAATATATCTATTTTATGAAAATAAATTTTATTTTAAATCATTATATTAATTATAAAATTTTAAATAAACAATTATGTTTTATAAAAAATTTATCACTTAATTTATCATTTTCAAAACATTTATTTACTTATACTATGATATAATTATATCATATTTTCATTTATAAGATGGATAAATTTTATTTATAATTTCATAGTTGAGGTTACTATTTTATTGGATGGGTTAATATTCTTAAGGTTCACATTACTATTCCATTGGTCAAGTTTCTATTCTACTGGTTTAGGTTCGTTAATTTCTATAAATAATTCATATTTCATTTATTCATCATTTGTAATGGTTTTATTAAGTTCTATATGTGATTTTATATGATTTATACTATATAATACAATTACAATAAGGGAATTTTCATTGATAATTTTTTTGGCCATCACAGGTAGTGGGAGACCCATTACCTTAACTGTAGGCCCGAGGCAAAAATGCCAAATTATATAGACCAAAGGACAATAAATGACCAAACGAAAAATGGACTATAGGCCTAAAATATTCCATTGAATAACATTTCATATAAGATCAAAAATCAACCCAAATATCTCTGATCTACATGACTCACCTACATTATCACTACATACCCCCCAATCCACTTGGTTCAACTCACTGTTTCTCACCAGAGGGAGGTCTCCTACCCATTATCGATTGATCTCCCATCACCCTTTCTATAAGAGCACACTTCCCCAAGCCAAAGTACACTTCCCATCTTCATCACATGATGAGGTCTATCACATACAAGAAAAATCATGCCTTTTGTTAAAGGCCTCTGCCACACTCGTAGCCTAGCACCAACATGCCCTATGTCATTGGCCACCGCCACCCTCACTACCCCTTTCTAATACTGGATTGCAGTCATATCCCTTTTCACTTTAGTTATGGGACATTCATAATTATTGGTAGTATGAAAATTTAGGATTCTATATTAGGAAAGGAAGAAAACTTATGATTCTTATTAAGATATATTGTAATTGTATGTACTAAACAATTTCATTCATCCAAGTAGTTATTTGAGGGAGGAACTATATAAGGGAGAATAAACACATTACTGTAAATGGTTATGAATTTTTTAAGGTAATTGTTGATAATACTATATCTTCAGTGCAATTGATTTTTATTAACATGTAGAGATAGTTCCATCCTATATATCACACTCCTCCCCATCCTCCTATATAGTTTACCATCTATTGTGGGTTATAAAAAAACATACTCATAATAATATTAGATAATTCATGATAATACAGTATATTAGGGAAACCTTAAATCATTAATTGATAGATATATATCAACTTTGGTTACTATTACAGGAAATGATAAATGCATTGGCAAGAGTTTCATTCCCTAGTGATGTGGTAGCTATAACTTGACAGAGTATTAGCCATTTCATAATTTAGACATGTATAATTGTATAAAAACTAATCATATATGTAAGTATATATTATATCCTTTAATTAATTATTTATATATATAAATTTTATTAAATCATTAATGTTAAATATATTCTACATAAAAATCAAAAAGAATTTGTGACCCCATCAACTTCAATTACAACTTGTTCTAAAGAACATTCAAAATTAACATTATATACATTGATGTTATTGGTAGTATATTAGCCTATATTGGGAACTAATGATTGTGGGTGTGATTTTCTACTGATGATTTGTAATAAAATATATCTTGGAGATTATATCTATGGATATATTAGGCCTCACATTGATGAAATTATTTTCCATGT
Source organism: Viscum album (assembly GCA_963277665.1). Taxonomy (NCBI): domain Eukaryota; kingdom Viridiplantae; phylum Streptophyta; class Magnoliopsida; order Santalales; family Viscaceae; genus Viscum; species Viscum album. The sequence continues at coordinate 1,285,783,353 of OY728137.1, forward strand.
AATGAAATTATTATATTTCTTTCAATTATATTAATTTTATGTAATAAAATACTTATTCCTATTTTTAGTAGGTATATTCATACAATTTGTATTCAATGTGATAAAACATCAGTGTAGGGATTCATAGAACACTGATTTATTTCTTTAGTAATGAGGATAATTTGTGACTGTGAAGGAACCATATATATTATTCAAATATTTTAGAATGAACAAGTTAAGTGTTTGGTTCTTCCTTTTCTTGATAGGTATATAAATTATATTCCATTATATTTTACACTTTAAATTAATTAAATATCCTGTCACATTGGATTTTTTTATATTAGTTTTCATGGGATGATTTATATTTTTTCTAATAGAAAAAAGAACTTACTAGTTATTCTGCAAACATGGTGTTGTGTGTGAAAATGTTAAAATGGTATTATAGTAATATGTTTTATTATTTTTATAATTAAATGTCATAATGTCCTTTTATTTTATTTTATTATTTTTTATCATTTTAAAAAATTCATTGAATAAATATCACTAGTAAGAAATAACAAGGATAGAAAACACAAATTATGTGTGTATATGTGATTTATTTTAAAAGTATATAGATTAGTTGATATGTAACATGTTATTTTCTATTGATAATTTATTTTGAAATAGAATTTTCATCACCAACAAGGATAAGTCAAATGTGGATATTATGTGATAATATTTATGTAGGAAATAATTCTGACTTTTAAAACTATAACATTTGACAAAGTTAGGTTTTATTATCAGTTTTCCTTTAATTTATCAAATCATTATATTCAGAACTAATATTTAATAGTTTCTTCTTAATTTATAAAATTTTTATGATCCATGACTGTATAATAGGAACTATAAGAGTTATCTATAAGGAGTATGGGATGATTATTTCATAATTTTGATTCTATTATAGTTCATTTAATAATTTTTTTATATTATTTTTTTATAATGAAATTGTAAATTTTTTGTAGTTATAAAAATGTTGTAAAATTAATAGACATTACAAAAATGTTTATAAATTTCTACAGCATGAATTTTATATTGTTTATTATACTTTTTATATTTCAATATTTGTTATTATATTTTTAATTTATTATTTTTAATAACAAATTATGTCTCTTATTTTTATAACTTGTGTAAAAAATCATTTTCACATTAGTTTTATTATAATAGACCTAAAAGACAATATTTTAAATTAGTTATTAGAAAAAATAAATGTAAAATATTATTTCCCTCATTTTTTATTTTATAAACAAAATTAAAAGTCTTAATACTTATTTCTTTTTGTTATTATATTTTTTTAATGTAAATAAATAATGTGTATGAACATTTTCAATTTTGGTTAAAATAATTGACATAAAAAAAAATTTAGAATGCCTGTAGCATTGATAGTGATTTATAAAAATGTTAAGAATAAAATCACAGATGTTAAAAATCCTTCTTCACACTTGTGTTTTTAGAGTAAAATGTTAATGGATAAATTGTATGTCCTAACCCAGTTGAAATCAAGGATATATAAAGAATCCCAAACCATCACATCATAGCTTTATAATGCTTTTATATTGAAGGAAACCGGAGAATATCATAAAACAAGTAATTTATAAACTATATAGAACTCCAAAACCCTCATATAACCTTATTAAAATCAGTGTGTGGAATTGAACCTCATAAAGGGAATGTTCACATAACAAAGGAATATAGTCCTTTATGTTGGATTATTCCATTACACACATTAAATAACATTGACTATATCTCATGGCTTACAATTTCCATTCAATCATTCCCCATCCATAATGGGTGACCCAAACCTTTCTATGGAGTGTATATCAATCAATGGGTTACCTACCCCGATGGAAGAACCATAACTCAAAATGTGAAATGTACATCGGTCCAGGTGGTTACCTATCTCATAAGTGGTTTACTCGTGCTCTATCATGAAGGGGAGTTACTGACTTCACTAGGTTTTCAAAGGACATATTCCCTTCTATTAATGTGTCTCCATTTAGATTAATGACTCTATACCTTAGCTTAATTTCATGCTCATACCTCTTCACTGTATCTACAAATCTATGAAACTCCATCTACTTATAACTTCTTAAAACAACCCCTAATAACAGGGTCCTGATTCATATCATTCTACATGGAAATATTCCAAAAAACGAGATCTTAGTCTATCCAATTATCACACCCTACTGTGAAGATATAAAACAAAATAATGTATACTATTTACATTAAATGTACCTCTTCAACCATATAATATGATCCTCAAGTATATATCGATAATGTACTACCACAGACTAGCAATGCGGGCTGACTAATATGGCATCTCATCTGAAGATACATGGTCAATGGGTTATGTTGGTCAATCTGGGGGGTGTACTTTTGGTTCACCTGGAGTTTTATAATTTACTTAAACAGACCACGTTAATCAAATATAGATGGAATATAACTCTTAAGGGTATTTTTTGGGTTTATTTTCTCACTCTAATTAGTGAATCTCTACAGAAAAGGAATATACTCTAACTACATATAGTGTAGAGTCAGAGATAGATAGTAACACAATGACATGTTATATATGACACACTTCAAGAATTTCATAGATTGTGATGCAAAAGATTTTTAAGATCCCAATTTTTATATGAATTAAGGATACATAAATTTCCAGTTTAAATCTTTTATTTTATCTATATTATAATTCCTATGGGACAATGAAAGGGTTCACGAGCATCCGTGTAACTCTGTAAAAATTTGTGAAATACTTTTTTTAAATAAATTCAATGTTTTTGATATTTTAAATTACAAAAAACACAAAATTTATCTTCTGTTACATGTAACAATATGTTTATCCTGTATTACATGTATAACTAATTTTATCAATCATTACACGGAACACTGAGTTTAAATGAAATGTGACATACTATTAAAATATTATTATATTATATGATAGTAATCTAATAGCCATTGGAATAAAGAGTATGTATAGAATTAATAAAATTATGAAAAAATATGTTTTAAAAATTTATATAAAATTAATTATTTGGGGACTAATTAATTAGAAATTAAATTAAAATCCTTTTGAAAATAAAATAAATATTTTTTTGAAAAACAATTTTTATTCACAAAAATGCATTTTACGTCATAAAATTAAACTAATAATTATTTATTAATTATTTAAAATAAATTTATATATATTATATATTAAATTAATTTTTTAACATGGATCTTATGTTTTTTCAATTAAATATGTCAGAATATATCAAATTTTATGCTTAGAATTATATTTTTCTTAAAAACATTTTTTCACCATTGCAATCTTATTTTAAATTAATTTTTTCCACTCTTAGAGACATTATTTGATAAAATAAAATTTATTTTTTAAATCATCATGTAGAAATTATCTTGGGTTAAATTTTTGGGAATTTTCCAAAAAGATAAATTTTTTAGTGAATAGTGAAAATTGCTGGTCTTTATTAAAGAAACTATTTTCACTAAGAGAATTTATAATATAAATTTTATTTTAATATTGTTTTAAAAGTAAAACTAGTAAAATAATATATATATTTGTTAAATTTAGGTCATTTTAATAAATTCCATATTTATTTTTTATATTAAAACTTTCTATACTTATGAGAATTATATTTTTGGAAAATTGCTTTCTCATCAAGCATTTGCATTTAATTTTAAATTAATTTCTTCCACTTATATAAATATAATTTCTAAAAATTTATCTAATATTTCTAATAATAATAATTTATATTTTATAATAGTTTCAACATAATTTTTTTATGAATAGTAAATTCATTAAAAAATAATTATCGTGGTTAAGGGGAAATTGGGTTTACTAAGGGGTAAAATAAAACGTTAAGGGGTAAAATGAGCTTGAAACTGGTCCAAAAACAATTTTATAGACATATTTATATCTTATAACAAATAAGGTTCTATAATGGACTATTTTGGAGTCTTTAGGAATGAGAAAATTGTGGTTACACCTTTTTTTATTCAAAAATTATAAGTGTGTCACTCACCTCACTTATAAAAGACCACCCCCTCTTCTATCCACTTCACTCTTAAAAACCATTAGAATTTTCCAAGACCTAATAATATTTATTCTTTAACTAACTCCCCATTTCTAATATTCCTTTGTTATATCACGAATCTAATCTAATAAATCTTTTGGTTAAGTAAAAGACATTGTCCAAAAAAGGTGTAATGTTTTTAACAATGCATTTTTGTTTTACTTCTTCTTCTAACTCCTTAAAATATTTTCTAACTATGATAAAATAATAATCCAAATATCTTAAATATTATTAGATATTATTATTTTACTATAATAACATAAATTCATCTATACTTCCATCAAATGGGATATAAAATCATCATTCGTGTGTATGGTGGACTACCGGCTTGCAAACTGATGATTTTCACTTTCCATCACCAAGTCTCACAGTTGGATGCAATGATCTATTTAGTTTTTATATATGTTATTTTTTATATTATTATACATATTTAAATATAATACCACATATACCTTTTTACCACCCAACATGTCAGAAAACAACAATTTCATTCATCTGTACGACAGACTAAAGCCTCATGAACCAATGTGATGTGTTTCTCATTTATATTATGTTGGATGGTAATAAGTATATAATAAATGAATATTTATGATATTTTTAACATAATAATACTTCTGAAATTATTAAATCACATATACCTTATTGTTTTCTGATCTGTGGGGAATATGATTATGTTGTTCTTGTGTACGACGGACACCTACCTCACAAAGCGATGTGATTCATTATTCATGTATGCTTTATGTGGATGGTAAAAAAGACATGTTTAAATAAAAGTATGTCTTATCTATGACACAAAAATGATTCTATAAATATAATATATTATTTACCTTTATTTCTATCAATTAGTTGATAAAATGGGAACAGTGATCATCTGTATATACGACCATCCATCTCCAAGAATAGTGTATTTCCTTTTATATCTACAACTTTTATGGATTAATATAAATAAATATATAATTAATATAAATTATATTTATATCTTGGTTAAATGTTTGATATTATGGGATCTTCATCAAATTAATGAGACTAAAGATAAAAAATCAAAACATACACGAAAAACAAAGTAATTATTACCAGAAATGTGATTTTAACATTGAATTTTTAACAAAACTGTAATAAAAGGTCACGAGTAAATCATATATTGTGTAACATATATAACTATGGATATTAAATATATTTATAAATAAAATTATATTTATTATACAAGATTTTATAATTTGTATGAAGAATATTGATACTTAAGGTAAGAGATATTCGTCTCACTTTTTAATTCTGTGAGACACATACCATATTCACCATCAATTTATTTTATATGGTGTATGTGCATCCCATGAATGTATTTTATGATTTTTTTAAAAAAATAGTTATATTTAAATATACATTTGAGTAACTTTATTTCATGTGGCTTATGATTCAATATTGACATGGTGATAATGGTTTTATGATATAATCACATCGTATATCGAGATTGATTATGTGTATGATTGTGATGATGAAATCTTATGATACACCTCTCAATAAACTCAATGATTTTACATTCCTCTAGTTATGTAATTATATTATATTATTACCATCATTTTTCTCCCTTTATGTGCTCAAGAGTTCAAAGGAATTTTTTAATGAAAAACCCACTTTATTTCTCTCTTTAGTCGGAAATGTTTTTTCTCCCATATCTATGTTTTCTAAAAATGTTTACAAAAATGGTTTAACATAACAAAAAGGATTTATTATCGAATTTTATCCACCTATTAATTTTATAAAAGTGTTTTAAAAGGAATCTTCTAGTCATTTTCAAACTAAGGCTCTTTATAATTTCTCTAAAAATGTGTGTTGAATCTTTTTTTGGAGTGTGAAATATTTTCCTCCACCATGGACACTCAATGATTAAAATATTATATTATAAATTCCCAAGACTATTTTCAAATAAAATTATTTAAAAAATTCTTATATTTTAAAAAATCAATGTGGAAATTATATTTTTCTCCCTAAATCTTCCAAGTGATTTTAAAAAATCATTTTTTATATGATATGAAATCCTTTCATGTTACGTAATATTCAATGGGGATATTATCCAATGATACAATATTTATTATTTATTTTAATGGTTTATGATTATTATGTCAAGTTGTTTATGAAACCTATTTATTTCCATGAGTTATACATTAACTATATTTTTATGAAACCAGGCCCCTTTTCTTGGGTTATGATATGACAAATTTTTTTTGATCGTCTTCCACACAGATGTATAGTTATGTGATGGGTGGGACCTATATCTCCCTCCAATGAATTAGGTAGAGTTGGATAACTCATGAGTAAATATGGTATGTTTAAACCGAATTACTTGTCCAAAATTTAATATGGTAACATGATGAAATATTTAAAATGATATTCATGAACCTGACTACATGTTCATAATGTTATCTGTGGAGCTAACTTTCATTTTCATAAGGTTATGTATAAACCTAGTTATAAGTCCACAAGTTAATGTGAGATCCAAATTTCATGTCATTAACTTAATGAGTCAACCTATTTATATTTATACATGTTCACATTGTTATAAGCTTATGTATATTCTAAAAATATATATCTTATGCCAATGTCATGTTCTCTTAGGTCATGTTATTTGATTTCATTATGATTCATGTCTTATGAAATGAAAATCATTATGCCATGAAAAAATATTTTTATCTTTGATATGAATGATATAATTTTCATATTATATGTTCTTGTTCTCATACCCGTATTCTCAAGTAATTTTTATGTATTTCCCATGTCTACCCTTATTAAGTATCATATATCACTTAGAATTATGTTTCCTTCCCATGGTATGAATAAAGGTTTTTATGTAGGGAATTTTTTTGAAGATTAAAAAAGTGGATAATATTTATGGGAGGTGAGAAAAATATTTAACTAAATAAGAAGATTTAGTACCAAGTCTCCAAAGACACTAAACCATTACGGTCCCTGGAAATTTATTTTTAAAATGTAATTAAAATTTACCCATTAATATTTGATATATATGTGTTAGAAGTTTGGTTCTCTACAGTTGGTATCATAGATACATTTTTATTTCACATATGGAATCTAGGATGAGAAAACCATAGTGAGATCACTAAGTGTATTTCTATGTATATTTCTCAACCTATGTGTTAAGATAAGTATAAGAATAAGTCAATGTGTTGGAAAATGTCCTAGAATTTTGATAAAGGATATAGAAAGTGGTTTTTGAGAAATTGCATACTTGTCTGGATACTACAAGTGGATGTGGATCAAGAACAGAGGATCTCATGGGTAATAAATCCAAAAAGGGTCAATTTATCTTCAATCTATCATCACCAGGTGCATGAAAACAGGCCTTACTCCACACCTAATTTAACATTCTTGGATGATATTTTTAGGATTTTCACAAACTATTTATAAAAAATCATGAATGATTTGAATGATGATGATGAATAACCTTGGTTAAACCTAAGGTATCATAGATTGAAAACATGGTGTTTTTATTTACATATAATATAAGTACATTTTTATCATTATGTGATTTTCCTCTATGAATCATGTTTCTCACTCTGTTCTTTTGGATTTATTCATTGGTTAGAACAAGAAGGAATCAAGATAACACTAAATCTGAAGACCAATTCTGACTATGAGAAAATGAATTGTGTTATGATCTGAGATAAAGATATTATTATTATTCCTAATTAGCTATCATGATATAGGATTAACAATTTGAACTTTGATGAGATTTAAAAAGTGTTAAAAAAGAGGAAGATGAGCTTTTTTGAAAGTTTGTGCAGTAATTAACAAAGAGGAATGATGATTCAACTTGTTACATGTCAAGAAGTTGGGAAGAAACACCTAGAAGAATACATAAAATGGATGGGAAGACGTTTTATATATGGAAAAGATGGTATTATAGTGATAAATTGTCTAAGATTTCAATATCTTATTTATGGAGAACATTGGAATTATGTAAGTCAATTCCCTGAGATAAGAATCAACATCTAGACCAAGAAACGAGGAATTCCATGTCAATAATTGAAGTGGAAGTAATGAAGTATTTATTTATTATGATTCAACGATAATATTGTATAATTATTATTACCAATGGTATTTTGGGTTGTAAGAATCATGAAACATCTTAATATTTTTTTTTTAATTTTTGAATAATATATGTCTCCATGTAAGATTAGCATAAGAGTTGTAGATACCATTATGGGTTTATGAGTTTAAGTATTATCATAAGATAAAACTCTTAGATGAATATTTTGAGGTATTATGTGATGGGATTTTCTGAGGATTAATTTTAGAATAAATTTATTGAAATATAACCCTATTTTTTATATATTTTAGTGGGAAAAATTATTTTAGGAGGAATGGATTGACATTTTTTCTGAATATGATTTACATTATTAGTAACCTTTATAGTTTATCTTATCTTTGATGTTAAGTTAATTATGAGATATAGAAATTTTTTAATTATTTGGGAACTATGTAAATATAGTTTTAAAAAAGGATATCTCACAAGTAAGGAGAATACCTATTGCATCTGTCAAGGCTACGAGGATTAACCCCACAACCAAAGGGATACAGTGGTATAATACCTACCACTAGACTATGTGAAAGATTATTTCTAGTGGGAAAACATAAATATATATTTTTCTGACTATATATCTCAATTATTAGTATATCAGAATGTTAATGATGAGAGAAAATAGTCAAAACTAGTACTAAATCCACTATCTATACCATAAAGGAAAAGGAAAAGATCACCGTGGGGTTTTTTTCATACTACCCAAAACATATAAAAATAATAATTCTGCAAGGGTTATAGTTGATATCCTTACAATGATAGCATAATTAATGTCTATCAAACAAGATGTATCTTTAGATGAGACTTCTATGATATACATTAACTATGTTTTATGTCTTCATGGAGTAAAACATTATATTATATCTTATTAGGATCTAAGGTATACTGTGAAGTTATAAAGAAGCCTTCAGTAGGACTTGGATATCGAAATATGTTTCAGCACTGTGTATCATCCTTATTTAAATGGTTAGTTATAGATAATAATTCAATCCTTAGGGGATATTCTATGATTTTATAGGTATTTCAGAGGTGGTTGGGATTAACCCATTACTCTAGTTGAATTTTCATATGTTAATAGATTTCACTGGAGCATTAATATAGATCCTTATGATACCTTCTACACAAATAACTTTATAACTCTAATGTTTTGGAATGAAGTTGTAGAAAGACAACTATTGGGACTTGAGGAAACTGATGAAATGGTAGATAATTTTTGATCCATTCAGCAACACATAAGGGAATCACAAATTTTATCAAAATTTTATGCTAATAATCTTCAACTATATCTAGAATTTGAAGTCAATGACAAGGTATTTCTATGAATTTCTCTATGGAATAAAATTATGAGTTTTGGAAAGAAGGGAAAGTTAATCCCTTTATAAATCAGTTCTTTTTAGATTCTTTACCATATCAAGATAGTATATTATCATTTGGAACTACAAAAAAATCTTCCTCAAGTTCGTGACATGTTCCATTTATATCTCTTATGGAAGTAAATTCCTAATCTATCACTTGTGTTGAACTCAAAGGTTGTGCTGCTAGATTATGATCTTTCTTATTAAGAACAACTTGTGGGGATTTTGGATTGTATAGATAAATCTCTAAAAAATAATACCACTAGTCGGGATAAGTTTTTATAGAAAAATCTCCATCTTGAGAAAGCTACGTGAGATCCTAATTATGTCATGCGGCAGAATTATCCTCAATTTTTTGTAACTAGTTGATGAATTTTGAGTGAAAAATTCATTTTAAGGGGGGTAGAATGTACCACATTGAGATTTTGTGAAATATTTTTTCAAATAAATTTAATGTTTTTGAAATATTTTGTTACAATAACCCTTGAGGGTATAATTAATTTCACACAACACTGATTTTATCCTACATTACTTGCAACACGGATTTTAGCTTGTGTTATGCACAACACCAAGTTTAAACGAATCCTGACATACTATTAAAATATTATTATTTAATATGATTATTATTTCTTGGACATTAGAATGGGGGTATGGATAAGATTAAATAAATTATGAAAATATATGGTTTATATATTCATAAAAAATTAATTTTTTAGGGACCAATTAATAAGAAATAAAAATAAAAACTATTTGAAAATAAAGGATATATTTTTCTAAAAAACATTTTTATGATCACACCCACGTTTTACCTCTATAAATTGAAAAAAAATAATTTTTAATGAATTTTATTAACTAAATTTGTATATATTATGTATTAAATAAAAATTTTGGCATCCATCTTATGTGTTTTCAATGCAATAGATATGAGTAAATTTAATTTTATACTTAAAATTTATCTTTCTAAAAATAAGTCTTTCCTTCTTTTACGCACTTATTTTAAAATTAATTTTTTCTGTTTCTCAAAAATTTAATTTGAAAAAATATACTTAATTTTTGAAATAATATTGTAATTGTTATATTTCGGTTAATTTTAGATAATTTTATGAAATGATAAATTTTTCAGTGAATAGTAAACAATATGAGTTTTTATTAATAAATTATATTTTCATTCAAAATAATGACAAGCTAATTTTTATTTTAATATAGTTTTAGAAGTATAATTAATTTAAATATATTTATATATATATATATATATTAATCCAATTTAGTTTCTTATAATCAATTCCTTATTGAATTGGGATATTAAAACATTGTATACTAAATTTTCTCTTTGGAAAACTACTTTCTCATCGCATATGCCAGTCTAATTTTTAATTAAATTATAAAAAATTTAAAAAGTTAATTATTCAAATTGGATAAAATATTTTGAATCCTAATAAATTTTAGTTTCAAATAAGTCTAACTTAATTTTTGAAAAATTTGAATAGTAAAATAAGTAAAAAGTAATGACTTCGGTTAACGTGAAAATGGGTTTAACGGGGGTTAAATATAAAAATAATGGGTAAAATAACCTAAACAATTGTTCAAAACACATTTTATTTACATATTTATACGTTATAACCTATAATTAACAATAATGTCCCAATTTAGAGCCCTGTGGAATGTGAAAAATGTGGTTACACCCTTTTATTTACAAAAATTACAAGTCTGTCACTCACCTCACTTATAAAAGGTAACCCACTCTCCAATCATATTCAAATTTAGAAAAAAAACCTTGATTTATCCAAGATCTACCTAGGTTCATTTCTTAATTTACTTCCTATATCCTAGAGGACATTTTTTATCATAATTCCATTCTATTAAGGCATTATGTTAAACCTAAAGAGTTTCTCTAAAGAAGTGGTGATGTTTTAAAATATGCTTTATTGTTTTATTTCTTATTCTAACTACTTAAAATATTTTACAACCTTGTAAAAATAATAACACATTTATATAATATATATTGATATATTATTATTTTTAATTTGAAAACCTAAATAAATATCCTCTTCTATCAAATGGGATATGAAATCATCATTAGTGTGCACGACAAACAACCTCCTCGCAAACTGATATTATTCTTTTTCCATCACCACCTATCACATCTATATATAATTAGGTAGTTAGTTTTTATATATGATGTTTATGATAAATTATTCATTTATAATTATAATACCAAATCTACCTTCTTACCTCCCATCTTTTTGTAAAACAAAAATATTGCTCGTGTGTACAGAAGACTACCACCTCACGGACTAATGTGATGCATTTTTATTTTTGATTTTATCAAGATGGTAATAATGATAGAATAAGTGAATATATATAATAATTTAACAAAATTAAACTTATGTAATTAATTTAACACCTCGATATTTAATGAGAAATATTATTTTTAATTAATGTGATGTCTTGTGTTATATGCTACACCAAGATTAGCTTGTGCTATACTCAAAACTGTATTAGCTTAAAGTATACGCAAACACTATTCTAGGCTTGTGTTTCACGCCAGAGAAACCTTCCTTGATAGCGTGTGTTGTACGCAATACCGAGTTTCACTAAACGATATATTATTATAATATTATTATGAACTAGCCGTTATGAATAGTAATACCCACTTTTTGAAATTTTATAAATTTTATCTTTCAAAATGGAATTCATTTTTGGATTCCGAATATCAAAATTATCCAAGGGTGCATTTTTTGGTATTTTTCTGAAAACATTCAATTTTTAATGAATAGTGAAAACTATGAGTTATTGGTTAAAACCGAATTTTTATTTAAATAATCATTTATTTTATTTATATTTATTTTAGGTCAAAATTGATACATAATACCTATATAATTTCAATGTAATTCATTGGAGTAATTTTATAATAATTTTAGATATATAAAAGATTTATTGAACTTTTCACTGTCTTTTACCCACCTCCTAGGAGAATTTGAAAATTTACATAAAACATAATTTTACCGCTTCTATGAGTGGAATTTCAAAAATCCAAGAAACATGGTTAATATCAAGGAGTAAAATTAGGTTCCATAAGATAAAAATATTTTTTGGTGAATAGTAACTTTTAACTTCTATTTACCACGTTTAAAAGTAAATACGGTAATTAAGGATAAAATGATATTATTATTACCCAAAAACATGTCATAATTCTATTGGATAAGTTTAATTTGACCAAATACAACCTTAGGAATAAAATATGACCATTTAGGTCCACTTTGATTAGATTAGGACATTTATTATTATTTTATTTAAAGAAGAGTTAAAATAGTTAAAATCAAAGTTTAATAACTAAAACATTTTTAATATAGGGTTACACATAAGATAAATTAGACTATAAATATTAATTATAAATATAAAGAGATTTCCTGCATAATAGTTTTTTTATTTATAATTTTTAGACATTAAATAAGTTAATTTATTTATGACACAATGATGATGCAGTAATTACCTTATTAATGAAATATTAACATAATTGATGTTATAAATACCCAAATAAATATAATTTCAGACTTTTTATAAATTAAACTAACTTTTTTGGTTAATATTACATGTTAGAACTGATTCAATTAACTTTTTTCTAACTAATCATGCTGTTATGAGTTTCACAAAAATCATTTACCAAATAGTGTCAAAATTGACATAAAATAGTTTCTAAAACAAGTATTATATTATTAATTGTTATTATATTCCTAAAAATATAAGGATCAGCCAAATGACTTATATAAGGCTATATATATTAATAATTAACCACTTTTGGTTCTTTTTACTTGTTATAGTAAGTTTATTAACCATATAGTGTAAGAAAACATGAAGACACGGTAAAAGTTAAATTATTTAACTTAGAGTTAAATCTAAATGATAAGGTTAAAATAGTTACCTAAACTTGTCTAAAACCTATTGGTTGAGATTATTTTTACACATACCCACTTTATATTCTAAATAAGTTATTTTTGAGCCATTATAAACCAAATATGACTTTATTATGAAATAATATTTTAAGTTTTTTCTAAAGTTCCCTTATCCTCCCTTATAAAAGGGCACCTCCTCCCTTATAAAAGGGCACCTCCTCCCTATTATCTTCACACAGTTTCGAGCCTTCAAACTCGGCCAACCCATAACTATTTCCCTTATCAACTTCCCTAGAAACATTATAGAGGTTTTGGTCTTCTCAAATGACCAACTCTAGTGCCTTAACAGGAAGCTTAAAAGAGGTGTGTTGAAGAAGAGGTAATCTCTTCTACCGATTCTTCCAAGTTTCTTTCTTCTTCAACTTCTTCTTCGTTAGTTGTTTCATTATAAATTAATTAGATCAGTATCAATAATATACTTATATGTTATTATAAATATGAAAAAACCCCATTTCACCTTCTATCCATCCTACAGAAAATAAAATCACCGCGCGTGCGTACGTACGGAATACCGTCTCCACGCTAGGGTGTAATCTGTTTTTCCACCACCACCTTACTTGGATTGGTATAATGGTGTAAAGAATGACAATATATGGTTAATATAACATCATACTGATTCTGAGATATTATATCATCCACTCCAATTCAATTCAATAATTATGGGAACGATATCATCGCTCGTGCGTACGTATGGATTACCGTCTCCATGACGCGATGAGATTCATTCTACATGTTAACCATTCAAGAATAATTACAAAGTATATATAATGAATAATAATGAAATATATGACATAATGAAGCTACAGGATTTATGTATATATATATATATATCTGTGTGTGTGTGTGTGTCATCTACTTACTTCCATTCAAGTCAATTAGGAAAGGAAAACTGCGTTCATGTGTACGTACGGCCTACCGTATCCATGAACGGTGTATTTCATTTCATTCATCTATATATTATATATATATATAATGAGTATTTATGATATATAAATCATGATTTAAATTTTTTAAGTAATTAAATCCTGATATAAGTAATAATAATATCAAGAACAACAAGTCCAAACATGTACGATAAATAAAATGATTTTTCCCAAAACGCTGCTTTAACATGGAATTTACAAAAGAATGGGTAATATAAAGTCATAAGTGAACCGTATATGATATCATAACAATTAATATGATTCTATAATAATTAAATGACACTATTTAAATCATTATATATGAGTTTTGGATACGTAAGAAGCATATCGGACCTAAGGTAAGGGATAATTTTTCAATCTCATTTTTATTCGAGATTGCTTATATGTAAGTATTTACTGGGGTTATATTTTACATCCATGTCCATAAAAATGTTTTTTATAAAGTGTTTAATATTATACTATGTATTTTTTAATTCTTTTTTACCCCTCTTTGACTTTTACTTTGTGTTATGGAAGGAAGATTTCTTTTGTTTACCATACATGGTACTTTTTGACTTTTCCAACAAAAGTATGAGGAGAATGTTTCTTTAACTTATTAGGCAGGAATGGATTTTTATGGTTTTATAATGCCTAATTTTCATGAATATTCTTATACAAGATTTCATGATTATTTTCAACAAAATACTTTTCTTTTAAAATTTCATGGCATTTTGAGAAAAGAAAATCATTTTGAAGAAGAAAGTATATTTTCCTCAAGAATTCATTTCAAGTGTTTTATCAAAACTATTTTCTATCTAAGATGAAATTGTTAAGTATGTTTGTGTTTCAAGTATAATGTATCTATTATTTACATGGATTTATTTTTCTTATGATGAAATGATATCCATTTATTTTATATGGATTATGTTATAATGGGATGGTGTTTATGAAACCCATTTTATTCGTTGGGTTATTATGAATGACGTATGTTTATTTTGTGGCACAGGTAAGAATGATTATATTATGAGATGGTTGGGACCTATATATCCCTCCAATGCATTGGGTAAAGATTTATATCTCATGAGATAGATATGGCTGGAATGGTAAGTTAATCTGGTTCAGTGATACAGGACTAGAAAGCAGAGTGAACTCGATTCAGAAAGGGACTTTTTCCACTAAGATAGTCTTGGAAGCAATTCCTTGGCTAATATAGAAATCATATCATGTGCTTAATGGTTTTACACAATTACATGTTTTATTCACATACTATTTTATCATGATTTATGTTCCTTTATGATATATTCCTTAAGTACTTCCAAGATTTATGTCTTTGCTCAAGATTTTGATGTTTAGATTTTGTGTTCAAGTTTTTGCATTCAAATGTTTATGGATTGTTTTATGTTCTCTATGTTTACCCTTATTGAGAATTTTAGCTCACCCTTTTAATGTTTTCTTTTCCCCAGGATATAAATAAAGGTCTTAGGTAAGAAAAAAAGGGGATGATCTTTATGGGAGATGTTTAAGATCTTTCACCATGATTAGAAGATTATTTTTCCAAGTTTCCAAAGACACTAAACTATTATGATCCTTGTGTGTTTTTTTTATGTATTAAGTATTCTGTAAAAGTAATGTAATGTATATGTATGTCAAGTATGGGTCTCTACAGTTGGTATCAGAGGAAAGTTTTAGTTAACATTTAGAAACTAGGATCCGAAAAACCTTTAGTGATATCCCTAGAGATATTTCTAAGGTATGTCTAGGGATGTATCTAAGGTTAAGTACATGTATAGATTATAGTCCTATAATTATGGAAATGATGTTAGAATTAAACCTAAGATGTTAGATATTGAAGGTACTCCCCCTTGATTATGATTTTTTCCGCTCACACTATTCTTTTTGGGTTTTAGAAAATGGATGGAAACATGAAGATTCACGATAATGGAGGATATGATGGACAATGGAATGATATTCATCATGAGGAACCTATTTAAATTGGATCTAAAAGTACACATATAGTTATTATTCCTAATCAGCAATCTCATAATATGATCAATAATCTCAACTTTGGTAAGTTTCCCGACTCAGCTAATAAAAGAAAGTTGGAGATTCATGATGATCATAGAGGAAAGAAAGTTCAATTTCACTCATGTAAATCATGTGGGAAGAGGCATCAGGGAGAATGTTTCAAATGAACTGGAAGATTCTTTGGGTGTGGAAAATAAGGACACAAATCCGGTAAGTGCAAAGGAAAAGGTTCAGTTAATACCATGGACATGGATAATGGAATTTCTATAACATCAACGACGATTAAATGTTTTAAATGTGGAATGTACGGGCATTATGAAAACCAATTCCCTAAGGTAAAATCTCATGAAGAGAATCAGCATTGTCATATAGGCAGTATTTATGTGGATGATGATAAAGAGACTACAAATGATATATGATATGAAAGAAATGATGAAGCTCGGTCAGTGGTTTAATAAGGTAGTGGAATGATTGTATGTTTATCAAGAATAATGTATGGTACTATAGAATAAAGAAAAATCTAAGTATTGTTACACTGTTGTCTTTCCTTGAGTTTTTGAAATTATATGATGAATGGTACAGGTAACCATGAAAGGTTATTGAAATATTTTTGGAAGGTTGATGATATGTGCATAATGAAAGGATAATGAGATAATGATATGTTTGATAGTATTAATGAGCTCATGACTGGTATAAGGACAAAGTGACATCGTGGTTTTAGTATATGGAATTTTGGGATTTTGGTATGTGGAAAGACTTAAATTTTTACAAAATTCATGTTTTCACTAAGGTTCAATGGGTACTCATGTTTCAAGATAATACATGATTAAGGAATTCACATGTTCGTAATGTGACCAACAAGATATATATATCTTATGATATACGTGAGATAAATGATTGTATTCAATGCTTGGTAGATGAGCTTTCGAGTAATCATTTTATTTATACAATGAGATTGTACATAAGTATTTTCGATAAACCTAAAGATTGGAATAGATTAAGTTAGACATCAGATAGTATTTTTTAAGGATAGAACTTTTTGTTATGTTATAATAGTATAGTTTTAGAAAAAGGACAACCCGTAGGATGGGCGAAAGCCCGTTGCGTCGGACAAGGATGTGGGAATTGAACCCACAACCGAAGTGCGACAGGCCTTTATCGCCTACCATTGGCCTAAATAAAGTCCCTGGTTAGTATAAAATAGTTTTATTTTATTAAGCGCTATGATAGATGAAGTATAAGTCCATTTTAGTAACCATATATGATTAATCTCATCATAGATGGACTTATGTATTTTTAATAAATTATGCTAAACTTTTTGTGATAGAAACAGATTGGATGACCTATCATTCTATCGCGTGATCTGTTAACACATCACAAATGACAAATTCAAATTCATTTATATAAGAGATGAAGTGGAAATTGTTCAAGGCATGAACAAAGGTGAGATTTTACCAAAATCAAGTAAGTATTTTTTTTTAATTCAACAATTCTTCAGCATTAGGGAAATGATCTTGAGAACTAAAAACATTGTCTTAGTACCCTCATACCCAATGAATTAGATGGTACCTTAAATCATCACCAAATTATGGCTTTGTGATTGATGGATTTTTTCATAGCCATGTTCTCAACCACTCTCTATCAAAACATGATGGTTAGATTTCTCTTCCATATCCATATTTTAACCTATGTTGTACTATGTGGAAACCCAGAGCTGAGTTACTTTGGGTGATCGTTATGATTCTAAATTTCATTTTTAAAATAAAGTTTTAGTATTCCTATTTACGATTTGGGTTTCTATGAAAGAAACTTTCCAGTAGTAAACCACTTATAACCCCGACGAATTTCGAGGGTTAAATTCATTTTAAGGGGGTAGAATGTAACACCCCGAGATTTTATGAGAAATATTATTTTTTAATTACTTTGATGTCTTGTTTTTTATGCTACACCAAGATTAGCTTGCGCTATATGCAACATCATATTAGCTTACTATTTATGGAAATAATATTCTAGGCTTGTGTTGCACATCAGAGAAACCTTCCTCGATAGCGTGTGTTGTATGCAATATCAATTTTCACTAAATGAGATATTTTTATAATATTATTATAAAATAACCGTTATGAATAGTAATACCCACTTCTTGAAATTTTATAAATTTTATCTTTCAAAATGGACTTAATTTTTGGATTCGAAATATCGAAATTAGACAAGGGTGAATTTTTGGTATTTTTTTTTGAAAACTTTCAATTTTAGATGAATTGTGAAAACACTGAGTTATTGGTTAAACCGACTTTTTATTTAAATAATAATTTATTTTATTTAAATTTATTTTAGGTTAAAATTGATATATAATACCTATATAAGTTCAAAGTAATTCATTGGAGTCATTTTAGAATAATTCTAGATATATAAAAGTTTTTTTGAAACTTTACATAAAACATAATTTTACCGCTTCTATGAGTGGAATTTAGAAAATCCTAGAGACACGGTTAATTTCAAGGAGTAAAATTATGTTCAATAAGATAAAAATAAATTTTTGTGAATAGTAACTTTTTACTTTTATTTACCATAGTTAACAGTAAATAGGGTAATTAAGGGTAAAAATGATATTATTATTACCCTAACACATGTCCTGATTCTATTGGATAAGTTTAATTCGGCCAAAAACAACCTTAGGAATAAAATATGACCATTTAGGTCCACTTGGATTAGATTATGACATTTATTATTATTTTATTTAAGGAAGAGTTAAAATAGTTAAAATCAAAGTTTAATAACTCAAATATTTTTAGTATAGGGTTATACACAAGATAAATTAGACTATAAATATTAATTAGAAAGATAAAAAAATTTCCTAAATAATTGTATTTTATTTATAATTTTTAGACATTAAATAAGTTAATTTATTTATGACACAATGATGATGCAGTAATTACCTTATTAGTAAAATATTAATATAATTGATGTTATAAATACCCAAATAAATGTTATTTGAGAATTTTTATAAATTAAACAATTTTTTTTGTTAATATGACATGTTATTATTGATTCAATTAAATTAATTAGAACTAAACATGTTGTTGTGATTTTCACAAAAATCGATTTCCAAATAGTGTCAAAATTGACATAAAATAGTTTTTTAAAAAATATTATATTATTAATTGTTATTCTATTACTAAAAATACAAGGTTCGTACAAATGACTTAGATAATGTTATATATATTAATAATTAACCACTTGGGGTTCTTTTGTCTTTTCTAGTAAGTTTATTAACCATATAGTGTAAGAAAACAAGAAGACACTGTAAAAGTTAAATTATTTAACTTAGAGTTAAATCTAAATGATAAGGTTAAAATAGTAACCTAAACTTGTCTAAAATCTATTGGTTGAAATGATTTAGTCCCATACCCACTTTATCTTATAAATAAGTCACTTTTGAGCCATTATAAACCGAATATGACTTTATTATAAAATAATATTTCAAGTTTTTCCTAAAGTGCCCCTCTCCTCCCTTATAAAAGGGTAAGTCCTCCCTCATCTCTTCACACAATTTTGAGCCTTCAATCTCGCCCAACCCCTGCCCATTAACCTTCTAAACTTCCCTATAAACATTATAGAGTTTATGGTCTCCTCAAAAGACCAACTCTAGTGCCTTAAGAGGAACCTTAAAAGAGGTGCGTCGAAGAAGAGGTAATCTCTTTTGCCGATTCTTTCAAGTTTCATTCTTCTTCAACATATTCTTATTTAGTTGTTTCATTATAAAGTAATAACATCAGTATCAAAAATATAATGATATGTTATTATAAATATGATACAACCCCATTTCAACTTCTATCCATCCTACAGAAAACGAAATCACCGCGTGTGCGTATGTACGGAATACCGTCTCCATGCCATGGTGTAATCTGTTTTTCCACCACCACCTTACTTGGATGGGTATAATGGTGTAAATAATAACTATATATGGTTATTATAACATCATACTAATTCTGATATATATATCATCCACTCCACTCCAATTCAATAATTATGGTAATGATATCATCGCTCATGCGTACGTACGGATTACCGTCTCCACGACGCGATGAGATTCATTCTCCATGTTAACCATTCAAGAATGATTATAAAGTATATATAATGAATAATAATGAAATAAATTAAATAATTAAGCTACTTTATTTATGTATATATATATATATTTCATCTACTTACTTCCATTCAAGTCAATAAGGAAAGGAAAACAGCGTTCATGCGTACGTACGGCCTACCATCTCCATGAACGGTGTATTTCATTTCATTCATATATCTATTATATATGTATATATATATACTGAATATTTATAATATATAAATCATGATTTACATTTTGGAAGTAATTAAATCATGATATAAGTAATAATAATATCAATAACAAAAAGTCCAAACACATACGATAAATAAAACAATTTTACCCAAAATGCTGCTTTAACAAGGAATTTACAAAACAACAGGTAATATAAAGTCATAAGTGAACCATATATGATATCATAACAATGAATATTATTCTGTAATAAGTAAATGACATTATTTATATCATTATACAGGAGCTTTGGATACGTATGAAGCATATCGTACCTAAGGTAAGGGATAATTTTTCAATCTCATTTTTATTCGAGATTGGTTATATGTAAGTATTTACTGGGGTTATATTTTACATCCATGTCCATAAAAATAGTTTTCATAAAGTGTTTAATATTCTTCCATGTATGTTTAAATTCATGTTTTCCCCTCTTTTACTTTTACTTTGTGTTATGGAAGAAATATTTCTTTCATTTACCATACGTGGTAATTTTTTACTTTTCCAACAAAAGTACGAGGAGAATGTTTTTTTAACTTATACCGCATGAACGGATTTTTATAGTTTCATAATGCCTAATTTTCATGAAGATTATTCTAAAATTTTTCATGAATATTTTCTACAAAATCCTTTTCTTTTAAAATTTAGTGGCATTTTGAGAAAAGAAAATGTTTTGAAGAAGAAAGGATATTTTCCTCAAGAATTCATTTCAAGTGTTTTATCAAAACTATTTTCCATCTAAGATGACATTATTAAGTATGTTTATGTTTCAAGTATAATGTCTCTATTATTTAGATGGATTTATTTTTATAATGATTAAATGATATCCATTTCATTTATATGGATTATGTTATGATGGGATGATGTTTATGAAACCCATTTTATACGTTGGGTTATTATGAATGATGTATGTTTATTTTGTGGCACACGTAAGAATGAATTCATTATGAGATGGGTGGGACCTATATCTACCTCCAATTAATTGGTTAAATATTTATATCTCATGATATAGACATTTCTGGAATGGTAAGTTAATCCGGTTCAGTGATACGGGACTAGAACGAGGAGTGAACTCGATTCAAAAAGGGACTTTGTCCACTAAGATGGTCTTGGCAGCAATGCCTTGGATACTATGGAAATCATATCATGTGCTTAATGGGTTTACACAATTAAATGTTTTATTCCCATGCTATTTTATCATGATTTATGTTCCTTTATGATATATTCCTTACGTACTTCAAAGATTTATGTCTTTTCTCAAGATTTTGATGTTTAGATTTTATGTTCATGTTTTTGCATTCAAATGTTTATGGATTTTGTTATGTTCTCTATGTTTACCCTTACTGAGAATTTGAGCTCACCCTTTTTATGTTTTATTTTCCCCAGGATATAAAGAAAGTTTTTAGGTAAGAAAACAAAAGGAAAAGATCTTTATGGGAGATGTTGAAGATCTTTCACCATGATTAGAAGATTATTTTTCCGAGTTTCCAAAGACACTAAACTATTACGATCCTTGTGTGTTTGTTTTTATTATGTATTAAGTATTCTGAAAAAGTAATGTAATGTATATGTATGTCAAGTATGGGTCTATACTATTAATATATCACAATTCTTTTATTCTTTGGCAGTTCAGATAACATTTTTTCTTTTGTACGAAGGACTACTGCATCGCGAAGCGATGTGGTTCATTATTCATGTACGCTTTACATAGATGGTAATAATGATGAGTTTAAATAAAATTATGTGATATATATGAAATAAAATTATAAATTAATGGTAAATTATTATATAATTATATTTATTTTAATCCATCAAGAAAATGGATATCGTGTTCTTGCATACGTATGACCTACCGTCTCCATGAATAGTGTATTTCATTTTCAATCTGTAAATTTTATGGATAACTCTAAATACATACATATATATATATATAATATTTAAATACTGTTTAAAATTATTGATATTATGTAACTATGATCAAAGTAATAGTTCCAAAAATAACAAATCAGAACATACATGAAAAACAAAACAGTTATATCCTAAAATGTGATTTTAACATTGAATTTTTAATAATTGTGTAATAAAAGTTTATAAGTGAATAATATTTGGTAAGATATATTTATAAATATGGTTATTTAATATATTTATAATCAACTTATATTTATTATAAATTAGTTTTGAACATATATGAATAAATTCAAGACATAAGGTATGAGATTTTCCCCTCAATTTTTACTTCTGTGAGACACATGCCATATTCACAACCTATTTAATTTATATAGTGCATATAATACCCATAAATGTCTATTGTGGTTATTTTCCTGAAAATTATAGTCATTAACATATCCATTTTTGGATATCTAATTCATGGGGCTTACAATTAAATGTTATAAAAGTAGTAATACTTTTATGATACAATCTCATAGTTTATAGAGATTGTTTATGTTTATGTTTCTGATGATTAAATCTTATGATGCACCTCTTAAGAAACTCATAAATATTATTCTCACATATTTATATAATTATAATACATTTTTCCCTTTATTTTACTCACTTTCTATACTCTATAGTTTTAATGAGTGTTTTTTTTTTGAAAAAATGATTTTATTTCTCTCTTCGGTCAAAAATCCTTTTCCATCAATATCCATGTTTTCTAAAAATGTTTTAAAAAATGTTTTAACATTCCCCAAAGCTTTTATTAAATGATTTTACCCATGTTTTACTTTTTAAAAAGTGTTTTAAAAATAATCTTCATATCACTCTGAAAATAAGGCCTATTTAGATTTACCAAAAATGTGAAAGGAATATTTTTTTACCATTTATGACATTTTATGCCATCATGACAAATAAATATTTTAATGATTCTTTTATAAGATTACAAGGTTATTTTAAAAGAAATTAATTTAAAAATATATATATTTCAAGTGTATTTTTCAAATTTTAAAGGTTGTTTTCCTCATGAAATGTTCCACATGATTTTTAAAAATAATTTTCCATCTAAAATGACATCATTTTTTGTTACTGAAGCTTTACTGGTGATATGATACATTGATACCATCTTTATTCATTATCTAGATGGTTTATAATTGTAAGGATGATATTTTTTATGAAACCTATTTTTTATATGGGTTATACTTTAATGAAATGTTTATGGAACTAGACCTCTTTTCATGTGTCATGATATGATGAATGTTTTATGATTATGTGGCCCAACTATGTATGGATTATGTGTTGGGTGGTAACTATATATTCCTTAAATACATTGGGTAAAGATGGATAACTAGTGAGTAAATATGATATGCATGAATCTAATTACATGTTCATAATGTTATACATGAACCTAATGAAATTTCCATAGCGTTATGTGTGAACCTGATTACATGTTCAAACTTTTATTCATGAAACTATATTTCAGGGCCATTAAGTTTATTATTGTACCAAGTTTCATTTCAATAAATTTATTTGAAGTCCTGATTTCATGTCCTTAATTTAATAAGTGAACTTTTCTCTATTTATACCTGTTCACAGTGTTATATTCCTATGTATATGCCACCAATATATGTCTTATGCCAATTTTATGTTCACATGGCTCATTTCATTTGATTCAATTATGATTCATGTCATATGAATGGTAAATATTTATTCAATAACATAAGATTTTTTTCTATGATATACAGGGTATCATTTTTCATATGTTATGATCATGATCTTGTACTATTATTCACACATTATTTTTATGTATTTTCCTTGTTTACCATTACTGAGAATCTGATCTAAACCATTATTATGTTTCATTCCAAGGTTATGATGATGTTTTTTAATTAGGTTATGTTTTTTATGATTAAAAGGGGGAGATATTTATGGGACATGTTTAAGAACTTTCACTAAATAAGAATATTATGTAATTAGTCTCTAAAATCACTAAACCATTATGGTTGTAGGGTGTATATTTATGAAATTTAATAAATATTTTCTATTAAGATTTGATGTCTATATATGAGAAGTCTGGGTCTTTGTAGTAGGTATTAGATGAATGGTTTAGTTAATCTTTACAATCTAGAGTGAGAAAACTTTAGTGATATCCCTATGGATATTTCTCTGGATATTTCTAGGGATATGTCTAAGGATAAGTATAATGATATGTTAAAGTATTTAAAAAGGTCCCGTAATTTTGGTAAAGGATGGAGAGAGTGGTTTCTAAGAAATTACATCCTAGTCTGGATACTACTAGTAGATGTGGAATTGGCATAAAGGTACGTAGGGGTAATAACTCCAAAAAATGAACATTGAGATGTATATAATCATCACATGGTTCATGAAAATTGGCCTCTATACACACCTGGTTTGACACTCCCAGGGGATATTATATGGACATTCACAAAACAATTATCAACCATCATGAATGATTTTAATAATTATTATGAATGGCCAAGGCTAAGCCTAAGGTGTCATATTTTAAAAATATTGTTTCATAATTTAGATTTATTAAAAGTTAATTTTTAATATTATGTTGTTTTATACAATAATTATTGTTTCTCACTCTATGATTTTTGGTTTTAGTCAATGGATAGAACCAGAAGGAATCATGTTAACACTGAATCTGATGGAAAATTTAGTGACTATGAGAAAATAAATTTGATAATGTATGGATATAAATATATTGTGATTATTACAAAATTGATATCATGATATATGATTAAAAAAAATGAAATTCAATGGGATTCCTAAATCATAAAATAATAGGAAGATGGGCGTCTATGAATGTTCATGTGGTAATGAATAGAGAGGAAAAAAATCAGATTTCTACATGTTAATAAGGTGTTGAGAATAACCTAGAAGAATATATCAAATTTATGGGAAAATATTTTCTTTGTTGAAAATAAGTTCATAGAGTGAAAAATTGTCGATGAGATCAAGGTATTATGTTAGGGGAACATGGGAATTATCAATGTTAAAGCCCTGACCCAAGAATTAACTTCTAGACCAAGGAAGGACCAATTTTATTTCAATAATCGAAGTTGAAAGATTTAATTATTTATGTATTAGGATTCAAGGATTATGTTATAGAATTATTTTTACCAATACAATTTGGGCATTAAAAATTATAAACCATCGAATTATTATGTAAAATTATGAATGGTATCTGTATCCATGTATGATTAACATAAGAGTTATGGATACCATCCTAGGTTTATGAGTTTAAGTTTGATCATAACTTCATAGTCATAGACACATATTTTTAGCTACTACATGAAGGTATTTTATTAAAATTAAGGATATGTTTAGACACTTGTATAGAAATATAACCCTTGTCTTTTTTATATGTTTAAGTAAAGAAATTATTTGAGGAAGAATGCTTTTAAATTTTTGGGCATATTATTATTGGTATTGGTAACCTTTAGGTTTTATATTATCTTTGATGTTAATATAATTATGTTCTATTGAATTTTTTTTAAAAAATAAGAACTATATTGATATAGTTTTTGAAAAATTATTACTAAAAATATAGCTGACAACATGTTGAATCTTTTATGGTCGTGCGAATTGAACCCACAATCGATGGGAAACAAGGGTATAACACCTACTACTAGCGTACATGAAAGATTATTTATAGTGGGACAAAATAAATGGAGTTATTTTTTAGTATATACCGTGATGATTAGTAATTCATCACATTAAGACTGATATACATTGGTCTAATGGGATACTATAGCCATTATATATACCAGAATGAAAATTGGAAAACATCACTATAGGATTTATTATTGAAATTTTCAAAAGATATAATGGGATTAATTCTACATGGGTTATATTCAGTAACTGTACAATGTAATAACACTTAAAATATATTATAGAAGATGTCTCATTGGATAATCTTTCAATGATATAAATTAAGGAAGTGTTATGGTTTCATGGAGTACATCATTCTATTATATCTGATCCAGATATGTTGTTTACCTCAAATTAATAGATAAGTCTTTGGGACACCCTGGATATGGAGAAATATTTCATCACTATATATCATCCTTAAATACATAATTAGTTATAGGGAATAATTTAAACCGTATATGATATGATGATATATACAATGTATTTAAAATATTGTTGGTATCAACACCTTCTTCTAGTTGTATTTTCATACTAAAATTTCTTTCACTAAAGAATTCTAATTTCTCATTATGAAGTACTCTATGGAAATAACTATAGATATCAATGTACTAGAATAAAGTTATAGAAATAATTCTATTGGTACCTAAGAAAACTAATTAAATGATATAGAAGTTTAGAGTTATTCAACAATACATAAGGGTAGCTTAAAGTCAAAAAAAATGATATGTTGATAATAATTGACTCTATCTTTAATTTGAAGTCATTGGTAAGGTATTCCTATTAATATATTCATGGTAAGTTATTATTTAGTTTGGAAATAAGGAAAAGTTAATCCAAAGATACATCGGTTCTTTTTAGATTTTTCATCGTATTAGGACAATAGTTTATCGTTTGGGGCTGCCACCAAATATCCCACAAGTTCTTGATGTGTTCCATGTATCTATCATAATGAATTATAAACCTAACCTATCACACATACTAACATAAGAGGTTTTACCGGTGGAGCACGATCTGTCTTATGAGAAACAATCAGTAGAGATTCTGGATTGGACAGAGAAAATTCTATGAAAAACCACCACCCACCTAATCAATGTTTTGTGTAAAAACCCCAACCTTCTAGAACCTATATGGGAAACTGGGTATTCAAGGAGGAATAATTATCCTCCATTATTAGTACCAAGGTAATTAATTTAGAGGGAAAAATTCATTTTAATGGGGGTAAAATGTAACACCTTGAGATTTTTTGAAAGAATATTTAAAATAAATTTAATGTTTTTGATATTTTTCATTACATGAAACATTGAGTTTATCTTACATTACATGCAACACTATTTTTCTCCTATGTTACATGAAACACTGGTAATATCATTCATTATATTCAACACTGAGTTTAAATGAAACATGACATACTATTAAAATATTATTATTTAATATGATAGTAATCGCCTAACTATTGGAATGGTGGGTATGAATAGTATTAAATAAATTCAGAAAATATATGGATTACACATTTATATAAAATTAATTTATTAGTTACCAATTTATTATAAATTATAATAAAATGTATTTGAAAATAAAGGAAATAATTTTCTAAAGAAAACTATTTTTATACACACAAACGAGTTTTACCTAAATAAATGAAATAAATCACTTTTGATAAATTATTTTAATGAACTTTTTATATATTATACATTAAATTAAAATTTAATATTCATATTATGTTTTTTATATACAGTAGACAAGAATAAATCTAATTTTAAGCTTGAAAACTTAATTTTTTTTCTAAAAAACATTTGTTTCTCATTTTGAGAACTTATTTTAAAAATAATTTTTCAAATTTTAAAAAAATAAGCAAATTTTTTAAATCCATATTTCATAATAATATTTGGGTGAATTTATTTATAATTTTCTAAAAATAAATGTTTTCATTAAATATTGAAAAACACTGGTTTTTGTTAAAAACATCGTTTTCATTCCAATAATTTAAGAAGATACATTTTGCTTTAATATGATTTTAAAATTAAAATTAAAATCAGTTCAAATATATATATATATATATATATACTAATAAAATTTAGTCATTTTTAATCAATTATATATTTAATTAGGATATTGAAACTTTTTATACTCATGAGAATTTTCTCTTTGGAAAACTGTATTCTCATTGTGTATGTGGGTTTAATTTTAAATTAAATTCTTCCACTTATATGAATTAAATTTTAAAAAATGGATTCCATTTTTTAAATAATAATAATTTATATTTTATAATAAGTTCAACTGAATTTTTTACCATTATAAATAGAAAGAAAATTAAAAAATAATTACTGCAATTAGAGGAAAAATGGGTTTACCAGGTGTTAAACTAAAAATATAAGCGGTACAATGAACAAGAAACTTATAAAACAACCACTTTATGGATATATTTCAACCTTATAAGATTTATGTTTGTGTAATATCCCATTTTGGATCCTTTTTGTATTCTAACGACTGTGGATAATCCTATTTCATTACAAGTGTGCAGTTCCCCTCATTTATAAAAGGACAAAATATCTCTTCTCCACTTCACACTTCTAAAACCCTTTGGTTCATCCAATACCTTCCAAAATTTATTCCTTAATTCCAACCCCAATTTATATATTCCATTTTTATATCAAAAATTTAATCTATTAATCCTTTAGGTTTAACTTAAAGAGGTTGTTCGAAGAAGAGGTAAAAAATTTTAACTATGTATTTTTGTTTTAATTCATCTTCTATCTCCTTAAAATAGTTTTCATCTATTATAAAATAATTAAAATAATATATTCTATATACTTAAATGTTATTGTTTTAATTTAATAACCAAAATATATCTCATCTTCAATCAAATGGGATATAAATTCCTCATTCGTGTGTACGGCGAAGTACCGCCTCACGAATCGATGTTATAAGTGTTCCATAACCACCTCTAACAGTTAGATATAATGATGTATTTAATATTAATATATTAAATTTATGATATTATAGTTATTTTTTAATTATAATACTTCATCTAACTTCTTACCTCCCAACCTGTTGGGAAACAGTTACGTCGCTCGTGTGTGTGGCAGACTAGAGCCTCACGACCCAACGTGATTTGTTTTTCATTTATATTTTTTATAGGATGGTACTAAAGATAGAATAAATGGATATATATGATAATTGTTATGTAATTATAATTTTGGAGTTATTATATTTCATATACATTTTTATTTTTTATTCTATTGGGGAAACAATAACATCATTTGTGTGTACGGAGGACTAACACCTCATGAAGCGATGTGATTTGTTAGTAATGGATGCTTTACATGGATGGTAATGAGGAGAGATTTAAATAAAAATATGTTTTATATATGACATAAAAATTATTCTTTAAATTTAATATATTATTTACCTTTCTTTCTTTCAATTTTTCAAGAAAAAGGAAGCAGTATTCATACGTACATATGGCCTACTGTCTCCAAGAACAGAGTATTTCATTTTCTATCTATAACTATTATGGGTTACTGTAAATAAAAATATATGGAATATATATTATATTTATATCATTTTTAATATTCTTGATATTATTTAACCATGTTCAAATTAATATGACCAAAAATAAAAAATCAGAACATACATGAAAAACAATATAGTTATTACCCCAAATGTGATTTTAACCATGAATTATTAATAAACATGTAATAAAACATCACAGGTAAACCATATATGGTATGATATATATATAAATATGTTTCTATAATATATTTATAATAAACCTATATTTATTATACAGGAGGTTTTAACATTTATATATAAATTAGAGACTTAAGGTAAGGGATTTCTATCTCACTTTTAACTTCTGTGAGACACATGCCATATTCACCACCTATTTCATTTGTGTGGTGTATCTTGCTCCAATGAATATATTTTCTTAAAAAATTATTAAAATTATGGGAATTTTCATATACATTTTAGTATCAATATTTAACTGGGCATATGACTCAATTTTACAAAATTAGTAATGGTTTTATCAAACATTCCCATAGTTCATCAGGATTGTTTTTTTTATGATTCTGATGATGAAATATTATGATCCATCTCTCAAAATACTCATAAATTTCCTTGGTCTCTATTTATTTGTTGAGAATAGTTATTTTCCATTAATTTTCCTCCTTTTATATAATCAAGTTTTTTAAACGATGTTTTTAATAAAAAAATCACTATAGTTCTCTCTTCGGTTGAAAATCTATTTTCATCCATATCCATGTTTTCAAAAAAAATTAGGATTAAAAAATTATTCATTAAATACTTTTACCCATTTTTTAATTTTTATAAATTGCTTTAGAAGGAATTTTTATATTGTTTTCAAAACAATTCTTTTTAGAATTTTCCAAAAATGTGAAAGGAATATTTGTTTTAACATGTATATAATTTTTTCCATTATAACAACTAAATGTTTTTAATATTCTCTTATTTGTTTCAAAGTTTATTTTCTAAGAAAGGGACTTTACAAATTTTTATCTGTTTATTTTTTTTCAAAGTTGAAAGGCTTTGTTCCTCAAGAAATATTCCAAGTCATTTTAAAAAACAATTCTCTATATAAGATAACATCTTTTGGGGTTACATAAGATTTATTGGTTATATGATCCAATGATTCCATATTTATTATTTTTCTAGATGGTTTATTATCATAATGAAAATATGTTTATAAAACCCATTTCATTCCACAGGTTATACTTTAAGGAAATGTTTGTGGAACCATACCCCTTTTTCACAAGCTATAATATAGTGGATGTTTTATGATCTTTTGGAATAATGATTTATGGATTATATTATTGGTGGGACCTATAACTCACTTCAATGCATTGGGAATAGATGGATAACTTTGATGTAAATATGTTATACGTGAAACTGATTACATGTTCACAATTTTATGTAGGAACCTGATGAAATGGTCACAATGTTATACATGAACATGATTACATGTTAATAATGTTATGTGTGCACCTGGATTTCAGGTCCATAAGTTTATGTAGGGACCTAGTTCCAGTTTTATAAGATTATGTGAGGGCCTAATTTCATTTATTTAATGTAAATAGTGAACCTATTTATAGTTATATATGCTCATCGAGTTATAAGATTATGTATATTCCACAAATCTATGTCTTATGCCAATGTTATGTTATCATGGCTCATGTTCATTTATTACAATATGATTCATGTATTAATAAATTCAAATATTTATTCCATGACATTATATTTCGATCTTCGATATATAGGGTATGGTTTTCATATGTTATGATCATGTTCTCATACCCTTATATTCATTTAATATTTATATATTTCCCATGTTTACCCTTATAGAGATTTTGAGATCACCCTTTCTTATGTTTCCATCCTAGGTCATGAAGAAGGGTTTTGAGTAGGGTGTCTTTTTGAAGAGTACAAAGGGGAAAGATCCTTATGGGATATGTTGAATACCTTTCACTAAATAAGAAGATTTTGTACCTATTCTCCAAAGACACTAACTATTATGGCCCATCAGAAAGTATTTTTGAAATGTAATGAAGAAAAATGTATTAAGATTTGATATCTATTTATGAGAAGTTTGGATCAAAAAAATCCAAGGATTGTTTGAAGAAAAGTTCTCCAATTTTTGGGGAAATAGACAGAGGTTCATGGTTGGTGCATGATTAGTATTAACTATGATGCTCAAACAACAATACCAAACCTATAGGGGAATAGTTAGTTTAACTATGAGAGATAAAGATCATGCACATGAAAAAATGCAATAAATTTTATGCCTCTTGAGAAAAATTGGTGCATGATCATTTTAACTGTGTGCCCCTAATCATCTGATGGGGTGGAGGTGTTGGATAATGATCACACACCGGCTTCACATGATTTTTAAAACCATGTTCCTAGCCATGCAAGGGGGTGTGCCGCATAGACAGTGTCATTTCATGGTTGGCTCATGGTTGGGCCAACAATGCGGACAAACCGTACAACCTTTAAAAATGATATAAATTGATGATTTACCATAATTCCTTTAACCTTCATTCATCTCTTTTTCTCCTTCATTGACACAATATCCCTTCTTTTGAGAGTTCCCTTCTCCCAAAAACAATGATTTAAGCCTCCTCCCTTATATGATATATGATTCACGATGTTTCAGTCATGTTTGGTTTCCCATGGAAATTCATGGATTCCATTGCCTTCCTTTATCATTTTATCCTTCCATCTTTTGAATCATCTTCATGCGAGATAGTATTCCCTATTTTTATGGTATTTTTCTATTTCATAGATTTATCTTATTCCATATGAAATTTAAGAGTGATATTGGATGAGTAGTCTTCTACCCAAATATGGAAGGTGGTCTATACCTTGTACCCGTTTATGTAATAAATTCAATAATGGATATTTCAATTTGGCACTAACATTAAGGTAAGACATTGATGGTTCACTTTCATTATAGATATTTAGATACAGTGGAATTATCTCTATTGATTCGTATTTGTGTATGTATCACCATATATTATATTTTTGGACTCCATTCATGTCTTATTGAGTTTACCTTAGATGAGTTCCTTGGAATCGAAGAGTACGCCTTTTTCACTAGCCTTAAGTCCTGGACCATGTAGTTTTGACACTTTTTATAACCAAAAAATGTCATAACTAATGGTTTTACTTTCATACATAGTTATCCCTCATTTATATGATTCTTCTAGTTAAATTTGTATTATTGGACTGGATTATATTAGACCTTCATTTTGAATATTTACTTATATTATACCTACACACTGGTAAAACTACTATACACAGACTGGATTGGTTATAGGATTCATTGGTGGTAGCCTACTGAGTTTCATGCACACCCTATTTTGGCCACTTATTGTTACCCCAACAGACCTCATGGATGCAGGTAGGGATAATGGTAATCACCCTGCTATAGATTCTTGGCCTACTTTACTAAAATAGAGAACATGAGAAGAGGATAGAGATTTTTCTCACTATGATATAGGAGATGGATTTTGTCCCTTTTGTTTTTTTTATTTTCATGTACCCGTGTGTGCATGATACCTATTTTCCTTTATTCTCATTTTTTACAGCATTGTGAAATCACATTGTATATGATGTAGGGTGTTATTTATGTCTGTTAATTTTGTTTAGATGTTTACTTCCACTGTTTCCATTATTACACTTATTTTGTTAATTCATATCTATATTCCACTATTTTTCTTTACTATAGAGACCCTATCCTTTTACACATATCATTGCTTTATTTTAATCATAATTTAATATCAAATTACAAGCTAAGGATCGTAAATTCTAGTTTCTTGGAATACTAGGTACATAAAACTAAAAACATGGGACTAAATAAAGTATTTCATTGTTTTTCATAAATTTTGAGATCCTAACTTCCTTTGATCTCTTACATCTACATAATATAACCTCAAGATAACATGAACTTTGTGATGAGATAAAAATATTAGTAAGGGACTAAACACTAATATAAATCTTAACACATGGGTGAGAAGGATTAACATAATGCTATAAAAAGGCATGGTTCAAGATTTAACATAAGGAATAATAACATGGGATCATAAAATCATTGATTAATAATAATGTTTAAGAAACATAAAACTTTACTTTAGAATGATTCAAGGCTCGTTTCACATAGATTAGCATTAGTCAAGGCCCATTGCAAATAGAGGAACACGGGTCAAGGCTAACCAGCAAGAACATTTCACATAACATCTCACGAGACTATAAATTGCCTAATAAATTGGAGTTCTATATGGGTTCATCCATCAAAACATGTTCATGAATATGCTTACCACATAAATTATCATACATATGTAATACAACTTAAATATAAGGGTTGCCCATGGAAAGAATTGGGTATCGTAGCCATATAAAAAGAATAATAAATGAGAGTATTGTAGAAGGGTCTATGAAATAAAGGAATTAAATCATAAATGAAAATTAATAATGGAATATAGTCATATATCATGATAATTGATTTCAAATTGAAGTGAAAATATTCTTTAAGAAACTTTAGAAATAAAACATTTTAGTATGGTTTAAGGGGAAACATTCAATATTCTTTAAAATGGAAAAGGAATAATTGTTCATATAAAACCAGAATTGAACCAAGGTGTTTTTTTATGATAAAATATTTTATTTTAGAAAAATAATTGTGGATAAAAATAAATTATGTATCACATTTGAAACTGGGTATGATTTTAGGAAGTTCCCTTAAATCGGGATTGCTTTTCAGAAAGAATTTAGTACAGAACATTTTAAAAACATGTATATACCTAAAAAAGGATGAATGGATCTTGATAAATGATTTTAGAACATATAAATATAATTAATAATATGTAAATAAGAATAAAATATAATTTAATTTGGGTAAAAAGATAGAATGAGTAACTTGAAGGAATATTTGAGGTTTGTGTAGAATCCCTTACCTTATGTCTAAAACGATTCTACACTTGATCTAAATGTCATGAAAAATAAAATTAGATTCATTAATTAATATTCCCATAACCATTTATACATTTATTTTATTTATTATTAATTTATAAATTTCATTTATGTTTTTTTGATGAGTTAATATATTCAATTTCATCGTTTTGGAGCGTTGATTCCCTTGGTTTTAATGATCGATTTACTTTTATAAGTGTATGAAAAGTCATATAAAATGAGTATAGTTGTCCATAACTGAACATATATGTTATTAATGAACTTATATAATATTAAAATACCATTTTTTCATAAGTTAGGACGATTCATTTGATAAATCATTAATTATAATCGTTTAGATTAATTTAGTGTTCTAATCACAATTAACACATTTTGTATTATAAATTAATATCATGAGTAAAAATGAGTAAAAAACATTAAATAAGTTATAATACATATATTATAATATTTTTAAACAATAAAAATTGTTTCAGGACCAATCATTAATACATAATTGAAATATGAAAGCACGTTGTCCATGAAGGTGGTAAACTGGCACTTCGCAGATGATGTTTTAATTATTAAAGTAAAATAGAGTGAAGAAGATATTTGATGAATAATTATTCCATTAACATGATAAGAATCTAGTATATGTATGATACTATATTTTTCATTCTATTTGGATGATTGTAGGTGAGTAGATAAAATGAAAAGAATGGAACGTGAAAAGAAATTAAAAGAAAAGGAAGATGGTTTTACCTATTGATTCCTTATTCTTGAAAACCTCCTTAGGGAATTGGTTTTAGTATTTTGTTAATTACAAAATCTCTATAATGTTGGGTAGAAGTTAAGGAATAGTATTAGATAGAATTTGGACAAGGCACAAAGCTTGAGAGGTGTGAGTAGAAGAGGTGGTGAGGGTGGTATTTATAGTGGGGGAGAGGGGTGTTTTCTCATTATTTTACTCAATATTTTATTATTTTGGTCAAGAAAAGAAATATTGTTAATTATTGAGACTAAATATAGTAATTACATCATGTGAGTTCAAACCAATTGTGCTTACATCAGCCACGACTGAATGAATAAGGTATTTAACATATAATGTATTTATACTGTAAATTTTTGTAACGACCCGAATCCGGAGCCACTCAACTAGTGCCCCATACCTGGTTCGCCACATGACATCAAGTGAATTTCCCCAAATGATAGAGGTTGTTGACTAGCAGTGAGTGCCTTGGCGAGTCATTGGGTAAACTATGCCCTCATTTGGTAAGGTATACAAATAAAGGAAATAACAGTCAATAGCAGAAGCAGTAAACAGTATAAAATAACTGAAACTAAACAATAGAAGAAATGTATAATATAATAATTATTAAAATGATGCAGTAGATACAAGTATCTAAGGAAAGCAGCAAACACAACAACGTGCTGAAAAACAACTGAGAACAAGGTATTAAAAGTAAATAGCAACTCCGGCAGCATCACAAGCCTAAGCTCAGTCCTATTCTCTCTAGCTCTAACCAACAATCATGTACCTGAAGTAGAATTGACATAATCCCTATCCACACCTGAAACCATATAACCTATTTGGGCTGAAAAGAAGGACCCAAACAGGGTGTGAGACTAATCCTAGTAGGCAATCACCACAAGATCTATTCCCTACTATTCGTGGGAAATATAGAAAAAGTAAAAGAAATAAATGCAGCAAAGAAACAAGAGTACTCTAAAGAAAAAAAATCCTATAAATCTCCATTCACTTTTATTAATTAATTCAATACTATCATTTAATTGTCAACCAAGGAATCTATAAAAAAACTCTATATTTCCAAGGCAAAATAAGTAACACAACAGGTATCTCAGCAGACTACCTAAATAGAAAGCAGTACAAAACCTAAGATTTTTATTTCGCTTGGTGTACTCGTCACAACCAACCAACCAATAATCATAGTGACTATCTTGGTGGCTCACACTGGCAGACCCCTCTAGTCAAGCAAACATGCAAAGGCACAGACACTCTGGGAAGCTCTCACCATCAATTCCCATGTGGTCTTGCAACAATAGCTATAGACTCTCTGAGGAAGAACTTACGTCTAATTCCCCCTATAGTCTCGATACGTAACTAAGGACACTCTATGGAATCACAAAGTCCCATTCCCATAGGTCCGGCGAACGATACTAATTTATAACAGACTCTCTAGGGAATCCCTAATCGTCAATTCCCCCTTTAGTCTACCACAGCAGGTTCACGCAAGCCTGAGTAGTTTAGTCATGCGTAATCAACTTTTAGCAGCCTAAGTAAGTTCAACAACTACTTGGCTAATAGATGCAATGCATCAAAAGAATATAAACAGTAGGCAATACATTCAATCAAATATATCAAGTCAAGCAAGCAATGCAACATGGTTGGCCTCACAGGCAACCTATGCCAAATGGCGATAAATATCCAAAACAAGGAAAACACCCAAGGGTTGATCCTCAAACATGCTAAAAAAAATTATTAATCATCTAATAACCTCAAGAATATAAGAAATCTAAGGTAGACAACAAAACAAGATCAAAACCCTAACCCGAGATACCAGATACATGGGTATCTGGCACTTTTGCACCAAAACCTCAAAGAAATTCAACGTAGGGTAATAGACCACCTACCACGATCCTAGGAGATTGATATACTTGAACCACAAGGCTTTATTCTTCTCATAACAGTGTAGATCTATGAAAACTCACAAACGCTCATCCCACGATAACTTGAGAAAGAATAGGACTTGGAAAATAAATCTCAAGGAGAAGATAAAGCTTACCACTGCAGTCCCAACGCAATCGACGGCATTCGATTCGGATAACGGACGGAGGCTCTGAGGCTCGGAGAAGATCCGCAGCCGTACAGAATGCTCTCAGTTGAAGAACCTAGGGAAGAAGATGGTTCTGTCGATGGGGTGCGACCCTGGTCCGTTTAATGAAAAAAATGAAAATACATGGTGTGTACTTCTGAAGTACATGGCGTGTACTCAGATTTTTTGTACTCCGCTTTAAGCGGCCTCCACATCACCCCTACACACCATATGTGTGGCCCAGACACGGCCAACACACGGTCTCAAGTGATAATGGAGTACACAGCGTGTACTTAAAAAATTTCCAAAAACTCATCTTTTTCCCAAAAATGACCAGAAAGGAAAAAACGTACCTGAAAAGAAGGTCTGGGTTCTTAAAAAATTCCCCCCTTAAAGAAATTCGTCCCCGAATTTCCCTAAAAAGGTGGTGAGGAAGAAACCTCAAACAACTCTGGCCACTGTGATCGCATATCGGCCTCCCTCTCCCAAATCTCGTCCTATACACGGTCGTACTTCCATCGCACTCGTACCGGAGGAACAAACTGGCCACAGAGTACCTTTGCACTACGATCAACAATCCTCATAGGATGATCTTCGAACGATTCATCCTACTCTAGATCAAACTCCTTGGGTCGAAAAACATTAGACGGGTCTAATAAATAGCATCGAAGTTGGGAAACATGGAAGATGTCATGCATATCCTGATATATCTGAAGTCACTGCAACCTATAAGCAACCGGCCCAACTCTCTCCAGAACCTCAAACATCCCAACGTATCTCAGTGAAAGCTCACCATGTCTCCTCATCCTCTTATGTCCCATCCTCAGGGTAACATGTAAGAAAACCTGATCTCTGACCTTTAACTCCAAAGGTCATCTCCACTTATCGGCATAAGACTTATGTCAAGACTGTGTTGTATCCATCCTCCTCCGAATCAACTCTATCTGCTCTGAGGTCTCCTGAACAAGACGATGTCCTAAAAAAGCTGCCTCTCTTGACTCCAGTTAGCACAAAGGTGATCAGCATGGACTACTGTACAAATACTCGTAAGGTTCCATCTGAATAGTCTCCTAAAAACTATTATTATAGGAGGATTACACAAGAGGAATATGCTTCTCCCAAGAACCGCCAAAATCTAGAATGTAGACTCAGAGCATATCCTCAAGCACCTGGATCGTGTGCTCTGACTGGCCATCTGTCTGGGGATAGTAAGTTGTACTCGGAATTACCTATGTGCCCAATGCCCTTTGTAGCCCCCTCCAAAAATGCGACATAAAGCGGGAATCCCTATCTAAAATGATAGTACTTGGAACCCCATGAAAGCTCAAAATCTCCCAGATGTACAACCCTCTAAGCTCAATGACACTGAAGGTCTCTTTTATCAGCAAGAAGTAAGAAACCTTCATGAGCATGTCAACGACAACCCATACCGCGTCATTCCCTCGGGGTGATCTCAGTAACCCTATCACGAATTCCATCGCGACATCATTCCACTTACACTCATGAATGGGTAACTGCTGCAAAAGCCCTGCTGGACACTGGTGTTCCGCCTTCACCTGCTGATAGGTGGAACACCTCATGATAAAACTAGCCACATCTCTCTTCATACCTAGCCACCAGTACTGGTGGTGTAGATCACGATACATCTTGGTGACGCCAGGATGAACTGCCCAAACTGAGGAATGAAAGTCTTGCATCAGCTCCCCGCGTATATCTACTGGCACCCATAAGCATCCCTGGAAACGCAAGATCTCATCCTCACCCACAGTCCATCTGGGAAGAGGGTCCTCTCCTAACACGCTTTCTCGTAGGACTAGGCCTTTAGAATATGACAACTGCCTCATCCGAACTCGGTCGAGAAGTGTAGAGGTAATAGCTATAGAAGATAGGAAACTCTATCACTATATTTCGTGCACCTCCAAATGCGTCTTAGAGAATAGATCCATAAGCTGCCACTCTCTTCTGGCCTCCTGAACTTCCTGTATCTGAGTCCTCCTACTTAGTGCATCAGCCACTGCATTTCCTTTCCTAGGTGTATAAGAAAGCTCAAAATTGAAGGACTGGAGATACTCAACCCACCTTCACTGTCTCAGATTCAGGTCACGCTGTGTAAAGATTTACTTGAGGCTCTTGTCGTCAGTATATAGCACAAAATGCTCTCCCAGAAGATAATGCCTCCAACAACGCAAAGCATGAACAACTACAGCCAACTCCAGGTTTTTCGTAGGATAATTCCTCTCATGTGGCCTCAACTACTGAGATCCGTACAGAACAACACGATCCTCCTGCATAAGCACTACACCAAGCCCGATTCAAGATGCATCACAGAAAACTATGTAACTCTTGATCGGCTCTAGAAAAACTAGAATCGGTGCTGAACTCAATCTCCCCTTTAGCTCCTGAAAGGTTGAATCACAGGATTCTGACCAAACAAACTTCACCCCCTTATTAGTCAAGCCTGTCAACGGTGCTGCTAAGCGTGAGAAGTCATGTATAAACCATCTGTAGTAACCAGCCAGCCCCAACAGACTTCGTACCTCGAAGACATTCTTCGGAAGCTCCTGGGTAACTACTGCTCTCACGTTCTCTGGGTCTACTGATACTCCTGTCTCTGAGATGACATGACCTAGGAAGTGAATCTCATCCATCCAAAAGTGGCACTTTGAGAGCTTAGCATATAACTGATGCTCCCTTAGTGTACTCAAAACGATCTCAGGATGGGTAGCATGGTCATGTAAAGTGTGAGAGTACACCAAGATGTCGTCCATGAAAACCACCATGAAGGAATCCAAGTAAGGATGGAAAACTTTGTTCATCAATTCCATAAAGACTATTAGCACGTTAATGAGACTGAACAGCATGACTATATTCTCGTATAGAACATACCTGCTCCTGAAGGCTGCAAGAGGTATATGTGATGGTCTAATGCGTAACTGATGATAACCGGACCTCAAGTCGATCTTCGAGAACACCCGGGATACACAAATCTGATCAAAGAGGTCATCGATCCTCGGCAAGGGATATTGGTTCTTGACCATCAACTTGTTCAGCTTCCGATAATCCACACAAATCTGAAGGGTGTCATCTGCCTTCTTTGCAAACAAGATAGGTGAACCCTAAGGAGAAGTACTGGGTCAGATGAAACCCTTTTCCTGCAACTCCTCCAACTAATTCTTGAGCTCCTTCAACTCATGTGTAGCAATCCTATAAAGAGGAATAGACACTGGTTCCACTCTGGGCATGAGATAAATCGATAGTTCTACCTCACACTCCGGAGGCAATCCTGAAAAGTCCTTTGGAAAGACATACCTAAAACGATCCACCACTAAAGGAAAGTTTAACTTTGAAGTCTCCTAGTCATCCAGATATAGACTAGAAATATGGGCTCTAACTCTGCCTAGCCCATGATGCTCAGGTCCAGCTCTACCCGCCTAGACATCCCACTCTCCTCAATGAAGAAAGGACCCGCCGTCTGGTGATACGAAGCTCACCCTACGGTGATATAAATCGACGACTGCCTGGAAGGGAACCAACCAGTCCATCCTGAGAATGAAATCATAGCCTGTCATATTAAGGACATAGATGTACCATAATAATTGACACCCCACAACCTCAAGAGGGAATTCTTTTCACTAACATATGCTAGATTTCATCATTCCCAAGGGAGTGTCAAGAGTCAACATGTCTATAGACGAAAAGATACAGAGCCCAAGGCTCTCCATGATAGCAACAGAGATAAAGCTATGCGAAGCACCAGTATCGAAAAGAGGTGAAGATAAAACTGAGGCTACTAAGATCATACCTTGAACTGTAGAGGGTCCGAAATCATGCTCCTGATTAATCTGCTCTATAGAAAAAGTGTGGCATGTACCGTGACCCTATGTAGTAGCCTGAGATCCTTGTACTGCTCATCCCTGAGCCTGACCATTGCGTCCATGGACTCTACCCTGGCCTGAACGACCTAAAGAACTCCAGTCCCCAATCTGATGCAGAACTAGAAATCCTGCTCCTGTACGCGGAGTTGAAACTAATCCTCCTTCACTAGCCACTGGCAGAAGAACCTTGCATAAGCGTTGCAGATGACCCATCTTTCCGCAAGATCGGCACTCCAATAGGTATCTCAGGCACTGAGGCTTCTTATTCTCATTCCTTCCACACTGATAACATGCCACTAGGGTGCCAGAATGAAGATATTGTCTACCAGAAGAAACACCTCGCTTCCTCGGATCACCTCATGTAGACTCTTGGTGGTGCTTCCTGCTGTCTGCCTGAAAATAATCAGACCTAGATACTGAACCGCCCTGGTCCACAGCTCAAATATCCCTCAGGTTCCTTTCTGTGATGAGTTCCTGGTTGACTTTTAGAATAATAAAAGTCAACTAAAAGACATTCATCTGCGATCTTATGTCCGGTCTGAGGCCTTCATCAAACTTCTTCACTAAAAACAACTCGTCATTCCCCAGAACGGGAGTGAAAAGCTATAACTCAGTGAAGCGGGAGGAACACTTCATAACTATAAGAGTATCCTGCTACAGGTTCATGAACTTCCTGGATCTTTCAGCCCTCATCATCGCTGGGTAGAAGTAGTCATAGAATGAGTGCTGAAACTCGTCCCAAGACATATCCTGTTGGTGCCCTATCTCTGAGACCACATCCCACCATATCTTGGCGGAATCTCACAGCATATAAATCGTGAGTTTCACTCTCCTCTCCATAGGAGTCTACAGATGCTCGAAGATGGATATAATGTCTTCTATCCATGATTTCGCAGCCTGCGGTTCTCTTTCCCCTGAGAACACGGGAGGATGCTACTACTGAAAAACCCGCATCAACTCTTCCATAGTCGGGGCAGGATGTTGAGCTCCCTGGAAGGTCTGCATGAATCTCATGAAACCCTCTCTGGACTGAGCGTTGGCACTAGTGTCTAGAATCACTATAGGTTCCATGTCTGGAATGATAGGTGGAACTACTGGTAGTCCCTGATCTATCGTATCAGGCGTACAGTCACTGCCTGGTTCCTGATTTGCAGCGGGAGGACTTCTTGGTGCCATAGCTCTAAAAGATCAAAACACACCTTCATTAATGACGACCATATTTGCAACATAAGAGAGTGAAACGGAACAGGAGGTAGAAACCTTTAAAATTTGGGAAAACATGACTACATGGCATGTAGTACTACTACAGGGTGTGTTTCTTAAAAGTTTACCCTGGGCGTGTACCTTGGCCATACATGGCTGTGTAAACCACCCAGCTACATGGCGTTTTCATAAACTACACGTCGTGTACTAACCCTTTTCTCCATGCCTGTTCACTCCTACATGGCTAGGAACACTGACTTTCCCAGTAGGAAACTACACGACGTGCTTGTCCACTACACAACGTGTCCTTAAGATCTTTCCGCTATCAGTGTCATTAGCCACACAGACTGGTACATGGACCACTACTACACGGTGTGTCAAAGGAGACATGACATGTACTTGACATGCCTTCCCTATCCCGTGTTGTTAGAGACACGGCCTGATACATGGTCAACACTACACAACGTGTTCCATATGGACACAGCGTGTACGTGGAAGGATAACACCAACTCGTGATGTTGGCTACACGGCCGGCTACATGGTCAACTATACACGGTGTGTTCCCAAGGGACACGACGTGTACTTGAAGGAAAACCCGAGCCCGTGTTGTTCGTGACACAACCAGATACCTATTCCAGACTACACGGCGTGCCAAGCTGGTACACGGTGTGTTCCTACAATATTTTCCAAGACCCCGTGTCCTTACCCACACAATCAGTGACACGACTAAAAACTACACGACGTATATTCATAAAGTACACACTGTGTATTTTGGGTTTTTTCGGACAGTAACCACAAAACTGCATCAAAGCTCGGAAAACACAAAAAAACAGCTTTAAGGTGCCAAATTATGATCTTTGGGGGCCCATACTCCCCGTGAATCAAAGTTTGGAATCATAACCATGCATATAACAAGTAAACAGTATAAAAAACTCACGACCCACCAAATTCCAATCCTCAAGGGCCCATAACACCTCTAAGACCAATGTTTGGTGTCCATGATAATGAAGCTCTAAACAAATGATACCCTAGAAACATAGTAGGTATTCTATCACAGCAGATATCACAACAGTATGCATCTTCTATCACAAATTCTATCACAACAGCATGAAAATTCTAATGCATCCTAGATGGCATAGAAAAATGCATGAAATGTGATTTTCTAACATGTGCCTATATGATTCATGAGATGGCATACCCTCATCTCATTAGGTTGCAACAAAATAGAACCACAATCATACAAACAGTAATATCACAAAACAAGTGCACCACCCAACGGTGAAATCAATTAAACTGTAACATTTGAAAAAACTTGAAAATTGTAATATTTGAGGTAATCTGGCATTTTCCCTATACCCAAGTTCTATAACTCCCGGGCACAGCTATTTACAATTTACCTATTCCATCTTATCCCTGTCTAATGTCGCTAAATATTATTTCAATAGAAAAGGAAAGAAACTGCTCTGATACCACTTTATAATGACCCGAATCTGGAGCTACTCAACTGGTGCCCCGTACCCGGTTCACCACATGACCTGAAGCACGTTTACCCAAATTCCAGTGGTTGCCGACTAGCAACGAGGGCCTTGGTGAGTCATTGGGGAAACTATGCCCTCATTTGGTAAGGTATACAAATAAAGGAAATAATAGTCAACAGCGGAAGCAGTAAACAACTTACAATAACTAAAACTAAACAGTGGAAGCAATTTGTAATATAATAATGATGAAAATGATGAGGTAGGTACTAGTATCTAAGTAAAGCAGCAAACACAACAATGTGATCAAATACAACTGAGAACAAGGTACTAAAAGCAAACAGCAACTCCAGCTGCATCGCAAGCCTAAGCTCGGTCCTATACTCTCCATCTCCAACCATGAATCATGTATCTGAATTAGAAGGGCCATAATCCCTAGCCACACCTGCATCCATATAACCTGTTTGAGCTGAAAATCAGGACCCAAACAGGGTGTGAGACTAATCCCATTAGGCAATCACCACAAGATCTGTGCCCTAATATCAGTGAGAAGTATAGCAAAAGTAAAGGAAATAAATGCAGCAGATAAACATGAGTACTCTAAAGTAAACAATCCTAAAAATCTCCATTCACATTTATTCATTAACTCAATAAAATCATGTAATTTTCAACCAATGAATCTAGCAAATATCTCTATATTTCCAAGGTAAAACAAGTAACACAACGGGTATCTCAGCAGACTACCCAAACAGCAAGTAGTACAAAACCCAAGCTTGTT
Source organism: Viscum album (assembly GCA_963277665.1). Classification (NCBI taxonomy): domain Eukaryota; kingdom Viridiplantae; phylum Streptophyta; class Magnoliopsida; order Santalales; family Viscaceae; genus Viscum; species Viscum album. Next base: position 1,285,828,340 of record OY728137.1, read on the forward strand.
CTTTGGCTTGGTGGACTCATCACAACCAACCAAACAATAATCATAGTGACTCTCTGGGTGGCTCACACTGGAAGACCCCTTTAGTCAAGCAAACATACAAAGGCACAGACACTCTGGGAAGCTCTCACCATCAATTCCCCTACGGTCTTGCAATGATAGCTAAAGACTCTCTGAGGAAGAACATACGTCTACTTCCTCCTATAGTCTAGATAAAAAACTAAGGACAATCTAAGGAAGCACAAATTCCCATTACCATAGTTCTTACGAATGATACTAATTTATAACAGACTCTCTAGGGAATCCCTAATCGTCAATTCCCCCTTTAGTCTACCACACCAGGATCACACAGCCCAGAGGAGTTTAGTCGTGCGTAATCGACTGTTAGCAGCCTAAGAAAGTTCAACAACTACTTGGCTAATAGCTACAATTCATCAAAATCATATAAACAACAGGAAATACATGCAATCAACTATATCAAGGCAAGAAAGAAATGCAACAAGGTCTACCTGACATGCAACCTAATCCAAACATTGATAAACATCCAAAATAAGAGAAACACCCAAGGGGTGATCCTAAAACATGCTAACAAGCAATTATTAATCATCTAATAACCTCAAGAATACAAGAAATATAAGGCAGATAACAAAACATGATCAAAACCCTAACCTGAGATACCCGATACATGGGTATCCGACACTTTTTCACGAAAAGCTCAAAGACATTCAACGTAGGAAATAGACCCCCTACCTCGATCCTAAGAAGATCAACATACTTGAACCACGAGGATTTATTCTCCTCAGAACGATGTAGATCTATGAAAACACACAAAATGATCAACCCCCTATAGCTTGAGAAAGAAGATGAATTGGGAAACAAAGATCTAGGAGAAGAGAGAGCTTACCGCTGCGATCCCAACGCAATCGACAGTAGTCGATTCAGAGGACGGACAGAGGCTCGGAGGCTCAGAGGAGATCTGCGGCCGTACGGAACGCTCTCATTCAAAGAACCTAGAGAAGAAGATGGTTCTGTAGATGGGGCACGACCCCAGTCCATTTAATGAAAAAAAAGAAAATACATGGCGTGAACTTCTGAAATACACGGGGTGTACTCAGCTTTCCTGTACACCGCTTTAAGCGGCCTCCACATCACACCTACACACCGTGTGTGTGGCCCAGACATGGCCAGCACACGGTCTCGAGTGATAAAGGAGTACACGACGTGTACTTCAAAAATTTCCAAAAACTCCTCTTTTTCCCAAAAACAACCATAAAGGGAAAAACGTACCTAAAAAGAAGGTCTGGGTTCTTATAATTTTGGTATTTTACTATTCACCAAAATTCATGTTTTTTAGAAAAATCCCAAAAAAATCACCCTTACCATTTATTGACAAATAGAATTCCAAAATGAACTCCATTTTATGAAAACAAAATTTCTTTTAAATCATTAAATTATTTATAAAATGGTAATTAAATATTTATGAAATATAATTATACCAACACTTAATTAATTATTTTTTATAATATTTAATTACTTATAAAATGAAATAATTATATCATATTTTCACTTATAATATTGATACATTTTATTTATACTTTCATTGGTGAGGTTAGTATTTAATTGTCCAGTTTAATATTCATAAGTGTCACATTACTATTCCAAAGTTCAAGTTACTATTTCATCATTGTAGATTCCTTAAATTCTTAAAAAACTTCTTCTTTCATCCATTATTTTTTTTATAAAGTTTATATTTTGTTCTTCATGTCATTTAATGTGATTTGAATTATATGACATAATTATAAGAATATAATTTTCATTGATAAAACTTTAGTTTGTTACATTCATCCCCCTTTATGAAATTTCACCTCAAAAATTTCTTTTACATTCTAAGATAAAGACAAGTGTGTGTAATTTTCCTTTATCACTTCCTCCAGTTCCCATGTTTCCTCTTCATACTTATAGTTCTACCATAGCAATTTGACTAGTTGGGTAGTCTTTTGGCGTAGAAATTTATCTCTAGGATCCATGATATTCACCAGATGCTAGTCAAAAGAAAGATCATTCTCCAACTATACCACCTCTAAAGTTAGTACATGTAAAGGGTATGGTATATAATTTTTTAAGAGGGATATATGGAATACATCATGTACTTGAAACATGGTTGGGGTAAGTGCTAGTCAATAGGACACAACTCTGACATTATAAAGGATCTGAAAGGCACTAATGTACCTAGGACATAGATTTCATTTCATTCCAAATATCATGATCCTCTTCTAGAGAGATATATAAAGTATTACCATGTCTCCAACCATAAAATCTAGGACCCATCGATGATTGTCTTCATAGATATTTTTTCAAATTTGGGTTTCCTTGATGTTCTACTGAATGGTTTTCACCTTCTCCGCCATTTCTTTGACCATTTCAGGTCTTAGTAGCTTATTTTCACTGACTTCATCCAATCATGCGAGTATTATGCACCTTTTCCCATAAAGGGGTTCATATGGAGCCATTTGGATGCTTGATTGGAAACTATTGTTATAGGATAATTCGACCAGTTTAATATGTTTGTCTCATCATCATTTGAAGTCCATGGAGCATGATCTTAAAATTTCTTTCTATGTATAGATAGTCCACTCAGATTTTCCATCAGTTAGAGGGTGATGGGTTGTACTGAAGTTCAGCTCAGTCCTTAGAGTGTGTTGGAGTCTTTTTTTCAGAACATGGAGGTGAATCTCAGATCTCGATTAGATAAAATATATAGTGGTACTCTATGCAGCCTTACCACTTCTTTGATGTATATTCATGCAAGTTGACCCAGTGAAAAGTCCTCTCAAAATGTGATCAAGTGGTCTATCTTTCTAAGATGATCCAAAATAACCCATATAACATTGTTTACTCTTGATGTCTTTGGATTTCCAGTGACAAAGTGCATGGTGATGTTTTCCTATTTTCATGCTGGTATAGGTAATGGTTTTATCTTCTCTTTAGACTATTTCCTTTCAGCCTTCACTTGATGATATACCAGGCATTTTTATGTATATTCAGTGATATCCTTCTTCATATTATCCCAGCAAAATATCACCCAGATATCTCGATACATCTTTGTGTTCTTTAAGTTAAAAGAGAAGGTTAAGCTATGTGCATCACTAAAAATATCTTTCTTTATCTCTAGATTAAATGGAACACATAGTTGTGACCCAAATATTAAATCTCTATCCTCACTGATCTTGAACTCGGAGGATTTCCCATTTTGGAAAAGCTTCTAACCTTTTTTTGGATTTCCACATCATTTCTTTGAGAATCCTTTATTTTCTCCACAAGGGACGGTTGGGAAATCATTTGAGAGAGGATTGGAGATTTTCCTCCCTTAATAATTCTAATATCTATCCTTTGAAAGTCTAAGAATATAATATTTTTCTCAATTCTCATCATTGATAAATATTCATGATCCTTCCTACTTAGAGCATCTACCACCTTATTTGACTTACCATGATGGTAATGGATTGAGTAGTTGTAATCCTTTAGGGGATATAAATATATTCACTAGAACATATTAATCTCTTTCTATGTGAATATATATTTGAGACTCTTGTGGTTAGTATATATCTCACACTTATCCCCATAGAGATAATGTCGCTATATTTTCAATGAAAATACCACAATTGCTAACTTCAGATCATGTGCAGGATAGTTTTGCTCATGAATTTTCATCTACTTTGAGGATTAGGCTATCAATTTATCATTTTTCATTAGTATAAATCCTAATCCTTTCTTTTAATCATCACTGTATATCGAAAATGTTTCTCCACTTGTTGGGAGTGTGAGTACCGGTGTAGTGATAAGACTATTTTTATCTCCTTAAATCTTTCCTCACATTCTAGAGTCCAGACAAATTATACTCCCTTCTATGTCAGATTATTTATTGGGTTTCAAAATCATGTGATGTTCTTCACAAATTTTTAGTAATACCCAGTTAGACCAAGAAATCTATGGATCTCCGTTATAGATGTTGGTCTGGCCACTCCTTGATTTCCCTTGTCTTGGAAGGGTCTACAAATATTCATTTACTGGTGATAACATTCCCCAAGAATGATACTGACACCATAATGAACTCACACTTACTATATTTTTCATAAATTTTCCCCATCGCAGAGTCTTTAGCATAGTATTCAAATTCTCCTTGTGCTCCTCCTTTATCTTAGAGTATATTAGGATATCATTGATAAAGACTACCAAAAAAATTTCGAGGTATTCTATAAAGACTCTATTCATTAAATCCATGAATATTTCTAGAGCATTAGTGATTCCCAAGTGCATCACTATGAACACAAAGTGTCCATATCTCATTTGAAAGGCAGTCTTGGGAATATCTCTTTCATCACCTTTAATTGGTGATATCCTAGCTAAAGGCCTGCCTTAGAGAAATAATTGGCCCCATGTAGAAGATCAAACAATTTACCGATCCATTTAATTGGATACTTGTTCTTTATCATGGTTTTATGGAGCTCAGGATAATTGATGGAGAGGTGCATTGATCCACCCTTCTTCTTGATGAAGAGGATAGGTGCAACCCATGGTAAAGCACTCGAGCATATAAAACCTGTGTCCAGATTCTCCTATAACTACATTTTCAGTTCTTTCATATCAACAGTAGATATTCTATAATGTTTCTTTGATATAGGCATAGATCCAGAAATATGTTCAGTTGAGAACATAACCTCTTGATTAGGTGAAAGAACAAGAAATTATTTAGGGAATATATTAGTGTAATCCCTCAAGATGGGCATGTCATTGAGCATGATCATCTTCTTTATCTCAATAATTTGAGAGACATATACTTGCTCATAAGGAATTAATATCCACACTTGATATGATTATTCTGAATAAGATTCATCTTCCTCCTTAAACTTTTAAATAATTGGAGGATGCCTCAAGGATGGTAAGATTGGTCTCCCTTTACCAACAGTTGATGTTGGATTTGTATAAAGATAGTCAATCCATACCCAAAATAGCATCAAACTCTACCAATGAGAGTATGACAATATTTTCTGGAAGTTTCCATCCACAAACACTAACTGAGGAGAAGTTACGTACTTTGGACTCAATAATTACCTCATTATGTGTTCTCATAGATAACTCAACCACAAAATTTTGAGGTAGTGTTTGGATAGTTCTACTAAACTTGAAAGATATGAAAGATTGCGTGTAACCAAAATCAAATAGTATGTTCTCTATTCATGAATGAATAACCATCATACCTATTACCACAATTTTTTAGGCTCCATATCAGTAGTGGTGATATCATAAGCCCTTCCCTGTTTCCATGGAGGTTTTTGTTGATTGCCTCTATTAACCCTTGACTTAGGGCATTGGTTCAAAAAAATCCCATGTTTCTTATAGTTGAAACACTACACTACTAGATGAGCATTAATATGAACCTTCCTTTATTCTTCCACATTAGTGGCATTCATCATATTCCTTCGTCATTTCTAAGCCAGATGCCCCATTCTTCCACATTTGAATTATTTTCTGATTCCATTTAGACAATTCTCTGGATGCTTAATCCCAAATTTTTTTTCATGTGGGATAGTCAAGTTTTTTTCTAAGATGAGATTTAGTTGTAGATCCAACCATATTAGCCTCCATTTTTATCTGTTTGTCACTAGGAACATGATACCATTGACAGTTGTCGATCTCCATTTCAACCATGAGGGCAGAATGTTTGATATCCCCATAACTGTTAAAGTCTTGAATCACTAATGCTTTTAATAGACTCAAGTTTAGCCAACTAAAGTAGAAATACACCTTATTTTCAGTGTTCATGACAAAGCTAGTGGCATATATTATAGGCTTAGTAAAGTTTTCTTCATACGCCTTGATAGACTCATCTTCCTTCTTCATAAGTGTAATGACCCAATTTTTTATCAATGGAATTCCCTTATTATAATTGTGTTTAATAGCATAATCATATAATATTACAAATAAAACACAATTAAAACCATGTAAATAAAAAATTATTTAAATAAAAGGTATCTCTTAAGTTAAGGAATATATACCGATGAAATAGTAACATGACCTTTGTAATAGTAATGTGACCCTAATGAATAGTAATGTTACCCATATTAATAGTATAATTGACCTTATGAATATTAAATCATCAAAGTGAATAATTAACCTTACCAATGAATGTATTAATAAAATTTAGTCATTTTATAAGTGACAATGTGATCATAGTATAAGTGTTGGTTTTTTTAACTCATAAATATACACTTAAAATTTTATGATTAAATAAATAATTTAAATGAAAATCTATTTTCAAAAAAATAAAACCATAGATTATTATTTTATTTTATTATGGTTATAAGATAATTTTATGTGACCTTAATTAATTTTTCAAAGTGTTAGAAAATATGTTTTAATTTTATAATATTATTTTTCAAATAAATTATGATTATAATTAAAAATTAAATTTTTCATATATAGAAAATAATTTTTGAAAAATTCAGTCCATTTTTTGATTCTACAAATCAAAAAATTGTTGAGGTGAATTTTTGGGATTTTTCTAAAATACATGAATTTTGGTGAATTTTAAAATACGATAATTTACGATAAATGCTAAATACATGAATTATGATGTCATCAGTTGATGCATGGCTGATGTAAGGCCATTATTTCAAACTAAAATTCACTCATTAATATTTTATGTCACAATAATCAATAATATTTATATTATTGAAAAAAAATATTAAACTAATAATTAAAATAATGGGAAACCCCTCCTCTCATCCACTATAAATACCACCCTCTTTACCACTTCTCATCACTCCTCTCAAGCCTTTATCCTTGTGTAAATTAGGACCAAATATCTCCCTAATACCCTATCCCACATCTTTCATCCATTTTTCTCTTTAAAATAGAAAATCCTCTACCCTAAAGATGTTCTCGAGGAAGACATATTCAAGAGGTAAATTCCACTTTTCATTTCTTTTATTTTCTTTCAAGTTCCATTCTTTTCCTTTTCTTTCCTTGTCTCCATTCATCCAAATGTTATGATTAATCTAGTACCTTAAATGTAATGGAATTTTTTTATGATAATTTAATAATTCATCATCATCTCTTCTTTCTCCTCATTTTAAACTAGAAATGAAAACACTCTACAAGATTTGTTAATTTATCACATTCAAGGATGTCGAGTTTTCAATTTCTATTATCATCCTCAATTATGGTCATGAAATAATTTTTATGATTGAAACAGACTATAATATATGTATTGTGTTTAATTCATGGTTATGGAATCTTTTTTACACAAGATAATAATTTATAAAGAAAAATGTGTTTGATGTGATAAAAACACCGCCAATTTACCAAAACAGTTGTCATTAAAGTTTTATATAATGATTCATCTTCACTCTAAATAACAAAATTAATTTTATAAAAAATTAATCTATTAGATTTTCACTAATAACATAAAACTTAAATTCTGGAAAACCATTATCATATTGCATGTTTATTCTTACATGTATATAAGTAAACCAATCAAGAAAACCAAGGAAAAAATGATCCCAAAAAATAAAACTGAACCTCTTAACCAATTAAAAAGGTCATGAGTGAACTTAATAAGGTTATATTAAATCAATTAAACAAATAGGAGGTTCTATACTTATTAATTAATTAATTTAATTTGGTTTTCTAGGACATTAATATCATGTTAATGACACCTTCAAACTTAAGGTATGGGACTCAACCCGAACCTCCATTATTCCTTCAAGTTTCCTTATATTTCTTTTTACCCAAATGAAGTTGTATTTTACATTAATATAGATCTTATAATTTTTTTTTAATTCTCCAAAATCTGGAAAAAATTTCCATTCATCATTCTTTTTTGGGGATATTCATTTTTTTAAATGGTTCCCTCCTCAATACTTCTCGAAATACAAACTTGTTTTAAGGGAACTTTCCAGATTCATGATCAATTTAAAGAGAAATCTATAAATTTTTTTAAGCCACAATATTTTCTATAATACAAATTTTTTATTATGAAAACCTTTTTGGTACAATTCTGGTTTTTTATAAAGTATAAATCTCTTCCCTATTTTAAATGCGCTTTTTTATTTTCCATAAAACCTTTCTAAAATTTTGTAATAATAAAATTTCTTAAATACTCTTCTTACATGTTGTAACTTCTGTTTGGAATAACTTAACAAGATTATTTTACCTTATTAATTTCCATGTATGTTTTAGTTTTGTTCTTTCATTGACACTTTTATGATATGCCCATTCAGTATGCATTATGACATAACTATGATACCCATTTCTTTTATGGGTACCCTTATGTTTTTGTATGATTGATTATGTATGATTATTTATTTGGTATGAATATAAATGAAAATTTTAAGATGGGTGTTCCTAGATAGAGCTCTAATGCATTGGGTAAATTTTTGTTTCGTGATATGTTATGTGAAACGGTCTAGGCGGTTCGCTTTGACTCATGCTACCATGTGAAACAATCTTGGTGGTTAACCTTGACATGTTATCCTATGATGATATATGAGCACAATAGAAGTTAGGATCATTTTATTAATATTAAATAAATAAATTTTTCATTTAGTATCATGTTTTCAGTTTTATGTACCTAGTCTTCCAAGAAACTAGATTTTATGATCCTTGGCCTGTAATATGATTCTTTTTATGCTTAAAAACATGAAATGATATGTATTAAAGGCTAGGGTTTCTATAGTTGGTGTCAGAGGATAGTCTGAATATTTTTGGATATTAGGAATATATAACTTTATTGATAACCTTAGGGATAAGACAATGTATAATAAAGAATCCCAAAATTTTGGTAATTATAGAGTAGGTGGTTTATCAATAAAATATACCCCTATCTGGATATGGACAACTAGATGTGTCTCTGACACAGATGCATCTAGGGGTAAAACCCAAAAACACTACTTTGAGATAGACTCAAATGGGAAATGGTGAATGACAACAGGTCTTGATGCACTCCTAGTTTGACACTTCCAGTGGATATGTCTTCATAAATTAATAAGTTTTGTACAAACCATTAGTAAGGGAACAAAAAAAAGAATCCCATAAGAATATATGTTCAGTAACAGATCAAGGATAACCTAGATTGAAACCTAGGGAATCACAAGTTAGGATATAATTTTCCTTCAAGAGTTTAGACTTTTATGTTTAATGTTTCCTTTTTGTGCTTAATAGCTAAGTATTCATGCCCTCTAATTGTACATTATTTTTCATAGTTAATAGAGGGAGATAGAATAACATGTACCATCAATCAATGTGATAGGGAATGTGATGATTTCCCTAATGATATGTCGAATATGATGAGAATGGGTGCTCAAAAATTCATGACAGTACTTACTCAGCTGGATCAAGTTAAGAGTAATTACTTGAATCTTGTGGAATTATCTCCTCCTCCAAGGAAAGATAAAGTTTTCATTGAATCCTTCATGCAGAAAAGGCCTCCCATTTCTAGTTGATCTTTTCATCCCCACCCCATATAATAGTGTATTAACTCCATTGAAAAGATATTCTCTTCCCTCCAGTGCTTAGAAGAAGTTAAATTCATTAGGGTGGTCTATCATTTTGATGGGAATATAATCAGTGGTGGAAAATGATCAAGAATACGAATTCCTTGGCAGAAATTAATTTCATGGATTGTGAGGAATTCAATAAAATGTTTTTAAATATATATTTTCCCTGAACCCTCCATCTTAATATGGAAGAGAGTTCCTCATACTTAAGAATAAGGTTGATGATTCCAATAGAGTGTATGAAGAAAAATTCACAAGGCCTACAAGGTACGCCTCCGGATTTGTCATGAACACCAAAAGCAAGGTGTATCAATTATTTGATAGACTAAAGATGAGTCTATGAAAATCACTGGTGATTCATGACTTTGACAGTTATTAATAGATTGTATTTTGTTCCCTTAAGGTTGAAATGGAGATCAGAGACTCTCAATGGTCTTGTTGGCCCAGTGACAAAAAGGTGAAAATGGAGTCTAATATGGGTGGTTTGGAAAATAAATCCCATGATGGAAAGAAGATAGAACATCCCACATTCCAAAATTGTGGGAAAAGGTGTTATGGGAACTATCTAAAGGTAACCATGAATTGCATCAAATGTGTACAAATGAGACATTTGGCTTAGAACTTCCAAAGGGATATGAAGAATCCATATAATGGGGAAGAATGAAGGAAGTTTAAAATAAATGTCGAGCCTGTAGTGCAGTGTTAAAACTGCAAGGTGCATGGGAATTATGAGAACAATTTCTCTAGATCAAAGGTTATCGGAGGAACTCAACAATAATCTCCAAGGAAACAATGAATGTCTTATGCTATCACTGTGGCTAAGGTGGAGTCAGAAACAAAATGTGGTGACAGGTATGCTAGTTATTTATTCAAGAATAGAGAACATACTATTTGATTCTGGTTCTATACATTCTTTCATATCTATCAAGCTTAGAATAACTATTCAAACACTACCTAAAATTTTGGGGGAGAATTTATATGTGAGAATAGACAAATTGGGAAATTATTACATCCAAGGTTTATAACTCCTCCCTGATAAATGTTTGTGAACTGAATCTCCCTTTAAAACTTTTCATACTTCTTTTAGTGGTGTTCGATGTTATATTGGTATGAATTGGCTATCTTTATACAAGGAAAACATAAACTATTGGGAAAGGAATGTCACCCTTCACATCCCAAAGAATCCTCCAATTCATTACAAGCGTACGGAGGAAGATGAATCTCTTTTAGAATCAATGTCTCAAGTGTGGATATTACTTCCTTAGGAGCACGAATGTCTAGCTAAAATGATGGATACAAAAGAGATGATACTTCTCGAAGATAATCCCATCATGATGGATTACATTGATTTATTCTATTATGAATTGTATGGTCTTCATCCTGATTGAGAGGTTGAGTTCTCAATTGAACTTATTCCTGGATCCCTATCTATATCAAAGACAGCTAATAGAATGGTCACCGTTGAGCTGGAAGAGTGGAAGAAGCAGTTATTGGAGAATCTAAGGAAGGGTTTTATACACCCGAGTGCATCTCTATAGGGTGTGCCAGTCCTATTTGTAAATAAGAAGTATGGATCAATGTGCATTTGTATTGATTATCATGAGCTCAATAAAATCATGATAAATCACAAGTGTCCTCTACCATAGATAGATGACTTGTTTGATCAGCTTTAGGGGGCTAGTTATTTCTCTAAGGTGTACCTTCTGTCGGGATATCATCAATTAAAGCTGAGGAATTAAGATATTCAAAAAACTACTTTTCGAACAAGGTACTGAAACGATGAGTTCATAATGATGACCTTTAGATGCACTAATACATCAGAAATATTCATGGATTTAATGAATATAGTATTTAGAGATTACCTCAAAAAAATTTGGAAGTCTTTATCAATGATATTTTGATTTACTACAAGAGTATGGAGAAACATGAAGATAATTTGAATATTATGCTGATGACTTTACGAAGGGAGAAAATTTAAGAGAAGTACAATAAATGAAAGTTCTAAATGGAGGGTGTTTAATTCTTGGGCATGTTATCATTATAAAAGGAATATTTATGGAACCATCCAAGACAAATCCAATTGAAGAGTGGCCCAGGACAACATTTGTAATGGAGATCCATAGATTTCTATGTTTAGTAGAGTATTATTGATGATTTTTGAATAACTTCTCATGATTTTAAAACCCAATTAACAAGTTGACATGGAAGGGGGAAAATATTTTCTAGACTCAAGAATGTGAATATAGTTTTAAGGAGTTAAAAAATAGGCTTATCATTATGTCAGTACTCATACTACCAATAAGTTGAGAACTATTTATGGTGTATAGTGATGCTTAAAAGAAATAATTAGGTTGTGTGCTGATGAAAAATGATAAATTAATGACCTATGCCTCAAGACAGTTGAAAATCGATTAGCAGAACTATCCCACGCATGATCTGGAGTTGGCGGTTGTGATCTTTGCTTTGAAAATCTGGAGGCATTATCACTACAGAGAGAAGTGTGAGATATATACTGATCATAAGCATCTCAAATATATATTCACATAGAATAATATTTATATGCACCAGTTAATAAGTTTAGACCTCATCAAGGATTATGAATGCTCAATCCACTACCACCTTAGTAAATAAAATAAGGTAGCAGATAGTCTAAGTAGAAAAGATCCTATATCATTATCAATAATGTTAATTGAAACGGATCCAATCTTCATTGATATTAATAGGATGGAAATGGGAATCATTAAGGGAGGAACATCATCAATCCTTTCTAAAATGGTTTCTCAACCATCCCTCATGAAGAAAGAAAAGGATGCTCAAAAAAATATGTGTAAATTCTGAAAATTGTGGAAGCATATAGAAATAAGAAACCCTTTGAGTACAAGAATGAGGAGGTAGGATTTGTATGATTCTAGTCCTGATTATGTTTACTATATGATACATAGATAATTCAGGATATTTTCAATGATGCACATAGATCAATCTTCTCTAATCACCCAGGGAGCACAAAGATGTATCGAGATCTCCAAGAAAAGTTTTTGTGGGACAATATGAAGAAGGAGACTTCTGAATATACATCAAAGTGCCTAATATGTAAACAATTGAAGGCTGAAATATATAAGTATAAGGGGATGATAAAACCACTACCCATACTAAAATTTAATTGGGATAACATCACCATGGACTTTGTCACTGGACTTCCAAGGACATCAAGAGGAAACAGTGTTATATGGTTCATTATGGATCGTCTTAAAAAGATAGATCACTTTATCTCAATTCAATAGGACTTATCATTGGATCAACTTGCATCAATATATATCAAAGATGTGGTAAGGATACATGTATTACCACTATATATTGTATCTGATAGAGATCCATGATTCACCCTGTTGTTCTGGAAAAGACTCTAGCATGCTCTAAGCATAGAACTAAACTTCAGTACATCCTATCACCCTCAAACTGAAGGCTAATATGAGAAAACTATTAAGAAATTGGAATACTTTTTGAGAGAATGTCCTATATACTTCAAAGTAGGGTGGGACCAACATTTTCCACTAGTTTAATACTCTTACAATAATCATTTCTACTCCAGCATCTGAATGAAACCATATGAATCCCTTTATGGGAAAATATGCATAACACTGACATGTTGGATTGAATTCAGTGAGTGTAAGTAGCTAGGTCCTGAAATGGATGAATAAATGGTGGAGAAGGTGAAGACTATTTCGTAGAACATCAAGGCAACCCAATGTCGACAGAAGAGTTATGTAGACAATCATCGATAGGGACTTGAGTTCAAAGTTGGAGACATGGTATTTCTCTACATATCTCTATGGAGTAAGGTCATTAGATTTGGGAAGAAAGGAATGCTAATTCCAAGGTACATCATCCCATTCTTGATTCTAGATCATTTTGGAGTTGTGGTCTATCGACTATTATTTCCATCTACCATGTATAAAGTAAGTGATGTCTTCCATGTATCCCTCTTAAGTAAGTACATACCAAATCCTTCAAATGTACTATCTTCATAGGTGGTATAGTTGGAGAATGATCATTCTTACGAGAAGCTTCCAGTAAAGATCTTGGATCATAGAGATAAAGATCTATGCAACAAAACTACTCACCTCGTCAAAGTACTATGGAGGAGCCATAAGTACGAAGAGGAAACATGGGACCTAGAGGATGAAATGGAGGAAAATTACCCCCACCTATATACGGCTTAGAATGTAAAATGAAATTTCAAGGGTGAAATTTCTTAATAGAGAAAAATGTAATGACCCAATGTTTTATCAATGGAATTTCCTTCTAATAATTTTTTCATATAGTATAATCATATAATATTCCAAATATAATACAATTAAAACCTTATAAATAAATAATGACTGAAATAAAATATATCACTTGAGTTAAGGAACATATACTGATGAAATAGTAACTTGACCTTTAGAATAGTAATGTAACCCTTATGAATAGTAATATTATGCTTATGAATAGAAATAAAACCCTTATGTATAGTAAATAATCCATGTGAATAAGTAACCTTACCAATGAATGCATACATAAAATTTAGGCATTTTATAAGTTACAATTTGATCATAGTATAAGTGTTGGTTTTTTTAAGTCATAAATATATAATTAAAATTTTAGGATTATTTAAATAATTTAAATTAAAATATATTTTCAAAAAAATATATTCATAAATTATTATTTTATTGACTTATGGTTATAAGATAATTTTATGTGACCTTTATTAGTTTTTTAAATTGTTAGAAAAACAGTTTTAATTTTAAAATTTTATTTTTCAGGTAAATTATGATTTTAATAAAAAATTAAATTTATTGTATGTAGAAAATTATTTTTGAAAATTTAACTTCATTAATGTATTTTACATGTTGAAAAAAGTTTGTGGTTAATTTTTGTGATTTTTATAAAATAGTTGAATTTTTTTTTGAATATTAAAATATGATAATTAAGTTAAATACCAAATACATGAATTATGATGTCATAAAATTATGAATGGTTGATATAAGGCCATTATATCGAAATAAAATTCACAATTTAATGTTTTTGGTTACAAGAATAAATACTAGTCACAGGTTCGATAAGAAATATTAAACTAATGATTAAAATAGTGGGAAACTCTTCTTCTCCTCCACTATAAATACAACTCGTCTTTACCTCTTTTCTTCACTCCTCTCAAGCCTTGTTACTTGTCTAAAATTTTCCCAAATATCTCCCTAAGACCCACTCCCATGTCCATAAACCATTTTTCCCTTCAAAATACCAAATCATCTAATCTAAATAAGTTCTAAAGGAATACATATTGAAGAGTTAAATTCCTCTTTTCATTTCTTTTATTTTCTTTCAAGTCCCATTCTTTTCCTTTTCTTTACTCACCTCCTTTAATCCAAATGTTATGATTACTCTAATAACTTACATGTAGTGGAATTTTTTTATGATAATTTAATAATTCATCATCATCTCTTATTTCTCCTCCTTTTATACTAGAAATGAAAACACCATCTGATATGTGTTAATTTATCACACTCAAGGATGACTAGTTTTAAATTTATATTACAATGTTAAATTATCGTCATGAAAACCATTTTTATGTTTGAAACAGACTATAATATATGTATTGTGTCTAATTTAAGGTTCTTTAATCTTTTTTACACATTATAATAAGAGAAAATGTGTTTGATGTGATAAAAACCCACCAATTAACCAAAAAAATTATCATTAAAGTTTTATATAATGATTCATCTTCAATCTAGATAACCAAATGAATTTTATAAACAAGTAATATATTTTATGTTCACTAATAACATGAAACTTCAATTTTTTATAATTATTTTCATGTTTCATGTTTATTCTTACATGTATATAAGTAAACCAATCATCAAAACCAAGGAAAAAAATACTCCAAAACAATGAAATTCAACCTCTTAACACATCATAAAGGTCATGAATGGAATTAATAAGTTTATATTAAATAAATTAAATGAATAGTAGGATATTTAAATATTAATTAATGAATATAATTTTTTTATCTAGGACAATAAGATCATGTGAAGGACACCTTCAGACTTAAGGTAAGAGATTCTACCTAAACCTCCATTATTCTTTCAGGTTTCCCTATATTTATTTTTACCCAAATGAAGTTATATTTTATTTTAATGTAAATATTATAAATTCTGTTTAAATGCTTCAAAATAATTTCACATGGTTCATTCATCATTCTATTTTGGGGATATACATGTTTTTAAATGGTTCCTTCCTCAATACTTCCAAAAAATAAAACCCATTTTAAGGGAACTTACTGAATTCTTATGAAATTTCAAGAGAACTATATAATATATTAATATTCCACTAAATTTTCTATAAAACTACTATTTTTATTATAAAAACCTTCTTATTTCATTCTGATTTTATATAAAATATTGTTCCATTTTCTATTTTAAATGATCTTTAGTATTTTCTTAAAAACCGCGCTAAAATGTTTTAATGCTAAAATTTACTAATTACTCTTCTTACATGTTGTCACATCTATTTGACATAAATTACCATGATATGTGCTTATTTTACCTTATTAATTTTCATGTATGTTTTAGTTCCTTTATTACATGGACACTTGTTAGATACGCCAATTTATTATGATTTATGACATGACTATGATACCCATTTCATTCACGGGTACCCTTGTGCTTATGTGTGATTGATTATTTATGATTCTTTAGGTGGAAATAATATTCATGAACATTTTAATATGGTTAAGATCATATATAACTCCAATACATTGTGTAATTTTGAGTCTCATGAGAAATTATGTGCAACGGTCTTGGAGATTAGATTTGACTCGTGCTACTATGTGCAACAGTCTTGGTGGTTAACTTTGACTTGTGTGCCTCTATATGCAATGAGCCTTGACTCTTACTAAATTCATGTTTTATATTACTAACACATTACTATGAATCCATTTTTATATGATCTTTTGATTATATGTTATGATTTCATATCTTCCATGCCTTCTTATATCATTACGTCATGCCTTCTAACCCATGTGCCAAAGCTTTATTCTTAAGTTTATTCGATTACTAGGATTTTTAGCCCATACCTTTGTTTATGTTATTCCCATGATATCTTATGAATATGTATGATCACAATGTAACTTATGATCTTTTAATTAATATTAAATAAATAAATGTTTCATTTTTTATCTTGTTTTCAGTTTTGTGTACTTAGTCTTCCAAGACACTATACTTTACAATCCCTGGCTTGTAATATGATACTTTTTTATGCTTAAAATCCTTTAATGATATGTGTTAAAAGCTAGGATCACTAAAATAAGTCTGGAAAACTCTCTTTATATCCTAAGACAAATGGGTTAGGTAAAATATTTTTTGAAAAAAAAATCTTTAATTCTCCTAATCTGTGGAATCAATTTGCTCCTTAGACATCGTTTTTTTATCAGTGTTAACCACTGATCAGCTTCCCCATCAAAATGATAGACCACCAACATAATATTCACTTCTTATAAGAACTGGATGATAAAGAATATCTTTTCAATGGAGTTGAACCATTGTTTTGTGAGGAGGGGATCGAAAGATCCACTAAACATGATAGGCCTTTTCCACATGAAGGATTCGATGGCAACTTGCTCTTTGCTTGGACAAGGATAGTGTTCCACGTTATTCAAGTTATTATTCATAACATGATCGAGCTGAGAAAGTACTATCATAAATTTTTAATCACTCATTCCCATGATATTTTGTATTTCATTAGGGAAATCATCACATTTCTTATCACATTGATTGTTGGCACATGTTCTTCTATTTCCCTTCATTAACTAAGAAAAATAAAGGGCAATTACAGGGCATGAATACTTAGCTAAAAAGTGTAAAAAAGGAAACTTTAAACATAAAACGATAAATTTTTAAAGGAAAAGTATATCATAACTTGTGATTTCCTAGGTTATCCATGATCTATTTCCTAACATATAATCTTACCCGAATGGCCCGAAGTCCGTCATTTTTATTGATTTTTTTTATAACCCCCCTTTCAAGGGATAAGGGGGACCCTTAAAATGCTCGTAGGCTTAGAGATTACATGGCTTGTATGCTTAAGAGATTATATGACCTGAAGGTCTTATGGAACTCAACCTGAAAATAACTACAAGGAACTGCCACTCCCCAACATATGCATCATGATGGTAGCTCTCCACCTTTGCATGGTCATCAGGCAAGGATTCTTGTGCAAGCACAGGATACTCCCAATGGTGAAGCCATACCCTCTAATTCTTTTAAATCCATTTTGTTCTACTTAGGTGAGTGTTTGTTGACACCTTATTCCATCAAATAGTCTAAAAATATGACAAAGGGAATCCATTAGAAAGAAAAACGTGGAAAATACTTTATGAAATGTTAAGATTTTCAAATGCATGAGTTTTTTGATGCCTTAGTCTAGCCAAAACACGGTCGGTGCATGTAACACCCGATACTTTTATGAGAAATATTTTGTTTTTATGTTATATAAATCATCAAAGGAATCTTTCGCTGCACGCAATCACGACCTTCCTCGATAGCGTGTGTAGTACGCAATACCGAGTTCCACTAAACAAAGATATATTATTATAATAATATAAACTAGCCATTATGAATATTATTTACTGAATTTTTATTATTACAACATTATTATTCATCTTACAAATTTTCTAAAACATGGTAAGAGAACAAAATAATTTTTTTCGGGTAAAATAAGTATTTATCAAAAAATGTAGTTTTGCCGCTTTTTGATGGCGCACCCACATTAAATCTAGTTTTTGACACATTTATAAGTTCAATTTGACAAAATAAAATTCTTTTTTTGAATCAGGATATAAAAATTTACTTTCGATAAATTTTTGATATTTTTCTCATAACTTTCATATTTTGATGAATAGTAAAAATACGCTAATTTTTAATTAAAAACAACTTTTTTCATTAAGATAATTTATATGGTTAAATTATAATATTTAATGGTTTTAAAGTATATATAGAATATATTTTTACCATTTAATATAATTTATGTCATTAGCATTAATTTCACATTGAATTCATAGGTAAAAACATTTCAATCTTTGGCAATGTTTTAACTTCTAAAACCCGTTTTCTTAACAACGGGATTTATTTTAAATCAATTACTGGCACATATATGTTTTGAATTTTGAAAAATGGATTCCATATTCAGAATCCGTGGGTCCAAATTATGTTAATAGGCTACTTTTTATTTTTGGGCATTATGAATAGTAACTACGGTAAATTTTATTTACCATAGTTAAAGGTAAATTGGATAATTAAGGGTAAATTTAAGATTATAAAATTACCCTAACACCTTTCAAAATCCTATTGGATGTATAAAAGTCGACCCATATCACCTAAGGGTCGGATTAAATTCATTTAGTAGACTTTTGTCCATGAAAATAATCTAATTATTATTAAAACCTAAGAATGTGACAACATGTCACTTTCTTAAATCTTATAAGTATAATAATTTTAATTTCATGATAAACATAATGAAACTTAGAACATGAATAGTATCCAGAAAGCTAATACAGTTATCTACTTCATAAAAATTTATTTATAATTTTTAGGGATTAAATAATTATCATTAATTATGACACAATAGTGATGTTGAAATTATTTTATTAATTAAAATATCAAATAAATGGTTTTAAAATATTAAACTAATTATTATATGCATTATTTAATGTTCTCCACTAATTTTATAGATACATATGACAATTTATTAATCTATTAAAGCTTTTATTTCGAACGTATCCTCTGTATATATTTTATTTAAATTCAAATAAATGAATAGTGTCAAAATCGACACTATTGTTATTTTATAAAAATAACATATTATAAAATTGTTTAAAAATCACAAAAATAAATAAAAATTATAAATTAAAATTTATATGGTCGAAAATGTCATTAAGTGTCAAATTATGGAAAATTAACAACACATATGTAATTATTAATTACAATTTAAAATTTAGAATATTATTACCACAAATAAAATTAAATTGATAAATAAGGATAAATCAAGTTGGTAATGTTTAAAATAAATTTCTAACATGTCTAAATTTTATTCTTTGATTAGATTACAACCGTATCTCATCTAATCTTCGGATATTAGTCATTTTGGAAGTTTTTAAGTGGGGTTGGGATTTAATATAAACTAATATTTCTTATATTTCCAAAGGTGCCCCTCTCCTTCCTTATAAAAGGGCACCTCCTCCCTCTCCTCCTCACACCACTTTGAGCCTTCAATCTCGGCCAAACCCTGCCCATTTCACTTCCCCACTTCCCTAGAATCATCCTAGCAGTTCTGGTCTTCTTCAAAGACCAACCCTAGTGCCCTAATAGGAGGTTAAGAAGAGGCGCGTCAAAAAGAGGTAATATCCATTACCGATCCTTTCCAAATTCTTTCTTCTTAAACTTCTTATTATTTAGTTGTTTAATTATTAAGTAATAACATCAGTATCACTCATATACTGATATGTTATTATAAGTATGAAACAACCCTATTTCAACATCTATCCATCCTATGGAAAACGAAATCACCGCGCGTGCGTATGTACGGAATACCGTCTCAACGCCGTGGTGTAATCTATTTTACCCCACCACCATACTTGGATGGGTATAATGGTGTAAATAATTACTATATATGATTATTGTAAAGTGATATTGATTCTGAAATAGTATACATACACTCCAATACAATTCCACGATCATGGGAACGATATCATTGCTCGTGCGTACGTACGGAATACCGTCTCCACGATGTGATGTGATTAGTTCTACATTATCTTCATTACATAATGATTATATAAATGAATTGAATGAATAAATATGATATATAGTACATTAATACCATTCTGGAAATGATGTATCTATAACCTAAAGAGAAGAATAAGAATTTATTCGACAAAACACGCATAAGAACAAAAAGTTATAAACACCTGAATAACAAGTAGCAATGAAATATTACTACTAAGAAGCTAAGAATATAACCATATATGATATCATAACAATAATTATGATTCTGTAATAATTCAATAACATTATTTAAATCATTATACAGGACTTTGGGACACTTACGAGGCAAATCAGACCTAAGGTAAGGGAAATATCACAATCTCATTTTTATCCGAGATTGTTTATACTTTAGTATTTACTGGGCTTTATTTTATCATCCACATCCATGTTTCCTCAATATGTTATATTATTTCCATCCACCTACAATTGTTTAAATCCAATTTTACCCTTCGGTGAGTTTTTAGTAAAACATATGAAAGGAATCTTTTGTCGTTTTTCGTACGAGGTACTTTTTGACTTTTCCGACAAAAGTACGAGAAGAATGTTTTTTTTAACATATACGGCATGAATGGATTTTTAAAACATTATTTTCAAGAACCTTCCTTTACAAGTTTTCAAGTTTATTTTTAATCAACTTCTTTTTGTTTAGAATTGTACGACATGTTAAGAAAGGAAAAGTCTTTTTGAAGCAGAAAGGATATTTTCCTCAAGAATGGAGTTCAAGTGTTTTATCAAAATTATTTTCCATCTAAGATAATAAAGGGTTCTGTTTCTATCCCTATTATTACATTATTTGATTATGTTGTGATGGAATTATATTTTTATGAATTCCTTTATCTTATATGAATTGTTTTATGATGTCACAATGTTTAAGATTCCCATTTTTATTACATGGGTTATGCTATGATATATGGTTTCTGATTTTTTGGCACACATAAGAATGGTATCATTATGAGATGGGTGGGACCTATATCTCCCTCCAATTCATTGGGTAAAGATTTTATATCTCATGAGATAGACATGGCTGGAACGGCAGGTTAAACCGGTTCAGTGAAACAGGACTGAAACGAGGAGTGAACTCGGTTCAGAAATGGAATTTGTCTACTAAGATAGTCTTGGAAATGAGTGTTGACTAACAAGAAATGATTCTCTATGATTATGTGTGTATGATAAAAAGTTTCATGTTTTATGTTATGATTATTGGGATTACATTTCACTACTATGATTTATCCCATGTTATGAAATTATGATTTCTTTTGCAGGTTAAGATTTCCAAAAGTTATGTTCTTATGTATATGATGTGATTGATATTTATTTTGTTTACCCTTACTGAGCATTTGAGCTCACCCTTTTGTATGTTTTATTTCCCTAGGTCAGAAAGAAGGTTATTAAGTAGGATATTCCAAAAAGGGACTCTAGATATAATGAAATAAATGGGAGGCAAAGTAGATTTTTTATGAACCAGTTGTTTATGTTTCCCAAGTTTCTAAAGACTATATACTTATACGGTCCTTTCCTGGTTTTGTTATATGTTGTAATAAGTGTGCTTAAATTATGAAGTAATGACAATGTATGTAAATTATGGGTCGTTATAGTTGGTATCAGAGGAAAGGTATAGTCAACCTATGGAAACTAGCCTTAGTAAGAATCCTAAGGATAAGACTAATCATAGAACACAATCTTAGTGTTTTAGAAATGGCCATGAACAACCTATGATAAGAGCTTAAGTGTGAAATTTTATTCTTGATTATGTGGTTTTACTATTATAATTAGTGTTTCTCACACTATTATTCTTGGTTTTAGTCAATGGTTGGAACCCGAAGGAACTGTGTTAATGCGGAATGCGACGGGCAATGCAATGAGTGTCCCCCTGAGCAACCAAACGTTATGGGAGCTGGAAGGAAAAATATTGTAGCCTTGCTCACACAACATTCTCAAGCTATGAATCATGTAGGACTTCTAAATGATCAAAGGAAGGAGAAACATTCTGTTAAATCCTTCATGAGGCAGTGTCCACCTTCTTTCAGCGGGTCTACTGATCCATTAGTTGCTAAAAAATGGATTAGTACTACTGAAAATGTATTTTCAGTTCTTCAATGTTCTGAACATGATAAAGTCATCCTAGCAGTGTATTGTTTGGAAGGAGATGATGATCGATGGTGGAATCTTATTAAGAATACGAGGCAAAGGGATGAAATTGAGTCCATGGAATGGGACGAGTTCAAGAACTTATTTTTCAATAAGTACTTCCCTCGTATTCTCCAAACAAAGATAGAGAAAGTGTTTCTTGAACTGAAGCAAAAGGATGATGAATCTATTGGTACTTATGAAGAAAATTTTACAAGACTTGCAAGGTATGCTTCTGGTATTATTATACAACCTGAGAGTAAGATCGATCGATTCTTTAGTGGCTTAAAACCAAGTCTTCGAAGGGCGTTAGCCATAAGGGACTTAAATAGCTACGAGTAAATCATTCAATGTGCTCTCAAAGTCGAGATGGATATTGGAGTAACCCATCAGTCATATGGGTTTGATAAGAAGAGGAAAATGTAATTCAGAGGAAAATCTAAAGAGCACACTGAAAAGAAGATGAGCATTCCCTTATGCTCAAACTGTAGAAAGAAACATGGAGGGAGTTGTCTTAAAGGGACAAGTAAATGTTTCAAATGTGGAAAGGAAGGTCATCAGGCATTTGAATGTCGCAATGATGGGAAGAAGATGTCTAATGATGAAAAAAAGGAAGGAACACACAAAATGAACCTACTACACATCAATGTTTCAAGTGCAAGGAGATGCGGCATTATGCCAATCAATGCCCAAATCCAAGGGTTGATGATGATGGTCGACGTCAACAAACTCTTAAGGCTAAAGACAAAGTAAAGTCACATGCAATTTCTATCAGTGATGTGGAGTACGATAACGATGTGGTGAAAGGTACACTTACCATCCACTCTAAGGTAGCAAATGTTTTATTTGATTCTGGATCCACCCACTCCTTTATTTATAAATAATTTTCTGAGGATATCACCGTATTACCTCAATAATTAGATGTTGAGTTAGCTGTGACAACCCCTAATGACACAATAGTCGCATCAAAAGTTTATAATTCTTCTCCGACTGAAGTTTGTGGGAAAGTGCTTCCTTCAAATCTTGTGATCCTTCCTATAGTGGAATTTGATGTGATTCTTGGCATGGATTGTCTTTCTCTACATGGATCTCATATCAATTTCCAAAGAAGGGAAGTCGTATTTCATATTCCAGATCAATCTATGATCGTCTATTGATGCAAGGATGAACATAACCTTCCAGTGGTAATTTCTTCCATTTTATGGGTATTGATTCCACTAAATGAAGGTTATTTATCTCAAATGGTTGGTGATAAACTCACGATTAAGAATATTCCCATTGTACGGGAGTTTGATGAAGTCTTTCCGGAGGAATTACCGGGTCTCCCACCAAATCGTGAAGTTGAGTTTTCAATAGAACTCGTACCAGGTGCTTTGCCTATTTCAAAGACACCTTATAGAATGGCCCCAATTGAGTTTCAGGAATTGAAGAAGCAACTCCAAGAGAATCTTGATAAGGGGTTCATACGCCGTAGTGCGTCATCTTGGGGATCACCTGTTCTATTTGTTAAGAAGAAAGATGGATCAATGAGACTCTGCATTGATTATCAAGAACTTAACAAGATCACTATCAAGAACAAATATCCTCTCCCACGCATTGATGACTTATTTGACCAATTACGAGGAGATCAATACTTCTCCAAGATTGATCTTCGTTCAGGGTATCACCAATTAAGGTTCAAAAGGGAGGATATACCAAGGACGGCTTTCCGTACAAGGTATGGACACTATGAATTTATAGTGACGCCATTTGGTCTTACTAATTCCCCTTCTATCTTCATGGATCTGATGAATAGAGTCTTTAGAGACTATCTTGATCAGTTTGTGGTAGTCTTTATAGATGATATTCTTGTATATTCAAAGAGCAAGGAAGAACATGAAGATCACTTGAGAATTATATTGAAGACCCTGAGAAAGGAGAAGCTTTATACCAAATTTACCAAGTGTGAATTTTGGCTTCAAAGAGTTTCATTTTTGGGTCACATAATCTCAAAAGAGGGGATATCTGTGGATCCAGCAAAAACAGAGGTTATCGAAAGATGGTCGAGACCAACAACAGTGATTGAGATCCGAAGTTTTCTTGGTTTGGCTGGATATTATTGACGTTTTGTGAAAGATTTTTCATGATTATCTAATCCACTCACCAAGTTGACTCGGAAAGGAGTTAAGTTTGTTTGGACGGAGGAATGTGAAGAGAATTTCAAGGAGTTGAAAAGAAGGTTATCTGGTGCACCTGTGCTCACACTGCCTTGTAGTGGAGAAAGGTTTGTGATCTATAGTGATGCATCCAAGAAGGGTTTGGGGTGTGTTCTTATGTAAAATGATATGGTGATATCTTATGCCTCACGACAGTTGAAAATACATGAGAAAAATTACCCAACTCATGATTTGGAGTTAGCTGCGGTAATCTTTGCATTAAATATTTGGAGGCATTACCTTTATGGTGAAAGGTGTGATATTTATACTGATCATAAAAGGTTAAAGTATATTTTCACACAAAAGGAGTTGAATATGCGCCAAAGAAGATGGTTGGAGCTGATTAAAGATTAGGACTACTCAATTCATTACCACCATGGGAAAGCAAACAAGGTGGAAGATGCATTAAGTCGACAAGACCATGCCAGTTTATCCATGATGAGGATTACAAAAGATCCAATATTTATGGATTTAAAAAGGATGGATCTTGGAATTATAATGAAAGGGGAACAATCGTATCTTTCTCAAATGAATGTTCAACTATCTATACATGTGAAGATTAAAGAGGCACAGAAAGAAGATGTCGAGATACAAAAGAAGGTGAGAAATGTTCCAGAATTCAACCTTGATTGTGATGGGATAATAAAGTTCAAGAATCGGGTTTGTGTTCCTCTCATCCCCGAATTAGAGAAGGAGCTACTGGATGAGGCTCATAGTTCTTCATTCTCTATTCATCCTGGAAGCACGAAGATGTATAGGGACCTGAAAGAGTACTTCTGGTGGGATGGCATGAAAAGTGATGTTGCTGAATATGTCTCTCGATACTTGGTTTGTCAACAAGTTAAAGCTGAGAGACAGAAGTCTAAGGGGATATTACAACCATTACCCATACCCGAATGGAAATGGGAAAACATCACTATGGACTTTGTCACAGGACTTCCTAAAACATCCAAAGGCAATAATGCAATCTGGGTCATAGTTGATCATCTTACAAATTCTGCACACTTCATTTCTATTAGAGAGGATTTCTCTCTAGATCAGTTTGTCAGGATATATGTGAAGGAAGTGGTAAGATTGCATGGAGTACCACTTTCTATTATATCTGATCGGGATCCGAGGTTTACCTCAATGTTTTGGCGAAGTCTTCAGCATACTCTGGATACAGAGTTCAGTTTCAGCACTGCTTATCATCCTCAGACAGACGGTCAGTCTGAGAGAACAATTCAAACTCTAGAAGATATGTTGAGAGCTTTCTCTATGGATTTCAAAGGTGGTTGGGATCAACACCTACCTTTGAGGGAATTTTATTATAATAATAGCTTTCACTCCAGTATTCAGATGGCTCCTTATGAAGCTCTCTATGGAAAGAAATGCAGGACTCCAACTTGCTGGGATGAAGTTAGGGAAAGAAAGCTATTAGGACATGATATTGTTGATGAGATGGTAGAAAAGGTCTGATCTATTCAACAACACATAAGAGCAGCTCAGAGTCAACAGAAAAGTTATGCCGACAACCGAAGAAAAGACCTAGAGTTTGAAGTGGGTGATAAAGTGTTCTTACGAATATCTCCCTAGAAGAGGGTCATGAGATTTGGAAAGAAGGGGAAGTTGAGCCCTAGATATATCGATCCTTTCGAAATACTGGATCGTGTTGGGAAGGTAGCTTACTGAATGACGCTTCCACCGAATCTCTCTCAAGTTCATGATGTGTTCCATGTATCTCTTCTGAGAAAGTACATACCTGATCCTTCACATGTACTCAGCTCAGAAGTTGTACCACTAGAGCAAGATATTTCTTATGAAGAACAACCGATAGAGATTCTGGATCGTAGGGAAAAAGTCCTACGAAACAAGACCACTCGCTTGGTGAAAGTTTTATGGAGGAACCACCAATTAGAAGAAGCTACGTGGGAGCTTGAGGATATGATGAGGGAGAGGTATCCTCATCTGTTTGTTACAAAGTGACGAATTTCAAGGGAAAAATTCATTTTAAGGGAGGTAGAATGTAACACCTGAGACTTTTATGAGAAATATTTTGTTTTTATGTTATATAAATCGTCAAAGGAATCTTTCGCTGCACGCAATCACGACCTTCCTCGATAGCGTGTGTAGTACGCAATACCGAGTTCCACTAAACAACGATATATTATTATAATATGATAAACTAGCCGTTATGAATAGTATTAACTGAATTTTAAATATTACAACATTATTATTCATCTTACAAATTTTCTAGAACATGGTAAGAGAACAAAATAATTTTTTTTGGGTAAAATAAGTATTTATCAAAAAATGCAGTTTTGCCGCCTTTTGATGGCGCACCCACATTAAATCTAGTTTTTGAAAAATTTATAAGTTCAATTTGACAAAATAAAATTTTTCTTTTGAATCAGGATATAAAAATTTACTTTGGATAAATTTTTGATATTTTCTGATAACTTTCATATTTTGATTAATAGTAAAAATACGCAAATTTTTAATTAAAAACAACTTTTTTCATTGAGATAATTTATATGGTTAAATTATAATATTGAATGGTTTTAAAGTATAGATAGAATATATTTTTACCATTTAATATAATTTATGTCATTATCATTAATTTCACATTGAATTCATAGGTAAAAACATTTCAATCTTTGGCAATGTTTTAACTTCTAAAACCCGTTTTCTTAACAACGAGATTTATTTTAAATTAATTACTGCAACTTATATGTTTTGAATTTTGAAAAATGGATTCCATATTCAGAATCAATGAGTCCAAATTATGTTAATAGGCTACTTTTTATTTTTGGGAATTATGAATAGTAACTACGGTAAATTTTATTTACCATAGTTAAAGGTAAATCAGATAATTAAGGGTAAATATATGATTATAAAATTACCCTAACACC
This sequence comes from Viscum album, assembly GCA_963277665.1. NCBI lineage: Eukaryota > Viridiplantae > Streptophyta > Magnoliopsida > Santalales > Viscaceae > Viscum > Viscum album. The sequence goes on from OY728137.1 coordinate 1,285,855,960, forward strand.
TGCCAAAAGACTTTTGGATGACTAAAAGTAAACCCATATCACCTAAGGGTCGGATTAGATTCATTTAATAGACTTTATTCCATAAAAATAATTTAATTATTATTAAAACCAAAGAATGTGACAACATGTCACTTTCTTAAATCTTATAAGTATAATAATTTTAATTTGGTGATAAACTTAATGAAACTTCGAACATGAATAGTCTAAAAAAATATAATATAATTATCTACATCATAGGAATTTATTTAGAATTTTTAGGGATTAAATAATTATCATTAATTATGACACAATAGTGATGTTGAAATTATTTTATTAATTAAAATATCAAATAAATGGTTTTAAAATATTAAAATAATTATTATATGCACTATTTAATGTTCTCCACTAATTTTATAGATACATATGACATTTTATTAATATATTAAAGCTTTTAGTTCGAACATATCCTCTGTATATATTTTATTTAAATTCAAATAAATAAATAGTGTCAAAATTGACACTATTGTTATTTTATGAAAATAACATATTATAAAATTGTTTAAAAATCACAAAAATATTTAAAAATTATAAATTAAAATTTATATGGTCGAAAATGTCATAAAGTGTCAAAGTATGGAAAATTCACAACACATATGTAATTATTAATAATAATTTAAAATTTAGAATATTATTACCACAAATAAAATTAAATTGATAAATAAGGATAAATAAAGTTGGTAATGTTTAAAATAAATTCCTAACATTTCTAAATTTTATTGGTTGATGATATTACAACCCTATATCTTTGAATCTTTGGATATGAGTCATTTTTGAATTTTTTATGTGGGGTTGGGATTTAATATAAACTAATATTTCTTATATTTCCAAAGGTGCCCCTCTCCTCCCTTATAAAAGGGCACCTACTCCCTCTCCTCCTCACACCAATTTGAGCCTTCAAGCTCGGCCAAACCCTACCCATTTCACTTCCCCACTTCCCTAGAATCATCCTAGAGGTTCTGGTCTTCTTCAAAGACCAACCCTAGTTCCCTAAGAGGAGGTTAAGAAGAGGCGCGTCAAAAAGAAGTAATATCCATTACCGATCCTTTCCAAATTCATTCTTCTTCAACTTCTTCTTCTTTAGTTTTTTCATTATTAAGTAATAACATTAGTATCACTCATATACTGATATGTTATTATATGTATGAAAAACCCTATTTCAACATCTATCCATCCTATGGAAAATGAAATCACCGCGCGTGCGTACGTACGGAATACCGTCTCCACGCCGTGGTGTAATCTATTTTCCCCCACCACCTTACTTGGATGGGTATAATGGTGTAAATAATTACTATATATGATTATTTTAAAGTGATATTGATTCTTAAATAGTATACAAAACACTCCAATACAATTCCACGATCATGGAAACGATATCATCGCTCGTGCATACGTACGGAATACCGTCTCCACGATGTGATGCGATTCGTTCTACATGATCTTCATTTCATAATGATTATATAAATGAATTGAATGGATAAATATGATATATTTTACATTAATACCATTCTGTAAATGATTTATCTATAACCTAAAGAGAAGAATAAGAATTTATTCGACAAAACACGCATAAGAACAAAAAGTTATAAACACCTGAATAACAAGTAGCAATGAAATATTACTACTAAGAAGCTAAGACTATGACTATATATGATATCATAACAATAATTATGATTCTGGAATAGGTCAATAACATTATTTAAATCATTATACAGGAGGTTCGGACACTTACGAGGCAAATCGGACCTAAGGTAAGGGAAATATCACAATCTCATTTTTATCCGAGATTGTTTATACTTTAGTATTTAATGGGGTGTATTTTATCATCCACATCCATGTTTCCTCAATATGTAATATTATTTCCATCCAACTACAATTTTTTAAATCCAATTTTACCCTTCGGTGAGTTTTTAGTAAAAGATATGAAAGGAATGTTTTGTCGTTTTTCGTACGAGGTACTTTTTGACTTTTCTGACAAAAGTACGAGAAGAATGTTTTTTTAACTTATACGGCATGAATGGATTTTTAAAACATTATTTCCAAGAATCTTCCTTTACAAGTTTTCAAGTTTATTTTTAATCAACTTATTTTAGTTTATAATTGTACGACATGTTAAGAAAGGAAAAGTGTTTTTGAAGCAGAAAGGATATTTTCCTCAAGAATGGAGTTCAAGTGTTTTATCAAAATTATTTTCCATCTAAGATAATAAAGGGTTCTGTTTATATCACTATTATTACATTGATTTGATTATTTTTTGATGGAATTATATTTTTATGAATTCCTTTATCTTATATGAGTTGTTTTATGATGTCACGATGTTTAAGATTTCCATTTTTATTACATGGGTTATGCTATGATGTATGGTTTTTGATTTTGTGGAACACATAAGAATGGTATAATTATGAGATGGGTGGGACCTATATCTCCCTAAAATTCATTAGGTAAAGATTTTATATCTCATGAGATAGACATGGCTGGAACGGCAGGTTAAACCAGTTCAGTGAAACAGGACTGAAACAAGGAGTGAACTCGGTTCAGAAATGGACTTTTTCCACTAAGATAGTCTTGGAAATGAGTCTTGACTAACAAGAAATGATTATCTATGATTATGTGTGTATGACACAAAGTTTCATGTTTTAAGTTATGATTTTTGGTATTACATTTCACTACTATGATTTATCCCATATTATGAAATTATGATTTCTTTTGCAGGTTAAGATTTCCAAAAGTAATGTTCTTATGTATATGATGTGATTGATATTTCTTTTGTTTACCCTTACTGAGCATTTGAGATCACCCTTTTGTATGTTTTATTTCCCTAGGTCAGGAAGAAGGTGATTAAGTATGATATTCCAAAAAGGGACTCTAGATATGATGAAATAAATGGGAGGCAATGTAGATGCTTTATGAACCAGTTGTTTATGTTTCCCAGTTTCTAAAGACTCTATACCTATATGGTCCTTTCCTGGTTTTGTTATATGTTGTAATAAGTTTGCTTAAATTCTGAAGTAATGATAATTTATGTAAAGTATGGGTTGTTATAGTGCACAACCTACATGCACACCTCCAAAATTTCATGCAACCCACTTGCACACCCCCATATGTCATGTAGTCAACCTGTGTGCCCACTTCCTTTTTCACCCAGGGTCAAATATTTGCCTATAAATAGGCCCTTAGGTCCCTCATTTGTATGGATTAATTTCCTTAAAGCCTGATTGCCGCTCTTGTTACCCTAGTACTTCTATCCAATCTTCAAAAACATTCAAGGTAGTTATTCAACATCTGGAGTGGTGGATTTAAGGGAGGATCATTGGACTTAAGTCCTTTTAGTGTTTGAAAACCATAACACATGCAAACCTAAAGCGCCCAACCTACCCAAATCATAAATACTTGAATGCCGCCCATTCCTCTCATAGGAACTTGAGCACCCCAATTCTGGGATCACCTATGAATACTCTTGAAGGCTTGAGCAAGGTCTCAACCAAGTATTAACATACATGTTGTTTGTCGCTTAAGTGAACATCAGGTCGCCCAAGTATACTTACGTGCCCATACTTGTGCACCCTTACCTACTTGGGCATCCATATTTGAATCAATTATTCTCTTCAGTTTATAATCCATCAAACCTTCATTAATGTTATTAATGGAAAGGATTCTTCTTCCTTGGATCTATTATCTAAAAGGGATTCTTTTGAGACCTCCAACAAAACCTCTTGACTTATCAAACCATTGGGAAATGCACATAAGTGTGTCTCTTATTTGGGTTTTTATTTAAACATTATGAAGTTTCCCACATTTGTTTCACAATGGGGTTAAGATTCACGGATGTTCTATGGGTTTGTATAACCATAGTCACATTGACCTTTCTCCCAAAAATAGTGTTGGGAAGTTCTAGGTTTGGAGGAGGGTTTGGTATTGGCCTCTCCCTTCTCAAAGAGATGACCCCAAACCTTAGGTCTTGGGTAGGGTAAGATATGTTTCATACCAAATTTTCCTTTTAAAAATAATGTATAAGTATCCCTTCCCTTACCAGGATCAATTTTCGGGCAACCAGCTTGGCGTAAGCCCCTAGAATTTCTTGCAGGAGGTGGCATCATTGCTCCTCCTATCTTTTTCGGTGCCAAAGAACAGAGGAGAGATAGGAACAGGGATTTTTGTTACCCTTTCCCTCTGCCGTTGGGCTTTGTCACCATGTTCATCCTTCCTGGTGTAATCCTCAACCTTCATCCTTTCCACCTTTCATTGGTACCTTGTCCAATGTAAAGTGAACAGAGGGAAGGCTCATCGCCTCACCCTCTTCTTGGGTTGCCTCGACCTCGTTCACCTTGGACAACATAGATGCGCCCTCTTCCACTAGTGGAGGAGGAAAATTTTGAAAGTGTGAGTATCATTGTCAAATCTTCCACATACTTATGTTTCTCACATTGAGCATGACTTAAAATGGCTTAGATATTCGTGATGATTACAACATGTACAAAAACACTCATGAAGGAAGGAACTATGAAAACTCTGATTCCTGTTCAAACTAGGATACGTAGGAAGCCCTTTTAGGGCCTAAGCTCACTGGACATCCACTTCAGGAATCCATTCCTAATTCCTTTAATTTGGGCATCCTCCTAAGATATAATCCCCCAATTAAACCCTTAAGTCACCAAGGAATATTTTTTAAGAAGTAAGACCAAACTCATTTCTCTCAAAAGACTATACTCTCATATGAGACTAATCGAACTATGTGGGCTTTGATTCCCTTCTATATGGGATACATAAGAAGCCTCCTTGAGGTTCAAACCCAATACCCTATTTCAACCCAGTTCTCTTTAGGCCATATTCCCAACATGGTCTAATATTACTTGGAAACCTATATCCTTTCCAAGTTCCTTGGGCTGCTTCAGCCTAAGTCCCACACTATGTTTTGACCAAGCACCTTCCACTTAGAAGTCCTTATCACATGACCATAAAAAGGTATGATGTGTCCCATTCAGTGGAACTGAAATATGGGGGTTCTAATTCCTTTTACAAGGATGGATAGGTAGCCCATTTTATGGGCACGATCCAAAAATCAAACCAAACCTTCATCTCCCTAGATGATAATAAATTCGAGAGATCCCCATTGAGTGGCTTAAAAGCCAGTATCATCACAATGATGATTAAAAGAATCTTTAAGTAGTATATTAGAGGATATCATTTATTGAAACCTCAAATACATTATGATATTTCCATTAATGAAGAACCTTGAATGCATACTGATGATTCTAAACTTTTCACATGCTAAATAAATGATTGAAAATTCCAAGGGATAATTATGATATACTTGGTGAATTAATTAGGATTTATGAAAATATCTTAAATTTACAAAGAGAGTCCCAGATTAGACATTAATTCCCCCAAAAAGGGTGTGATGAGTCTAACCTCCCATCCTCTCAACAATTGCACATTCTTAAGTATCATAAAGTTCAAACTTAACGAACGTCGGCCTTTGGAAAGAAGTTCACCTTTGGATAATGAATTATTGGAAGTTTCTTGTTCCATAAATAAATCCAATGGAAACCACCTAGAAACAGTGATCCTTAAAACTAGAACACAAATTTCAAGGAACTATGAAACAAAATTGGTGAACCTGATGTGAATCCTTAACCAAGTTAATAATGTTCTCCACCAGTTAGGCCCCTATCAATTGATAAAGGAAGTCCAAAAAAATGAATCAATCATTCATTTATCTATCTAAAAAGATGTTTCTTAAATGGAGTTTTTTTGTGGTTTTCATATTTTTCTTCTTATAATTACCTTCATTCTAAAAATGGCTTTCTCCAAGACAATATCTGTGAGCTTACTGACCACTACTCAAGCTAGATCTCCATCCACAGGAAGGACCTCATCACTAACCCAACTTCTTCAATGCTGAGTCTCTAATGTGATGGTAAAGTAATATCAATGGAATTTTACAATCCCGACATTAGAGGATGCTTATAAAGCCCTCTAGGTCAATAACAGTCCTCAATCATCTGGCCAACAATGACCAACGATCACGAAGAAAACGGTGTCAACCACAATCTTTAACCGTTTCATGTCACTATTCCTGTAACGAAGTAATCAATCCCTCTCGTACTACTAGGATGTGGATCAAGAGGCCATTCAAGGCCTCAATTTAAGAATACAGGAGTCCTTCTGAGGAATCCTACCATTAATTTCTGCTAGAATCACGTGGTAGTGTACCCCCAACATGATGGGGGTGTTGCCTCTGGACATTCAGCCCAGGTATCTAAGACTCGAAAATGCAAGACTAACCACCAGGGAAAATGTATGGTCTATAGGGAGTAGTTTCTCACCTATACATCTTTCAAGGAATTCCATCAACTTAACTTGATGGAAAACAAAGAGTGTACACATTCACCCGTCCGTCCTAATTTTACTGCTCAGCAGGCCCGTTTGGAAGTAACCCTCCAATCCCACTAGATAAATCTGGTGGAGTACCGTGAAAAGGAACATACACCTGCTTACAAGTTATTAACCAGTCAGCAGGCTTATTTTACTACATTTAAAGAATTCCTCCAATCTAATGTGGTAGAAATTGGTAAATAGGAACATACACATGTTTACAATCACTAATTTTATTAGTAGTCTCATCTACTAGTATTGAAGGAAGCCTGTCAACCATACTTTATGGGAAACAAACATCAGGCACATACACCTACCATTGTTCATCAAGTCTGCCAACGTTCTCATTTAGTATCACATAGAGAAGTCAGTCAGAAAGATCCAATGACAAATTTGGGGCAGACCCAACTCTCTGTCTCCATGAATGAGTACTGTCAATACCCATTGATAGGAAAAGGAGTATAGGAGCGGGCACATACACCTACTTTAGATACAGAATGGACGTATATTCCCGTTTCAGCAGCTGAAGTAACCAAACACATCTTGTCAATGGTGAAAGGGTAGACACAAATCCATGTCCATATTCTGGAAGCATGCCAGGATATTATAACAACTAATTTAGTAGTATCAGGGGAATAGACACATAAATCTATCCCCACACATATGATGACACGTCGGCATGCCATCCATGAGAAGATACACACCTCTATTCTAGTCCATGAGGGTTTTTGGGCATAATCCCCCATATCATATGGACAACAGGATCAGGAATATACACCCGTTCCAATTGGAGGTAATCGGTCTATTCTGGTAACCACTCCAAGGTAGGCACATCCAATTTCCCCCGATAAGCACTTTTCCCAGAAATTTTCCCCAAATAACTTTTAGATGGAATACAAGAAGAATTCTCTCCAATAAATATTGGAAAATCATGAGTCAAGCTACGATTTGGCTTCTCTTAATACTAGAGTTACTGAATCCCTCATAAATTTATCTATTACAGCTCATGATTATACCCTCTCATTACCAAATTTTGGGAGTGGTAGTTGTAATTCTGAATTTTCTCATAGGACACTTCATCATGAAGGATAGATTCATGAAAATTTGGTCAATCCAGAGTGCTTATATTTATATGAGAGCCATGGCAACCCACTGTGTGGCCAGAAGACCAATGAGCATGAAGATTTATTCATTGAAATAATCTATCATGGTGATCCTCCACATGATGGCCTTCACTGTGAAAGTCCTCTCTATAGTAGTATTTTGCATTGTCAATATAATTTTATAATTGAAAATTTAGCGACAATAAAGCCCTCCTATCTTGAGGAACTTGCAAACACAAGGCCAGTCATGTCTGATGCCATGTCATTTACAAGTGAAACACTTTCTCAACCAGAAGACATCTTAAGGGAACAGTTATTCTCCGAACCTCCCTTGGATCATTTTTTTTCCAATACATATCATCCATATTGGACAGACCAATTGGATAAACCTCTAGTGAAAAATGATGAAGATATGTTAAACATGAGAAAAAAATTGACAAAAGGAGAAATACCAATCATGATCTGGCCTTTGTAAAATTCTTAGTATAGTATTCCAAATTTGATGACAGAAGATTACATTCATGACTTCCGCCTCAACTTATGAAAAACTCTTCGTCATTTTAAATCCAAAGTATTAACATATTATGAATATAAATATCATTTAAATGTAATATAAGGGTTGCAATGCCAAATTGAAATGGCATCTCTCTCAGTTTCCCAACATCTAAAGGTTGAAAAATAGAATAGAACCCTTCAGCGTGCTTGTCTCAATGCTCTAACGAGGCTACGCCAGTTAATTTATAATTCCCCATATATTGATTGTATTAGAGGATGGGGTGCATATAGAGCATTGCATTTCACTACACTCCAAAATCATAAAAGTCCTCCAAAATTAGTCTCATGCAATGTTATTTCCCACAGTTGACCACAATCAATAGATTTTTTATGTCATCAAATGTAGTCTTAAGAATAGGCCACAACCAACTCTCATCAGAGTCTGGCACAAAGAAAAGAAGTTTTTGAGTTACTTTTACATTAAGCATCTAATAATCATGAGTAGGCATCCTATTTAGAGGATTTCAGCTGTTAGAGAATGAAAATGTCTAAAATAGCACAATGATCTTCCAAAATAGGTGATTTAAGTGGTTGTTGGATGATACGCCCAGCTAATGTCCAAACCAAAATCCGCAAAATCAGAAGAGCAGTTGCATGAATTTCAGCCTTAGTAGTTTAAGAATCAACCCAGCTTGAAAGTTTGAGGGATCATTTAATTCAACCTTAAAATTCATTCAGCAAAGATCAAATATTTGAAGAAGAAGAAAAAGAATAGGAACAACCCCAACCTATAGGCCTAGGGGATTTTTCACGTCTATAATCCCCTCCTCAACTAAAGTCATTTTCTCCCAATTTGGGAAAGATACACAAGGAGAGAATACAACTAGACTATCCGAGGATTCCCTTCGGGTTACTATTTTCCAAACAGTTCTAGGTAATTCATCATATAGAAGGTAGAAGTATAATTGAAGAAAAAAAGGAAGACGATCTCACAATAATGCTAACAGAATACCATCGATGCATTATGCGTCAGTAAATTTCATTCACACCACTGCAGAAGATCCTCCAGAAAATGAGTCCAGTTTAGGGGAATCCTAAGATGAATTTCTTTTCCATAATACGGTACAAACCAAGTCAAATGAAGAAGGTTTTCACACCCGAAATCAGAGGCTTACCCAGAATCTAGGTATTCCTTCAAATAACCAACTCTCCCCTCTCTAAAAGGCATCTAACAAGGGGAAAGGGAAAAAGGTAGATCACATCTCACTTTTACACTAGATAAGGTCAATATCTTTTTCTTGAAGAGTTACTTTCATAGAAATAAGAGGAAGTGAAGGAGTTGAAAATACTCAATACATAATTACATCGAAACAAAATTTCTTCTAGACATACTTCCCAGGAAGTTCCTCAACATGAAAATCCAATAGGAACTCTTTAGAAAAGAGGATTTGTATTAACTAAATATTTGGAAGATGAATTCCCTCCACTGGGTACACAATCATGGTAGGATCAAACACATCCTAATAGTCATGTTCTTATGGGTCATCCAAGGCAAATATCAGCACAACCAACAGTGGTTTTGTTGGTCGTTGCGCCAGCTCAAGCTCCAGTTTCTATATCTTCACAGAATCCAGCTCATCAGGATATTCCCTAATTGCTTATGAACACAATTAAGGAATTAAAAACACAATTGGAATCTATAGATGAATGACGTGCATGAGTTTATCCAGAAAAGAGAGCTTACCCTGAATCGGTGGATGCAATTTTTCTACCACCAAATTTTGTGAATACCACATTCCCAATATTTAATGGTTCAGGAGATCAAAAATAACACTTAACACATTTTGTTTCGCGTTGCGATCCCATGATCGGAAATTCTCAATAGCAAGAATTAGTAAATATTAGGTGTTTTGTGTAGTCATTATAAGTACTGGCTATTGCCTACTATACAAGTTTACAATCTCGATCAATTACTGGATGGAAATATCTTTTTCATAAATAAATTCTTCAATTTATCCCAATGCTACCAAAAACAATAGTTTTTGATCTTACCAATTTTAAAGAAAGGGAGAATGAAAGAGTTTTAAATTTCATTGTGAGATGGAAAGGATTAACATATTCATAAGTCTAGAACTCCCTGAATAAGAGTTGTTACCAATCTATGTGGTATATTTGTGTGAAGAGATAAGCACACCATTTATTCATGTGAAATACACAATAAGGTTTTGAGACCTTACTTTTATCTCTCAACAGATAGAAAACTCTATTATAGAAACTAAGGATAAAACTCATGTAATTCCATCAGATCTAGGGAGGAGGATAGGAAAGTTAGAAGTTGCTATAGTCACACTCAAGCAGGCACTTGTACCTGCTTCTACTTCAATACCATCATCATATCGAAGGTCTCCACCTCCTAAGCATCATTAATAATGACCGCCTCGTCAAGATGATCAAAGAGATCAAAGATGAAAATAGTTTGAGGAATTAAAGAATAATGTTTATTCTTTCTCGAATGACCAAGTTCCTAGTTACTTCATCTCATCTCTGGAAGACAATTTAGTTTAGTTTCCAAGGATAAAGAAACCAAATAAAGAAATAAATGAAGATCTTATGAATTATTGTCCCTTTCACTAGATGTTTGGACATCCCATCCATGATTGTTTTGTTTTCAAGGACCTCTTGCAAAATATGGAAGACTCTGGGCATGTAAGACTAAAAATTTCATGAACTCAAGTAGCATGTGTTACTACTACTATTCTAGAGGAAGAATGCGAATGACAAGAGGTCAAAAGTAAAAATGTGCAGAAATATGATGATTGGTTGATTAGGGAAATGATCAACCAGACTCATGCCATTTTATAAACACAGTTGACACAACCTATTGTGTCTTCTACCACTCCTTCCATAGTAAACCCACCTTCATAAAAAGGTCGTTACTCATTAAAAATATGTGATTATAAAGATAAATATCATTCAGAAGAAGAAAATATCGTTTCAAGGCCAAAGTTTTCCTTGACCCTAGTAGATTTTATGTCATCTATTTCAAAAGAATGGGAACCGCCCTTCCAAACGACACAACCAGAATTGACCTATTAAAAAGAATCTTCTTCAAATGAAGAATTGATCTTTGATTCTATTAATGTTATCCATTTAACGAATTCTTATGCCAATGGTGATTCTGATAATAATGAGCCAAAATTCCTTATACCTAGTTGGGGAACTGGAGGAAGAGACCAAGGTCAAGGTTATAGGGGAAGATGTGGGAATTCTAAAAATCATAATTTTAACTCTACCCTTTCTCAAACCATATATGCGGCAGAAACTCATGGAAGAGCCCTTCGGTGGTCTCAACAAGAACAAAGAGTTTCTTACAGGCAATACAAATTTGGTTTTGACACAATTATTTATGGAAGACCGTTCATAAGATACATCATCTTACTCTCATCAAGTGAATAGACCTAGTTGGTCTAATCTACCAAAGCCAAGAGTATTTCTAGCTTATGCTCCAACACATAATACAGCTACATCAGAACCATCTAATTCCAAAAAACCTACCAAACCATATGTCCATGCTAGAAAACGTAGGCCTTTGGACTAAAAGTATGATGTCTTGAAACAATTGGCCCAAGTACCAGAAAAGTTATCAATTTTGGATTCTTTGAATTTTTCAGAATATCTTTGAGAGGCACTCACTAAGGCTTTGTCAAGTCCTCAAGAGTTTGAAACCGAAGATGTTGTTGTTGAGGTTTACCGTAAGAGAATGATCCTACAGAATTTCATGCAGTCATATCTTTTACAGATGAGGATTAAGATGATGTTGTACATGGACATATTAAACCTTTGTATTTGTATGGAAAGGTCAATAATGTAGACATCAGATGATCCTTCATTGATAATGGCTCTGGGGTAAACCTCATTCCCATTTGTACACTTCATCAATTAATCTTGACTGAATCTGATTTATCTCATTCCACTTTAATGTTTGAAGGGTATGAAAATAATGAAAAAGAACCTCTGGGAACGATTACACTCAGAACTCAGTATGGAGATCTTGCGTGTAATTCAGATTTCATGGTTGTTGTTCAGGACACAGCCTTCAATTTTCTTCTTGGAAGGCCTTGGTTGCATCAACATGCATCCATACCTTCATCATACCACCAATGTCTTAAGTACTGTTTCAATGGTCAAATCAGGACATTTTATGGTGACAAGGCTGCATACAAAACATGTGAATCTCAATATATTGAGGCATAGTTTTATCACACAGAAGAAACTAAGTCTGTGAAAAAGGAAATAAACAGAGTTAATGCTTCAAATGGACTGGAAAAGATTGTGGAAAATCCATTTATGCATTTGAGTACAAATTATGTGCTACCCATTGATCAAATTGAAAGGGTAAAACCAAATCCAAGCACTTATCAAGTAACTTACATAATGTCAATTACAGCAACTAAGCCTAAAAACATGGGAGAAATTTATAATTTACCAAGTATAAATGGAAACTTAAATGGAGATGTCTTCATTTCATCCACTGAATTACAACAATCCTTTACTTCATTAATCAGAGTAGAAGAAATTGTATCAATGCTAGAATAAGACAAATATGTTGATTCACAATCTATCATTTCCTCTTTATTACCATAGGAAACCCCTTTGTCATCAGTAGGGTTATATATGGTGGCCTCTTCTTCAGGATGTTCAAATACTGACTCCTCTCCTAACTCTGGATGTTTTTCCACATCATCTACTATGAAAGTGAAAACAGAAGAGGTAACATGTAATGAATAAGAGGAGGAAGTTCTCATGGATGCTCCTCCGACATTTTACGATGGTGTCTCTACCACTGTGGATGAGTTCAGAGAAATAAATCTGGGTACAAAAGAAGATCTATGCACCACTATAATAAGTGTGACCACGACCTCTGAAGAGAAAGAGTTGTATAATTAATTTCTAAAGAAACATCTGGATATATTTTCATGGAATTATATTGGAATTCCGTGTCTTAATCTTGATTTATCCACCTAACATTTAGGTTTTTCAGAAGAACATCGTTGATTCAAGAAGGCAGCAAGAAGAACACACCCAACTCATGTCTCTAAAATTTAATCTGAAGTTGATAAGATTATAAATTATAACATTGTTTGGGAAGTTAAATATCCCAAATGGCTATCCAATATTGTTCTAGTGAAAAAGAATAATGGAAAAATTAGAGATTGTATTGATTTCAGTGATCTTAATCAGCATTGTCCTTAAGATGATCTTCCAGTTCCGATTACAGATCCTTTAATTGATGCAACGACTAGTTATTAAGCACTTTCCTTCATGGATGGCTACTGTGGGTATAATCAAATCTTTATGGCCCCAGAGGATGAAGAATCTACAGCCTTCAAAACCCCTCAAGGTGTGTTTTTCTATCGGGTAATGCCCTTTGGATTAAAGAATGCAGGTGAAACATTCCGACGTTCCATGCACCATATCTTCAAACCCTTCTAAGGGAAATTTGTTGAATGTTATGTGGATGATTTGGTGGTTAAATACAAACAACTTTCCAATCACATGGTCAATTTGGAGACTATATTCAATAAACTTCAGCAACATAGTATGAAGATGAACCCCTTGAAATGTGTTATTGGGGTAACCCCGGGAAAGTTTCTTGGATTCATTCTACGCCATCGTGGTATCGAAGTTAATCCTAAGAAAATAAAATAAATCCTTTTTATGTCACCACCTCTTAATTTTAAAGAATTAATAAGACTCCAAGGACACTTGGACTATATTCGGTGCATTATCTTCAATTTAGCAGGAAAGTGTTTACCCTTCACCAGATTAATGAAGAAGGGAATCACCTACAAATGGATTGAATACTGCCAAGAAGCATTTGATACCATAAATTAGTTTTTCTTGATTCCACCGGTATTAGTGTCACCTATTGAAGGAAGACCACTTATTCTCTATGTGATAGCTTTAGAGAAATAACTAGGTGCCTTCCTCATCCAAAAAATGATGTTGGGAATGAAAACAGCCGTTATTATCTCATTCGAACTATTATTGATGCAGAAAATTGATATTTAAGTATTGAAAAGTGCTGCCTAGAATTAATTTTTGTAGTTCAGAAATTGAGGCACTACCTACAACATCACGAAGTCCAATTGATGTCTTGTATTAATCAGATAAAACTTATCCTATGTCATCCTATGATTATGGGGCATCTAGCACTGTGGGAAGTTATTTTTCAATAGTTTGATATCCATTTTGTGCCTAAGTAGCCATAAAATGCCAAGCTCTAGTTGACTTCCTTGCTGAGCATCCATCTGCGGAAGATACATCATTAAATACTAAACTTCCTGATGAAGAGGTATTCTATATTTAGGATAATTCCCAAACATGGGAAATGTATTTTGATGGTGATTCCAGAAGTCCAATATGAAAAAGAATGGAAACACCTAAAATAAACAATTTGGGGTTAAGAATTATCCTTATTTCCCCAGAAAAGGCAGCATTTCCCTATTCTTTCTTATCGTTAGAAGGTGGTACCAAAAATGAGGCAGAATATCAAGCACTCATTGTAGGTTTGAAATTGGCCGTTTAGGTGAAAATGGATCATTTGAAGGTGAAAGGTGATTCAAAATTGGTAACAAAAAAATTAATGGGGAATATTATATCAAAAAAGAAGAGTTAATCCCTTTGTGTGATTACACCAAAGGGTTAATGGATGAATTTACCTCAGAGCTAACATTGTCTTATGTCCCATGATCACAAAATTCTCAAGAAAATACATTGGCTAATGCAGCTACAACCTTTGAAAATTCAAATCAGGATGAGATAGTCATTAGTATAGCCCATTGTCATGTGGTTTTACCCTTTTTCGTACCAGAATAGAGAAAATTAGTGAAATTATCCCTATTTATGAACCATATGGTCATACCATGGGATGGAGAACATCTATCATGGAATATCATCAAAATGGGATACTTCCACCAGATAGGGATGAAAAAAGGAACAGATCTGATGATGAGCAGCCAATTTCATTCTTAATGATAGTCTAGACCACCAAAATATCCACTACAAGCGAGGATTTGATGGAATCCTATTCAGATGTATTGATGGAGAAAAGACTGCAGCTATCATGAAAGAAGTACATTTTTGAGTTTGTAGTGCCCACCGGTCTAGTCACAAACTCTCTGGTCAGATCCAAAGGCTTGGATACTTTTTGCCTTTAATGACATTGTATTGTATATATATCACTAAAAGATATCATCCCTTCCATGTGCATGCCAACTTCATTCATCAACCCCCAGAGTTGCTACATATGGCTAAATACTCTTGTCCATTTGCTACATAGGGAATGGATGTATTAGAGCCTTATCCCCCAGCCACGACTAAGAAGTTCAAGTATATTCTCAATGCTATTGACTTCTTCTCTAAATGGGTTGAGGCAATACATCTAAAGGAATTCAGAGCCAAAATCATTGTTAGTTTTGTCAAAACTCAAATCATAAATAGATTTGGTGTCCCTCATACTATTTTGATGGAAAATGACACCAATTTTTGTTATGCTGAGGTAAAAAAGTTATATCAGGAATATAATATCAAATTCCACCATTCATCTCACTGTCATGTGGCAGCCAATGGATAGATACAATCCTTCAATAATACCCTATCAAATAACCTCTAGAAGATGGTGGATAATGATAATAAGTCATGCCCTGATAAAATTTTTAATGCTTTATGGGCTTATTGAACAACTACCTGTACTGCTACCCAAGAAACTTCTTATTCATTGGTATATGGAACTGAAGAAGTTTTTCCAATTGAAATGTGATTGCATTCACTCATAATTTCAATTTGTGATCAGTCTTCCGTAGAAGAGAGGTCTCAAAAATAGTTCAATGAGTTGGAATGATTAGACGAGAAAATATTTCATACTTTTCATCATCTTGATGTCTATTAGAATAGAATAGCACGAGTTTTTAACAAGAAAGTTCACCTCTATTCATTTCTTGAAGGATAATTGGTATTGTTCCTTAGGACTCCAATGATACCAAGAAAGAAACCTCTAAAACTTGAACCAAAGTTGGAAGGAACTTATTCCATACATAAGGTCTATTCAAATGGATCTTATGACTTAATCTCAATGGGTGTAGAGATTATTACAACTCCAACCAATGCAATATTCCTGAAGAAATACTTTGTGTAGTTGTACACATTCTTCCTCGCCGCAAGAATTTAAACTGCACAGTACAATGTCCTCACTGTAAGACTTTAAACTTCATAGTACAATGTCCTTGCTACAAGACATAAAAATGAAAAGCTCTATATCCTAGTTGTATGACATTAAACTACCTAACAACCATAAGTGTCCATGCTGCATGACATTAAAATGTGTAGTATCTTCATCCTTGTCGCATGACGTTAAATTTCATGGCATCATTTGTCCTTGTTTCATGATTCTAAATTGTACGACTAATATTTTCCCTATTTGACGTTAAAGGATTCCATAAAAAACATCATTGAAATCATCACTAATCTTTAGTAGCGCATGAGTCCCTCTCTTTCCTATGTTTGAGTCAGAACTTCATAGAGACCTTATTTCAAGAACTACATATGGCTATATTCTCATTTCCCAATGAGATACATAGAGATGCCTAAATCTCCAATTTTGGGCCCAACCACAATAACAAAATCTTCTTATTTTATTTTCTCCTCTTATATATGAATCAGATCTATATAGTGTATTTCCTTAAGATATATGATTTTATCCTTATACCATTTTATGTCTTAAGATTTAGTGTTCTCTCAGATTGTGTCAAAATACTCAATTCTTCATGTCAAACTCGATTGGCATGAGGAATTATTGTTTAAAGAACTATGTATGGCTTTATTATCATCTATTTGAGATACGTAGAGATGCTTAGATCTCCAATCTTGGGCCCATTCGTGATAAAAATCCCCTTTATTCCTTGTATAAGAATCAAACCTGCATAGGTAATGTTGTAAGAACTATGTATGACTTGATTCTTGCCTTTATCAAGACACATAGTGACACTTGGGTCTTATCCTCAGTCTAGTTACAATATGTATTTATTTTTCACATTGGTTCTTCTTCATCCTTACGGCACGATGTTAAACTGAATGGAAATTTAACACCCCATTCTTCACCAGTGTCACCTTTATATTATAGAAGAAACCATTACTACTCCATGTTTCTCACACCGAGCATAGCTCAAGTGGGATTAAGAATTGGGTAAAAGGATTATTTATATAAATAAGGTGTCTCAATTTATTTTGGGGTTATTAATGTCATTACTTCATGACATAAAACTTCATAGTATAATGTCCCTTTTTCATGACTTTAAACTTCACATCATAATATTAATTCAGAATAAACAAAGAAAGTCTCCATTTTACATATGAGTCAAATATATGTAATGGATGTCAAACTCATGGTCAATATTGATTCAAATATTTCTCATGTGCATTGAGAAAAATCCCCTTCCATATTTTATACTCTTATTCTTTAATATTTCCAGATCCTTAGAATATTTCTTTCGGTTTCTGGTGATAGAGTTTCTAATATTTAAGAACTCTTTTGTTTGACTATGATGCACATGCCCTTAGGTGGCCTTGCATAAGTTGCATCCATAATTGGCCTATCAGTCAAAAGATGCCACTATTTGGCTATGCAGCATATGCCCTAGTTGTCCGGGCATAATACATCCCCCATAACAGGTTTGTCAAGTAATGGTAACTTTGATCTTGGTTATAGAATCTTTGTCCCCTTTAATCATTGATGACAATATACAAGAATCTGTATTTTAAAATAGTTATTCCAATATACGTGTCCCATTATATTTCTCACAATCTGAAAGTCTTCAAGACCATGGTTTACACATTTCCTTCACCATGTGTTCAATACAATATGAAATAACCTTGGAACCACTTGGCCACATATCACATATTGTTTCCTTTTCTGGTCTTAGTCATATGACCTAAAACTATAGACACTATACCTCTTAAGTTTGGGTTAGACCTTCATAAAAGTCATATTCCTATGATTATTTGGACATCTTGGTGGGAAATACTCTTTCCATATTCAGGTACCTTTCTCCATAAACCAAAATCTATGCTTCGTAAAATCTGAATCTCCATAAACATTCTTCAGCTTTTAGTAGTAGAATGTCTAATTTTTTAGATTACTTTTTCCTAACTATGAAGCATATGCCCCTAGGCGGCCTTGCATAAGTTAACTACATAACATGTCAGTCAATAAAAAGATTCTACTATTTGGCTATGCATCATATGCCCTAGTTGGCCCTACATAACACAACCCCCATAATAGGGTTGTCAAATAATGGTAACTTCATTCTTGGAAAAAAAATACCTATAATGCCTTTAGATCTTTTTCTATATCATTATTCAGATTTAGAAACTCCCAAATCATAGTTTACATTTTTTCCCTTCCATACCTAAATATGATAGTATGTTTCCAAACAAATTATCAGGAAATTAGCAGATTCTCAAACCTTTGTTCAAGGCTAAAGACCTTAAATTAATGCCACACAATGTCTGTAATGGCTCAGACCTCTCTGGTCCATTACTTTGTGAAAATGTGGTGCTGGAGGTGTTCGGGGAGGTCAAGGTGACTTATCCACAACACTTTGCCAAATTTCTAGTTCTGTGAATAGTGTTTCCAGTTTTATGAACAGTATCGGTAGATGAACACTGTTTCTATCGGTGTGGTTCAGTGAACAGTGTTTCTATCGGTGAGCTTCTATCGGTGGACTTCTATCGGTAGACTTGAACAGTATTTCTATCAGTAAGGTTCTATCGGTGGACATCTGTTGGTAGACTTGAACAGTGTTTCTATCGGTGAGGTTCTATCGGTGGACTTCTATCGGTAGACTTGAACAGTGATTCTATCGGTGGACTTCTATTAGTAGAATTGAATAGTGTTTCTATCGGTGGACTTCTATCAGTAGACTTGAACAGCATTTCTATCGGTGAGGTTCTATCGGTGGACATCTATCGGTAGACTTAAACAGTGTTTCTATCAGTGAGGTTCTATCGGTGGACTTCTATCAGTAGACTTGAATACTGTTTCTATCAGTGAGGTTCTATCGGTGGACTTCTATTGGTAGACTTGAATAGTGTTTCTATCGGTGAGGTTCTATCGGTAGACTTGCACAGTGTTTGCAGATCGGTAGACTTCTATAGTGTTTCCAAATCGATAGACTTACCTTTTCCAAATTTTGAGTATGTGAACAGTGTTTCCAACTTCCTACTGTTTTGCCCCATTTTACGTTTCCTTTTATGTAAAAAACATTTAAAGCCTTATTTTTAAGGACTGTTAAGCCGATTAAAAGTCCATAAATCCTATATTAATTATCCCTATAGCTCGGGATGTTTTTTACATAGTCAAACCATGTGGGTTAATGCGATCCGTTTTTAATGGAGAATTAAACGGATCTTAAACCGTCGCCTCGTTAAATTTTCAAAAAGGAACCAGATATCATTCTCCCTTGTTCTTCCCCTTTATTCTTAACTAAGAGAGACTAGAACCTTTCAATCATTCTCGTAGGAGTTTCACAATCAAACCCTAATCCTCTGATTGGTTCCCCTCTATTTTGGATGCAACCGAGCTGTGTCAGTCAATCTTTCCTATAAGTTGTCATGAGAGGAGGATTGTGACCCATTGTGTGGACAAAGGATGTCAAGAACTCTTCAAGGTAGGGGATTCTTGGATTCTCTAATTGTATATGTGAAATCTTAGAATTAGCATGATTTAGCCCTTTGGATCAAAATGAAATTGACCTAATTGAATACTTGAACTGGATTAAAATAATTGGTTGATCTCATGTTGTTGCTTTGTATTGTGATAATGTTTGGCCTCATTTTTTTCTAAATAGAGTGATATCTATGGTTCCTTGATTTTTTGTTCGTTCTTGATGGAAATTGATAATGAATGTAAAGCCTGAAATTAATTGTTAATTAATTGGCTAAAGATAAAGAGGCATGTAAATGAATATAGTTGTTGTTGTTGTTGTTGTTGTTCTAATTTGAGGCTAATCAAATTAGGGAAGTAAGCATGGTTATTTAATTGTGATAGATTACTGATTAGGTCTCCAGTAATTGGAACCTACAAATAAAAAATCTACTAATTCAATATGGATTAAAGAACAAATTGTGTGGGGATTTCTTAAAGGGTTCTGAGTTACCCTCTTGTTTGTTAAAGGGCCAAGAGCCCATTTGATGTGATGTTTGTTTTCTTGCTACTTTTGTTGTGATGTGAGACTGGATGGCTGTCGTGATATGTGGAGGCAGAGAGGCCTTGTGGTTGTGGCAGCGGATGACGCCTAGAGTGGCGAGATGCATCATTTTATGAAAGTAGGTTCTAGGGAGGACACCAGGGATGATGGAATGGGATGGATGTGGTTGTTGGATGTTTGGTGGTTTGATTGGTTGTTTATCTGCTTTACTTTTCCCCACTGCTCAAGGAAGCTGGTTTTTCTTACCCTTCTTCCGAAAGAGGCGAAGACATGCGGGGTATGCCATGTGCTTTCTGTGTTTAGCCTCTCAAGGGAGAATGGGTCTACGCTCTTGATATAGGCGTCAAAGACTCGATGGGTAGTATAACTACTCACAATGTTGAACCCCCTTGTGTTTAGTAGCATAGGTTGATTTCATAGAATGCCTGGGAATGTGGGGAGGTAATTCTTTAATGAATAATTGAATAAATGATGTTAACTCATGGGGTTGGAGTTTCTGAAACATAATCACAGGGTTGTAATTTGGAAGGTACAATTGATATTGGGTGTGATGCTAATGAAGTTTAATGTTAAATTATTCATGTTTAATTATTGTTTAAAGAAATAATTAACGTACAGTAGAATTGATAAAAATGGAATGAAGTAATCTAATAAAGCCCTTAAATGGTTGTGTGCTTATAGGATACCTAGTCTTAAAAGTAGGATCCCAGAGTCTAAGAGACGTTAGCTACTGTTGTGTCTAAGACTAGGTAATGCCCATATTGTGGTTGTGAGTTATATATATTCTATACTTTTTGAGTTTCTATATGCTACTCCACCCTGTCAGTAAGGGCAACTGACACCCCAAGGATTCTGAGACCTGGGGGTGTTTTCCCCAACATTCCGGTGGGAGGACGAATGGCTGACTTCGCCCTTTGGCCCCACTCTCTTTTCTTGGTAGATACATGTTCCAACAGGCACAACGGTTAGTTTCCCCATATATGTGTGTAGAGGGCTGTAATGGCTTGTGGTTATTTCACACGCATATATTATGGATATAGTATTCTATGACTAACTATAGGTGTAACGTTTATAGGCTGTGATAGCTTGAGGATCCCTACTCGGTGTATGGGCTATAATGGCTTGAGGTATAATACTCGATGTATGATACATGTTATGCAGGCTGTGGTGGCTCCCGGAACTTACCTGGTTACTTTTGGTTGTGAGGATGGAGTGGTTCTTCTCCCAGGTGTCTGCGGACAAGCCTTATGGTGCACGAGGTGCAGATTGTAGAGCTTAGCCCAGGTGTCTGCGGGAAAGCCTTTGGAGAGAGATGCACAGGACGTATGTTGTTGGGGAAAAGCGGGAAACCAGTGGGGAAGTAGTAGCGGGTACCCTTTATATTTTTCATTATCTGTTATATTCTTGTATTAATTACTTGGAGAGAGTGTCCATGGTGGGGTTGGGAACTTAGTATACCTGTTTAGGTGACGAGTTAGTTTCACTTGTTGTTCACTGGGCTTTAGCATGATTTCTTTACTTTTACACGAGAGGCTTGGGTATGATCCTACTGAGAATATTGTTATACTCACCCTATGTATATATAAACTATTTTCCAGGTCACTTGGAACAGGTTGGAGATCAAGCTGGTTACTACTAGCTTATGGTTGGAGGAGCTATTCGGGCTTGTGGTCGCTGTCGTTTTAATTTCTTTTGGGTACTTTTAGTTTTCCCTTTCAGTTGTAGTACTTTTTCATGGCATTTCATATATGTACTTGGGTTCCTTTTATATTTCAGTTTTGAATTGGAGTTGGTTGGTGTCTATCTTATCTCTCTCTTCTGCATGTGTTCTCTTAGAGGGTAATGCTTCCCATTTGTGTGTTTATTATACCCTCAGTGCTAGTCGCCAACCCGGGGCCTACTGGAGGCGGGACTCGGGGGTCATTATCTCTCTTCTCACATTGCTGGCCCAGTAGGGGTACACTTTGTGGGGAGGGGGTCGTGACAGGGTGGTATCAGAGGTCTGTTTGAGGGATATGATGGAGTTTGGAGTTAGGCACACGTGAGGTTTCATGGGTTGGTAGGGCAACAATGTCATTCATGTTTAGAAAGTGAGGTAAACACAAGATACCGGCTAAGACATAGGCATTTAGGGCCCCCTATGATCTGACATACAGACCATTAAGTTTACAATGGCTACTAAACAAAGTGATACTGGTTATAGGGTAGAGACCTAGGAATGGATCATGCATCATTATTCCTTGTGCCTGTGTTTGAATGGGTAGACCTTGGGATAGGTTAACCTAAAATTAATAAAATAAAACAATTAATTAATTAATGTTGAGTCTTCCATATTCCAGGCTTAGGAGCTCTAACAGTTGTTTTTTTACAGGTATTGCTCCAGGTCGACATCCTCTTCAGGTTTGCGCAGAAGATGCCCAGCAGGCTGTTCCAGCAGATCGCCGTCGGGTAGACGTTGACGATGATGACACTCGGAGGAAGTCACATTGAGAGTTTCATCACCAGAGTCTACAGAAATACTACGGCTGTGTTTCAGATGCAGTCACAGAAGACTGGTTGGAGGAGGTCGAGATAGGCTTCAGTTCGATTTGTTCTCGGAAGGAACAATGGGTGTCCTTGGTTGTGACGATGCTGTGTGGAGCAGCAAGGCAATGGTGGTTCTTGTTCCTCGAGGATCGTGAGGAGTCTGCGATCTCATGGGAGGAGTTTCAAGATAGGTTTAGAGTTGAGTTTCATTCATCAACTTCGAAGGGGTCCAGTCTCCAGGAGCTTCTTACCCTTTCACAGGGGAGCTCCAGTGTTTGAGAGTTTGGAATCTATTTCAGGAACCTTCTATGATATGCTTCAGACCTGTTACCAGATGAGGAGGCCAGGGCGAGGCATTTCGAGGAGGATTTGCATCCAGAGATCCTGTGCTAGGTCACCACATTTATGCTGAAGACATATCTTGAGGTGCTTGCGAGGGCAGAGGTTCTTGAGAGGACTTTAGCCAGGACCGGATCATCATGAGAGGGGAATCGTCATGATTCCTCACGAAGTAGAGCTATGGTCCGGGGTTCCCGGTTTTCAGGGTAGAAGAGTTTCCCTTCACCTGGGGGTAGGTCCCATCCCTTCCCATATCGTTTCTCCAGAGGAAGCAACTCTCGGGCCTATGCCAAGGGATCAGGTGCTTGTTTTTCTTGTGGTGGTTGTGTTCATCAGCAGCGGGAGTGCCTGACTTTTCAGAGCAGTCATCTTGCATCTGGCACTCCGCTCCAGGTTCCTCCATTAAGGTATTTCCAGTTGAGGTAGTGGCGACAGGTTGCACCAGCTTTAGATCACCAGAGGGTAGATGGAGCAGGCAGAGGATAGCCCCATGACGCTCCTCGTCCTCAGAGAGCAGAGCGCGGTCGTGGTGGTGGTAATCATCAGGGTCAGAGAGGCCATGTAGGAGGCCGTGGTCAGCTTCATGCTCTAGGATTGCTATCCCCAGGTGATCCAGATGTCATTTGAGGTTCCCTTTTCTTGTTTTCTACCTTGGTGTATGCCTTTTTGATTCCGGAGCAACACACTCCTTCATATCACCTACCCTTGTCTGTGCTTTTGGACTTGAGGTAGAGAAGCTTCCAGTGCCCTTGGCCTTGACAATGCTAGTTGGAGGTCAAGCTAGCTTGTTTGAAGTATGTAGAGATTGTGAGCTAGTGTTGGGGCAACACCGCTCTTCGGGAGATTTCCTATGTTTACGAATACAACCATATGATGTCATCCTCGGCATGGATTGATTGTAATCGGTGCAGGATATTGTGAATTTCTACAGGAAGAAGGTCGATTTCTTTGATGAAGATGGAGAGTAAGTTGTGTTTTTTGGTGTGCAAGATCCTTAGATAGGTCATAGAGGAGTTCCATCCTTATCATCCATTATGGCTGAGATGATGCTGAGTTCTTCAGAGGTTCAGCAGTTGGTGTTTCCTAGGGTCGTAGAGGAGTACCCTGATGTCTTTCCAGAAGCGGTTGTAGCATTACCCCCTCGACGAGAGATCAAGTTTGGGATCGAGCTACAGCCAGGAGCATCTCCTATCTCTATGTATTCGTCTAGGATGGCCCCTTCCGAGTTACAAGAGCTACGTATATAGCTTGATGGTCTGTTGCAGTGCGGTTTTGTTCGGCCAAGTGTGTCGTCATGGGGTGCACCAGTTTTGTTTGTGAAAAAGGCTGACGGAAGTTTGCGGTTGTGCGTCGATTATCGACACTTAAACAAAGTGAAAATAAAGAACCGCTATCCTCTCCCATGGATTTATGACTTATTTGATCAATTGAAGGGTGAAAGTTGGTTCTCAAATATCGACTTGCGGTTAGGATATCATCAGATGCATGTAAAGGATGAGGATATCCCGAAGACTGCTTTCCATTGTCGTCAGGGGCATTATGAGTTCGTTGTACTGTTGTTTGGTGTGATCAATACTCTAGCTGTGTTTATGGGATTGATGAATGTTGTGTTCCATGAGTTCTTGGACAAGTTTGTGGTGGTTTTCATCGATGACATCCTTGTGTACTTCACATCTGAAGAGGAGCATGCAGAGCATCTACGGGCCATTTTGGGAGTTCTTCGCCAACATCAACTATTTGGGAAGTTATCGAAGTGTGATTTTTGGGCTCAAGAAGTCCGTTTCTTGGGGCATGTTGTGTCCCAAAAGGGAGTAGCTGTTGATCCATCAAAGATAAAAGTAGTGGTGTCTTGGGCATCCCCCAAGATCGTGTCAGAGGTGCGAAGTTTCCTTGGTCTCGTAGGCTATTAGAGGAGGTTTGTTGCCAATTTATCTCGAGTTGCGACTCCTCTGATAGCTTTGACTAGGAAGGATCAAGGCACAACAGAGCGAACCATCCAGACTTTTGAAGACATGTTTCCCTCTTGTGTTCTTGATTTTGGTGGTTCATGGATGAGGCACTTACCCTTGGTAGAGTTCGCTTACAATAATAGTTTTCACTCTACCATCGGTATGGAACCGTTTGAAGCCTTGTATGGCCGGCCATGCCGTTCTCCATTGTGCTGGACTGGGG
Source organism: Viscum album (assembly GCA_963277665.1). Taxonomy (NCBI): domain Eukaryota; kingdom Viridiplantae; phylum Streptophyta; class Magnoliopsida; order Santalales; family Viscaceae; genus Viscum; species Viscum album. Next base: position 1,285,881,272 of record OY728137.1, read on the forward strand.
TCGGAGAGTCAGCAATTCTCATACCAGAACTAGTGCAGAATACAACAGAGATGGTTCAGGTGATTCATGAGAGGATGAAGACAGTGCAAGTTCATCAGAAATCATATGTTGATCAAAGAAGGATACCCTTAGAGTTTAATGTTCGGGATCATGTGTTTCTGAAGGTGACTCCCCGTCGTTTGCAGCGAAGGTTTTGTCATGGAAGTAAGCTTTCTCCCCGGTTTGTTGGGCCTTTCGAGGTGTTATCTCATGTTGGAGCTCTGGAATATCGAGTAGCACTTCCCCCTCAAATGTGTCGGACACATGATGTTTTCCATGTATCTCATCTCCGTTGTTATATTCATAATGAATCTCATGTTATCGATTGGGGAGAGATCGATATTGATGATGATGCAGCCTTCGAGGAGTGACTTGTGGAGATCCAAGACCGTGAGGAGAAGGTGTTGTGTGGTCGTTTTATCCCCTTAGTTCATGTCTTTTGGCCACACGGTGGCATGGAGGAGAGTACCTTGGAGTGTGAGTCACAGATACGTGCTCAGTACCCAGAGTTGTTTAATGTTTAACTCTTTTCATGTAATAATGTTTCTTTTGTGGTTAGACCTTTCATGTTTTATTTATGAACTTCTTTTTTTCCTTTTTGGGGCTTGCTCTCTTTTGAGAGGTCTCTCAATGGGAGGTTGTTCGGGCCCCATTTCTTTTTGTTCTCTTTAGGTTGGTTTCGAATTCTCGAGGATGAGACTGTTTTGAGAGGTATCTGATGTAATGTCCTGGACCTCTCCGGTCCATTACTTTGTGAAAATGTGGTGTTGGAGGTGTTCTGGGAGGTCAAGCTGACTTATCCCCAACACTTTTCCAAATTTCCAGTTCTGTGAACAGTGTTTCCAATTTTATGAACAGTATAGATAGGTGAACAGTGTTTCTATTGGTGAGGTTCAATGAACAGTGTTTCTATCGGTGAGCTTCTATCGGTGGACTTCTATCGATATACTTGAATAGTGTTTCTAACGGTGAGGTTCTATCGATGGACTTCTATCGGTAGACTTGAACAATGTTTCTATCGGTGAGATTCTATCGATGGACTTCTATCGGTAGACTTGAATAGTGTTTCTATCAGTGAGGTTCTATCGGTGGACTTCTATCGGTAGACTTGAACAGTGTTTCTACCGGTGAGCTTCTATTGGTGGACTTCTATCGGTAGAATTGAATAGTGTTTCTATCGGTGAGGTTCTATCAGTGGACTTCTATCGGTAGACTTGAACAGTGTTTTTATCGGTGGACTTTTATCGGTAGACTTGAAAAGTGTTTCTATCGGTGAGGTTCTATCGGTGGACTTCTATTGGTAGACTTGAACAGTGTTTCTATCGGTGAGGTTCCATGGGGGACCTTCTATCGATAGAATTGTATAGTGTTTCCATATCAGTAGACTTGTACAGTGTTTCCAGATCGGTAGACTTGCCTTTGCCAAATTTTGAGTATGTGAACATTGTTTCCAGCTTCCTACAGTTTTTCCCCATTTGACGTTTCCTTTGATGTAAAATACATTTAAATCCTTCTTTTTAAGGACTCTTAAGCTGATTAAAAGCCCATAAATCCTATTTTAATTATACCTATAGCTTGGGATGTTTTTACATGGTCAAACTACGTGGGTTAATGCAATCCGTTTTTAATGGAGAATTAACCGGATCTTAAATCGTCGCCTCGTTAAATCTTCAAAAAGGAACCAGATATCATTCTCCCTTGTTCTTCCTCTTTGTTCTCAGCTAAGAGACACTAGAACATTTCAATCATTCGCATAGGAGTTTCACAATCAAACCCTAATCCTCTGATTGGTTCCGCTCTATTTTGGATGCAACTGAGCTGTGTCGGTCAATCTTCCCTATAAGTTGTCGTGAGAGGAGGATTGTGACCCGTTGTGTGGATAAAGGATGTCAATAACTCTTTAAGGTATGGGATTCATGGAATCTTTAATTTTATATGTGCAATTGTATACTTATCATGATTTAGCCCTTTAGATCATAATGAAATTAACCTAATTAAATACTTGAATCGGATTAAAATAATTGGTTGATCGCATGTTGTTTCTTTGTACCATGATAACGGTTTGCCGCATGTTTTTCTAGATAGAGTGATATCAATGGTTTCTTGATTTTTTGTTCGTTCTTGATGGAAATTGATAATGAACGTAAATCCTGAAATTAATTCTTAATTAATTGGATAAAAATAAAGAGGCATGTAAATGAATCTGGTTATTGTCATTGTTGTAGTTGTTATAATTTGAGGTTAATCAAATTAGGGAAGTAAGCATGGTTATTTAATTGTGATAGATTACTGATTAGGTCTCCCGTAATTGGAACCTACAAATAACAAATCTGCTAATTCATTATGGATTAAAGAACATATTTTGTGGGATTTTTTTAAAAGGTTCTGAGTTACCCTCTTGTTTGTTAAAGGGCCAAGAGCCCATTTGATGTGATGTTTTTTTCCTGCTGCTTGTGCTGTGATGTGAGCCTGGATGGTTGTCGTGATATGTGGAGGCAGGGAGGCCTTGTGGTTGTGGCAGCGGATGACGACTAGAGTGGAGAGATTCATCAGTTAATGCATTTGGGTGTCAGGGAGGACACCAGGGATGATGGAATGGGATGGATGTGGTTGTTGGATGTTTGGTGGTTTGATTGGTGGTTTATCTGCTTTACTTTTCCCCACTGCTCAAGGCAGCTGGTTTTGATTACCCTTCTTCCGAAAGAGGCGAAGACACGCGGGGTATGCCACGTGCTTTCCGTGTTTAGCCTCTCGAGGGAGAATGGATCTATGCTCTTGCTATAGGCGGCAAAGAATCGATGGGTAGTATAACTACTCTCCGTGTTGAGACCCCTTGTGTTTAGTAGCATAGGTTTTTTTTATAGAATGCCTGGGAATGTGGGAAGGTAATTTTGTAATGAATAATTGAATAAATGATGTCAACTCATGGGGTTGGAGTTGCTGAAACATAATGAAAAGGTTGTAATCTAGAAGGTACAATGGATATTGGGTGTGATGTTAATGAAGTTTAATGTTAAATTATTCATGGTTAATTATTTCTTAAAGAAATAATTAATGTACAGTGGAATTGATAAAAAGGGAATGAAGTAATCTAATAAATCCCTTAAATGGTTGTGTGCTTATAGGATACCTAGTCTTAGAAGTAGCAGCCCGGAGTCTGAGAGACGTTAGCTAAAGTTGTGCCTAAGATTAGGTAATTCCCATAGTTTGGTTGTGAGTTATATATATATATTCTATAATTTTTGTGTTTCTATATGCTACTCCACCCTGTCAGTATGGTCAACTGACACCCCGGGGATTCTGAGCCCTAGGGGGTGTTTTCCCCAACATTCCGGTGGGAGGACGAATGGCTGACTACCCCCTTTGGCCCCGTTCTCTTGTCTTGGTATATACATGTGCCAAGAGGCACAGTGGTTGTTTCCCCATATATGTGTGTAGAGGGCTGTAATGGATTGTGCTTATTTCACACGCATATATTCTAGATATAGTATCCTATAGACTACTATAGGTGTAACGTGTATAGGCTGTGATGGCTTGAGGATCCCTACTTGGTGTATGGGCTACAATGGCTTGAGGTATAATACCCATTGTATGATACATGTTATGCGGGTTGTGGTGGCTCCCAGAACTTACCTGGTTACTTTTGGTTGTGAGGATGGTGTGGTTCTTAACCCAGGTGTCTGTGGGCAAGCCTTGTGGTGCACGAGGTGCAGATTATGGAGCTTAGCTCAGGTGTCTACGGGCAAGCATTTGGAGAGAGATGCACAGGACGTATGTCGTTGGGGCAAATCAGAAAACCAGTGGGGAAGTAGTAGCGGGGTACCCTTGATATTTTTCATTATATTCTATATTCTTGTATGTGTTACTTGGCGATAGTGTCCATGGGGAGGTTGGGAACTTATTATACCTCTTTAGGTGACGAGTTAGTTTCACTTGTTGTTCACTAGGCATTAGCATGCTTTCATTACTTTTGCATGAGAGGATTGGGGAGGATCCTACTGAGTATATTGTTATACTCACCCTCTGTATATATAAACTGTTTTCAGGTCACTTGGAGAAGGTTGGAGATCAAGCTGGTTACCACTAGCTTGTGGTTGGAGGAGTTGTTCGGGCTTATGGTCGCTGCTGTTTTACTTTCTTTTGCGTACTTTTAGTTTTCCTTTTCTGTTGTAGTACTTTTTCATGGAATTTCATATATATACTTGGGTTGCTTTTGTATTTCAGTTCTGAATTGGAGTTGGTTGGTGTCTATCTTATCTCTCTCTTCTGCATGTGTTCTCTTAGAGGGTAATGCCTCCCATTTTGGTGTTTATTATACCCCCAGTGCTAGTCGCCAACCCGGGGCCTACTGGAGGCGGGACTCGGGGGTCATTATCTCTCTTATCACATTGCCGTCCCAGGAGGGGTACACTTTGTGGGGAGGGGGTCATGACAGAGTGGTATCAGAGGTCTGGTTGAGGGATAGGATGGAGTTTGGAGTTAGGCACACGTGAGGTTGCATGGGTTGGTAGGGCAACAATGTCATTCATGTTTATCAAGTGAGGTAAACACTGGAGACTGGCTGAGACATAGGAGTTTAGGGCCCCCTATGATCTGACGTACGGACCTTTATGTTTACAATGGCTACTAAACAAAGTGACACTAGTTACAGGGTAGAGACCTAGGAAAGGATCATGCATCATTCTTCCTTGTGCCTGTGTTTGAATGGGTAGACCTTGGGATATGTTAACCTAAAATTAATAAAAGAAAACAATTAATTAATTAATGTTGAGTCTTCCATATTCCAGGCTTAGGAGCTCTAATAGTTGTTTTTTTTACAGGTATGGCTCCATGTCGACGTCCTCATCAGGTTTGCATAGAAGATGCCCAGCTGGCTGTTCTAGCAGATCGCCACCGGTTAGAGGTTGACGACGATGACACTTAGAAGAAGACACTCTGAGAGTTTTAGCACCAGGATCTACAGAAGTACGAGGGATCTGTTTTAGATGAAATCACAGAAGACTAGTTGGAGGAGGTCGAGATAGGCTTCAGTTCGATTCGTGCTCGGAAGGAACACCGGGTGTCCTTGGTTGTGACGATGCTGCGTGGAGCAGCAAGGCAGTGGTGGTTCTTGTTCCTTGGGGATCGTGAGGAGTCAGCGATCTCATGGGAGGAGTTTCGAGACAGGTTTAGAGTTGAGTTTCTTTCATCAACTTTGAAGGCGTCCAGTCGCCAGGAGCTTCTTACCCTTCGAAAGGGGAGCTCCAGTGTTTGAGAGTTTGGAATCCATTTCAGGAACCTTCTACGATATGCTTCAGACCAGTTACCAGATGAGGAGGCCAGGGCGAGGCATTTCGAGGAGGCTTTGCATCCAGAGATCTAGCGCTAGGTCACCCCATTTATGCTGAAGACATATCTTGACGTGCTGACGAGGGAAGAGGTTGTTGAGACGACTTTGGACAGGACCAGATCATCACGAGAGGGGAATCGTCATGATTCCTCATGAAGCAGAGATGTTGTCCGGGGTTCCCGGTTTTCAGGGTAGAAGAGTTTCCGTTCACCTGGGGGTAGGTCCTAGCCCTTCCCATATCGTTTCTCCAGAGGCAGCAACTCTCAGGCCTATGCCAAGGGATCAGGCAATTTTTTTTTCTTGTGGTGGTCATGGTCATTAGCAGCGGGAGTTCTCGACTTTTCAGAGCAGTCATCGTGCACTGGGCTCCCCACTCCAGGTTCCTCCATTGAGGCAGTTCCAGCCGAGGCAGTAGTAGCAGGTTGCACCAGCTTTAGATCACCAGAGGGTAGATGGAGCAGGTAGAGGACAACCCCATGATGCTCCTCATCCTCAGAGAGCAGAGTGCGGTCGTGGTGGTGGTTGCCATCAGGGTCAGATAGGTCATGGAGGAGGTCGTGGTCAGCTTCATGCTCTAGCATTTCTAGCCCCAGGTGAGCCATATGTCGTTCCAAGTACCCTTTGCTTGTTTTCTACCTTGGTGTATGCCTTGTTTGATTCAGGAGTGACACACTCCTTCATATCACCTACCCTTGTCTGTGCTTTGGGACTTGAGGTAGAGAGGCTTCCAGTTCCCTTGGCGTTGACTACGCCAGTTGGAGGTCGAGCTAGCTTGTTTGAAATATGTATAGACTGTGAGCTAGTGTTGGGGAAACACCGCTCTGGGGGATATTTCCTATGTTTACAAATACAACCATATGATGTCATCCTTGGAATATATTGGTTGTATTCATTGTAGGCTATTGTGGATTGCTACAGGAAGAAGGTCGTTTTCTTTGATGAAGATGGAGGGGAAGTGGTGTTTGTTGGTGAGTGAGATCCTTTGATGGGTCATAGATGAGTTCCATCCTTATCATCCATGATGGCTGAGATGATGTTGAGTTCTTCAGAGGTTCAGCAGTTGGAGTTTCTTGGGGTCGTAGAGGAGTACCCTGATGTCTTTCCAGAAGAGGTTGTAGCATTACCCCCTCGACGAGAGATCGAGTTTGGGATCGAGCTACAGCCAGGAGCGTCTCCTATATCTATTTCTCCGTATAGGATAGCCCCTTCTGAGTTACGAGAGCTACGTATACAGATTGATGGTCTGTTGTAGTGCGGTTTTGTTCGGACAAGTGTGTCACCGTGGGGTGCACCAGTTTTGTTTGTGAAAAAGGCTGACAGCAGTTTGCGGTTGTGTGTCGATTGCCGTCGCTTAAACAAAGTGACAATAAAGAACTGATATCCTCTCCTGCAGATTGATGACTTATTTGATCAATTGAATGGTGCAAGTTGGTTCTCCAAGATCGACTTGCGGTCAGGATATCATCAGATGCGTGTAATGGATGAGGATATCCTGAAGACTGTATTCCATTGTCGTCATGGGAATTATGAGTTTGTTGTAATGCCATTCAGTGCGACGAATGCTCCAGCTGTGTTTATGGGATTGATGAATACTGTGTTCTGTGAGTTCCTGGACAAGTTTTTGGAGATTTTCATCGATGACATCCTTGTGTACTCTACATCTGAAGAGGAGCATGCAGAGCTTCTACGAGCCTTTTTGGGAGTTCTTCGCCAACATCAACTGTTTGAGAAGTTATCAAAGTGTGAGTTTTGGGCTCTAGAAGTCCATTTCTTGGGGCATGTTTTGTCCCAACAGGGAGTATTTGTTGATCCATCGAAGATAGAAGTAGTGGTGTCTTGGGAAGCCCCCAAGACCGTGTCAGAGGTGAAAAGTTTCCTTGGTCTCATAGGCTATTATAGGCGGTTTGTATCCAATTTCTCCTGAGTTGCGACTCCTCTGACAGCTTTGACCAGGAAGGATCAAGCATTCATATGGACTGATCAGTGTCAGGCAGCTTCTGACTATCTAAAGGAGAAGTTGGTAAGTGCTCCAGTCCTTTGTCTTCCAGTGGAGGGAGTCCAATTTGATGTTTTCTGTGATGCTTCACATCTGGGGCTAGGCTGTGTTCTCATGCAGCAGAGGTCAGTTGTTTCTTATGGGTCTCGGCAGTTGCGTCCCCATGAACGCAAAAATGCCACCCATGATCTTGAGTTGGTAGTCGTGGTGTTTGATCTGAAGTTGTGGATACATTACCTCATTGGTGAGCACTTTGTGGTTTTCACCGATCATAAGAGTTTGAGGTATGTTTTTTCCCAATGTGACTTGAACTTGCAGTAGTGTCGGTGGATAGAGTTCTTGCAGGAATACAACTTTGAAATATCATATACACCTGGAAAAGGGAATGTTGTAGCTGATGAACTGAGCCGAAAGTCACGTAATGATGATGTGCGTGAATCTGGTGATTCTTGGAGAGTAATGGAGGAACTGTCAGGTTTGCATCTTGATATGGAAGAGGTTGGAGGTAGAGGTTTTCTTTTCCAGATGATGGTGTAGTCGTCCCTGATGCAGAAGGTGGAAGAGTCCCAGTTGGGTGATCTAAATGTGGAAGTTTGGAGAGATAGAGTTGTTTGTGATGAGGCCCCTAATGGTTGGTCGGAGGAAGAACAACATCGAGTGTTGTATCATGGCAGGATTTTTGTTCCCTTGGAGATGCGCGAGACGGTTCTCTGAGAGTTCCATAGTTCTCCCTTGGCAGTACATCCTGGTGTGACAAAGATATACCGATCCTTGAGGAGTCAGTTTTGGTGGCTTGGGCTGAAGCGTTCAGGTGCAGAGTGTGTGTATCGATGTTTAATCTTCCAGAAGGTGAAGGTCGAACACCGTGTTCCTAGTGGTCTTCTCCCGCCATTAGAGATTCCTCAGTGGAAGTGGGAGGATTTCACGCCCCGTCCTCGGGGCCCGTGCCGTGACTACCCCAACCCCTCCTTCCACAGGCCAGGGGCTGGCGACTAGCACCAAGGCGTAATTCCCGGTAAAGAGGGAAGACATTTCGTTTGTAAAGTAAACAAACACCACAGAGCAAGCAAGCAGTAGAAGTAAACACTAAGTAAAAACTGAGTACAACAGTAAGTGCGGAATAGTAAGTGGGCCAATATACAAACCCAAACTGAAAGTAAAGTACAACTGGAAGGGAAAAAAACAACTAAAAAGTAAAGCCGCAACGTCGAGTTGTCCACTGGAAATCCCACCTGAAGGGTGAGTACAGATAGCCTCCACAACTCCTTAGGTCCAGCCGTCTACTCCGAGAACATCCTCTCCAGTGGTCCACCTCCAAGTACCGTCCTACTCCGCAAGCCTCAACCACGATCAGCGCTGTCCGTCGTCTGCAACCAATACAACGTAGTGCGGGTGTAGCCTGTGCAGGGGTGAGTATAAGCTACTCAGTAGGGACCCTGAGACCCCCGAAGGTCTCCCAGAATCCACAAAGGATAATCCACAAAGGAAAGATACAATCACGAAGCAACATCCGACACTGCTTAGGTATATGCCCATACATATACCTAAGTCATCAATTCTAGTTCGCTCCAACATCCGAGCCCAAGTACAACCCAGTCCACACAGGAAAGAAAAACATAAATCCACACAGGATAGCACAACATAATCCACATAGGAAAGCAAAACAGGATTCTGCTCACACAAGTAAACTTCTTCGTAAGATGATAGAGATGATCAGATATATCCACTGATTCATCTAAGTCGTCAGACCCACAAAGGATAAAAAGGTACTAACCCTCGAAATGACCCACAAGGGATCTGACCCACACATGATCGATAGGTAGCTAACCCCCGCAATGACCCACAAAGGATCTGACCCACACGGGATCGATAGGTAACTAATCCCCGCAAAGACCCACACAGGATCTGTAGGTGCTGGCCCACACAGGACCGCTGAGCGCTGACCCACACAGGATCTATAGCACTGATCCATGTAGGATTGCTGAGTGCTGTAGTCATCTCCCTCGAATCCACTGAGGATCTCTATACATTCGTCGTCGTTGTCGTAGTCGCAGCCAGCTCTTGGGTTCCCGCACATAGAAAGATCGTTCGGGACGGTCCGCTCCACGAGCCGAGAGGCTGATACATCAACTGACACATATTCTAGAGTTGATGTATCCAAAAGTTCCGTATCGTCAACAGGAACTCAACGCCACAGACAACACGTCAAACGGACGCCCGGTCTGAGAGTTATTGGCTTTTTCATCCCAGGGGCCCGGTTGGTTTTTAAGTCAAAACCAACCCGACCGTACTCCACCTGTGTCCAAACCTCTGGCGGAGTAAGCTAAAAGATCCGTCTCACTTAGAGGAATCCATCAAAGTCGACGGCACGTCAATCGGACGTCCAGAGCTTATGTTATGAGCGTTTCCGCTCCGAGGGCCCGGTTGGTTTCGGGTACGAACCAACCAGGCCGAACCCAAATTATTTTGAAACCTTGAGTGTGATATACCAAAACGACCGTCTCGATCCAAGGATCGCATCACAACTGCAGGTGTGTTGATCGGAGGCCCGTAGATCATGTTATGGGCGACATACCAGAATTGGTTCGGTAATAAGGGGTTCGGGCCCGGTCCGACCCGGCCCGATACCCCCAGGGTCGGCCCGAACTGGGTCCGGGTCTGGGCCTCTTGGGCGCGGCCCGACCTGGGCGTGGCCTGGCCCGGCTGGGCGCGGTCCAGCCAGGCGGTCCGGTTCGGCGGACCGGCCAGGGCAGCCGCCCGGCGCGCTGGCGCGCCGCCAGGGGTTTGGCCGAATGACCGAACCGTTTCGGGGTGAGGGGCGATTCCCCTGTGTGTAGTAAACCGCGACCCCTTCAATGGGTCCGCTCAGCTGGCCGGTCGGGGGTTACGACCCCCGGCGCTCTCCTCGAACCGGTCGGCATGGCTGGCCGGATGGCTGCCGCCATCACGGGACCGCCAGGGGCCGGTCCCCTCGCTCCGACGTTGGCGGCCCAGAACCGGCTGCCGGTTCCCCTGCTCCTCCGCTACCCAGAACCGGTCACAGCCTTCGTGCGTCCGGCGCGGCGCGACGGCGCCGCGCCCCTCCGCCACGGCCCCGCTCTGGCCACGGTGCTTTTGAGGTCCTCCAGCGGGGCACGATGGTGTCGCATCCTTTGTTCATCTTCTATGGCGCGGCGCGACGGCGCCGTGGATTTGTTGCTTCCCACGGCGCGGTGCAGCGGCGCCGCGTTTCTCTGCTTTACCTTTTACAATTTCCGCGCGGTGCTTCGGTACCGCGTTTCCTTGTTCACCGCATCAAAAATCCACAACCAAAAAGGGGAGGAGTGTCAGCCATGTTCGTGCGGTCAGACCTCCTCCTGTTATCACGATAGCATGCGGTTCAAGGAAGGTAAGATAACGACGGAAGAAAACACAAAAGAGAAATGCATAAAACCCATACCTCAACGTTTTCGTCGAACGAACTTTTGTCACGGAATTAACCGTCGTAGATGAAGAGGGTCACCGCGGAAGAAGAGGATCACTGTGGAAGAAGAGGATCGCCGTTGGCGTTAGGTGATCTACGAGGAAGGTGTCTCTCACTGTCGTCCTCCGTCGGAGGTTGGTGTTCTTCGTTGGCGGTGGCGCGTTCTTCACGTTCTTCGTCAAAGAACGAAGAATCTTCTCTTTGTTCTCCCAAAGGTTTAACACAACACAAACCCCCAACAATAATAAAATAAGTCATCTTCTTATTTTATTATCTAATTAAGAATTTAAAAATAAAAAGATAAGAAACGAAAAATTAATTCGAAGAATTAATTGTAACAATTTAACTGCCCAATTTAATGGGGCGTTTCTTAACTAGAAAAACACGTGGTTGACTTTCATTAAAGTAAGGGTTTGCGGGTGCGTTACTTAGGAGGGAAGAAATGGTGGGGCTCGTGTGGGCCCCACCTCACAAATATCCTACCAAGTGGGTAGGATATTTTGGGTTCCACCCTATCCACTTAACTTGGCTTAAGTGGATTTAAGTGAAATAAAATAAAGTTGTCGCACCACTTTATTTTATTTCTTAACTTAACCCTAAAAATTAAAAACCACACCCGAGCAAACGCAACTCCGAAAAAGGTGTTTCTAAGAAAATATCGGCGCTGCGATTCCATTAGTGCCCTCCGAATTCGATTTCGAGCACCGGTTCAAAAGTTAGAAAACTCTGCTCGTTCGTTCACTGAACGTACCCGAGCTAAACTTCAGAAAATGATTCCGGCCACACCGGGCCTCGAAATATGGTGCCGTCAGAAACTGTGTTCTTGTAAAATTACCAAGAAAATTAAGAAAAAAAATTCCTTGAATTTTATGGGTCTTTACATCACTCCCACCTTAGGACTTTACGTCCTCGTAAAGATACATCAATACTTGGGGGGAAACAGTGGGTACTGAGCACGCATCTGAGCCTCCCACTCCCAAGTGCTCTCCTAGAGGTTCATGTGCTGCTATCTGACGCGCACTAGAGGAATCGACCATCCACGTAGGTCCCGCTCCTGTCGATCCTCGATCTCCACTGGAATCTCTGCAAAAGTCGCCATATCATCAATGTCTAGATCCCCATGGTCAATGATATGCGATGGGTCGTGCACGTACCACCTCAGCTGAAATACGTCGAAGACGTCGTGCACCCGGTGCAACTGAGGTGTTAGAGCCAGGCGATAAGCCACCTCTCCAATCCTGCTGAGGACCTGTAATGGTCCGATGAAGCGTGGAGACAACTTTCCGCCTTGGCCAAATCTCCGTAATCCACATCGAGGTGAGACATGCAAGAAGATGTGGTCACCATCCTCGAACTCTAGTGGCCTCTGCCTCCTGTTAGCATAAGATTTATGCCGGCTCTGAGCTGTCCTCATCCGCTCATGGATGACCTAGACCTTCTCTGTCATGGCCTAGACCATCTCCAGTCCCACAAGTGCTCACTCACCAGGGTCTGTCCAGTAGAAAGGAGATCTGCAAGGTCGGTCGTACAACGCATCGTATAGTGCCATCCCAATGATGGAGTGGTAGCTGTTGTTGTACGCAAACTCCACCAAGGGTAGGTGGTCCTACCAACTGTGACCAAATTCGAGGACACATGCGTGGAGCATGTCCTCGAGAGTCTGTATAGTCCTCTCCGTCTGACCATCCGTTTGAGAATGAAAGGCGATGCTCAGACGTAGTTGCATCCCGAACGCCTCCTTCAACCCCTTCCAAATCTGGGAAGTAAAGCGAGCATCTCGATCGGAGATGATAGATGATGGCACACCGTGAAGTCGTACAATCTCCTGAAGGTAGAGATGTCCCAATCTCTCAACTGAGCCTTGCTCTCTGATGGGTAATAAGTGAGCCGACTTGGTGAGTCAGTCGGAAATCACCCAAATAGAGTTGTGACCCCTGGAAGTGCATGGAAGTCCAGTAACGAAGTCCAAAGATATCCCGTCCGACTTCCACTCTGGGACCACCAAGGACTGTACCAAGCCTGCTGGTACCTGATGCTCTGCCTTCACCTGCTGGCAGGTGAGGCATCGAGAAACGAACTCTGCCATAGCCTTCTTCATGCCTGGCCACCAGTGCTGTCGTCTGAGATCCTGATACATCTTCGCCACTACAGGATGTACCGCCAAAGGAGAAGTGTGAAACTCTCTTAGAACCTCCTCCCATAAAGCAACTGGTACCAAGGTACATCCTCTAAAAAGGATGTTGTGCTCTTCTCCAAAGGAGAAACCATCAGGTGCCTGTTCTGAGGATATCTGCGCACGCCGCGTCTCACAGTCAGCGTCCCCAGGTTGTGCCTCTCTGACCCGCTGCAGTAGTGGAGGGGTGACTGTGAGAGACTGAAGGAAGGCTGCCCCATCTCTATCCATGAAGGATATCTACAAAGTAGCTAGCTGCTATGTCGCCTCCTCAAGTAGCTGAATGTCAGTCCTCCTGCTGAGAGCATCGGCTACCACGTTCCCCTTCCAAGGAGTATAGACTATCTCAAATTCATAGTCTTGGAAGAACTCGAGTCATCACCGCTGTCTCTAGTTCAGGTCCTTCTGAGAGAAGATGTACCTGAGACTCTGATGGTCAGAAAAGACTATAAAGCGCTCGCCCATCAGGTAGAGCCTCCATGTCTTCAGAGCGAAAACCACTGCTTCTAACTCCAGGTCATGGGTAGCGTAGTTCTGCTCATGCGGCCTCAACTGACATGATCCATAGGCGATCACTGCCCTCTCCTACATCAAGACACATCCGAGTCTAGTCCCTAATGCATCGCAGTAGACTACGTACCCTACTCCCTCCTCCGGAAACCTCAAGATAGGGGTACTGGTCAATCTCTATCTCAGCTCCTGGAAGATCTGCTGACATCTGACTGACCACACAGAGGGTTTCCCCTTCTTCATCAAAGCTGAGAGTGGTGCCTCAACTCTGGAGAATTCTGGCACAAATATCCGATATTATCTGGCTAATCCCAAGAAACTCCGCACCTCCGTCACGCTCCTGGGTGGCTCCCAAGCTAGCACTGCCTCGATCTTCACAGGATCCACCGCAACTCCCACCTCAGAGATGACGTGTCCCAAGAAGTGGACCTCGCGTATCCAAAACTGACACTTCGAGAGTTTTCCATAAAGATGGTTCTCTCGGAGTGTGTCTAGTATAACCCGCAATTGGTAGGCGTGCTCCTCCTCAGTCGTCGAGTAAATCAAAATGTCGTCGATGAAGACCACGACAAATCGATCAAGGTATAGCTGAATGATCCTATTCATGAGGCCCATGAACACTGATGGAGCATTGGTTATGCCGAATGGCATAACCAAGAACTCATAGTGGCCATACCGACATCTGAAGGTCATCTTCTGCACGTCCTCGTCCCAAACTCTGAGCTGATGATAGACTGACCTGAGGTCTATCTTTGAGAATCACCGTGCTCCCTTGAGCTGATCGAAGAGGTAATAAATCCTTGGTAGCGGATACTTGTTCCTTACTGTCACATGTTTCAGGCGACGATAGTCGACACAAAGTCACAAGCTCCCGTCCACCTTCTTGGCGAACAATATCGAGGAAGCCCAGGGTGAAACACTGGGTCGGATGAATCCCTTGCCCTACAAGTCCTCCAACTATACCCATAGCTCTAGAAGCTCAGCGGGGGCCATTCGATATGATGGAGTGGATATCGGGGCTATCCTGGGGTACAGATCAATATAAAATTCTACCTATCTGCGAGGAGGTAGTCCTGGAACGTCGTCGGGGAAGACATCCACATACTGATCCACCACTGCAGGAAAACTAGGACTCTGCACATCAACTGCTCCTAGGATGAGGCTATCCAACTGATGAGTGATGGTCTATCCTCTCCTCTATGGAAATCCATCCTATGCTGCGAAGGATCCCTTCTCTTCGGTGAAGGTGAACCTGCTCCCTTCGGTGCGTACACATCGCACCTTGCGCCTAATACAATCAGTCTGTGCATGGACTGTAGATAACCAATCCATGACCAAAATGACATCGTAAGGCTTCGACGCCACTACAAGAAGATCCTAGCCGAAGCTCTCTCCTCCTAGAGTAAGCTCGCACTGCCTTCACCAGTGTGTAATCATCACTTCTTCTCCCGTAGGAGTCTCTAGCCGTAAGGATCGAGCCAACAGCTCTGTCGGAATCTTCGAGCTCCGAACAAGGATAGCGGCTATGAGAGAATGAATCGCTCCTGTGTCTATAAGAACTGAAGAAATGGTGGAATAGACACCGATAGTACCTCGAATCATCTCGGGCGCACAATGGTTGTAGGCCTCCACTGTCTGGAGTTGTGCATGTCTCTTCCCGCTAGCTCCATGTGGCTGGGGTGGACCTCCTGGTGGTGGTGGTGGTAGAGCCTCAAAGCGCCTCCCACCACCTGCTTCTCGGCCAGCTCCTCTGCCTCGTCCGCCTGCTCCTTGAGGACCACCACGATCGACCCTCTGCCTCTGCCTGGGTGGCCCCTCAACCATCTGCTGCTCCTCTACACGGCGGGTCGGGCAGTCACGATCCATGTGGCCCTACCCGCTGCATGTGTATCACTGTCTGCCTCTCGAAAGACTGGCTCCGCGCTGTGTGCCCTGCACTGCTGAGCCAGTGTCCTAAGGTTATCTGCCTGAGGGTCTGGTCTGCCTGGACCCATGAGTCATCCGTCGACTGCCTGATGCAGAAGACTCTGCTACATGCCGCCCCGCGGTAGGTCTCACTGCTGATGAAGGCTCAACAAGGAAGCTCTCGTTCAAAAGGGCTCGCTCTAGTACTCCTGCCTGAGTCAGAATGCTGAGGGAGATCAGTGATGCCCTGATCTCATGTCTCAATCCCTGCTCAAAGGTCCAGGCCTGAAATAATGGGTCTCATACCATGTTTGTCGAGTAGCGTGAGAGATCGGTAAATCTCGCCGAGTACTGGACGACCATCAAGCTGCCCCGCCACAGCTAAAGAAGATCCTGGATGCGTACCGCACGGAGGGTGGCTGGGATGAACTCCGAACGGAAGAGGTTCTCAAAGTCCGTCTAGAGGAGAGATGCCTCATCGTTCACCTAGAGCATCAAGCTCCACCATCTGCCTGCTGCCGCGTGTAGTAGACTCACTACAAGGATCACCATGAGGTCTGCTGGTGTCCTCACAAACCTGAAAACTCGTACCACTGCCTCCAGCCAATCCTCGGCTGCCTGGGGGTCCATCTCCCCACGAAACCTCGGTGGTCGGTGGCGTTGAAACTCGTGCAGTGCACTAAGGTGATGTGCATCGTCAGCGGCTGGGGCTGGAAGCATCAGTGGCTCGGTGGGTAGAGGTACCGTCGGTGCCTCTGCTGTCAAAGGGCCCTGTACCGAGGCCTCGTCGCTCGGTGGGCTGTCATCACGCACAACTCTCGGAACCCTAGTTGGCTGCCGTCATGGGGCCATCCTGAAAAGAAACAGGTGCGCCACAGTTAAAGAGTATACCTGGTGAGCTGACATAAAGTAATCAAAAAGAAAACATGAAACACACATGAAATCAATGTTTTCGTGCATTAAGTCGGAAATCAGAAGTCAGGGTCCTGGTGTACGGATACGTCGACCGCCGCACCAACACTGGACTCCCTGGACCGATAATCACACTCAATACTCTTAACACTATTTCTTCACATAGAAAAAGATTAGAGTCCAAAGTTATGTGGTAGAACCGAACTCCCTTGATACCAATTTGTCACGACCCATCCTCGGGGCCCGTGCCATGACTACCCAAAGCATGCCTTCCATAGGCCAGGGGCTGGCGACTAGCACCAAGGCGTAATTATCGGTAAAGAGGGAAGACATTGCCTTTGTAAAGTAAACAAACACCACAGAGAAAGCAAGCAGTAGAAGTAAACAGTAAGTAAAAACTGAGTACAATAGTAAGTGCAGAAAAGTAAGTGGGCCAGTATACAAACCCAAACTGAAAGTAAAGTACAACTGGAAGGAAAAAACAACAACTGAAAAGTAAATCCGCAACGTCGAGTTTTCCACTGGATATCCCACCTGAAGGGTGAGTACATATAGCCTCCAAAGCTCCTCGGGTCCAGTTGTTCGCTCCGAGAACATCTCGTCCAGTGGTCCACCTCCAAGTACCGTCCTGCTCCGCAAGCCTCAACCACGATCAGCGTTGTCCGTCATCTGCAACCAACACAACGTAGTGCAGGTGTAGCCCGTGCAGGGGTGAGTATAAGCTACTCAGTAGGGACCCCGAGACCCCCGAAGGTCTCCCAGAATCCACAAAGGTTAATCCATAAAGGAAAGATACAATCACGAAGTAACATCCAACACTGCTTAGGTATATGCCCATACATATACCAAAGTCATCAATTCCAGTTCACTCCAACATCCGAGCCCAAGTACAGCCCAGTCTACATAGGAAAGCAAAACGTAAATCCACACAGGATAGCACAAAACAATCCACATAGGAAAGCAAAATAGGATTCATCTCACACAGGTAAACTTCTTCGTAAGATGATATAGATGATCATATATATCCATTGATTCATCTAAGCCATCGGACCCACAAAGGGTCAAAAGGTACTAACCCCTGCAATGACCCACAAAGGATCTGACCCACACAGGATCGATAGGTAACTAACCCCCTCAATGACCCACAAAGGATCTGACCCACACAGGATCGATAGGTAACTAACCCCCGCAAAGACCCACACAGGATCTATAGGCACTGGCCCACACAGGACTACTGAGCAATGACCCACACAGGATCAAACCCACACAGGATCTGTAACACTGATCCATGTAGGATCGCTGAGTGTTGTAGTCGTCGTCGTCGAATCCACTGAGGATCTCTGTACAGTCGTCATCGTAGTCGCAGTCGTATCCAGCTCTAGGGTTCCCGCACACAGCAAGCTCGTTTCGGAGGGTCCGCTCCATGAGCCGAGAGGCTGATACATCAACTGACACATATTTTAGAGTTGATGTATCCAATAGTTTTGTATCGTCAACAGGAACTCAGTACCACAGACGGCACGTCAAACGGACGCCCGGTCTGAGAGTTATTGGCTTTTTCATCCCAGGGGCCCGGTTGGTTTTTAAGTCAAAACCAACCCGACCGTACTCCACCTACATCCAAACCTCGGGCGGAGTA
This sequence comes from Viscum album, assembly GCA_963277665.1. Lineage (NCBI taxonomy): Eukaryota > Viridiplantae > Streptophyta > Magnoliopsida > Santalales > Viscaceae > Viscum > Viscum album. The sequence continues at coordinate 1,285,899,238 of OY728137.1, forward strand.
ATCCAAAAGATCTGTCTCACTTAGAGGAATCCATCAAAGTCGACGGCACGTCAATCGGACGTCCGGAGCTTAAGTTATGAGCATTTCCGCTCCGAGGGCCCGGTTGGTTTCGTGTACGAACCAACCAGTCTGAACCCAAATTATTCCAAAACCTAGAGTGTGATATACCAAAAAGACCTTCTCGATCCAAGTATCCCATCGCAACTGACGGTGTGTTGATCGAAGGCCCGTAGCTCAAGTTATGGGCGACAGACCGGAATTGGTTCGGTAATAGGGGGTACGGGCCCGCTCCGACCCGGCCCAATACCCCCAGGGTCAGCCCGAACCGGGTCCGGGTCCGGCCCGCTTGGGCGTGGCCCGGCCCGGCTGGCACAGCCCAGCCTAGCGGTCCGGTTCGGAGGACCGGCGAGGGCAGCCGCCCGGCGCGCTGGCGCGCCACCAGGGGTTCGGCCGAACGGCCGAACCGTTTCGGGGTGGGGGGCATTGTCCCCGCGTGAAGTAAACCACAACCCCTTTAATGGGGCCGCTCAGCTGGCCGGCCAGGGGCTACGACCACCGGCGCTCTCCTTGAACCGGCTGGCCGGCCGGCTACCGCCATCACGGGACCGGTCCCCTCGCTCCGACGCTGGTAGCCCGGAACCGGCCGCAGCCTTCATCCGTCTAGCGTGGCGCGACAGCACCGCCCCCTCCACCATGGCCCCGCTCCGGCTGCGGTGCTTCTGAGGTCCTCTGGCGCGGAATGATGGTGTCTTGTCCTATGTTCATCTTCTATGGCGCGGCGCGACGACACCACGGATTTGTTGCTTCCCATGACGCGGTGTGGCAGCACCGCGTTTCTCCGGTCTCCCTTTTACAATTACCGCGCGGTGCTTCGGCACCGCTTTGCCTTGTTCGCCACATTAAAAATCCACAGCCAAAAAGGGGAGGATTGTCGGCCATGTTCTTACTGTCTGACCTCCTCCCATTATCAAAATAACTGGTGGTTCAAGGAAGGGAAGATAACGACGGAAGAAAACACAAAAGAGAAATGTATAAAACCCCTACCTCAATGTTGTCGTCGAACGAACGTTCATCACGGAAATAACTGTCGCGAAATAAGAGGGTCGCCGCGGAAGAAGAGGATCGTTGTGGGAGAAGAGGATCTCCATTGGCGTTAGGTGATCTCCAAGGAAGGCATCTCTCGCCATCGTCCACCATCGGAGGTTGGCATTCTTTGTTGGCGGTGGCGCGTTCTTTGCGTTCTTCGTCGAAGAACGAAGAATCTTCTCTTTGTTCTCCCAAAGGTTTAACACAACAAAAACCCCCAAAAATAATAAAATAAGTCATCTTCTTATTTTATTATCAACTTAAGAATTTGAAAATCAAAGGATAAGTAACGAACAATTAATTCGAAGAATTAATTGTAACAATTTAACTGCCCAATTTAATGGGGTGTTTCTTAACCAGGAAAATGCACGGTTGACTTTAATTAAAGAGGTGGTTTGCGGGTGTGTTACTTGGGAGGGAAGAAACGGTGGGGCTCGTGCGGGCCCCACCTCACAAATATCATACCAAGTGGGTAGGATATTTTGGGTTCCACCCTCTCCGCTTAACTTGGCTTAAGTGGATTTAAGTGAAATAAAATAAAGTTGTCACACCACTTTATTTTATTTCTTAACTTAACCCCAAAAATTAAAAACCACACCCGAGCAAACGCAACTCTGGAAAAGGAATTTCTAAGCAAATATTGGCGTTTTGATTCCATCGGTGCCCTCGAAATTTGATTCTGAGCACCGGTTCAAAAGTTAGAAAACCCCGCTCGTTCGTTCACTGAATGTACCCGAGCTAAACTTCGGAAAAAGATTCTGGCCACAACGGGCCTCGGAATCAGGTGCCGTCAGAAACTACATTCTTGTAAAATTCCCAAAAAAAATTAGGAAAAAATTTTTTCTTGAATTTTACGGGTCTTTATAGAAGACATATTAATGTACTTTGTTATAGGTTTACCTTGAGCTCTGGGAGTACATGATGCTATTTGGGTGGTAGTGGATTGTTTAACAAAATTGGACCACTTCATAGTGATCAAGGAGTCAAGCTCAGTGGAAGTTTTTTCAAGGCAGTATCTAGAGGAGGTGGTGAAACTTCATGGAGTACCTAGGACGATCATTTCTGATCGAGATCCTTGTTTTAAATCCAGGGCGTGGAGAGGTCTCCAGTATGCTTTTGGCTCTCAACTGTGCCTTAACACTGCTTTTCATCCTCAAACAGATGGTCAGACAGAGCGAACCATCCAAACTCTTGAATACATGTTGCGCTCTTGTGTTCTTGATTTTTGATGTTCATGGATGAGGCACTTACCCTTGGTATAGTTCGCTTACAATAATAGTTTTCACTCTACCATCAGTATGGCACCGTTTGAAGCCTTGTATGGCTGGCCATGCCGTTCTCCATTGTGTTGGACTGGGGTCGGAGAGTCAGCAATTCTCCGACTAGAACTAGTGCAGAATACAATAAATATGGTTCAGGTGATTCGTGAGAGGATGAAGACAGCGCAAGATCGTCAGAAATCATATGCTGGTCAAAGAAGGAGACCCTTAGAATTTAATGTTGGGGATCATGTGTTTCTAAAGGTGACTCCCCATCGTGGGCAGTGAAGGTTTGGTCATGGAAGTAATCTTTCTCCCCAGTTTTTTGGGCCTTTCTAGGTGTTAGCTCGTGTTGGAGCTGTGGCATATCGAGTAGCACTTCCCCCTCAGATGAGTCGGATACATGATGTTTTCCATGTATCTCAGATCCGTTGTTATCTTCATGATGAATCTCACGTTATCGGTTGGGGAGAGATCGATATTGATGATGATGCAACCTTCGAGGAGAGACCTATGGAGATCCAAGAATGAAAGGAGAAGGTGTTGCGTGGGTGTTCTATCCCCTTAGTTCATCTCTTGTGGCGACACGGTGGCATGGAGGAGAGTACCTGGGAGCGTGAGTCATAGATACGTGCTCAGTACCCAGAGTTGTTTAATGTTTAAATATTTTCATGTAATGATGTTTCCCTTGTGGTTAGACCTTTCATGTTTTATTAATTAACTTCTTTTGTTCCTTTTTGTGGCTTTCTCTCCTTTGAGAGGTATCTCGATGGGTGGTTTTTCGAGCCCCATTTCTTTTTATTATCTTTAGGTTGGTTTTGAATTCTCAAGGATGATAATGTTTTGAGAGGTATCTGATGTAATGGCCCGGACCTCTTCGGTCCATTACTTTGAGAAAATGTGGTGTTGGAGGTGTTCCGGGAGGTCAAGGTGACTTATCCCCAACATTTTTCCAAATTTCCAGTTCTGTGAACAGTGTTTCCAGTTTTATGAATAGTATCGGTAGGTGAAAAATGTTTCTATTAGTGAGGTTCAGTGAACAGTGTTTCTATCGGTGAGCTTCTATCAGTGGACTTCTATCGGTAGACTTGAACAATGTTTCTATCGGTGAGGTTCTATCGATGAACTTCTATCGGTAGACTTGAACAGTGTTTCTATCGGTGAGCTTCTATTGGTGGACTTCTATCAGTAGACTTGAATAGTTTTTCTATCGATGAGGATCTATCGGTGGACTTCTATCGGTAGACTTGAACAGTGTTTCTATCGGTGAGCTTCTATTAGTGGACTTCTATCGGTAGACTTGAATAGTGTTTCTATCGGTGAGGTTCTATCGGTGGACTTCTATCGGTAGACTTGAACAATGTTTCTATCAGTGAGCTTCTATCGGTGGACTTCTATCAGTAGACTTGAATAGTGTTTCTATTGGTGAGGTTCTATCGGTGGACTTCTATCAGTAGACTTGAATAGTGTTTCTATCGGTGAGGTTCTATCAGATACCTTCTATCGGTAGACTTGTAATGTGTTTCCAGATTGGTAGACTTGCCTTTGCCAAATTTTGAGTATGTGAACAGTGTTTCCAGGTTCCTACAGTTTTGCCCCATTTGACATTTCCTTTGATGTAAAATACATTTAAAGCATTATTTTTAAGGAATGTTAAGCTGATTAAAAGTCCTTAAATCCTAAATTAATTATCCCTATAGCTCGGGATGTTTTTACTTGGTCAAACTGTGTGGGTTAATGCGATCCGTTTTTAATGGAGAATTAACCGGATCTTAAACAGTCGCCTCGTTAAATTTTCAAAAGGGAACCGGATATCATTATCCCTTGTTCTTCCTCTTTGTTCTCAGCTAAGAGACACTATAACCTTTCAATCATTCTTGTAGGAGTTTCACAATCAAACCCTAATCCTCTTATTGTTTCCGCTCTATTTTGGATGCAACCGAGCTGTGTCGGTCAATCTTCCCTATAAGTTGTCGTAAGAGGAGGATAGTGACCCGTTGTGTGGATAAAGGATATCAAGAACTCTTTGAGGTATGGGATTCTTGGCTTCTCTAATTGTATATGTGCAATCGTAGAATTAGCATAATTTAGCCCTTTGGATCACAATGAAATTGACCTAATTAAATACTTGAACTGGATTAAAATAATTGGTTGATCGCATGTTGTTGCTTTGTACCGTGATAACGGTTTGCCTCATATTTTTATAGATAGAGTGATATCTATGGTTTCTTGATTTCTTGTTCGTTCTTGATGGAAATTTATAATGAACGTAAAGCCGAAAATTAAATGTTAATTAATTTGCTAAAGATAAAGAGGCATGTAAATGAATCTGGTTGTTGCCATTGTTGTAGTTGTTCTAATTTGAGGTTAATCAAATTAGGGAAGTAAGCATGGTTATTTATTTGTGATAGCTTACTGATTAGGTCTCTTGTAATTGGAACCTACGAATAACAAATCTGCTAATTCAATATGGATTAAAGAACAGATTGTGTGGGAATTTCTTAAAGGGTTCTGAGTTACCCTCTTGTTTGTTAAAGGGCCAAGATCCCATTTGATGTGATGTTTGTTTTCCTGCTTCTTGTGCTGTGATGTGAGCCTAGATAGCTGTCATGATATGTGGAGGCAGGGAGGCCTTGTGGTTGTGGTAGTGGATGATTCCTAGAGTTGCGAGATGCATCAGTTTATGCATGTGGGTGTCAGGAAGGACACCAGGGATGATGGAATGGGATGGATGTGGTTGTTGGATGTTTGGTGGTTTGATTGGTTGTTTATCTTCTTTACTTTTCCCCACTTATCAAGGTAGCTGGTTTGGCTTACACTTCTTCTGAAAGAGGCGAAGACACACGGGGTATGCCACGTGCTTTCCGTGTTTAGCCTCTCGAGGGAGAATGGGTCTACGCTCTTGCTATAGGCGACAAATACTCGATGGGTAGTATAACTACTCACCGTGTTGATCCCCCTTGTGTTTAGTAGCATTGGTTGTTTTTCTAGAATGCCTAGGAATGTGGGAAGGTAATTCTGTAATGAATAATTGAATAAATGATGTTAACTCATGGGGTTGGAGTTGCTGAAACATAATGACAAGGTTGTAATTTGGAAGGTACAGTGGATATTGGGTGTGATGATAATGAAGTTTAATGTTAAATTATTCATGGTTAATTATTATTTAAAGAAATAATTGATGTACAGTGGAATTGATAAAAAGGGAATGAAGTAATCTAATAAATACCTTAAATGGTTGTGTTCTTATAGGATACCTAGTCTTAGAAGTAGCAGCCTGGAGTCTGAGATACGTTACCTATAGTTGTTCCTAAGACTAGGTAATGCCCATAGTGTGGTTGTGAGTTATATATATTCTATACTTTTTGCGTTTCTATACGCTACTCCACCCTGTTAGTAAGGGCAACTGACACCCCAGGGATTCTGAGCCCTGGGGGGTGTTTTCCCCAACATTCCGGTGGGAGGACGAATGGTTGACTACCCCCTTTGGCCCCACTCTATTGTCTTGGTAGATACATGTGCCAACAAGCACAACGATTATTTTCCCCATATATGTGTGTAGAGGGCTGTAATGGCTTGTGGTTATTTCACAAGCATATATTCTCGATATAGTATCTTATGGACTACTATAGATGTACCGTGTATAGGCTGTGATGGCTTGAGGATCCCTACTCGGTGTATGGGCTATAATGGCTTGAGGTATAATACTCGATGTATGATACACGTTATGCGGGTTGTGGTGGCTCCCTGAACTTACCTAGTTACTTTTGGTTGTGAGGATGTTGTGGTTTTTCGCCCAGGTGTCTATGGGCAAGCCTTGTGGTGCACGAGGTACAGATTGTGGAGCTTAGCCCAGGTGTCTGCGGGCAAGCCTTTGGAGAGAGATACACAGGACGTATGTCGTTGGGGAAAAGCAGAAAACCAGTGGGGAAGTAGTAGTGGGGTACCCTTGATATTTTTCATTATATTCTATATTCTTATATGTGTTACTTTGTGAGAGTGGCCATGGTGAGGTTGGGAACTTAGTATACTTGTTTAGGCGACGAGTTAGTTTCACTTGTTGTTCACTGGGCTTTAGCATGCTTTCTTTACTTTTGCACGAGAATCTTGGGGAGGATCCTACTGAGTATATTTTTATACTCAACCTATGTATATATCAACTATTTTTCAGGTCACTTGGAGCAGGTTGGAGATCAAGCTGGTTACTACTAGCTTGTTGTTGGAGGAGCTGTTCGGGCTTGTGGTCGCTACCGTTTTACATTCTTTTGGGTACTCTTAGTTTTCCCTTTCAGTTGTAGTAATTTTGCATGACATTTCATATATGTACTTGGGTTCATTTTTTATTTTAGTTCTGAATCAGAGTTGGTTGGTTTCTATCTTATCTCTCTCTTCTGCATGTGTTCTCTTAGAGGGTAATGCCTCCCATTTGTGTGTTTATTATACCCTCGGTGCTAGTTGCCAACCCGGGGCCTACTGGAGGCGGGAATCGAGGGTCATTATCTCTCTTCTCACATTGTCGGCCCAGGAGGGGTACACTTTGTGGGGAGGGGGTCGTGAAAATGTCCTCACTGTATGACTTAAAACTGCATAGAACCAATGTTCTCACTACATGACTTAAAACTGCATGGTACCAATATCCTCACTACATGACTTAAAACTGCACAGTACCAATTTCCTCACTCCATGACTTAAAACTATAGAGTACCAATGTCCTCACTGCATGACATAAAACTACACAATACTAATGTCCTCGCTGAATGAATTAAAACTTCACAGTACTCATACATCATATTTGCATAGAGATGGGTTTTTTATTCATGAAATATGTCAACATAAATTAGCCCTTTCATTCTTAAAATTCATTTCCTTGTCAAAACCACCCACTGTGGTCTTGATTCACCAAAATTTTATTTTACCCAATCTATCAACAGCAAAATGTTGAACTTCAAATAGCTCTTTTGTCTGACTATGTAGCACGTTCCCTTAGGTGACCTTGCATAAGGTTCCTACATAATAGACCTGTTAGTCAAAAGATGCCTCTATTTGGCTATGCATCATATTCCCTAGTTGGCCCTGCATAACACTTCCCCCATAATAGGTTTTTCAAATAATGGTAACTTCATTCCTGGAAAATATACCACTTATGTTGATACAGGTTTTAAATTTGGGGACCATAAAAATAATGACTAAAGAATCCCCTTGGAAATATTTAATGAATATTAAAGAAATTATTAGCCAGAGAGTTTTTTTTGGGATCTAAATCAAATTTTATGGTCAAATATATTCGACCCTAAATATTATCCCATTATAGTCCAACATTCATGACTCTAAAATTAAAAATAACAAAAGACTTGGTACTCATTATATTGAGAACCCGCAAAGGAAACTCTAAACAAAATTTGAATCCCAGCTCACTAAACATTCATTTTGTATGGTTTAGGTGATATTGAGCAAAAAAAATCAGGGGATATAGTTTTTGTGGGGTTATCCATATAACCATATAAAAAAATCAAACTATTCTTATTGATCCCAATGGCCTAGGTAATATAAAATCAGTTAGTGAAAGGGAAAACATAAATGATTAAAGACAAAATACTTTTCATTTAAGAAAAAATTACATAGAGGAGCATCCACAAATTGTAATCTCTCTTTCAGAAATTACCAAAGGATTTCTACGTAATTCCTCATTTGTTTCACAGCCTCTTGAGACCCATCAACTGCTTGTTAAAGTTTGTCTATTTGAATAGCCTCACTCTCTTAAGCATGATGAAGTTATTTTCTAGAATCTGAAATGGATTTTGCACCATCCTTCTGGAATTCTCTTAATGAGCTATGAAGCTGGTCATGCTCCCTTGTAATGATATATAACTCATGTTTAAGGCGCAGTTTCTGAACATACATTTTTTTAATTGTCTGCTTTAGTCCCTTCAACTTTGCATTATGATTAGCCTCAGCCTAGGACAGTGCTTCTTGGAACTCTTCAATATTGATCGAAAGTTTGACTTTTATCAACTCTTTTCGAATCTTTTTCTCGTATTCACTCATTTGAATTATCTCTTTTACCGCAGTATTAATTTCACGGTATTCAGAACCGCCAAATTTTGGCATAGTAAATAGAGATGAAAGTTGTGGAATTCTTGAAGGAAGTTACTTAAGTGGAATCTCCGATATTATCTTACAGATGTTTTTCCATGCTTTGCGACGAGAAAGGAGAGCCTTATAAAGTTCTAGGTCTGATTCAGAATCACTATCATAAGGAGGTCTATATTCTAGGACTAATTCACTTAAAGAATTTCCATGTTTTGTTCCTTCTTGAATAATGGTTTCTCCACCTTCTATTGTTTTTGGGGCTGATGTAGAAGCTTCACCTCTAAACATATCCATTGAAGTTGATATACCTATATGGTAAATCAATAATTATGGTTATGATTAGATTTAAGAGATAATAAAAGTGAATTTAATGACAATATCATTATATCTTACCTAACAGTAGGTCAGCAGCTTGAGAAGAATCCTCCCCAATGTTCTTATGTTCAGAAATTTTTTATGATGTCTCTGGATGAGGGGTGATATCTTTAATATGCTCAAGATTTTTATAGTGATTCTCAAGAAGACCTACTATCTCAATATCCACCTGATCCAATGTCTCCACAATGGTGTGGTTGACGTTAATATGAACAATTTCTTCAAGTACGATTACAGCAACAGTTTCTTTAGATTGAACTGCATATTCCAATCAACCATGGTTAGAAGTTTAATCATAAGAAGATTAGGAAGATGAATAATGAGAACTCGCATCCAGTTGATTCTATGCAACGAACTATAAAATTTTATTAAGTATTTGATATATTAAAATGTTCTAATATTTCTATAAAATACTTTCCAAGGTTCATCATTTAATCCAATGATATATCAGATCTCATGTTAGTATCACCCATGGGAACATTCGGTGTGTTTGCTTCACAACCTTCCTCTGGAAACCTTTGACCATGAGTAGATTCTTCATCAACAATTATAAGGTCAACATTAGTTGTTTCCAGATGTTATGGTGAATGTGATAAACCTAAAAGTATAATATAATGGAAGTTATATATTGTTTCATTTTATGCCTTCTGAAGTATTATTGATTTACAAGAATCGTCCTCTCCTCTGATAGAAGGAATCTGAGCAGTGTTGGGAACAGATGTTGGTTCCTTTGGCTTCAATGCCTCTTTAAGAACCACTGGATTTTCTGGAATTTGTGTCTACTCATTAGAACATACTACGGATCCTTGAATCTTATTAGTATCCTCCTTCAAAGAAGAAATATAAGAAACCCCTATAATCTTAAAAATTTTAAACATTTTTTCATGAATAAAGACTAAAATTCATGATTAGCAGGGAGACTTACCACTACTAAGAATGTGCTTAACCATGGCCTTCTCTCTTTGGTGCTTTTTCTTCTTCACCTTTCTAGGAGGGCTTGAACCATAATCTATAAAGATAGGTATCATAGATTCTATTACCCTCTCTATTTCCTCCTCTATGGCCTGTTGGCCTGGAGATATTTCTCCTGATTCACGGGGTGACCCAATAGCTCCAACAGAAGTGCCTCTAGGGATATACTATGATGAAGGAACTATAATTGTTTTTCATTTACCCAAATGTAAGTTAAGATGATGTTTCTTCTAAGTAACAATGTTTTGAATAAATTTCAAGTTGAAAAATGGAAGAGAATGTGAAAGAAAGGAAACTTACATCCTTAGGATCTACAATGTCACGCCACTCTTCATCTAATGAAGGATTGATATCTTCAGTGGTATCATGATCTATCATTTAATTTACCCTCTTTGTGGTAGGTATTGGTTCATTAGTGGCATATAGGATCATTTCCATCTCCCAAATATAGGTCCTTACCTCATTAGGATTATACTTTAAAAGAATGTCAGAAGAAGCCCACAAATCCCCTACTCCTAGAATATCCAGTCCTTTGTAGAGATCCATCCACATGGTCTCAGCATCATAGTACAGATTCTTCCATGTTTGAATAGCCTCTGGTGATATATATTCATAATGTATGTCTGAGGGGTGTGAGGAGGATCCTACAACCTTGGACTTGAGGTTCCTCCCAGCACCCACAGTAACGGATGAAGGATTAGAAAATGGAACTCGCTGCTCATCAGAATGATAGAGTCTAGATCACCTTGATACAACATTAGTAGGGATTGATGGAGTGGATATTTTAATTATAGTAGGAGAATTATATCTAGATCAAGGTCTCTTTGGTGAATTTGGTGCATCGTCGCCTCCTCTATCAGATTCTTACAAGTCAGCCTTTGATGATGAAGAATTATCTACCAAAAGATGGGTTCCCTTCCTAATACTTTTCTTTATCCCCACTCAAGAGATGAATTGATTTAAAACCCCTTCAGGGTAAGATGCAACCTATTTTTCAGTATACCTAATGGTCAATCATCTTACTGCGTCAGAAAAAGGTAAATTAAATATTTCCCCAGTCTTCTCTATAGATTTCAACAACCTCAGTTGTTGGGTAACCATTGGGTGTTTCTCTAATCTGACATGCACGGGATGTGATATAGTATTATATTGTAGAAATTTTAATTTATGTGAAAATATATAAGGAGAATAGGCCTCACATATGATTTCTCCATCGATTCAGGTGGCCAACATGCCATCTCTACAAGCTAGCATATATGTCCTCAATTCCAAACTGGCAGTACCATCATCAACGAATCACCCTTTAGGTGGATTCTTATAAGGAAAGAAATGGAATTACTTATGCATGATCAATCTAGCCTTGATTTTATAAGCATTCAAAGACATGGCTGAAATACTATAAAAGTCCCGAACAGACGGTCGGAAAGAACTTCCAAAAACATGTAATCTACTTTGTACAGCATAAGTTCTAAAGTGTTTAGTAATCCATCCCCACAACACTTAGAATGGTCCCTCTATTCTAAAGGGAGACTTTCCTTTGTAAATATGCAGAAAACTCCTATGAATCTTGTCCAAAATAGGAGTAGCCAACCCTACCATCCTTTTCTCCCCCAACTTAGCTGCAATAACAAAGGTTCACAGCCTCACGCCTCCTTTGGAGTCTCAAACTGGTAATAAATACATGATCATTCACATGGCTAAGAAACCTGCTAAACATGTCTTTGCAAGAATTTTTGGGTTGATTTCATATCCCCGTTTATCAAATTCTTCTTTCTATAATGTTGTCCAAAAGGTATCAGGAGTGCCTTTCTTCTCTTCCCTTGGACTGCTAGTCGGACGGGTGTAAGTGGGACCCTTTTCCGTCTTCTTTATTAAAAATATTTCTATTCATTCCTCTGGATGAATATCCCTCCTGTCATGAGTTTTTGCGGTGATTAAATTATTGAGTTTTTTAAATAATTTCATCAACTCATGAACCAAATATGGTGCCTTCTTCGAGTCATTCCATGTCACCTTAGGATGAGTAAACTCGTCATACATTTCTCTAAGGATTGGAGCTCTAGAAATCTTGTAAACATCCCACAAGATGATACCTACCTCTCCATGTTTTAAATGGAAGTAATTAGTCTCTGGGGTCCATCGACTTAATAATTCTGACAATAAATCATCATTCCTATGCACATATGTTTTCCCAACCCAGAAAACCTCATAAATCCTGATGACTCTCAAATCATCTACAAATTCTGCACATGTCTTTCACACCAAGTATTCCCACATCCATATGGATTTTACACCTCCTCCTAGGTGGAAGTCCCGACTTTTCTTCAAACCCTTGGACCGATCTATCCGAGAATCTTGAAAGATGGATAAATAGTAGTGTGGCTGCAGCTCGGGTGTGTGTGTCTTCAAATCTGGAGCACATGGGCTATGATGCATAATATGAGCCTTCTCTACCTTTCCAGCAATAGAAAATGAGCCCCCCACAGAATCATTGGCCAATGAGAAGTTGGTATAATCCAAAAACAAAGAATGTGGGACATATTTATTTGGATTTGGAATGTTAGTATCCTGCAAATGGTCATATCTATACAAAGAAAGATAGGTGCTTTGAGAAAAGTTGAAATGATACTTCATCAAATATTTTTCTATGTCTTGAAGGGTGGTTTTGCAAAGGTCAAAGTAATCATGACCAATGAAATTCATCATGTCATCAATCTTCTTTCTGTATATCTCATCGGTAGTTCTAATTTTTTTAGGTGCCATTGAACCAGTAAAAAGATAAAGATCATCTTTTAAAAGTAAGTTCATTTTTGGTGTTTTATAAAAAAATTGCCTAAGGCATTAAGGTGCACAAGTTTAAAACTTGGAACACAAGTATAATTAGGCATTCAAGTATGGATCCTCACTTATATAATGCATCTAAAAAATATATATAAGAAGCGTGACGAAATAGAAGCACTTGAATAGAAGATAACTTTCATGCCGAGAGCTGAGAATTGAAAGGTTGTGTGACTTCTCATGGAAGTGAGGTCACTATATATAATAGACACATGTCACCCTACATGCCAAAAGTATTATGCATAGAAAACATTCACTCCCAATTCTACTTGAGTGCCAAAACTTGTGCGACCGAGTGCTCTTTTTTTCTTTCTCCTTCATTACCTTACTTCAATATAGGACCCTTTTTCATTTTGAATCCAATACTGAGGGGGGGATTTAGTTGACACCCCATTCCATCAAATAGTCTAAAAATATGACAAATGAAATCCATTAGAAAGAAAAAGGGGGAAATACATAAAGAAAATTCAAGATTTTCAAAGGCATGAGTTTTTGGTTGCCTTATTCTATCCAAAACTTTGTCGATGGGCAGCCTACTTGAGCACCTCCAATATGTTGCGTAGCCCACTTGCGCGCCCTCATATGTCATGCAGCCTACTTGCATGACCACTTTCTTTTTCTCCCAGGGTCCAATATTTTCCTATAAATAGACCCTTGAGGTCCTTATTTGTATGGAAAAATTTCCTTAAATCCCAATTGCTTCTCTGGTCACCCTAGTACGTCATCCCAATCTTCCAAAACTTTCAAGGTAGTTATTCAACACCTTGAGTTGAGGATTAAAGGAAGGATCATTGGACTTAAATCATTTTAGTGTTTCAAAACCATAACACATGCACACTTAAATCCCCCAACCTCCCGAAATTAGAAATACTTTCATGCCACCCATTCCTCCCCCAAGAACTTGAGTGTCCCACTTCTGGGATCACCTGTAAATACTCTTAAAGGATTGAGAATGGTCTTGACCAAGTATTAACATAGAGGTTGTTCATCACTTAAGTGAACATTAGGTCGCCCAAGTGTACTTCTGTGCCCATACTTGTGCACCCTTACCAACTTGGGTGCCCCTCTTTCATTCACTTATTCTCTTCAGTTTACAAGCCATCAAACCTTCATCAATGTAATTTATAGAAAGGCTTCTTCTTCCTTGGCTCCATTATCTGAAATGGATTCTGTTGAGATCTCCAACAAAACCTCTGGACTTACCAAACCTTTGAGAAAGGCACCTTAGCATGTCTCCTATTTGGGTTCGGGTTTCCATAGTCAGAGGTTTCCCACATTTGTTTCACAATGGGGTTAAGATTCATGGAGTGGTTGTGGGTTTGTATATCTACAGTCACATGGACCTTTCTCCTGGAAATAGTGTTGGGAAGTTCCTGATTTGGAGGAGGGTAGGATCCTGGCCTCTCCCTTCTCAAATATATGACTCGGAACCTTAGGTCTCTAGTAGGGGAAGATACAGTTCATACCTAATTTTCCTTTTAAAAATAAAAGAGAAGACTCACTTCCCCTACCAGGATATATTTTAGGGAAACCATCTTGGCGTAAGCCCCGATCTTTTCTTGTAGGAGGTGGCATCATTTCTCCTCCTCTATTCTTCGGTGTCAAAGACCAGGGGAGAGATGGGCACAATGACTTTTGTTACCCTTTCCCTCTTCCATTGGGCTTTATCACTTGGGCAGCCATCCTGTTGTAAGCCCCAAACCTTTATTCCTTCCTCCTTTCATTGGACCCATATCCAATGTAAAGTGAATAGTGGGAAGGATCGTCGCCTCGCCCTATTATCAGGTTTCCTTGACCTCATTCACCTTGGACACCATAGGCGCACCCTCTTCCACCAGTGGAGGAGGAAAATTTTGAATGTGTGAGTGTCATTGTTGAATCTTTCACATCTCTTGTTTCTCACACCGAGCATGAATCACATGGTATTATAGATTTGTGATGATTGAAACATGTACACAAACACTCATGAAGGAAGAAACTATGAGAACTCTGATTCATGTTCAAACTAGGATACGTAGGAAGCCCTTTTAGGGCCCGATCTGACTGGACATCCTTTTTGGAATCTAACCCTAATTCACTTAATTTGGGAATCCTATTTAGGGATAACCCCCAAATTAAACCCTTAAGTCACAATGACATCTTTTTCAAGAAGTAATCCCAAATTAATTTCTCTCAAAAAACTATAATCTCTTATGAGACTAATCGAACTATGTGGGCTTTGATTCCCATCTATATGAGATACGTAGGAAGCCTCTTTGAGGTTAAAACCCAATACCCCAATTCAACCCTGTTCTCCTGGGGCTATATTCCCTATAGGGTCTAATCTTACTTTGAACCCCATATCCTTTCCATGTTCCTTGGGCTGCTTCAGCATAAGTTTCACACTATGATTTGACATAGAAAATTCTTCTTAGAGGTCCTTATCACATGATCTTAAAAGGTATGGTGTGTCCCATTAAGTGGAACCAAACTATAGGGGTTCTGATTGCTTTTACAAAGATACATAGCTAGCCCATTTTATGGGCATAATCCCAAAATCAAACCAAATATTCATCTCCCTGGATGATAACAAATTCCAGAGTGTTCCACTGAGTGGATTAAAAACCATTATCATCACAATGATGTTTAAAATAATCTCTAAGATGTATATTAGAGGATACCAATGATGGAAAACCTTGAATACATATGGATATTTTTATTAATGAAGAACGTTGAATGTATAATGATGATTATAAACATTTCACATGCTAAATATTTGATTGAAAAATATAAGGGATACTTATGATATACTTGGTGAATTAATAAGGATTCATGATAATATCATAAATTTACAAAGAGAGTCCTGGAGTAGACGATAATTCCTCCGAAAAGGGTGCGGTGAGTCTGACCTCCCATCCTCTCGACCAATGCATGTTCTTAAGTGTCGTAAAGTTCAAAATTAACGAATGTATGCGTTTAGAAAGATTTTCCCCTTTGGATAAAGAAATGTTGGATCTTTCCGGTTCCATAAATAAATCCAATAGAAACCACCTAGAAACAGTGATTCTTAAAACTAGAACACACGTTTCAAGGAAATATGAAATAATGTACTTTCTCCAAATCCTACTCTGGGGCTGCTCCTTTTTTGTAGAGTCTCTCTGGGGAAACTACACTGATTATGTGTCCTGAAGGCCTTGAGGTGGACCAAAGGCATTAAAGGTGGCTCGAAATCCATACTAACCCAAAGGAACAGGTGGACCGAAGGCCTTAAAGACTCCAATACCAAACCAAGTGTATAGTAAGGCCCGTTGCCATGTACTAGGTTACCGAGATTCAAGCCCAGAACACCTTGTAAGAGTTTTCACTCCTAGCTACATCAACTCCAGAATGAAATCCACTTGTATTATCCATAAAGTGATTTATTTTCTTGATAAACCACTTAGTCAATACTTAACAAAATTTAGGTATGTTTTCTCATATTTAGACTTATCCTTAGAGTTTATACTAAAATGTTATATTCCTAGTTTGTAAAAATAAATAGACCTTTCTATAATACAAACTATAGATACTCTAGCCTTCTAAACATATCATTACTTGATTTTATATATAATTTAACATCAAATTACACTCAAAGGATCATAAACTCTAGTGTCTTGGAAGACTAGTTACATAAAATTGAAATCAAGAGACTAAATAAAAAAAATTATTTATCATCTATTATGAGCTCCTAAATTCCTTTGAGACCTTACATCTATATAGGATAAACTGGGGATAACATGTACAATGGTATGAGCTAAAAATTCCAATAAGGGAATAATCATTAAAATAAATCTAAGCACCTGGGTTAGAAAGAATAAAATAATGATACAAAAAGGTATGGATCGTGATTAAACGTAAGAAATAATAACAAGGGTTCAAAAAATCATGGATTCATAGTAATGTGGTAGCAACATAAAACATTAATTTATCATGATTCAATGATTTTTTAATATAGAGGAGAACTATTCAATGATTTTTGAATATAGAGGAGTGTGATTCAAGGCTAACCACCCAGACCGTTGCACATGGATCACGAGTCCAGGATAACCACCAATACCAATTCACATAACATCCCATGAGACTAAACTTTAACCGATGAATTATAGAACTATCAGGGTGAACCCATCATATCATGTTATTGAATATTATTTCCCTATAAAGAATTGTACATAAGTAATAAAACATAAACATAATGGATCCCAATGGAAAGAATTGGGTATCATAATCATGTCAAAGGCATAATAAATGGGTGTATCATAAAATTGTACATGAAATAAAGGAATTAAATCATAAATCTACATTAATAAAGTAATATAGGAATATATCATGATAATTTATGTCAAAATGAAGTGAAAATAGTGTTTAAAAAAATTTTTAAATAAAAAATGTTACTATGGTTTAATGAAGATCTTTCTAGATTCTTTAAAATGGAAAAGGCATAATTTTTTGTATAAAACCTAAATTAAAACAATTTTGTTTTTCATGATAAAATTATTGATTTTATAAAAATAACAGTGTCTTAAAATAGATTATTTAGCACACTTGAAAATGGGTATGAATTTGGGAAGTTCCCTTAAACCAGGCTTGATTATCGGGAAGAATTCAGTTGGGAACCTTTTAAGAACATGTATATCCCCAAAAATAAGGATGAATGGATAGTGATGCATTATGTTTTGAAAATATAAATAAAATTTATAATATTTAAATAAAAATTAGAATTTTATTTGGGTATAAATTGATATTGATTAACCCAAAATAATATTAGAGGTTCGGGTAGAATCCCTTACCTTATGTACGAAATTGTTTTTCAATTGATCTTAATGTCCTAAATAAGAAAATTAGATTCATTAATTAATAATTATAGATCCATTTATATATGTATTTTATTTATTAAAAATTTATTAAGTTAATTTATATCCTTTTTTATGGGTTAATAGATTCAATTTCATTGTTTGGGAGTGTTGATTTCCTTGGTTTTCATAATCTGTTTACTTGTATAAGTTTATTGAAAACCATATAAAATGAATATAATTGACCATAATTAAACTTATATGTTATTAATAAACTTATAAAATATCAAAACATAATATTTTTCCATAAGGGAGGATTATTCATTATATAAATCATTAATGATAATTGTTTATACTAATTTAGTATTTTTTTCACAGCAGGCTCATTTTGTTATATAATGTAATATAATGTGTAAAAAATAATTCTAGAACAATAAATAAGATATAATACATATATTATAATTTTATCAACCATAAAATTGGTTTCTAACCAGCCTAGAAAATGAAATTGAAATATGAAAGCACGTTGTCCATGAAGTGGTAAATTGGCACTTCACGAATGATGTTTTCATTCTTAAAGTAAACAAGAGAGAAGAAGAGATTTGATGAAGAATTTTTCTAGAAACATGAAAAAAATCTAGTATATTTATGAAAATATATTTTTCATGATATTTGGATGAGGGGAGGTGAGGATAGAAAATGAAAATAAAGTCACTTGAAAATAAATTAAAAGAAATGGAAGAGGGTTTTACCTCTTGATTCCTCCTTTTTGAGAACCTCCGTAGGGAATTGGTTGTGGTATTTTGTTAAGAACAAAATCTCATGGATGTGGGGGAGATGTTTTGCAAGATTATTGGGTAGAATTTGGAAAAGTCTCAAGGATGGACAGGTGTGAGGAGAGGAGATGGAGAGGGGTGGTATTTATAGTGGAGGAGTGGGGTGTTTTCTCATTATTTTACTAAATATTTTATTATTTTTCCTAAGAAAATAAATAGTGTTGATTATTGATACTAAATGTAGTAATTAGATCATGTGAGTTTAAACCAATTGTTCTTACATAATCCATGAGTCAATGAATTGTTTATTTAACTTATAATGTATATATACCATAAATTATCATATTTTACTATTCACCAAAAATTCATGTTTTTTAGAAAAATCCCAAAACATCATCCTAACCATTTTCCAACATGTATAATTCAAAATTGAACTCCATATTATGAAAATAAAATTTATTTTAAATCATTAAATTAGTCATGAAATTTTAATTAAATATTTATGACTTACCAAAAAACCAACACTTTATTAATAATTTTTTTAAATTTAATTACTTATACTATGATATAATTATTTCATATTTTCACTTATAAGATGGATAAATTTTATTTATACATTCATTGGTGTGGTTACTATTCAATTGTTCAGTTTACTATTAATAAGCATTATATTACTATTCTAAAGGTCAGGATAATATTTCATCGCTATAGGTTCTTTAGCTTTGTGAAATACTATTTATTTCATTCATTCATCATTTATAATGTTTATATTGTTTTCTTTATGTAATTTAATTTGATTTATACTATATCGAATAATTTTAATAATGTAATTTTCCTTGATAAAACTTTTTGTCATTACATTCACTCTAAAAAAGTGGGTATAGTCTCCCCACCACAACTTCATAGAACTTCATTACTAGTCAGAAACATCCGGCATACAAGGAGTTTCACTTGAGGTCATGTGGTCAATAAGGTTCAGTAACTTATGAATGAACTGGTTCTAGGATGTTTAAAGTGGTATCAAATCCTATGTTTTTCATTTTTATTTCTATTTCATTTATCTTTATATTTTAGGTTTTTGGATAGGTTACTAAGAATATGTTAGAATTTGGTAATGAACTTGTGTATGGGAGTGGATAACCCATGTATAGGGAAAAGACAAGTTTCTAGGGATGGGACTTGTTATACTATTTTCACCACTTATAGTTGTACTGAATTCACCATAAGGTGATGCACATGTTTTATGACATTTATTAGGATTATTGTTTTACCCCTATCCCAATAAAGAAAGGAAGTATTATCTCATGCATCATTATATTCACTTGAGGATTTATATGTCATGAATATTCTATTCCTTTTCTACTTTATTTTGTGTATTACCTATGACATGTTGTAGTGCCTTGATTTCTACATCTATGAATTGTAGTAATGTTTGTTATTGGAAAATGGGATAAATAATTGGTAAGATGGCATGTATAAATAAACATAAATGGTTGTTTCTTGTATATCATTATTGTGGAGCCTTAATTAACCAGTGATGTCATGTTTGAGCCATGAATCTTTGTTTCTGTGGGATGAAACAATAGTGGTTGGAATTAAATGGATGCCAATTTCAGTTTAAGAAGTGTATTTTTTTAATTGGTAATGGTGATATATATAATGAAACTATCATAAAATCATGGATTCAATTAAATGAGATTCTAATTGAAACATATAAATCCTAAGGCTTCATAACTTGAGGATGGAACATTCATCAAAATGAACCATGACACATGTACACAAAAAACTGCTAAATTATATTTCTAAAATGAAATGGTTATTGTTAAATGGATATTCCAATTACAATATAAAGGGTTATTTCTACTATAACATAAAATTTATACTCCATATACCAAAACCCCTACTTTGAGACTCTAAGCTTGACCCAAACCTGAACTTTATAGTGGGTAGTTAGAAGTGACTCATGTGTTAGAAGGAATTGTAATTTTTATCTATGATCTATTATTTTTTCGAATCTCATTTTTATGAATGTTTTTGGAATTGTAGATATATTCCTTCATAATGACCATGGGTAAAATGTTGCGAATGTAGTGATGAACATACTCCAAAGGTCATGGGAACAGAGCTACTAGTATTATATCCTACAGTACCACTTACTGCACATCCTATTGGAATTGGTCTAGAAAATGACACTCAGTTTTGATAGGGTTTCCTATAGTTCATGAAGATCATGTAGGGATTTCTGTGACCTATCCCTAAAATGGAAGAATTTATGAAAGTGTTTCAACAGCAACATCGGCCTATTTTCATGGGGGATGGTGGCCCCTAGGTGGATGAGTCATGGATAGAGTCCAGTTTATCTATCATTATATATATAGTGATTCCTCACAAGAGGATTGTCAATCACGTAGTATATATTCATTGAGGATCCATCAAAATTTTATAGGATGTACTAAATTAGGCAGATCAACATCAAGAGATGACATGGAGGGACTTTAAGTCCATTTCTTTTTTGATTACTTCTTTTCAGAGATACTGTGATATGAATGATATATGGGGTTTATGAATTTAGAGTAGGGTAATCTTTCTATCATGGACTATTAATTTCATTTTATATGGAAATAGTTTTTTGAACTAACTCTTTCAAGTGATGAGTCAATAATAGAAAGGTGGTTTAAGGATTGGATTTGGATGACCATCCATTATTAGTTGAATATTTTTTGTTTCACATCCATATCTAAAATAGCGAATCATTTCCTCATTTATAAGAATGACATGGGAGAATCTATGGATGTGGGCATGAAGTTCAATTCCTAGGTAAGGAGGAAGCTCATTTAGAAGTTGTAAAAGTTTTTTTGTGCTTTCTCATGGGTCAATTACTAGTCAGAGTGTCTTCCTAGGTATCAAGGTGACATGTCATTAGTGTGGGATTCCAGAACTCACTATGCCCCCATGTAGCATGGACCCAGTGGAGTTTTCGGCTTGTGGAAGGATGGGACATCTTTAGTAGTTTTGTAATACCTTTCCTCCAGTGGTTAGTTAGAGAGGTTTTTCACCGACTCCGGGTTCTGGAGTGGGATTAGAAAATCCATGTCAAGAATGGAGTAAGAGTACTATATGTCTATTAGTATGACAAGGTTTTTATGGCCAGGGTGTTCAAACCTCATATATGTAGAACCAATATGGTATAACTTCTTAGGGTATATAGGTTGTAACTTAGGGATACAGATTAGGATAGATATATAAACTACATCCTATTCCATAGGAGTAGAGTCTCAGTCTATCTATGGTTTGAGGTATTATTTTTGTAATCTCTATATTTTTATTGTACTTATTACATATAATTACATCACACTCCTTTTTATCTATTTATATTATAGAATGTATTGAGCTATAAATTATATAATTCATGGGAGTGATTACTCTTGATAATTTATTAGGAGTTTATTATGATATTGAATGAAAATATATGTAATTACCCCATTATATTGGCAGTTATTAATTCTTATGGATATTTTTCATCCATTAAATGACACCCATCTATATCATACTAAAGATGGATTAGTTGGTTTCATATCTGGATTTTATTGACTATTATCATTACATAGTGTCTTTTATATACTATGAGGGTGATAAGTGTGTACATAAATGAGAATGGAATGATCAAGGTAGTCGTTATGGACTAGAGCATTAAGGGTTGGGTGGAGTACCGACCCATATTTCTAGAATTATTATGAATGATCATGAAACACATTATATAGAATCCCATATTAGAGTGGATAATTTCAGAGATATATTCCTTGAATACTTTTCTAGAAAACCTTCTATGATAGATATAAAATTTACCACTGATCTGGTTTGCTGACTAGCATTGGTATTTATTACTCCTTATCGAATGTCTCTTACTATGATTTCGGGACTCAAAAGATAGTTAAAGGTCCTCTAATAAAAATTTATTATCTTACCTAATAATTATACTTGGGGTTCAACCATGATTTTTTCGAAGAAAGAGGATATAATACTTAGTATTTTAATGGTTTAACAATGGTTTAATCATTTTATGATTAATAATTGGTTTTAACTTACTTGTACATATAAGCTCTTCGGTTAAATTCTAGGAGCTTGGGTCATCTCAAAGAAAAACATGAGGTCAGAATATCATCAGGTAAGGGTTAGACCCTCATATATACCATTTACAACATTCCATAGTAGATATGGATTTTATGGGTATTTTTTAATTTTATTACATCTCAATAATTCACCAAAAAAATTTCACGGATATGAAGAATTTGGTTTTCCACCTATATCAAGATTCTTTTCTGCTCCTTTTTGTGGATGAAATCTTGGGGCACTCACAAACTATTGATGATAATTCCAAACATATTGATATTGTATTGAGTACATAGAGATGTCATAGTTTATATTCCAATATCATGAAATTATACTTCTGGATTGATAAATCTCACTTATTTAGTCATATTGTATATTGGAGGCATGACTCTCTATTGACCCAAGAAGGTTAGATCTGTAGTTTCTTGGAAGCATCCCAAGAAAATATTTTATATTCTGATTTTCTTGGGGATGGAGGGATATTATAAGAAATTTATATATAATTTATCAATCCTTACTGAATCTATTATGGGATTTAAAAATAATGGTTTCAAATTATCAATTTTTGAAGTTGTAAAAAATAGATTAGAAGCTAAAAAGAATGCCTATGTAATCATTGATCCTAATTATACCTGAGATGGTCATAGGATATACCAATTATTGGGATGAAACACCCATAAGGATGAGACCCGTTTTGATTTAGGTGAATTAATTTTTCATATAAAGGTCTCAGTAGTTAAAGAATTATGAATTTAATTACCCAACATATGATATTGATCTAGTAGCTTTTCCCAATGGCTTGCATATTTAGGGGTATTATTTTTTTGGAGAGAGGTTTGTAGTTTACATGAACCATTAAAGTATGAAATAAAGAATAAAATAGTATGAATTGAACACCAAATGAGGAATATCGGTTGAATAATTATAGTAATTTGATTTTATTCTTTCTTATTTTCCATGAAAGGAAATGTTGTGGATAATGATATGATAAAAAACACTTAGAAAAAGTGGATTAGGAATGCAGTAGTGAGTGATAGTTTAGGAATCTAGTTTTTGATATGTATATGGAGGTTCATGAGTGCCTAGATATCCAATAATAATAGATCCTTCAATGACTTCTCCACTTATGGACATGATGAAAATGGAAAAGATTTCTGATCTATAGGGTTTGGTCCTAAGGGAGAGTGTTTCAGGTGAGGACCCACTTCCTAGCTTTATTTTTGGCAAGGATGATATCAATAACAATAATGGTTTGTCTAGGTTTTGGAAGATATATGAGAGGATTTTATGTGATATTCACATTCTTATACATGGGAAATACATATTGATATTATCAAAATGTATCATGACATAGACCATTAGTATTAGTAGCTGGAGATGAAAAGGGATATAGAATATTTTTTACTTGGTATTCCACCTGCCTATAAGTGAAGGCAGAACACTAGTGACTAAATAGTATTTTATAGATGTTTCCCATTATGAAGTATAAATGGAATGAAATCATTATGAATTTCTTTGACAAGCTTACCTAAGTCCCCTTGAGTTAGTAACTTTTTATGGGTGACTGTATAAATGTTGATGAGGGTCACTCCTTTGTTACCTATTAGGGAGACCTTCTCATTGGATGAGCTAGTGAAGATATATATCAAGGAGATGACACTCATTAATGGAATTCCATGTACTATAGTATCAAAAAAGGTTCCAATTTAATTCCATGGTTATGGTAGGGGTTGTAGATGGCTCAAGCTTCATATGTGATTCTGATCATAGCCTACATGCTTTGACCAATGGTCAGTCCCGGCATATGATACACGAGTTAGAGGACATGCTCTAAGCATGAATCCATGATTTTGAATGTTATTGGGAGAAAAATTACCTATTTATAAATTTTCTTATAAAAGCATTCTAGAAACCATATAGATGGATCATTATGAGGCTTTAGATGGTAGGTCATGTCGCTCACCCATATTCTAGTTTGAGGAATGAGTGGCAATGAAACCAGGACTACATATTTTTTTGGAGATATCGAAGTAGGTATAGATTATAATGAAGTTTATGGATAAAACTAAGTCTAGTAAGAAGTCTTATTTTAATTGAAATCGATAACCTCTAGAGTTTGGGGGCAGGCATCGAGTCTTATTGCATGCATTGAGGAGACTCGGACATCAATGGGTTTGGCAGAAATGTAATCTAGAACATTGATTTGTCACCAATTTTGAGATTATAGAGAGGGATGGACCATTGGATTATCAAATATCCCTTTCTTAGAGATACAAGTCTATGAGAAACAATTTTCTCATTTCTCATTTATTTCATTATCATTCTGGTCTTTCTCATATTGTTCGGTAGGGTGAGGTTGAGCTAGATGTTGATGATTATTTTTAGAAGTATCCTATTAGGATAGTTCATCATAGAATGAAGGATCCATGTTGATGGTCAATTCCTCTAGTATTGGCTCTATGGAAGGATAACAGTTTATAAGATGAGACCAAGGAGCGAGATACTGATGTACATGCTCAACGGCCAAAATAATTCTCAAATTCTGATCAACCACCACTATAATGGAAACATGGGGATGAGTTTCTTTAATGATGGGTGGTTATAAGATCTAATTATTTTTAAGAGGAAAATATCCTTTAAATTTTAGTTTAAATATTTTAATTTACCTATATAAGAATTCCCAATGGACTAATAATGGGTTTGGGAGCATCCAGGTATTATTCCAAGCTCGGAGTTCCATTTTTTGGGGAAACAGGAAGAGACATAGAACAGAGCATGGGTAGTAGTAATTGTTCAGATCAACTATACATCACAAAATTAAAGGGGTGTGGTTATTTTAACTATGTGAGAAGAGTTAGATGGATATTACAGAACTTTAATAAATTGTAGGTATGTTGATCAACATTATTTTAACCATTCCCCTAACAATGAAAGGGCATGGAGGTGTTGTATAGTTAGCATGCATGGGATGCACATGGTTTGTTAAACCTCACACCTAACCATATGAGGGGGTGTTCATTGTAGATAGTTGTGGAACATGGTTGGAGCTTGACTGTGCTGCCAAACCATACACCCTTTATAAATTCATGAAATTGCTAATTGTTTCCTAATTCCTTTAACATTCTTTCCTTTATTTTTCTCCTCCATTAACTTATTAGTGATCATGTTGAGAGTTCCCTTCTCCCTTGATCAATGATTTGATCCTCCTCCCTCATATGACATCTGATTCAATAACCACTTGTCAAATTGGTTTTCCCTTGGTATTTCTTTGAATCTATTAACTTCTTTTATTTTTTTATGTCTCCATATTTTGGAAATATCTTCATTTGAGCTAATATACCTTATTTTTAGATAATTTTATTATTTCTTCAATTTCTCCCATTCCAACATGAATTAAAGGCCAATACTGGATGAGGATTTTTCATACCATTTAAGGAGGGTGGTATATACCTTTTATGTAACGACCCTGAATTTTATCAATGAAATTTCACTTCTTATAATTATTTCATATAGTATAGATATCATACTTCACATATATAAGCTAACATAAAAATTTTTCTTATAAACTAATAATGAGAAAAGTGGTATTCCAAAAAATTATGGAACCAATACCGATGAATTGTAATGTGACCATTATGAATAGTAATCTGACTAATAGAATAGTACCCTCACCTATGAAATTATAAATAAAATTTTCGTATCTTATGAATGAAAATATGATATATTTATATCATGGTATATGTAAATGAATGTTTTTTAAATGATAAATAATGTGTTGATATTTTTATAAAACATAAATGTTTATTAAAAGTTTTATAATTAATATAATTATTTAAAAGAAAATATATTTTTATAAATAGATTCATAAAATTATATTTTGTTTCTTAATGATTATAAGATAATTTTATGATCCCTTAATTAATTTTTCAAACTATCATAAAATCGATTATAATATTAAAATCAGTATTGTTTAAGTAAATGGTGATTATAATTAAAAATTAAATTTATCAGATTTATGAACTTATATCATAAAATGGAGTCTCATTTTAAAATATACAAATCTAAAAATGGTTAGGGTGATTTTTTGTGAATAGTGGAACACAATAATTAACAATATTGCATATTTAAACCAAATACATGAATTTTTTAGTAATAGATGATGTAATAACCCATTAGTTTGATCTCACATGAACTATTTACTATAATAAGTCATATTAATCAACACTATTTATTTTCTCGAGCCAAAATAATAATAAAATGAATAAAATAATAAAAAACACCCATATCATCCACTTACAAATACCACCCCTATCCTCTTCTTCTCTTCACACCTTCTATGATTTTTATGTTTCTTATATTCTACCCAATTCCACTTCCAAGCCACTTACCCACGTCTTGGCATTTATGTTCTCACCAAAAGACCATTTTCAAGTGGCTTAAGAAGGTTCTTAATGAGATGAATTCAAGAGGTAATACCCTCATTCATTATATTTATATTTTATCCCCCCCCCCATCACCAACCCAATATAAAGTGACATGATTAGTCCAGTATCAAACATATAATATAATTTTGTTATGAAAATTGAATATCCATCCTAAAATCTCTTCTCATCTCCTTTTGTTCTAAAAATGAAAACATCGTCTCTAGGGTGTCGATTCACCACCTTCATATATAACGATTTTCATTTTTCAATACTTACTTCAAGGATGGTCATAAAAACATTTTTATAATTAAACCAAATTATAATATGTGTATTAAAACCTATTTAATTTTCTATAACCAGTATATAAACATAATTTTAAATAAATTGATACTAGTTTGCGATGGTCGTAAAAACTCTCCAAAATAAACTAATCATTTTTAATTAAAATGTTATCTAATGAATCATACTCATGTTAAAAAAATAAGATGATATATGGTTATATTTATATTTACTGAAGTTAATTAATACAATATAATTTCAATTTAGGTGAATTATTCCAATTTGAAAAGAATATCCATAATTATACACAAGAAAACCAACTATGAAACCATAAACAAACGCTTCTAAAATGAAAAAATCAAACATGATAAATCATCGAAATAACTAAAATGTACAAAATAAAATTATAATAAATAAAATATATGTATAATAGGTTCTTAATTAATTAATTAATGGATATAATTTTATTTTCCAGGACATTATGTGAAAGCACAGAACACTTTCAAACATAAGGTAAGGGATTCTCTCTGAACCTCCATTTTTCTTTCAGGTAAAGTTTTATCTCTCTTTAACCAATTTAATTCTCAATTATTCTTATGTACTCATCATTAATTATATTTCTATGTTCTAAAAATATTTAACTATTTCAATTAATCTTTATTTTATGTGAAATACTTTTTAAAATGGTTCCTTTTTCAATTCCACCTAATAAGAAAGACCGATTAAAGGTAACTTCGCGATTTATTACCCGTTCTCAAGTACAATCAATAATCTATTTTAAGACAAAAATATTTTTATAAAACTACTTTTTTATCAGGAAAAATATATATTATTACATTTCTGGTGTTATGAAAACAATTATTCTTTTTTCTTCTTTAAATACTCTTTTATATTTTCCATTAAACCGCACCAAAGTGAAAATTTTATGAAGTTTCTTAAAAACTATTTTTATATGTTTTCACTTATGTTTTGAATCATTTATAATTATCTATGTATATTTTAACTTATTGATGTTCATATATTATTTAAATCCATTCTTTCATGGACACCATTATGATATTCCCTTTGGTTATGCATTGTGACATGATTATGTTACCCATTTATTTCCATAGATAACCCCCATAATTATTCCTTATGTTTAATTATTCATGTGGAAAACATATACTTTAACATGTTATGATGGGTGTGACAAGATATCTCTCCAATGCATTGGGAAATGTTTCATCTCATTATACATCATGTTGGGATAAGAGAGTAAACTTAATTCCTTTATGGGACTTTGTCCCCCATGGGATACAATCTTAGCAGTTAGCCTTCACTCATGTTTATGTCATGTTATATGTTTCTTATAGATTCATATGTAGGCATGATTACATGATACCTTGTTTTATATTTTATTATTCCTTATGTTTATTCATGTGCCATGCCTTTTTATGTAGTCATGTTATTCCTTATAACTCATGTGTTACTATTAATTTCCATGTTTATTCCTTTATTGGGATTTTTATCTCATCCATTTTTAATGTATTCCCTTGGGTTTCCAATAAATAAGTAAGATATCAAAGTAATTTAGGATCTCATTATTGAGTTTAAATAAAATATGTCATTATTTTTGTTTAATGTTTTCTAATTATGTTCCTAGTATTACAAAGATACTACAATTTAAAATCCTTGGTTTGTATTTTATTATTAATTATGTTTAAAATAATTAAATAATATTTATAAATGTATAGGGTAACTATAGATGGTATTATAGGACAATATATTTATTTTTGTAGATTAGGACTATAAAATTTGACTAATAACCCTAGGAATAATTATATCCCCATGGATAACCTAGATTGAAACATTGGTAATCAAAATAAAGGATATACATTTTATTTACAATTTTATCCTTCTATGTTCAAAGTTTCCTTTTTTTATGATTATTAGATATGTATTCAAGACCCACAAATTTTATTTTTATTTTTATTAATTAATAGAATGAAATAGTTTAAATCATTCCAAAAATAAATGTGATTGTAAACATGATGATTTCTTTAATGAAATTAAAATTCTAGTGGGAATGGGAGATCAAAAATCCATGATAGTACTTTCTCAACTGGATCAAGTTATAGATAATAACTTGAATTCATGTGGAACACCCTACTTCTCATAAGAAAGATTAATTTGTTGTAATCCTTTTTATAAAAAAATGGATCATATATTTAGTTTATCTTCTGATCCCTCATCTCATAACAATAGATTAAATCCACTGATAAAATATTATTTGTCCTCCAGTGCTTAGAAGAAGAGAATGTTGTAATGGTGGTCTATCATTTTAATGGAGAATCTGGTCAGTGGTGGAAACTAATCAAGAACACAAATTTTAAAGATTTAATTGATTCCATGGAATGGCAAGCATGCAAGAAAATATTTTTCAATAAATATTTTCCCCAAACTCTATTTCTTAAAATGGAAATAGAGTTCCTCATATTAAATCAAAAGGATGATGAGTCTATCAAGGTGAATGAGGAAAACTTTACAGGGATTGCATGAATAATTCTACCTTTTTCATGAACACTAAAATAATGTTGGATCACTTCTTTAGTAGACTAAATACGATTCTATGAAAAGTGTTAGTGATTAAATACATTGAATTCTATGAGGTGATTGTCTATTGTTCCCTTAAGGTTGAGAAATATATTAGAGGGATCTTAGTGGTCTCGTGGTCCTAGAGATATAAATAGTAAAATGGTGTTTTATATGGTAGGATCATCATATAAATCCCATGGTGGAATGAAAACTCAACATCCCACATAAAAAAAGTGCAGGAATAATCATCATAGAAACTACCTAATGGGAACCAAGAGATAATACAAATTTGAAAGAGAGAATCATCCGAATTTTTTTTCTGAAGGTATTTAAATAATCGCACTAATGTGGAAGATGGATAGATGGTTCAGACCAACATTCGTCTAGTAGTGAAGTGTTTCAACTATTATAATCATGGGCATTGTGTGAGCCAATTCCTCAATCTAAGGGTTTTCGGAGGCAATCAACAACAACCTCCAAGGAACTGGTGAAGAGAATATGTTATCACTACTACTAAGGTGGATTCTAAAAATTATGTGGTGATAGGTAATATATTTATTCATTCCAGAATAGTGAATATAATATTTGATTCTGGTTTTATTCATTCTTTAATATATTACAAGTTATTATAACTATTCAAACACCACTTCAAAATATAGAGGTTGAGTTATCTATGAGAATATAAAATGGGGTAATTATTGAATCTAAATTATATAACTCCTCTGCAATTAATTTGTTTGAAATCAACCTCTCAAAAAATATTTTCTAACATTTTTTGGTAGATGCTATGTTGGGCATTTATTGTCTATATTTATACAAAGCCAACATCAATTTTCAAGAAATAGATATCACCATTCACATCCTGAGGCATCCACTAATTTTTTACAAGTGGAAGGATAAGGATGAATCTACTTCAAAATCATTTTCTCAATTTTGGATATTATCTTCTTATGAAAAAACATATATAACTCAAAATATTGAAAAAAAGTATTGAATAATGATTGAATACATTACCATTGTGAGGATATACACTAATGTGTTCCTTGAATAATTGATTGGTCTTCCTCCAGAATGAGAGGTTGAGTTCTCAATTGAACATATTCCTAGATCCCTTCCTATATCAAAGACTCCTTACAAAATGGCAACCATTAAGCTATAAAAACCAAAGAAGTAGTTACAAGTGAATCTGGACAATGGTTTTATATACCCAAGTGATTCACCATAGGGTTCATCGTTTCTCTTCATCAAGAATAAGGATGGATTAATGCACCTCGACATTGATTATCATGATCTTAAAAAATCATGAAAAATAACTAGTATCCCCTTCAATAGATGGATGACTTGTTCGATCATCAATGTGCTGCCAATTATTTCTCAAAATTGGGCCTTCAATCAGGATATAACCAGTTAATGGTGAATAAGGTATATTTTCCCAATATTTCCTTTCAAACGAGGTATGGACACTATGAGTTCATAGTGATGCCCATCAAAATCACTAATGCTCAAACACTATTCATGCACTGATTGAATTAAGTCTTTAAATATTACATTAACAAAATCGTGGTAGTATTTATTGATGATATTATAATATACTCTAATAAAAAAGAGGAACACAAGGGGCATTTGAATATTGAGCAAATGATTTTTTGGAGGAAGAAAAAATATGAAAACTATTGTAAATGTGATTTCTAAATAGAGGAAGTAAAATTCTTGGGGCATGTTGTCACTAAAAAAGGGATATCTGTGGACCTTTCTAAAACAAAGGCAACTGAATTGTGGCCTAGAAAAACATCTTTAATTGTAACACCCTGAGCTTCCACGATACGACTCTCTTTCAATAATGCAATAGCTTACATTGTACGCAAGTTCGAGTTCTAACACACCGCGACTAATCAAAGTAGCCGTTATGAATAGTAATACCCACTTTTAAAAATTATAGAAATTTTATATTTCAAAATGGAATTCATTTTTGTATTCCTAATATTGAAATTATCCTATGTTGAATTTTTGGTATTTTTCTGAGAACTTCTAAATTTTTATGAATAGTGAAAAATACTTAAAAACAACTTTTTTAATCAAAATAATTTACAGTGATAAATTATAATATTTAGTGGTTTTAAAGTATTATTAGAATATATTTTTACCATTTTATCCAATGGTGGTCATTAGAATTAATTTAACATTGAAATTGGACATAAACAATTGTCAATCTTTTGATATAAATTGTTTCTTAAAAACACGCTATTTGTTGTAACATCGGGAATTAATTATAAAATTAATTAATGCAACTTATATGTTTGGAATTTTGTAAAATAGGCATCATTTTTGAATTCGGAATATCAATTATATCTTAGGGTGAAATTTTGGCCTTATTCTGAAAAACTTCAATTTTTGATGAATAGTGAAACCACTAAGTGGTTGTTAAAAACTGATTTTTCGTTAAAATGAAATATTACCACTTCTGTGATTTGATTCTCAAAAATCCGACATACATGGTTGTCATTAAGAAGTAAAATGTGGTTCAATGAGATTAAAATAATTTTTTGGTGAATAGTAACTTTTAAGTTCTTAATCGCGATTAGAGGTAATTAGTGTAGTTTAAGGTAAAAATAATGTTTTAATAATATGATATGAGCTTGACACTTGTCCTAATCCAATTGGATGAGTCATGGCCGACCAAAAACACCCATGGGTCAACTTGGGGACCCCATGGAGCCACTTTGGTTGGAAAATGACATTAATATATATTTATTTAATGTTAAAATTAAATTGACACAAACATGAGTTGTTTTACTAAAACAGACTTTCAGTGGAGTTACACAAGTCCAAATTTTGACTATAAATATTCATTAGAAAGATAAAAAGATTTAATACATCATAGTATTTTTTTATAATTTTTAGACATTAAATAAATTAAATTATTTATGACATCATTATGATGCAGTGATGACCTCATTATTTAATGATTTTAATAAAATGAAAAGATAATGTAAAATACAAGGCTTAAACTTGTCCAAAGACTATTGTATGGGTATATTTCGAACCCTTATCACCTTATCCATGAATTATATAAGTGTGGGACCTTTAGAATCCGAAAAGCATTGTGTAATAATGTAACATTACAATCTTTCCAAAAGAGCCCCTCCTCTCCACTTATAAAAGGCCCCCACCTCTACCACCTCATTCACACTTTCAAGCCATTTGGCTCGGCCAACCTCTGCCCAAATACTCTCCCAACTCCCCCATCTTACTCCTAGAAGCCTCACTTTGGGAAGAACTCTTCCCAAGGAAGCCTTTGGCTCAAATTAAAAATAGTTACCCGATTTTGAGGTAATGTCTTCTCTAATGTTGTTTTGTTTTATTTTTCTTCTCCAACCCCCTAAACTCTTTTTATTAATTTATTTTGTAACAACACAAGTATCCTCAATATACTAGGATGTTGTTATAATAAGGATTCGAGCTACACTTACACACACCTACATCTAATGGTTAAAGAACATACGGTTTCTGTGGATGGTGAATTTCTGCCTCACAAAACGATGATTGTTCAACACTCATATAACACCTTCAAAGGTGGCCATTAAGATGTAACTATTTTTATATATGATATATAATATGTTTATGTTTTAATTATGCTTCTGTATTTCTCATTTATGGCAAACTTTATGATTTCCATTATGGGTAAAACACGATAATTTCATTTTAGGAAGTGCGGACTACCGCCCCCTCAAAGTGATTTGAATCGTTAATGCCATATGTGGGATGTATAAAGGATGGAGTAAATGGTATTATACACTATATTATACTGGAATTAAATTATACATTTATATCATTATTATTTCATTCCATTAAATACGAAATAGAAATGAAAGTAGCGTTCATGCGTACGTACGACTTACCGTCTCCATGAACAGTGCATTTCATTTCTTACCTCTAAATGTTACGTAGTATTATAAATGAATGTATATACTGGATATATAAGATATATATGACATCTAAATCATGAATATAATTCTGTAGATAATGGATATTCTACCACATAAACAACTTGTAATTATAAGAAGTTTATTGTTGACTCAAGTACCAAAGATCGGCAAAACAACCGTTATTAACTTAAATAATTACATAATGTTCATATCATTGTAATAAGTGATATAATAAGGATAATGAAATTGAAAATGGTTCTTAATAAGTTATATATTAACTCTAGTTTATTATTCAGGAGGTTAAATAACGGTTGAGTCAAGTCAGACACGAGGTAAGGGAACTTCTTAACCCAATTTCCATTCTTTGGGTTAATATCCTACTTTCAAATTATGTCATGATATTATTATGTCCTACCTTGTATTTGTACTTTCTTTATGTGTACTTATAGTGAATACACATAATAGATCTATTTTATTTTAAAATTGATCTTTTTAAGGTCTTTGTCTCAATCTCCTTTCATGGAGGCATATTTGGTTTTATACACAATTTTCTCTTATACGGTGTATAAACACCTTTGACTTTTACATTTATTCAAAAGGAATATTTTTATACAAAGCGTTCTGCTAAATGACAAAAGGGAATGTTTTTCTTTCCGTACATATGCGGCGACAACGACTTCTCTGCCACCGTGACCATTATTTGTGTTTCAGCTTCCTCTACAAGCCATCATTTTTTTAATGAAAAATAAATACAAAGTTTTAACTTTATTTTATTTTGGTATTGAAAATGGTTTTGAAAGAGTTTTTATCAATGTGATGTATTGATATCTTGTGATTGAAATTTGGAAATGTTATGTTTACTTTATACATGTTTTATGTGATATGATTATGTTATGGTTTATGATATGTTTAAACCTATTCATGTGAGGAATGTATTGGACTTAATAAGTGACGGGTGGAGCCCGCTATAGCTCCTCGATGCATCGGTAGGTCTCATGAGACAACTAGACGTGGAATTGGCTGAGGCCCTTTCCCAATTTGATTTATGGTTTTGGCCGAGGCCTTAATCATTTTAGACGTCTTGGCCGAGGCCTTGACAAAATGGTTCAGAATGTCCGGCATTATACATTCCATCATTATGAAAATGGTTATTGATATTGCATGTGATTATTTGACCAGTAGAATATCCATGTGAAGAAGTAAATGATATTATCTCATTTTACTTTTGCCATATTATGTTGATGTTCATGTTTAAAAGGATTTTGTTTTAGTTATATATTGCCTTAAATGTTTATGTTTATTTATGAAAGCTTCCGCAATATTGTTATCCTTACTGAGCATCTGAGCTCACCCCTTTCAATGTTTTAATATTTTCCAGGATGTGAAGAAGTATTTTATGAATGACCTGCAGGGATAGTCAGAAGAGGATATGAGTGTGGAATATGAAGACCTTGTTATTGTAGTTTTTCACTTTATGATGTAATGTAACATTTATGAATGTATCTAGTGTTTCCAAGGGTACTAAACTAATCGGTCTTTCGAGACTTGATCTTTTGTGATCATTCCAATGTTACGAAGTAATGCACCAACTCTGGGTAGCTGGGGTCGGGGCGTTACAGTTGGTATTAGAGGCAGTTTAGTACTAACCTTGGAAGCTAGATTTAGATAAACTCTGATTAGAGCACATAGCCCGAAGATAGACTTTGAGGATTAGTATAGAAGAACTTCCTAGAATTTTGGTATTGTAGAGATGTTGTGAGTTTTCCGAGCAATACATCCCTGTCTGGATATGAGCAGGTAGAGGCGGCTCTGGCGCAGATGTACCTAGGGGTAAAACCCGAAAACACCGCTTTGAGCTAGACTCGAACAGGAACTGGTGCACGACAACGGGCCTTGCTGCACTCTTGGTTACGACACTCCCAGGGGATATGCTTAGGATAACTCTCATTTTCTTTAAAAACCACTATGAAGGGTTATGAGTATATACTTTATCAAAGAAAACATTTCTTTTTATAATTATGGATTATATCCATAATTAGTTCAATATAGGTTAAGTGTTTTACAAGTATGGAATTATGTATTTTCATTCATGAACTAATCTAGTTTATTCCATTGTTTAGAAATGGCGCCTAGTGGAAGGAATGGAAACCGTATCAATGCACGCACTCTGTGTAGGGATTTCCCTCCTGCTCAAGATAATTATTGTGGATCTGGAGATACAACTGGTGCTGATCAACTTATTACCATACTGGGACAACTCACTCAGGTTATGAATAATAACCTTACTCGTATGGAGCACCCTGATCCGCAACGTGGAGGATCAATGTTAGACCGCTTCATGAGGCAACAACCGCCAACATTTAATGGGGGTACAAATCCGTTAGTATCTGAGCAATGGATAAACTCCTTAGAGAAAATATTCCATGCCTTGGGGAGTAGCGAAAGGGAGAAGGTTGTCATGGCAGTTTACCGCCTCACTGGAGATGCCGATCAGTGGTGGTCGCTGATTCAAAACACAAAGGAAGATGATGACGTATCGAATATGGAATGGAGGGAGTTCAAAGAGATTTTCTTAGAAAAATACTTTCCTCGTGACCATCGAGCATATATGGAAAGGCAATTTCTAAGTCTGAGACAAAAGGAGGATGAGAATGTCGCAAAGTATGAGGCCAAATTTACAAGGTTAGCGAGGCATGCTGCAGATTATATACGTAAACCAAGAAGTAAGATTGATCATTTCTTTGATGGGTTAAAACCATTTCTCCGTCGAGCTTTAGTATCACAAACCTTCTCATCATACGAAGATATTGTCTCATGTGCTATCAAGACAGAAAATAAATTCTCTAAGTCTTATGACAACAAAGTAAAGCAAGAGAAGAAGAGAACGGTGTAACAAGTGATAGATAAAGGGAAAAAGGGAAAGAAGGATTTCCCATTATGTGATAATTGTGGGAAGAATCACCCTGGTACTTGCCTAAAGGGAATGGGAGTTTGTTATAAATGTGGAGAAAAAGGTCACCAGGCTCGTGATTGCAAGGGAAAGAAAGAGGCTATCAAAGATGAATGCTACAATTGTAGGGAAATGGGGCATTACGCAAATGAATGTCCTAAGCGTCAGGGAAACTTACCTCAAAAAGGGCCAAGGGATCAAGGACAATCTTATGTTGTTACTACAGTTGAAGCGGAATAATTAATGTATTGGTTCTTTTGGACTCATGGATTATATTCTGGTTATTAGAATAATGTGATATATATATAAGGAATGTACTGCAGTACATTTTGATTTCAGTAAGGTTTTAATATGATTAAGGTAATCATATTTTTAGTATGTGACAATAAGAGAAACTTTTCTTTGTTTGGGGAATCTGATGTTACAATTGATTTTGGAATTAAGAGACCTTTTAGAGAAAGTCTGGACAGAGGTATTTTGGATAACTATAAAGGTTGGAATGGAGTAAGTTGATCTTTGGATAGTATTGTTTAAGGTTAAAAAATTTTATGAAGATTATTTTTGGAATATTATGATACTATAGTTTTAGGAAAAGGACAACCTGCAGGGTGGGGCATAACCCGTCGCGTCGGACAAAGCCGCAGGAATCGAACCCACAATCATGGTGCGACAGGCCTTTATTTCCTACCACTAGCCTATAGGAAGTCCCTGGTAATTACAAAATAATTTTACTAATCTAAATGGTATTTGTTAAAATTTGGAACCTTATACAATTAGGATAAGTATAATATTTTTGAGTAATATTATCTTTTTTAGTGAAAGATGAGTTGAAGGTTGAAACTCTAATTGTCAAGCATAAATATAAATTTACCTATCTCTTATTCAATGAATAAATTAATTCTTAAACTTTAGTAAAGGGATATTAAAACAAAAAAATGTGTTATCCTAATACCTTATGTCTTTTTGAACTGATGATATTTTAAATCAACATAGATTGAAGGCTTTGAGGCCCTCAATTTGACAGTTGATTGTGATTGATGACCTCAATCACTCCCTACAAATATTTACGTTTTTCCTCCAATTATATGTCTCTAATTGCCACCAATGTTCTCCTAATCGAGATCATAATTGGGTGGTGACTTTTTCATTTCCCTTTCCCTCTTATTAATGCTAAATTTTATTAATCTTATTTCCGATGTGGGTTTTCCTCAAAGGTATTTTCTCTTTTCAACCTTTTACTTTCAAAGAAAAATTTCAAATTGCGAGGACGCAATTTATTGAAGGATGGGAGAATGTAACACCCCAAGCTTCCACGATACGCCTCTCTTTCAATAATGCAATAGCTTACATTGTACGCAAGTTCGAGTTCTAACACACCACTACTAATCAAAGTAGCCGTTATGAATAGTAATACCCACTTTTTAAAATTATAGAAATTTTATATTTCAAAATGGAATTCATTTTTTTATTCCTAAAATTGAAATTATCCTATGTTGAATTTTTGGTATTTTTCTGAGAACTTCTAAATTTTTATGAATAGTGAAAAATACTTAAAAACAACATTTTTAATCAAAATAATTTATAGTGATAAATTATAATATTTAGTGGTTTTAAAGTATAATTAGAATATATTTTTACCATTTTATCCAATGGTGGTAATTATAATTAATTTAACATTGAAATTGGACATAAACAATTGTCAATCTTTTGATATAAATTGTTTCTTAAAAACACGCTATTTGTTGTAACATTGGGAATTAATTATAAAATTAATTAATGCAACTTATATGTTTGGAATTTTGTAAAATAGGCATCATTATTGAATTCGGAATATCAATTATAGCTTAGGGTGAAATTTTGGCCTTATTCTGAAAAACTTCAATTTTTGATGAATAGTGAAACCACTAAGTGGTTGTTAAAAACTGATTTTTCGTTAAAATGAAATATTACCACTTCTGTGATTTGATTCTCAAAAATCCGACATACATGGTTGTCATTAAGAAGTAAAATGTGGTTCAATGAGATTAAAATAATTTTTTGGTGAATAGTAACTTTTAAGTTCTTAATCGCGATTAGAGGTAATTAGTGTAGTTTAAGGTAAAAATAATGTTTTAATAATATGATATGAGCTTGACACTTGTCCTACTCCTATTGGATGAGTCATGGCCGACCAAAACAAACCATGGGTCAACTTGGGGACCCCATGGAGCCACTTTGGTTGGAAAATGACATTAATATATATTTATTTAATGTTAAAATTAAATTGACACAAACATGAGTTGTTTTACTAAAACAGACTTTAAGTGGAGTTACACAAGTCCAAATTTTGACTATAAATATTCATTATAAAGATAAAAAGATTTCCTACATCATAGTAGTTTTTTTATAATTTTTAGACATTAAATAAATTAAATTATTTATGACATCATTATGATGCAGTGATGACCTCATTATTTAACGATTTTAATAAAAGGAAAAGATAATGTAAAATCCAAGGCTTAAACTTGTCCAAAGACTATTGGATGAGTATATTTTGAACTCTTATCACCTTAGCCACGAATTATATAAGTGTGGGACCTTTAGAATCCGAAAAGCATTGTGTAATAATGTAACATTTCAATCTTTCCAAAAGAGCCCCTCCTCTCCACTTATAAAAGGCCCCCACCTCTACCACCTCATTCACACTTTAAAGCCATTTGGATCGGCCAAACTCTGCCCAAATACTCTCCCAACTTCCCACTCTTACTCCTAGAAGCCTCACTTTGGGCAGAACTCTTCCCAAGGAAGCCTTTGTCTCAAATTAAAAATAGTTACCCGATTTTGAGGTAATGTCTTCTCTAATGTTGTTTTGTTTTATTTTTCTTCTCCAACCCCCTAAACTCTTTTTATTAATTTCTTTTGTAACAAAACCAGTATCCTCAATTTACTAGGATGTTGTTATAAGAAGGATTCGATCTACACTTACACACACCTACATCTAATGGTTAAAGAACACACGGTTTCTGTGGATGAAAAATTTCTGCCTCACAAAACGATGATTGTTCAACACTCATATAACACCTTAAAAGGTGGCCATTAAGATGTCACTATTTTTATATATGATATATAATATGTTTATGTTTTACTTATGCTTCTGTATTTCTCATTTATGGCATAATTTATGATTTCCATTATGGGTAAAACGCGATAATTTCATTTTAGGAAGTGCGGACTACCGCCCCCTCAAAGTGATTTGAATCGTTAATGCCATATGTGGGATGTATAAAGGATGGAGTAAATGGTATTATACACTATATTATACTGGAATTAAATTATAAATTTATATCATTATTATTTCATTCCATTAAATACGAAATAGAAATGAAAGTAGCGTTCATGCGTACGTACGGCTTACCGTCTCCATGAACGGTGCATTTCATTTCTTACCTCTAAATGTTACGTAGTATTATAAATGAATGTATATACTGGATATATAAGATATATATGACATCTAAATCATGAATATAATTCTGGAGATAATGGATATTCTACCACATAAACAACTTGTAATTATAAGAAGTTTATTGTTGACTCAAGTACCAAAGATCGGCAAAACAACCGTTATTAACTTAAATAATTACATAATGTTCATATCATTGTAATAAGTGATATAATAAGGATAATGAAATTGAAAATGGTTCTTAATAAGGTATATATTAACTCTAGTTTATTATTCAGGAGTTTAAATAACGGTTGAGTCAAGTTAGACACAAGGTAAGGGAACTTCTTAACCCAATTTCTATTCTTTGGGTTAATCTCCTACTTTCAAATTATGTCATGATATTATTATGTCCTACCTTGTATTTGTACTTTCTTTATGTGTACTTATAGTGAATACACATAATAGATCTATTTTATTTTAAAAATGATCTTTTTAAGGGCTTTGTCTCAATCTCCTTTCATGGAGGCATATTTGGTTTTATACACAATTTTCTTTTATACGGTGTATAAACCCCTTTGACTTTTACGTTTATTCAAAAGGAATATTTTTATACGAAGCGTTTTGCTAAACGACAAAAGGGAATGTTTTTCTTTCCGTACATATGCGGCGACAACGACTTCTCTGCCGCCGTGACCATTATTTGTGTTTCGGCTTCCTCTACAAGCCAGCATTTTTTTTAATGAAAAATAAATACAAAGTTTTAACTTTCTTTTATTTTGGTATTGAAAATGGTTTTGAAAGCGTTTTTATCAATGTGATGTATTGATATCTTGTGATTGAAATGTGGAAATGTTATGTTTCCTTTATACATGTTTTATGTGATATGATTATGTTATGGTTTATGATATGTTTAAACCTATTCATGTGAGGAATGTATTGGACTTAATAAGTGACGGGTGGAGCCCGCTATAGCTCCTCGATGCATCGGTAGGTCTCATGAGACAACTAGACGTGGAATTGGCTGAGGCCCTTTCCCAATTTGATTTATGGTTTTGGCCGAGGCCTTAATCATTTTAGACGTCTTGGCCGAGGCCTTGACAAAATGTTTCAGAATGTCCGGCATTATACATTTCATCATTATGAAAATGGTTATTGACATTGCATGTGATTATTTGACTAGTAGAATATCCATGTGAAGAAGTAAATGGCATTATCTCATTTTACTTTTGCCATATTATGTTGATGTTCATGTTTAGAAGGCTTTTATTTTAGTTATACATTGCCTTAAATGTTTATGTTTATTTATGAAAGATTCTGCAATATTGTTATCCTTACTGAGCATCTGAGCTCACCCCTTTCAATGTTTTAATATTTTCCAGGATGTGAAGAAGTATTTTATGAATGACCTGCAGGGATAGTCAGAAGAGGATATGAGTGTGGAATATGAAGACCTTGTTATTGTAGTTTTTCACTTTATGATGTAATGTAACATTTATGAATGTATCTAGTGTTTCCAAGGCTACTAAACTAATCGGTCTTTCGAGACTTGATCTTTTGTGATCATACCAATGTTACGAAGT
Source organism: Viscum album (assembly GCA_963277665.1). NCBI lineage: Eukaryota > Viridiplantae > Streptophyta > Magnoliopsida > Santalales > Viscaceae > Viscum > Viscum album. The sequence goes on from OY728137.1 coordinate 1,285,940,706, forward strand.
AATGCACCGACTCTGGGTAGCTGGGGTCGGGGCGTTACATTAATAGAGATCCATAGTTTTCTTTGACTAAAATTCTACCACCAGTGATTTTTTAGTAATTTATCATGATTTTATATCCTGATAACTATGTTCATAGAGAAATTTATAAAGTACATATGGGTGGAATAATTTTGAGGAAATAATTAAGGAGCTCAAGAATAGGATAATCATTGCAAATATGCTTACTCTACCAATAGGAAGAGAAGGTGAAGTGATAAAAAATGATGCATCCAAAAAAGTATTGGGTTGTGTACTCATGAAAAATTATAGTTTGTTAGTATACGCCTCTTGACAATTGAAGGTCCATGAGTACAACTACCCGACACAATATCTTGAGCTAGAAGCTGTGATTTTTACCTTGAAAATTTGGATGAACTATCTATATGGTGACAAGTGTGACATATATAATGATCACAAGATCCAAAATTATATATTCACAAAAAAAGGATCTCAACATGTATAAAAGTATATGGTTAGATATAATGAAGGAATAAAATTTCACTATTCATTATCATCCTAGGAAGACAAAAAAGGTAGATGATTCTCTTAGAAGAAAATAAATTGTTACTCTATCCATGATGATGATTTAGAAAGACCCTATCTTCATGGAAATGAAAAGGATTGATCCAGAAATCATAAAAGTAGGGAATGTATCCAACCTTCCCCAAATTATTTCCCAACCATCTACCCAAGAGAAGATCAAGGAGTCACAAAGGGGTGATCTGGAGATACAAAATTAGATGATAGAAATAATGGAAGGTAAGGTACATGGGTTCCACATATATGATGATGGTGAGATTTGGTGTGGAACTGGGCTTTATACACCATTTTTACCTGATATAAAGAAGGATCTACCAGGTAATTCCCATAGCTTATCTTTCTCCATCCATCCTGGAAGTACTATGATGTACCATGATCTTTGAGAACATTTTTGGTTGGAAAATATGAAAAGGGATATTACAGAGTATACCTCAAAGTGTTTGGTATGTCAGCAAGTTAAAGTAGAGTGAAAAAAAGTCCAAAGGGATGATGCAAAAATTGCTTATGCCCACATGAAAAAGGGAGAAATTCACAATGTAATTTTTCATTGGTCTCCCAAAAACATTCAAACGAAACAATGTGATATGGGTTTTATGGGATCAACTCACCAAGGCTTCCCACTTCACTGTTATTGGTGAAGACTTATCCCTTGAATAACATTCCATGATATATGTGAAGGAAGTGACGAGGTTACATGGGGAACCACTTTTGATTGTAACTGATAGTGATCCAACGTTTCTGCTTAAATTATAGAGAAGTATTCAACAATATTTTAGTACTAAATTGAATTTCATCATGTCATATCACCCCCAAACTTATTTCCACACATAAAGGAATATTTATATACTCGAGGAAATATTGAGATCCTTCTTAATAGAATTTAAATGAGGATGGGATTAGCTTCTCCCATTGGTTGGTTTATTTTACTATAACTGTTTCCACTCGAGTATTCAAATGGCTCTATATGAAGCTCTATAGGGGAAGCGGTGTAGAACTCCAACCTTTTGGGATGAAGTTGTAGAAAGAAAAAAAATTGGACCTAATATTGTAAGAGATGATAGAGAAGGATCAATCCATCGAAAAACAAATGAAAGCTACTCATACTCAAAAAAATGATCTATGTTCACAACCGTCGAAGAGATTTGGGGTTCAATGTGAGAGAAAAATTCTTCCTTCAAATATCACCATGGAAGAGAGTCATGCAGTTTGGAAAGAAGTGGAAGCGTAACCAATGTTACATTGTCCCCTTTGAGATCCTTGATCGCATAAGAGCATTGTCCTATCAGCTTTCACTTCCACAAAATATGGATCACGGTCATGAAGTGTTCCATGTATCTCTTCTGTGGAAGTACATAATTTACCCCCCACATGTACAGAATCTAGAGGTGGTGAAACTAGGAAATTTCCTCTCGTATAAAGAGAAATCAGTGAAGATCATGGACTATAGAGACAAAGTCCTACGAAACAACACAACTCATTTAGAAAAATTTTTATAGAGGAATCATGAGTATGAAGAGGACACAAGGGAACCCGGGGAAGAAATGAAGGAGAATTATCCTCTCCTATTTTCAACTAAGAATGTAAAATGAAATTTTGAGGGTGAAATTTCATAAGAGGGGAAGAATGTAATAACCCAGAATTTTATCAATGAAATTTACATTCTTATAATTTTTTAATATAGTATAAATCTCATACATCAGATAGAGAACCTAATAAAAACATTATTATCATAAATTAATAATGAAATAAGTTGTATTCATATAAATTATGGAACCTATCCCAATGAAATAGTAATCGGACCATTGGAATAATAATGTGGCCATTAGGAATATTAATCCAATGAATAGAATAGTTACCACACCTATGAAAGTATAAAAAAAATTACGTAGCTTTTAAATGAAAATATGCTATATTTATATCATGTTATAAGTAAATAAATAATTTAAAAATGATAAATTAAGTATTGGTATTTTTATAAAATAGAAATGTTAATTTAAAATTTTATAATTATTATAATTATTTAAAATAAAGTTTATTTTCATAAATAGATGCATAAATTTATATTTTTTTGTTTTATTATTATAATATAATATTATGATACCTTAATTAATTTTTCAAAGTGTCATAAATGAGTTATAATATTAAAATAGGTATTTTTTGAATAAATAAGAATTTTAATTAAAAATTAATTTTTTCTTATTAATAAAATTATTTTGATAAAGTTGTTGTAACATCCCCAAATGATAAAGGGTTAAATGGCTAAGTGATATGACTCATGTCAACAAGGTGCACCTTCCTTTTTGGGAGCCTACCTGATTAGAACTCCACAGTTAAGTGTGCTTGTCCTAGAGTAGTGATCAGGATGGGTGACCTTCTGGGAAGCTTCTCATTGTGTGTGTGAGTGAGGAAAAACCACACTAAAAAGGACACATGTTGGCCTGTGGGGACTTTCATTAGTCAGATGACCCGTTCGGGCACGTGGGTGGCCCCTAGGGTGGGGCCCACGTGTCTGCGGGGAAACTAGTGGTACCTATTGGGCCAGGACCCAATGACCATGTTAAGGCGGGGTTTATGTGTTGTCACTGGGACCCAGTTGTCACATTTGGTATTAGAGGCTGTCAGTTCTACCACAAAACTTAGGTCTCCGATCTTTCTTTTCTGTGAAGCAATAGTGTTAAGCATACCAAGTGTGGTTTTCAGTTCTGGGAGTCCAGTGTTGGTGTGGCGGCCGACATATCCATACACCAGGACCCTGTCTTCTAATTTCAGACTCTGTACATGAAAACATTGATTGCGTGTGTGTTTTCAAAAGTTTTCTTTATGTCAGCTCAACCAGGTCATCTCACCAGGTATTACTTTTGACCGTGTTGCATCTGTTCAGGATGCCTCCACGTAGACATCCAGTTAGAGTTTTGAGAGAGTCTACGATGATGGCCACCGAGCGACGAGGCTTCGGTGTAGGGCCCTCTAACTGTGTTGGCATCATCAGGTGGTGTACCAGCAGCACCACCACCCATAGGGCAGCAGATACCACTAGCCACACTGGCATACGATGCACGACGACAGAGCGCGATCGTACGAGTTCCAGCAAGAGAGGCCTCTAAGGTTTCGAGAAGAGATAGATCCCACGCAGCTGAGGGTTGGCTGGAGGATATTTCTAGAGTTTCCCGCCTAGTTGAGACACCAGTAGAGCATATGGTGATCTTAACTACTAGACTTTTTTCAGTAAGTGACCACGAGGATGGTCCACATAGTGATGAAGCCTCGGTACGTGGACCATTACCCAAGATAGTACCTTCGGGTAGTGTGTCAGCTATATCATTGCATGTTGGTCAACAGTTGCAACAAGCGGTACCGGTAGAGGACACTTGTAGGCTTAGTGCCTTACACATGTTTCAGCATCAGATACCCCTCAGGTTTTGAGGTGAACCCGACTCACAGGAGGCTAAGGACTGGCTTGAGGAGGTGGCTAAGAGTTCCCTAGAACTTCTACAGCTTTGGCCAGATGACGTGTCAGTAGCTGAGTACTCATCGAGGCATACCGATCTTTCCTGGTACTCGATGAATATGGTGCGATCAGTGCTTTAGGGCTCGAACTTCCGAGCTAGGTGAGTTTAAAGGACATCTGAGCTAGAAAAATTTTTCTACGCATTCCTAATTATATTAGGATTCTAGAGATAACCTTTGTGGTTGAATGTTCTTTGGCTGAGTGGATACAACCAGTGAATGTAAGTAGTGGGAAAGTATGGAACCGGTGCCAGCCTCAGAGACTTGAGCATGCAAAAATGTTTCGGGAAGAGGAAGTGTTAAGGATATATGAATCTGCAGGGCATGAGACATGGAAGGAGATCTAGGAGAGTAGCATGAAGTGGTGTGCATTTCGACATGTTACAACCACCCCCTTATGTGGAACCCTCCAGGCTCTAGGATCTAGAGGACACGGGAAGAGAGTAGCTGCCTACTGTCAAGGAGTGTGACCCAAAGGCTCTGGGAAAGATTTGAGGTATGGTCTGTGTCTACAACTAGCTACTGTAACAATAGATATAGGTACCAATCATTCCTTCCTTCCATGAATCTTGTCCAAGACCTAGAGTTTCCGGTTAAACCATTGACTTAACCCACACATCTGGAGATACCTTGGGGTGGAGACTTTATAATCACACTTTCGTCGATGGTGTGATCTAACCCTTGAGGCGAGTGTTTCAGTTGGAACCTCTTGGTGGCAGTGTCAAGGCCTTACGATGTTAGTTTGGGTTTGGACTTGAAATCCACAGTTCAAACTCAGATTAACTATATTAGGCAAAAAGGTTGTGTTTTATCTGCAAAGTTGGGATGGGGTTTTCCTTGGTCGGCAAAAATAAAAAATCAGGCAGCACGGGATGGAATCATGTATAAGAGGGTACATTAGATCACTCATGAGTCGACCAGACTTACCTTTGTGCCATAATTCTCTAGAGTTGTAGCACTGCTATCAGCTTTGGCGAAGAAGGGGCAACCCTTTGTGTGGTCGGAGAGATGCCAGCAGAGCTTTCAAGAGTTGAGATAGAGGATAACTAGTGCCCCAATATTGAGGCTTCTAGTGGAGGGTGTAGGGTATGTAGTTTATTGCAACGCATCAGGGACCGGATGTGTCCTGATGCAGGAGCAAGCAGTGATCGCATATGGTTCTCGGCAGCTATGACAGCATGAGCAGAACTACGCTACCCATGACCTGGAGTTAGCAGCAGTGTTCTTTTCCATGAATATGTGGTGACACTCTCTTATGGGAGAATGTTTTACCATATAATCTGATCACAAGAGTCTCTGGTATATCTTATCTCAGAAGGACCTGAACTTGAGACAACGATGTTGTCTTGAGTTCCTCCCGGACTATGACATTGAGATAGTCTATACTCCTGGGAAGGGAAACATTGTAGTCGATGCACCCAATTGGATATATGGTATACAACTTCTAGGTGAGGCGATAGAGCTGCTGGCTGCTTTATAGATATCCTTTGTGGATAGAGATGGAGCACCCTTCCTTCAGTCTCTTACAGTCACTCCCCCACTTCTTCAGTGAGTCAGGGAGGCGTATCATGGGGACATTGAGTGCGAGGCACAACGTTCTCAGATATCCATAGGACATGCACATGATGGATTTTATGATGTTGGGGAGCACGACATCCTCTTCAGAGGACATACTATGGTGCCAGTGTCACTTCAGGAGGAAGTGTTGAGTGAGTTTCACACATCCTCTCTAGTGGTACATCCAGGAGTGGAGAAGATGTACCAAGACCTTCGACGACAGCACTTGTGGCCATGTATAAATAAGGAAGTAGCGGAGTTTGTCTCCCGATTCCTCACTTGTCAGCAAGTGAAGGCATAGAATCAGGTACCACCAGGCTTGGTTCAGCCTTTAGAGGTCCCAGACTGAAAATTGGATGGGATATCCATGGACTTCGTGACAGGTCTTCCATGTACATCCATGGGACATGACTCGATTTGGGTGATCTTCGACCAACTCACCAAGTCAGTCCACTTCCTACTGGCCAGAGATGGTACAAGATACTACGGAGAAGGTGAAGGTTATCTAGGAGCGGATGAAGACTGTACAGAGCAGACAGAAGTCATATGCTGACAGGAGATGGAGACCTCTAGAGTTCGAGGATGGTGACCACGTCTTTCTATGGGTCTCACCTCGATGAGGTCTACGGAGATTTTGCCGAGGCGGAAAGTTATCTCTAAGTTTCATCAGACCTTTTCAGGTCTTCAATAGAGTTGGAGAGGTGGAATACCGCTTAGCTCTTCCACCTTAGAAGCACTGGGTGCACGAACTCTTCCATATATCCCAACTGAGGAGATATGTGCATGACCCTTCCCACATCATCAACCATGGAAACTAGACGTTGAAGATGTAGAAACTTTTACAGAGGTTCCAATAGAGATTGAGGATCGATAAAAGAGGGTCCTTCATGGACGATTGATACCTCAGGTGCGCGTTCACTGGTAGCACGGTAACCTCGACGAGAGCACATGGGGAGCGGAAGGCTCAGATTCGTGCTCAGTACCCCCACTTGTTCCCTTAGTTGTGAGTTGTGGCTTACAGGGACGTAGAGCCCTGAGGTGAGGAGAATGTAAAGACCCAGAATTTACATGTAATTGTTTTTATTTAAATGGGAATTTTACGGGTCTGTATAAATATGACAGCATGCGATTTCGAGGCTCGGAGTGCCCAGAATGATTTGTCTAAGTTTTTTTTATGCTTAAGTTAACACGCATAAGCAGTCTTCCTAAAAAAGTGGAATAACTCTTAAATGGTATCTCGGATTAAAAATATAAGGGTACTGTTGTGCTCAGAATAGTGGGTTTACCCTTGGTGCACCTTAAGATTAGTTGGTGCAGGCCTCTTGTGAGAAAACCCAAAAATGGAATAATCATAAATAAAATAATTAAATAAATTATTTTATTTTTCAAATGCTTCTAACTCACAAACGGTAACTCAGATTAAAAATATGATACCACTTTTGAACTCTTTAATGTATGCTTTCTTTAAGTAGATACTATCTTTGGACGTTGCGAGCCACCAGAGAAAGTTAGTTTTTGGCTGAAAATAAAATAATTCCGTGACAATTATTTTATTGTAAAATTCATAACTTCTAAACGATAACTTGCATTGAAAATCAGAGAGTACCGTTGGGTTCATTGGGGCGTGTTTCACCAAGTAAGATCCTAACCTCGATCAGCGCGAGTCGAGGGTGACTGATAATAATTTTCCAAACTTTTTTTCGGTTAGGCTCCGTAAACGCCCAAGCGGCGTTTTGTAACTTTTGAAGCGGTGCTCAGAATTAAATTCTGAGGACACTATTGATCTTGTAGTTCCAGTATTCACTTAAAAATACTTTCACCTCGATGACAGTTGGTTGAGAATAAAATTTAGTTTTTGGATTTTTCTAAAAGAATAATAAAATAAAGTGTACAACACTTTATTTTCTTTTAAGCTTCCACGTGAGTGAACGTTGTTTAAAACCTCCACTTGGGAGTTAGAGGTGGGACCGCCACACCCTAACCTCCCATGAGAGGTTATGGTGGCGGGGCCCACCCGAATATAACCTCCCATGAGAGGTTACAACTTGGGGACCACCCGAGATCAAAAACCTCTCAACTCCCTCAACTAATTTCATGTGTCAACGTAAAATTAAATGCTTTCAATTTAATTTTTTTTGTTAACAAAAATTAAATGCTTCCAATTTAATTTTATGTGTCAACAAAAATTAAATGCTATCAATTAATTTTATGTGTCAACATAAAATTAAATCATATCTTTATTTTTTTTGATGAATTCTATGTGGGGGAAGCCTCTTGGAATCCTCCCAATTATTAAGCCAAAGCACCTCTTAAATTGCGCCAATGCTTTTTTAATTTGGTTGACCCCATTTTTAAATTAAGTAATAGAATAATTGGAATTTATGAAGGTTCTTAATAAGTGAACAGTCATAAATTCCATGATGGTTACATACCTCCTTCCCTCTCCTATATATAGGGATCTTGGGAGGGGGATTTGGGATGGCTTCACCAAGCAACGAAACGCTGGAAGAGTGATGAGATGCCCCACAATTAGAGGATTGCACCTTCTCCAATAAAGAATGAAGAACGCCAACCTTCTTCGACTTCTTCCCCGGACACCTACCGATGTGGAGAATCGTCAACGAGCTGACGCAACTCAGGTTTGGAAGTGCTTGGTGGATGCGACGAATGACGATCCCATACGTCTTCTCCCACGACTCCATCAACGAACGACGTCCTCCTTTTTGTGCCAATGTAAACCAACTATGAGCTAGGTAGGAGTTTACTTTTGACTAAGTATGATCTTTACCTATGTTATTCATTTCTCTCAGAAATGAAGAACAATGAATTGTTGTAATTCATACTTTTGAACCAATTTCTATCACCTCTAAACACAGAGGGTGCGGGCCAAACAAACATGGTCGGACTCCCTACGCCGATCTTTTGTGATTTCTCTATGGAAAGGTGATGAGGCGATGATGAAGAAGGATACAACGATGAAGGTTGCACTACCCGAGGCCTCCAAGAATCACGCCGCTCTCCTGCGGCGCACCAAAGCTTCCGCCCGAACACCGTCAGCCCGATCGGTGCCTTGTCGGCGCACCTGCGGCCTCCCGGAACCCTACCTAGTGTGCAGCCCACCTGCCCACGTCCTCCTGGCGCCCCACCCGACATACGGCCCACCTTCATGTAGCCCCTGCACCCAGGTCGGTTCCCTACCGGTGCCCTCGCAGCCTGCCCGGCCACTGTCGCGCCCTGCTCGGTGCCATGTCGGCACCCCTGCGGACTGTCGGCACCCCCGCGGCTTGTCGGCGCCCTGACGGCACCCCCACGGCCTGCCCAACCATTGTCGCTCCCTAACTGGTGCCTTTGTGGCCTGCCCGGCGTCCTGCCAGTGCCCCTGCGACTTGCTCGGCCCCTGTCGCGCCCTACCTTGCTCACCCGTGGTCAGCCCGCGCTCCGCGCAGCCTACCCACTGGTCTCCCGACTGACGCAACCTCCCGGGGCGACTTGCCCAAGCCACACCCCTCGTGGCATTGGCCGAACCGGCCCCAGCCTTCGGGCCGAGCTGCCTATGTGGTGACCTCCAAACCGAACCGCCCTCGCAGTTCGTTGGGTCGGGCCCAATGGACCAGGCCAAAACATAGCAGGCCGACCCACCCAACTGGCCGGGTTAGACCCAGTGAGTCTGGCTAGGTCGACCCAGACTGGGTCAGCCCAGATAGGTTTGGGCCGAGTCGGTCCGACTGGGTCGGACCGGACCCGGGGCCACTGCCGACCCATGTACTTACTTTTGGCCATATCTTTGGCACTGGACATCCATTTGACGAACCGTCAGTGGTGCCGATATTCTTAGAGTGAAACTTTCCCTTTGAAAATACCCCACTAGAGTTCGTTGTATAGTTGAGATACGTCTAGGTTGGTTCATACATGAATCCAACCGAGCCCTCAGGACTAAAAGGCTAATAACTAACAGACCGGACGTCCGATTGACATGTCGTCTATTGCGTTGAGACCCCTATGACATGGTGTACCTTTGAGATACTTCTACATGGGACTTCGTGAAAATTGGAGTATCAACCGGTAGTTTGTGGATCAGATCTTCCAGAGAAGAGCAGACATTTGTGCGGGAACCTAGTAGCTGGCCGAGACTTGAAGAATGATGACCGATTCGACTCGGAGTGATTCGACTAGCCCATTAGGGAGCACCTCTGTGTGAGCACGATAGACCCACGGTGGGGAGTTGCTCTGTGTGAGCATGGCAGACCCACGGTACTCGACATGTGGAGTACCTCAGTAGGCTACTAGGGGAGTGCCTCTGTGTGAGTGTAGCAGACCCATGGTGGAGAGCGCCTCTGTGTGAGCGCAACAGATCCACGGTACTCGATAGGAGGTGTACCGCAATAGTCCAAGTTATTGGTAAGAACCTCTATGTGATGCGGTAGGCACACTATACTCGATAGAGGAGGAGTTCTCCAGCATCTGAAGGTTCAAATTAATAAAAATCCTGGTTTGAGCTGAGTCAATGACTTTTGTGTTTTCCTCATGATTGAGATGTGTTACTAGATAACTTAGGTATATATATAGTCATATACCTAAGTAATGGTTATCCGTTGATTTCATACTTTGTAGTTTATCCTTGTTGGATTTTGTGAGACCTTGAGGGTCTCGGGGTCCCTACCGAGTACAGTTATACACACCCCTACACGGGAAATGTCCACACCTCGTCGTGTTGGTTGCAGACGATGGACAATGCTGACTGATGCAAAAAGTAGCAGGACTAGACAGTACCTGGAGTTGGGCCACTCGATGTGATGGTACACGGAGGAGACGGACGGATAAGAGTGTTGAGGAGGACATCTGTACCTACCCTTTAGGTAGGAACCCCATAGGATGACCTAGTAGATGCTTCACTTTTCTTCAGTTGTACTTGCTTTCAGTTGTACTTGTACTTTCTTGTTGGGCTTGTATTTTAGGCCCTTTTACTTTCTAACACTTCTTTTGTATAAATTTTTACTTAGTGTTTTACTTCTAATTGTGTTCTCTGATGTGAAGTTATTAAGGCAATGTCTTCCCAGTTTTGGGATTTACGCCTTAGGCACTAGTTGCCAACCCCTGGCCTATGGAAGGAAAGCTTGGGGTAGTCACGATACGGGCCCCAGGGGAGGGGTCGTGAAAAATGGGACAATTGGGTCCTAGTGACAGCACATACACCCCGCCTTAACATGGTCGTCGGGTCCTGGCCCACCAGGTACCACTAGTTGCCCCGCAGACATGCGGACCCCACCCTAGGGCCACCCACATTCCCCAACGGGTCATTTGACTAATGAAATTCCCCACAGACCAACACTTGTCCTTTTCAGTATCCTTTTTACTCACTCACACACACCCTAGGAAACTTCCTAGAAGGCCACTGAACCTGATCACTACTCCAGGTCAAGCACTCTTAACTGTGGAGTTCTAATCAGGTAGGCTCCTAAAAAGGAAGGTGCACCATGTTGACATGAGTCATATCACTTATCCATTTTACCCTTTATCATTTGGGGATGTTACAATCACCCCCCCCCCTAGAGCACAATGTCCTCATTGTGGGCCCTACATCTCAACCCAAGCAGTGCACCACACTTAAGGCTGGGTACCTCCTCTGATACCAAATGTGACAACTGGGTCCCAGTGATAGCATATACACCCCTCTATAACATGGTCATCGTGTCCTGGCCCACTAGGTACCACCAGTTGCCCCGCAGACACATGGGCCCCCCCTAGGGGCCACCCACATGCCTGAACGGGTCATCTGACTAATGAAAGTCCCCACAGACCAACACTTTTCCATTTTAGTGTTCTTTTTCATCACTCACACACACCCTGGGAAACTTCCCAAAAGGTCACCCAACCTGATCATTACTCCAGGCCAAGCACGCTTAACTGTGAACTTCTAATTAGGTAGGCTTCTAAAAAGGAAGGTGCACCTTATTGACATGAGTCATATCACTTATCCATTTAACCCTTTATCATTTGGGGATGTTACAATTGTGTCCATTTTTTAAATACGAATGTTTAAAAATGGTTGGTTTATTTCTTTGTATTTTTCTATAATTGTTGTATTTCGTGAATAGTGAAATACTGTAGTTTATGATATTAAAAATTTTAATCCAAATACATAAATATTTTATTCATTGATGATGTAAGAACCCATTATATTGAACTCACATGCACTAGATACTTTACTTAGTCAAAAATAATCTATACTATTGATAGTCTTGTGCCAAAATAATAAACAAATGAACAAAATAATCTGAAACACCCCTCTCCCCCCCTTATAAATTGAACCCCTTCATAACTCTTCTCTTCATACCTTAAAACCTTTTTATCTTAATTATATTCTACCCAATTCCTCTCCCAAGCCTCTTCCCCACATCTTGGTCTTTCTGGTATCCCCAAAATACCATTTCCAAGTGCCTTAAGAAGTTTCTGAAGGAGGTGATATTCAGGATGGAAACCCCCACCTTCTTTCTCTTTTATTTTATTTTATTTTCTTATCCTCCCATCACCTCCCTTACAAAGGTGGCATGATATCTCCATATCATAAATATAATGGAATTTTATTGTGTTAATTTAATATCTATCATCAAATCTCTTCTCCCATCATTTTTTTAAAAAACATTCAAACATCGCCCGTGGGGTGTCGATTCAATGCCTTAGGGGGTGGCGAGTATTCAATTTCCATATCTTCCTACAAGGATAGTCATAAAACATTTTTATGGTTAAAAAATATTATAATATTTGTATTAAAACTTATTTAATGTTCTTTAACTTGTATATAAATGTAATACTAAATAAAATGATTCTAGTTTGTGATGGTCATTAAAAACCACCAATATAAACCAATCATTTTACATTAAAATTTCATCTAATGAATTATACTTATGAAAAAATTATATATGGGACCTTTTAAATTTATTTAAGTGAATTAATAACATATAATTTCACTATTTTGGAATTATTCCAATTTTAAACGAACTTCCATAATTATACATAAGCGAACCGTCCATGAAACCATGAAACAAACACTCCCAAATTGACAAAATTAAACACAATGACTCATCAAAATAGATATAAATGAACATAAAAAATTATAATAACTAAAATATATGTATAATTGATTTTTAATTAACTAATTAATGGATTTAATTTTATTATCAAGGACATTAAGTGCAAGTGTAGAACACTTTCATACATAAGGTAAGAGATTCTCTCTGAACCTACATTTTTTCATTTGGGTTACACTTTATCTCTCTTTACCCTAATGTAATTATTAATTATTATTATTTAATACTCTTAGATTCTATTTTTATGTTAAAAAAATATTTACTAAGATTAATTATTCATTATTTGAATGGGAAATACATGTTTATTAAGGTTCCCTTTTCAATTACTCATGATAAGTAAGCCCGATTAAAGGGAACTTCCCTGTTTCTTACCCACTTTAAAGTACACTCCATAATCTGTTATAAACCAAAAATATTTTTCAAAACTTAAATTTTTTATCATGAAAAATTGTCTTAGTTCATTCCTATTTTTATGCAATCAATTATTCCTTTTAATTCTTTAAAGATTCTTTTATATTTTCCTTTAATATGTAATGAAGTGGCTCATTTCAAAAGTTTCTTAAACACTATTTTTTACATGTTTTGACTTATATTAGACACCATTTATCATGACCTATTCCAATTTCATTTTTTAATGTTCATATATGATTGAAATCCATTATTTCATAGAAACTGTTATGATATTCACATTGGTTATGCCTTATGACATGATTATGATACTCATTTCCTTCCATGGGTAACCTTTATATTTATTACTTATGTTGGATTATTCATGTGGAAAACAAATTCATGAAATTTTTTTTGGGTACAACTATATTTAACTCTAATTCATTGGGTAATTTTCTGTCTCATGATATGTCATGTTGGGATAGTGGAGTAAACTTAATTCTTTTATGGGACTTTATCCACCATGTGAAATAGTATTGGAAGCTAGCCTTGACTCATGTTTAGGTAATGTTATATATTGATAGAACATTTCTATGTAGCAATAATTACATGATCCCATGTTCTATATTATTATTCCATATGTTTATTCATTTGACATTCTCTTTTATTTCATCATGTTTTTTCTTCTAACAGATATGTTATGATTTATTTCCATGTTTACTCCCTTACTCGGTTTTTTAAATGATCCCACTGTTTGTGTATTACCCTGGTTATCCTATGAAGATGTAAAATATCAAAAAAAATTAGGATCTCATTATGTAGTTTAAATAAAATATGTCTTTACTTTAGTTTCATGTTTTCTAATTATGCTCATAGTCTTCTAAATACACTGGGCTTTACAATCCTTTGTTTGTATGTGATGGTTAATTATGCTTCAAATCATGTAATGATATGTGTGAAATGGTATGGTTTCTATATCTTACCCAACTTATGTAATATATTTGATATTTTATATATCATTATAGCCCTGACCATGGGTATTTTTGTGTGGCACCGACCATGGGTATTACGGTATGGCACCAACATCACAGTATAGAACCGATGTTTTACATACATTCCAGAGACTTGGATTCCTTGATATTATCCTTTTGGTTCTGTATTGATGTGTGTACCACCTCATATTATCCCCTTGGGATCCACACAATTCATACCGAGTTTACCATGGTCATGTTAATTGGACTCAACAAGGATGCCCTAGTCAATATCCTTGGGTCCTATCCAATGTAGGTATGACACTTGTTATGTAACAACAAAAACTTTCATTAATGAAAATCCCTCTTGATCTAATTAAATATCTCTTTATGTAAAATGTTTACATAAAATTTCCACTTCTTCAGATTTATGTTAAGAATTGTGATCGTTTCCAATATAGTCATTGAACAGTGATCACATGATTAGTATAAATAAAGGGTTTTAACAAATCCAATTTACTCAGACAAAGTAAGCGATGGCCCCATTCAGTAGATATTCCCCATAAGAAGCCCATTTTTCAGAGCTTGGAAAAGAGGTGGTTTCATTGTTCTTCGCTCTTGACTAAGCTCAATCTGATCTTTAACATGTTAAGCTTGAGCGGAACTGCCTACGAGAGAAGTGGAAGTTGATAGAGATTGCCACCTGAGCGATGTTATCTAAGCCAACCAAAGAGAATGTCACCATCGCTCACCTCACCCTTCAGTAATATGTGGGTGTTTTAAGGGTTTATCTAACAAGACCCAAGTACTCTATTTATGTATATGATTTTTTTATATAATAATGAATATATTATTATTACCTTGTAAATAGTTTTATAAGAACAAATTGTATTTTTAGTTAATGTTCAACTAAGAAATCTATTTTGATGAATTAATGGATTTTTAAATTAAATAATATTTTAATAAAACATTATTATTATTATTAAATTAATTTTTGTTAAATATTAATGATCATATAATTTTATGAATGAAATTATAATTTTTATTAAGGTTTGAAATCCATTTTCGTCAAAACCCATGAATTTTTTATAAATGTCAGTTTTTATTTTAAAAGTGAAATTAACATATATAGAAATTTATTTAGAAAAAATAAATATTATTTCTGGAATCAGAACATCAAAATTATCAAGCGGTGAATTTTTCATAATTTTCTGAGACAGTCAAATTTTTGGGTAAAAATTAAATACCATTTAAATATATATTCTGTTTTATGACATCATAATGACCCAATAGTGATGTAATAAAATACAATAAACTTTATGTTCGTCCAATATATGTTTTAAAATTAAAATAATGTGATTTGGGGTTTTTTTATTTATTTTAAAAAGCTTTAGTGGACCCTTCAAGACTTATTAGATATTTGTTTTTTTTAAATTGTTTTCCTTGGGAGTGTGACTCACCTCCACATAAGCAATCTCATTATTTTAAGAAGTTCATACTTTGGCCTTATAAAATAATTTTTTCCACTTCCCTTTTCCAAAAACCATGGGCAAAAACCATGGGTTGGTTTGTGGTTTGGATTAGTTTAATGTGAGGCATCCCAAACCTAAATAATAAAGAATTCCCTCACCGTTCCTATATAAATCCACCCAATCTCCCACTTCCTCCTCACTCAAAGACTTCGTATTTCGTCCAAAATCTTCCCTCCTTTTTCTATAATCCTCCCAAGGTGCCCCAATCTCCCAATAATTCTCTCTCAAGCCTCTCTCATGCCTTTGGAAGCACACTTCCAAGTAAGGGTTTTCTTCCTTTCTCATTTTTGTCCAATATTAATTAAATTGTTCTATCATTTTAATTTCAATTATAAATGTTGGGGTATGGTTTTGAACCTCCCCCGTGCTTCCCTATTTATTTTTGAATGATGGGAGACCCATTTATCTCTCATTAAATGCCTCTCATGTACACTCGTTACTATGCCGAAGTTCCGAATGGAATTTCTCTCTCCTCATTTACATTCAAGAAATTATTTTGTATCATGAATCTAAATTCCATTAAATTTGTTGGGACATGTATCTATATGACCTCATTACTTTCCATGTCATTTAAATATTATGAGACACCCCTTTTTCTCTCATCAACCATTTTTATGAGTTATTATGTCACACTGTTATGCTGCCGAAATTGCACTGTGCTTTTATAAGCCAAATTAATTGTGTAGTGAATACCATGTCCATTTCTCTATCAAGAGTATTCACCTTTATGCACATTTACTTACTATTCAAAGAGTTTCATGTATTTATTCCACATTCGTTTATCATGGAATAAAATATTATGTTGAATGATTCAGTGTTTTATGATCCATGTGGCACACTTATACATGAAATGAAATGTTTAAGAAAGGTGTGCCCTTATAGCACTCCAATGCATTGGGTAAAGTATAGTATCATGATATGTCATTTGAAATGGGTGTTTACTCATGCTAATTCAAGTGCAATGATGGTTTACTCATACTTCATGTGCAATGAGGGTTTACTCATGCTCCATGTGCAATGAGCCTTGGCTCCTGCTAATTCCAAGTTAAGTGTTGTTTCCACATTTCCATGTTATTATTATCATGTTTTATCATGCCTTTATGTTTATGCTTCTATTGTGCTCTGTTGATATTCCTATTTTCTAACATGTATTGTATTTCTCTTGTTATTCCATTATTATTCCCTTACTGGGCTTTTCATCTCACCCTTTTCTTGTGCATGTCCTCAGGTTATCCCATGAAATGCTAAGTACGAGGTAATGTAGTGGTCTTGTAAAGGAAGTTTTCAATAAAGATGTTGTATTTAATGTTTTAAGTTGTTATTTAATGATCCTAAGGCCCAAATACACTAGATATCTATATCTTATATGTTGTATAAAGTTAAGTTTATGTAATAAATTATGTTTAATTATGTAATAAAAAGGAGGGTTGTCATTGATGGTATCAGAGGATAGGTTTAGTTATTTTAGGGATTAGGATTAGAAAACCCTAGTAAATCCTCATAGTCAAGAATAAGAATAATAAAAACATCCCTAAGTTTTGGTGAGTATTGATTAATTGTTTTATCAAGAAAATGCATCCCTATCTGGATACGAGAAGGTAGAGGCGGATCTAGCACAGATGTATCCTTTGGGTAAAACCTGAAAACACCGCTTTGAGCTCGACTCGAATGGGAACTACTGCATGAAAACGAGCCTTGATGCACTCTTGGTTACGACACTCTTGGGGGATATGCTTTGATAAATTCACAAGCTTAGTATGAACCATTATTAAGGGAGAAAAAAATTCCCTAAGAATATATGTTAGAAAGTAGATCATGGATAACATAGACTGAAGCCAATAGATTCATATGTTAAGGAAATAAAAGTTATTATTATGTCATCTATTTTATCCTTGGTTTACCGTTTATGTGTTACCCCTAACTTTCATTTCATTCCAGCCAATGGCTGGTAATAGGAGGACTCGGGATAACAACAGATGTGAATATAAATGTGATGATTGTACTAATGAGATACACAATATAATGGGGGTGGGAATTGTGAACTTTGTCATGCTTCTCTCTTAGATAACTCAAGATTTGAATAGAAACATGGGTCAAGAAGAACGTTCAACCCCCCCCCCCCAATAAAGAACAAGTCTCTATTGAGAGCTTCATGAGACAAAGGCCTCCTACTTTTAATGGATCATCTAATCCCTCAATCGCTGAAAAATGGATCAACTCCATTGAAAAGATCAGCATCATCCTTCAATGTTCTGGACAAGAGAAGGTTCTTATATCTGCTTATTGTATGGAGGGTGAACTTGATCAATGGTGGACGTTGATCAAAAATAAGAAGCCTAATGAGGAGATCGAGGCATTGGAATGGAAGGATCTCTGGAAGAGGTTTTTTGATAAATATTTTTCACGCACCCTCCGGCTTAAGATGGAAAGGGACTTCATTTCCCTCAAGAAAAAAAGACGAAGAATCTATCGGAGTGTATGAGGAAAACTTCACAAGGCTTGCATGATACTCCTCCAGCTATGTCATTACCCCCGAATGCAAGGTTGACCACTTCTTTGGTAGGCTAAAACCTAGCCTGTGGAAAGTGCTGGCGAACCGTGACTTCGATAGCAATGAGGAAATTGTCTAATGTTCCCACAAGGCCGAAGTGGAGATCGAAGAATCTCAGGGGTATCATGGGGGTAAGAAGCATAAGTTGGACTTCAATTCTGATGGTCTGGTGGATAAATCCAATGGTGCTAAGAAGATCCAACAACCCACTTGCCAAAGGTGCGGAAAGAAGCACCCCAGAAATTTTCAGAAGGGGGTGAGGAAATACTTTAGGTGTGGAAGATAAGGGAACCTGGATATTAACTATTGGAAATAAAGACTTGAGGTTGCAACAGAGAAGAGGAACGCTCCATTCGAACCTCAATGCATGGTTCATTGCTATAACTACAAAGAACTAGTGCATCTTGCAAATTAGTTCCCTTAGACCAGGGTTTTCGGAGGAAACCAACAACCTCCAAAGCAGCAAGGGTGAGCTTTTTCCATCACTACTACCGAAGTGAACCCCAAAAATGAAGTGGTGACAGGTACGCTAGTTATTCATTCAAGAATAGCGAATGTAATTTTTGATTCTGGTTATACACATTCATTTATATCTCAAAAGTTTAGAAGAATAATCCCAGTACCACCAAAAATCATGGAAGTGAAGATGGTAGTGAGTACGGAAAATGGGGTAATCATTGCATCTCAGGAATATAACTCCTCCCCTGTCATAATATGTGGATTGAAAATCCTGTAGAACCTCTTCATACTACCTCTAGTGTAATTTGAGGCAATTCTTGGCATGTATTGGCTTTCCTTATATAGAGCTAACATAAATTACTGTGGGAGGAAAATCACTCTCCATGTGGATAATTGACCCCCGATACTTTACAAGTGTAAGGAGGAAGATGAATCTTCTTTACCTCCATCATCTCAAGCATGGGTATTAATTCCCTATGAGAACGTGTATATGGATCATATGATTGAGTCTAAGGAGGAAACCATCCTAGAAGACATGCCTATTGTGAGGGAATTCGCTGAAGTGTTTCTCGAGGAATTGTCTGGTCTTCCACCTAGAAGAGATGTTGAATTATCAATTGATCTTATATCTGGGGAGTTTCCATTATCCAAGACTACATATATAATGGATGTTGTAAATCTTGAGGAGATGAAGAAACAACTACAAGAGAATCTGGATAAAGGGTTTATACACCCAAGTGCTTCACCATGGGGTGCACTGGTCTTCTTCGTCAAGAATAAGGATGGGTCAATGCGTCTTTGCATCGATTTTCATGAGCTCAACAAAATCACTATAAAGAACAAGTATCCTCTCTTGTGAATTGATGAATTGTTCAATTAGCTTCATGGAGCACAATAATTCTCCAAGGTGGATTTACGGTCAGGATATTATCAAGTAAGCGTGAAGAAGGAAGATATCCCTAAGAATTCTTTTCGTACAAGATATGGGCACTATGAATTCATAGTAATGCCTTTAGGACTAACTAATGCTCTATAAATCTTCATGGACATGATGAATAGAGTCTTTAGATATTACCCACACAAATTTTTGGTAGTCTTTATAGATGATATTATGATATACTCCAAAACCAAGGAGGATCATGAGGATCATCTAAGAACTGTACTAGAGATCTTGCGGAAGGTGAAGCTCTAAGAAAAGTACATCAAGTGTGAGTTCTGGTTGAAGGAGGTCTCATTGTTGGGCCATATCATCACAAGAAATGGTATATCTATGGATACCTTCAAAATAAATGCAATTGAGGGATGGTCGAGGCCAATATTAGTAACAGATATCCGTAGCTTCTTTGGGTTAGTTGGATATTATCGACGATTTGTGATAAATTTCTCACGATTGTTCAACCCTCTTACCAAGATAACTATGAAGGGAGTAAAGTTTTCATTGAGTGATGAATTCAAAGAATTAGTCATGGTGTTGAAAAGGAATCTTATCACTGTGCCCGTTCTCACTTTACCCAAAAGTGGAGATCTTTTTGTGGTATTCAGTGATGCTTCGAAGAAGGGCCTGGGATGTATTTTGATGCAAAATGACAAATCTATTGCCTATGACTCATGTCAATTGAAAGCTCATGAATAGATCTATCCAACACATGACCTCGAGTAGGTTGTAGTGATCTTTTCTTTCAAAATGTGGTGGCATTATCTCATTGGAGAGTAGTGTGAAATATATACAGACCACAAAAGACTCAAGTATATATTCACATAGGAAGAGTTGAACATGAGCCAACAAAGATGGTTAGAGCTGATCAAAGACTATGACTGCTCAATCCATTACCACCCTAGGAAAGCGAACAAGGTGGCAGATTTCCTAAGTAGAAAAGACCCAGTGATTCTATCATTGATGAGAATTGAAAAGGATCCAATATTCTTAGATTTGATGAAGATGGAAATGGGAATCATAAATAAGGGAACATCATCAATCATTTCACAAATGATTGATCAACTATCACTTTTGGAAAGGTTAAAGGATTCTCAAAAGGATGTTGTGGGAATTTAGGAAAAAGTGGAAGCTATCGAAAAATGGAAATCCTATAAGTTTAGTGTTAATGAAGAAGTAATTGTGATATTTTGGAAAAGATGATGTGTTCCATCAATTATGGAGCTGAAGAAGGAACTTTTGGAAGATGCACATAGTTCAAATTTCTATATTCACCCAGAAAACACAAAGATGTATCAAGATCTCAAAGAGCATTATTTGTGGGATAATATGAAGAAGGAGATCGCTGAATATACATCAAAGTGCCCAGTGTGTCAGCAAGTGAAGGTGGAGAGGTAGAAGTCTAAGGGGATGATGCAACCATTTCCCATAACAAAATGGAAACGGGAGAACATCACCATGAACTTTGTCACCGGACTTCTAAAGAAATCCAAAGGCAACAATGCAATCTGGGTTGTTGTAGATCATCTTACAAAGGTTTCACACTTTATTGCAATTCGGGAGGATTTCTCATTGGATCAACTGGTAAGGATATATATCAGGGAAGTGGTAAGGCCGCATTGAGTACCACTATCTCTTATGTCTGATCGAGATAAAAGATTCACCTCGAATTTTTGGAATATCCTTCAACATGCTCTGAATATTGAACTGAACTTCAGTACGGCCTATCATCCTCAAACTGATGGCCAATCCGAGAAGACTACCCAAACACTTGAGGACATGTTCAGATCATACTCAATAGACTTTAAAGAAGGATGGGATCAAAATCTTCCTCTATTTGAGTTCTCTTATAATAAAAGATTCCACTCGAGCATCCAAATGGCACCATATGAATCCCTTTATGGGAAAAGTTGAAGAACACCGGCATGTTGGGATGAGGTCGATGAGCGTAAGCTTCTTGGACCAGAATTGGTCGAAGAAATGTAGGAGAAGGTTAAAACCATTCAGTATAATATCAAGGTATCCCAGAGTCGACAGAAGTGTTATAAATATAACTGTTGATGAGACCTTGAGTTTAAAGTTGGAGACATGGTGTTTCTGCACATATCTTTGTGGAAGAAGGTCATGTGGTTTAGAAAGAAATGGAAGTTAATTCCAAGGTACATCATCCCCTTTGAGATTATTGATCATGTTGGGGTTGTGGCCTATTGACTAGCACTTCCACCTACCATGGAAAAAGTACAAGATGTCTTTCATGTATCCCTCTTAAGGAAGTACATACCATACCATTCACATGTACTCTCTTTAGAGGTGGTACAGTTAGAGGATGATCTTTCTTGTGAGGAGCAACCAGTTAAGATCTTAGGTCATAGAGAAAAAGTTCTATGAAATAAGACAATTCCCCTCATCAAGGTGTTGTGGAGAAACCACAAGATTGAAGAAGTGATGTGGGAATTGGAGGAAATGATGAAGCAGAGTTACCCACACCTTTTTTAGTGTGGGAAAAGGAAATTTCAAGGGTGAAATTTCATAAGGGGGGAAGATTGTAATGACCCAAACCTTCATTAATGGAAATCCATCTTCATATAATTAAATGTCTATTTATGTAAAAATTTTATATAAAATATCAAATTCTTTGTTTTTATGTTAAGAATTGTGATCGCTGCTAACATAGTCATTGAATAGTGATCACATGATTAGTATAAATATCAGGTTTTAACAAATCCAATTTACTCAGACAAAGGAAGCAATGGCCTCATCCAGTAGATGTGCCCCATATGAAGCCCATTTGTCAGATCTCCGAAAGGAGGTGGCGTCATTGGTCTTCGATCTTGACCAAGCTCAAGCTAATCTTGAACATGCTAAGCTTTAGTGGAACCGCCTGTGGGATAATTAGAAGTTGATAGAGATTACCACCCGAGCGATGTTATCCGAGCCACCCCAAGAGTCTGCCACCATCGTACACCTCACCCTTCGGTCATATGCGAGTGTTTTAAGGGGATATTTAACAAGACCACAGTACTATATTTATGAATATTATTTCTGTATATAATAATGAATATATTATTTTTACCTTGTTAATAGTTTTTAAATCACAAATAATATTTTTAGTTAATATTCAATTAAGAAATCTATTTCAATGAATTAATGGATTTTTGAATTAAATAATATTTTAATAAAATATTATTATTATTATTATATTAATTTTTATTAAATATAAAAGATCTTATAATTTTATGAATGCAATTATAATTTTTAATAAGGTATGAAAGCCAGTTTTGTCAAAACCCATTAATTCTCGATAAATGTCTGTTTTTATTTTAAAAGTAAAAAATAACATATATAGAAAAATATTTAGAAAAAATGAATAGTATTTCTGGAATTAGGAATTTGAAATTATCCAATGGTGAACTTTTCATAATTTTCTGAGAGAGTCAAATTTTTGGGTAAAAATTAAATACCGTTTAAATATATAATGTGTTTTATGACATCATAATGACCCAACAGTGATGTAATAAAATACTATAAACATTATGTTAATCAAATATATGTTTTACCATTAATATAATTTGATTTTGGGTTTGTTTGATCTATTTTACAAAGCTTTAGTTGACCCTTGAAGACTTATTAAACATTTTGTCTTTTTAAATTGTTTTCCTTGGGAGTGTGACTCCCCTCCACATAAGCAACCCCATTATTTTAAGAAGTTAGGACTTTTTCCTTATAAAATATTTTTTTCCACTTCCCTTTTCCAAAAACCATGGTCACAAATCATGGGCTGGTTTGTGGTTTGGATTATTTTAATGTGAGGTGTCCCAAACCTAAATAATAATGAATTCCCTCACCTTTCCTATATAATTCCACCCGAGCTCCCACTTCCTCCTCACTAAAGTCCTTTGGAGTTCATAAATCCTCTTACCTCCTCTCTATATAATCCTCCAAAGGTTCCCCAAGCTCCCATGAATCCTCTCTTAAGCCTACCTCAAACCTTTGGAAGCACACTTTCAAGTAAGGGTTTTCTTTTTTTCTTATTTTTGTCCAATATTCTTTAAATTTTTATCCCTTTTAATTTCAATTATAAATGTTATGTATGGTTTAACACCTACCCCATACTACCCTATTTATGTTTTAATTATGGGATACCCCTTTCTATCTCATTAAATGCCTCCCATGTACACCTTTTACTATGCCGAAATTCTGAAATGAATTTCTCTCTCCTCATTCACATTCAAGCAATTATTTTGTATCCTGAATCTAAATTACATTACATTTTTTGTGACATGTATCTATATAATCCCCTTTCTGTCCATGTCATGTAAATATGATGAGACACCCTCTTTTCTCTCATCAACCATTTTTATGACTTCTTATGTCACGCCGTTATACTGCCAAAATTGCACCGCCCTTTTCCAAGCCAAAGTCATTGTGTAGTGAATACCATGCCCATTTATCAATCAAGGGTATTCACCTTTATGCACATTTACTTATTTTTAAATAGTTTCATGTATGTATTCCACATTAATTTATCATGGAATAAAATATTATGTTGAATGATTCAATGTTTTATGATCCATGTGGCACACTTATGCATGAAATGAAATGTTTAAGAAGGGTGTGCCCTTATAGCACTCCAATGAATTGGATAAAGAATAGTATCAAGATACTTCATGTACAATGGGTGTTCACTCATGATAATTTAAGTGCAACTTGGGATTACTAATGCTTCATGTGTAATGAGGGTTTACTCATGCTCCATGTGCAATGAGCCTTGACTCATGCTAATCCCATGTTAAGTGTTATTGCCACATTTCCATGTTATGATTATCATGCTTTATCATGCCTTTATGTTTATGCTTCTATTGTGCCCTATTAATATTCCAATTTTCTAACATGTATTGTATTCCTCATGTTATTCCATGATTATTCCCTTACTGAGATTTATAGATCACCCTTTTCTTATGAATGTCCTCAGGTTATCTCATGCAATGCTAAGTATGAGGGAATGTAGTGGTCATGTAAAGGAAGTTTTCAATAAAGATGTTTTATTTCATGTTTTAAGTTGTTATGTAAAGATCCTAAGACCAAAATACACTAGACCACTCAATCTTCTAAGATTTATGAAGTGAATTTTATGTAATAAATAATATTTAATTGTGTAATAAAAATCAGGGTAGTCATATGTTATGACCGATGAATGGTATACCTGATGTTTTTACTTTTGTATACATCTATACCTCATTTATAGATTTTTCCAAATTAAATTTATATTCTAGAATTGGATTACCTTAGGCCTATATTTTTTATATTTACACCTATTATACCTTCACATTGATACATTTATTATGAAAATACTAGACATGTTATAAACATTGTCTAGGGTGGCCTATTGGGTTTTACTCACACCCTATTTGGGATGATGATTGGTACCTAGATAAATTTTATGGATATAGGTAGGGATAAAGGTAACCACCCTTCTAAGGACTCTTGACATTTGGTTCTAGGATGGAGTACAAGAGTATAGGGATTGGATTATGCTCATGATGTTATGGGTGATAGTTTTTTTGACTTTTTCTTTATTTTTTATAGCATGTACTTTTGTATACCTACTACCTATATTCCATACTCTTTAATTTATATTTAATCATGAAATAACCTTTTATATGACATAGGGTATTATTTATTTCAGTTACTTTTGTTTGGATGTTTACTTCCATTGTTTCATTTCTTCCACTAGTTTAAAATTACATTTCATGTGTATGTTTCACTCTGATAAATATGGTATAATATTCCCAACATACCACCATATACCCATATTTTTTATTAGCATCCTCTGGCATATGGGGAGGTGCGATTGAGGCCACGTGGCCAACTAGATTCAGTTACTTATAAGTGAACTGGTTCTAAGATGTTACATGGTTGATCAAGGTGTGTAATCTAGTAGATTTTTTCATGTTTCCTTTGGTCAAAAATGGTTGTGTACTCTCTCTACATATTGTATAATATTTATCTTCAAGTGTAAATCCTATCCACCAACAAAAGTAGAGGAATTCATTATTCTAAAAGGTAACATGATATGTGATATTTCACACCTCTCAAAAACCCTAGCATAGTAAGTGAAATAATTCACAACATATGATATTCCAGAATACACGTCGTTTTGTCTTATTATCTTCGATCGATCGGATTATTGTATATGATCTTTATTGTATCAATTTTTTCTAGAACCAAATGAAATTATACCATAAACTGTTCTTGATGCCACTATAAGCTTACCGTCATCTATCATCCAAACCACCCTCATCACTACCATCACCCCCTTACCAATCCAACATACCCAATCTTCTATTCACATCCCTAGAAAAGTTTTCCTTCAATCCATAAATCACAGGTTGAATACCACCACTCCATCATTTATTAAAATTCATGACATGAATCTGGGTGAGGGTGAAATTCTAGGTACTGTAGCTATACCATAGTAGTTATTGTAGAAGGTACGATTTGGTACTATATCATTCATCACTATTCATTTGATTTGGGCCTTCGGGACACCAGTTTGGCCCTACAGGTCTCAGGGCCTTCAGGCCACATGGTCTTTGGGTTGTAGGGCCTTCGGGACACTAATGGGCTCCAGGCCATAGAAAATACCAAATAATGATAGACCACATGAGATTAGGCCTAGACGAGGATTCAGAGAAAAATAGAAACCACTAGAGAAGAACTAACCCGATTGAAAGAATGAGAGGGTATGGAAACTGCCATTGGGACAAGGTGATGTGCAGCTATACACAAGGCAATGCTAGTCGATCAGCCATGTGAGGTGGGGATCTAAGTGCCTTCAATATACAGATGCTGGGTAGGGACTATTTCAAGTGTGTTAGTTCTTGGGCCTTTGAGTTCATGTATTGAGTCATGTACGGTCTTTGTGCCTTTGGACTACAGGTCATGTAAGGGTCCCCTTCAACCCTTAAAAGGGGGATGATCCAAAATAAAATAAAAAGAAGGCCTTTAGGCCATTCCAGTTATTTCCATCATTGTATGATATTCACCATCCCTACCATATAATTATCCAGTCAAATACTCATCTTTTATCATCAAAACACTTTCCATTTTGCAGGTCAGTGGTTTTTATTTATCATGATAAAAAAGAAGAACATTGATGGGGAGAAATAGGGAATTGGTGACCAATTTTTCCCAGAAACTTGAATAGTTATTCACAACTATGCTCATTAATTAACATTTAATGATACAAAGTTTAAAATTATAATCATGGAGAATATTATAAATTCTAAAGTTTATGTAGCAAGAACAATCTATGATCGGTTCACCCATAAATGTGTAACAAAAAATCATGAGCAATAATATTACATAAATACAATTCTGATCAATCTTTTTCCAAGGATTTATTTAATAATTATTGAGTAATCCAGAAATCATCCATGAATACTTGGGTGAATAATAATAAAAATCATCCAACCATATAGTGAGAATGTAAATTCTTTAATGGCCCCTCATCAATCTGTGAGTTCATTATCTCCCTAAAAAATTATCTCCAATCCACCAGATCCAACAGTATCTTCCTCTATAAGGTTATTTTTTTATAAAAATAAGAAAACCCTATATAAGGGGAAAATAATAATATATAACTTGAAATTAGATTAAGTGGTTAAAACTTTTAAACACTTTAAATGGACTAGTCTAGGACAAAAAATCTGAACGCAGGGTTTACTACTCGCCTCAGTAAAAAAACAATTTCCAAAAACAATGTGTCAAAATTCCTATCTAAGACACCAAGGGTAAATTTTACGTCCCAACATCAATGGATTATTAAAAAATTTTAAGATCGTTTGATATTTTAAATTTTTCATTTAACCTTTTTTAGTTATTTGAACTACAAAAATCAATAATGATCTAAGTCTTATCTATCAAAAAACCTGGGTTAATGAATCCACCCCAACTATAAGTCTATTTTCTATGGAATAAAAAACATCAATGGATTCTAAAACTGAAAGCTCATAAAACAACCTAGAGAGAAAGGGTGGAAAACCCTTACATTCACTTTATCTACCTTCATAGGTCCAAATTTTATGAAAAATCAAAACATAAATCATGCAGAAAAATACAACCTCTTTGCAACAATTATATATGGACTTTATGTCATGGAAATCAACTTAATCATACGAATTGATCAATTTAAGACCATTTTCGAGTAATTCTACAATAAAGTAATCTACTCCAATTATGTGAATATTACCCATATTCCTCACTGAATACCTTTCCCATCCACATGAATTAATTTTTACAACAAAAATAAAAACAATGAACCATCGACATCAACCTTAAAATTGTTTATTAAAAAGGACATATAATATGGTAAATTTATACACCCCACCTTTAAAGAGTGATCCAAATGATTGTTGAATGTGGAAAATCAATCTACAATGAACTCCATTACCATGAAAAATAATAAAAACTCTTTAATGAACTCGTTTGAGTCACAAGGTAATATTCTCTCTAAAGGTTATTTATACTCCTCTTCATTTACTAAAATTTTGTGTGTACTAATGTCTCTCTCATAAAGTAAATATAGAAATAAATATTCTCTATCAAAATTCCATCATTTACCATCAATAAAAACTACACAAATTCACCACCGAATCTAAGAAAACATATACACTGTAGTATAGGACCTAGTTGGGTTATCATCTCTATTATTAAAATCTATTGATGGTAAAATAAATAAATGATACCAAAAACCTCATCACAGTACAAAAAATTGCATTTATTAATTGGTGAACCATTTCATCATAATTTAAAGCAGTTGGTATCAATAATTCTGATAAACCTACTTTTTCAGCTTTAGAGCTAAGATAACACTTAAAATAATGTGATTGGTGTGAACTAAAATATATGAAGAAACATCCTCCACCATATAGCTAGATTTAACACCTGATGAATCTATCTATATTCTTAGTTTGTGTTGAACTATCTATGACCCATTATATGTTGGGATACCTTTAGTTCAACATGAATCATCATTATACCCAAAAAAATACTCATGAAAATAAAATTATCCAATACTATAAGGTGGTAACAAGATCTCCACCATCGAAGAATTTAATGGATTCATTTCTTGATAGAAGCCTAATCACTAAAATTTCCAAAAAAATACCAAACTAGGGCCCTATATTTTTGTAGAGTGTAAGGAAAATAACCACTAATTAATGGAATGAAAAACCACCCATATACATCAAAACCAATCATATTGTAGTTATATAGTCTAAAATATTTATAATAAACAAATCATAGAATTTACTTTAAAGGAAATTAGCCACCCTACTATCGTTATGCCACACTTACTATATAATCCATCACAACATCAAACTTCATATAGGCTAAATTATACTCCACCTCCCATGAAAAAGAAATTACAATAATGAATCTCATGAATTTTGGTCCTGTACTATTAAATTTCATTGTAAAACTATTACTCTCAATATAATCCAAAAACAAACCCAATTACCCCAAATGATCATCCTATTACTAAGATTATATATTTGGTTCATTAATAAAAACCAAAAAATATGGTTCTTAAATCCCATTT
The DNA here is from genome assembly GCA_963277665.1 of Viscum album. Classification (NCBI taxonomy): domain Eukaryota; kingdom Viridiplantae; phylum Streptophyta; class Magnoliopsida; order Santalales; family Viscaceae; genus Viscum; species Viscum album. Next base: position 1,285,969,872 of record OY728137.1, read on the forward strand.
CCAAAGTAGAATAATTTATCATTCCCAAAGACACTATTATAATCACACATATTCTATATATATTCTTTAATATAATCAATGGGAAAGCATCTACAAAAACCAAAAGAGGATGATATCCAAACTCTAGTTTAATTTAGAGGAACCACCTCGCTCATTTATATTGGTCAAATGGGACACACATGGTATTAAAAATATTTCTCTAAAATTTCATCTAATTTCAATATAAACTCTTTAGGATTGTCTAGACTATATGATAAACTATAAAGGATATCATTTTAGTCTCAGATTATAAGTTTATATAGGAATCGATCTTTCCAAAAGGGAAATCATAGAATGTCTTCCTGATAAACATCCCCATATAATGCAAAAATTATAGGAAAGCATTCCCCCATAGTTCCCATAGCACACAAAGATAAAATTTCTAACATGTATGTAATAAACTATAACATTTAAAGATTTAGCCTTGTTTTTCCCTCTTAAGGGACCTACACATTATATGATGAAAATATCTACCCAATCACTCATTAACATGACACTTTTTAATGATATAAATATATCCAATCATAACAAATTAATAAATAATACATACTTAGGATGATACGTTATAATAACACCTTAACATGATGAAATTCTTAGAAAGATATCACCCTTAATTAATAATTACCTTACATGATCTGCATATGTGAATGAGAGGTTAATCAACATTATTAAGAGTCTCCATCTAAAATTTTCAGGCTATAATCACTTTTTAAATCATAAACTTTCAATCCAAAAACACTAAAAGAAGTAAAATATTAAAACTAATATCGATGAGTACACATTCCATTGAAAAAGGGGATATATTATACCATGGACCACATGTGGAGCTCCCTAATCAAGGATTTCTACCACTAAAACTCTCCAAAAATTTTATATAAGTTAGAATTCATTGGTATAAATCCCAAAACTCACTCCAAAGTCCTCTATCAAACTCTTGAGCTTAGATAAATCCATCAAAAATCATTTCTATGGAGTACCTCCTGGGATCCATTATAATATCTAATATTTAACAATAGTAAATAAACACTTTTTCACAAAAACTATTTCACAATTCATGATGGATTTATTTGAGCTCAAGAATTTAATAGAGGCCTTTGGAGTGAGTGTTGACATGATGAAATCCTAAAACACATTCCATTGAAAAAGGAAATGACATTGGAAAAAAATTCAATATAGAATCACTTTTGAAATCATTAATTTTAAATCCCAAAAAACTTCAAGAAGTAAAATATTCACACCAAATAAATGAGTACACATTACATTAAAAAAGGGAATATATTATACCTTGGAACACATATGGATCTCAGTTTTCAAGACTATATATCACTAAAAATCTCTAAAATTTTGGTATAAGTGAGAATTCATTAGAATACAACAACGACACTCACTCCAACGGCCAATATCAAACTCTTGAGATTAAAGAAGTACATCATGAGTAAAGTATATGGAGTACCTTCTAATATATATTATATTACCTAAGATTTAACAATTGTAAATAAAAACTTTATCACAAAAAATATTGCATAATTCACATTCTATTATTTCATCATATTAGTACAAAACATAGTAGTATAATAGAAAACACGAAATTTCAATTCATAATAACATCCAAAACAAGTGTTATAAAAAATATATCAATATAGGGAACCACTGTAATCTTGAACTCAAGAAGATCATACCCTAAAAATGAATAAAAATATAATCTATTTTCACATTATGAAGAAAATAATATGAAAGGGAAGTGACATTGTTGAATCAACTATAATTAAGTGAATGATTTTAGAGATAATAGTGAAGTGAATTAAAAAGAAGATAAAAATGACCACTAGAATATAACCATTTGGAATCTAATCATAATAATAGAAAATATGAATTTGTTAATAGTAATGTAACTATTATACAAAAAAAAGATTAATAAAATGAATAAAATCATTTAAAAATAATACAATTATTAATTATTAATAATTTATATTCATTAATAAAAACAACATAACTATATTTGTATGCCTAAGGAAGTATTTTTAAATGTTTGGCCTCAAATTCATGATTTTGAAATACATGAGTGTTTTAATAATTAAAATAATTATATATAGATAATTATTTTATAAAAAGTAATTCAAATTTGAAATCATCATATCAAAATTAGATAAAAGTTAATTTCTCATAATTTTTAGAGATAATTGAATTTTTGGGTTAATAGTGAAATAATGTTGGAATAAATGGTATGTATTGTGACATCATAATTAATTAAAAACGGTTTAATAAATTATCTAAAGTATTCCTATAGAAAAACTATTTTTATTCATGAAAATAATGTATTTAAAATATTATGGTCAATTTTCCAAGTGCATAATTTTTTTTTTCAAAAGAATAAAGTATATTTTATGATTTTAAAAACAATTATTTATGAATAAATATATTTTACATGTCCAAAATATATTTTTTTAAATATTTTTATCCTTAAAAATTTGAAAATAAAAAACCATGAAATAAATGTCAAATACCTTGGTTTACAAACATGGTAAGGCTGATGGTTTTCAATATTACCCCAACCTAAATTCTATGGCCTACATTTAGAAATTAATTAAAAATTACCCCTCATTTACTATTAACACCCCCATACTTCCTTTATTATCAACTCAAAACCATTCATAATTATTTTACTATCATTTTAACTCTCAATAAGGTTTGGTAATAGACCTATGTAAATATGTGTTCCAAACCCCATCTCTATTCTTCTCTTGATGCTGATTATAAAAGTTTTTATCAAGATACTTAGTAGTGTTAGGGTTCCCAAACCCTTATCTACAGTTATATTTCAGGATCCAAAACTCTAAGGTTCTAAGGAGTTTGTTCTCAGTATTTTTTATATAAATAGAATGTAGATTTTTTCTTAATTTTTTATTCGTTTCTCTATCAAAATTTATTGAATTTACTTACATTTACTTATGTAATGATGTTATGTATCATTATTAAAAATACATGATTATATTGATAAATTATCATTTTCAATTATAATACTACCCTCATAAAACATTATAATGCTATAATATTTCAATATCACAATATTCAATTCTATATTTTTTAATCATTTCTTTGGAATTCAAACATTATATTTATTTCACTAAATCCTAATAATACATATCAATGATGACTTTATACCACTTTATTACACCATCATAAATGATAATTTTCATAAAAATTTTAACATTCTATTATTCATACAATATTTATGGATATTTGATGGTGTATCCATGTAATTCAATTCATTGAGGAACCATGGAAATCTAAATTCCTATTAATCCTATACAGACATGTATTGATTACTTATATATGTTTTTGGGAATGGTCCTTTTTAAAACATTATAATTTGGATCATTTTCCAACTATTTCATATAATAAATTTAGTTTAGTTATTATACAATAAGTATATCCAAGAATTATATACCCCCTCGATGCATCGTTATATCTCACGAGACAAACTATATGTGGTATTTGGTTTATGCCTTACCTATTTATGTAGGATTTCTTGGTACAAGGTATTGAAAATATGTATATGAAATCCTGAATTCTTAAGTTCACCACTATGAAATCATTTTTTAATATCCATGTGGTTATTTTTCCATTTTTATGTTATTCATGGATATATTTCATTCAAATGTTATCTGTTATATGAAATCATTTTTTTTATTATTTAGTATTTACATATTATTTATGATTTGTTTATTCCATGATATCTTATATTTTACACTACATCTTATAGAGCATATAATATCCACCCATTATTATTGTTAACTTTTATTAAGGGAACTATGAATAGTACAATGAATTATCCAAGGAAATTCTAGAAGGAATAATAACGATTTCATTCAATTTTTATGTTGAATTTTATGTTTTCAAATGTAATTTATGGATTATGTATGTATCTAGTATTATAATACTACTAAATCATTGTATCTTGTATAGTGTGATATCATATATTATAAACTAATATAATTAAATTACCACCCACTCATGGTTACTAGATTTTGAGTGTTACATCCATGAACCTTGAAGTGTACTAAAAAATGTTCTTACTGAATTGTAGAGGGTCACGCATCTCGTGAACTCAAATCATACTCAACATCACTGAATAAAAATACACATGAAGAAAAGAAAAAACTCTAACCATGACGTGGTAGTCCCATTATGAGTCCAAGAAAAAAACATTTAGTGATAACTCATTGTTCCGTGAAGGGAACTCGATACAAGAATTACAATTTTTTTATGAATGATTGGAATAGATAGAAACACAAGTCTATAAAATATGTATTATGTCATATGAGGATCATCTTACCTAGAATATTATGATTTCTCAATCACTATAGTGCATAAAATTTATTTATCTCAAGTTATTCTCATCTATGATTGTGAGAACCACCATCCACTCTTTATGAAGGCCTACTCTATGCATAGATAAAAGGAAATGTTCCCTCTATAATTGGGTAATATAAAACCATTAATCAAAACCAATAATTGAAGATTCATCACTCTATTGACCATCATCATAAGGATCAATATCTGTAATGGTATCATCATTACATTACCTATGAATCTAAGCTATTTTTAGTAGGTAAAATCCTCATTAGAAAATATGTACCGATGGTTATGAAAAAATATCTATGTGAGATGACATTGTAAGGACATGATAGATTATAACTGACTATTTTATAATGCATTTTCCCATATTTTTTACCATAAAAATGATTCCTTTGAGTTATGGGTTTTCTTAAAAGGTTATCCAATTAATGGATAAAGAATAAGTCAGCCACCACACCAACATTGGATTCCCTAGTCTTATAACCAATGTCAAGATTCCATTCACAATAATTTCCCAAATTCCCAATATAAACCTCACATGTCTACTTACTCCAAACATTATCCCCATGTATTAGTCCCTCTAATACCATTCTAATAAGAAATGAACCAATGGACCCTTCATGGGTCAACAATAAGATTATTTTTTCACCCCAATACACCTTTAATGGGGAAGTAATAAGTGATTATCACAAAGAAGGAATAACATAAATTGGATTCCTTAGCCTATAGAAACCTATAAAAGATATGAAACTCTAATACATAATATAATAATATACCACCAATAATATATATTAAATATTAACAATACATAAAATTAATATATTATCCAATAACTCTATAGTATAATGATATATGGTCCATACATGAAAGAATTAATCTACAAAAAAAATCAACTAATAATGTTAGGTACATGATAATGGAAAAAAATTCCTCACTACAATAACTCATAGGAAAAGTTCACCAATACAAACCTTACCTAACTGTAACCACTAAGAACAACCTTGTATAAAATCCCCTCAAATTTTACACAATCCATATCCACAAAGATCATCTATGAAATGTACGTTATCTTCACAGATGATACACATTTTTAAAAAACTCATATGTTGGTGACTGTAAAATACCTAGCAGGATAACCCAAAAACACAAAGGAATGATAGATAAACAAATCAATTCAAAACTCTATAATAGTAGGGAAATTAAAAATAACCCTAGATATGTTTAGTGGTAAGGAAACCCAGAGAAATAGGGAATTCTATATCATTATATCTCAAATACTAATCTATAACTCAAATCCAAAAAGGTACATTTTTCATATATGACCATTAATTATTTTAATAGCATATTATTTGTAGAGTCTCAAGTCAATAGAAAATAATTCATTCACAACTTAATGGAAATAAATGGTAAAAAATATTCCCAGACCACTATATCCTAGCTCTGAAAAATTATCATTCCATAGGGAACCTGAGAATATCATAGAACAAGAGTTCATGAACTATCTAATACTTTATGACTTCTATGTCACCTCATTGAAATCTTAGTGTTAAACTTATCCCCATTGATGTAATGTGTATCAAATGATGGTGTATCATAAAATTTTTTTATAACATTCCCTAGCATGTATAAAAGTACATAAACTTCATCTACTCATCTTCTTACCTTCCATTCCATCACTATTTATCTGTAGTGGGAGACTCATGCCTCACTGAGGTGTGTGTATCACTAAATGGGGTACCAAATCCTATAGAGGGTCTATACATTTTCATATAAAATGTGCATAGGATATGTTGGTTACCCACCCAATAAGTGGATGACCCATTCCCTATCATGAATTGGTGTTATCTCCTCTATTGGTTATATAAAGGACTTTTCCTTGGTGTCAATGTGTCTATAGGGGTTACTGACCCTATTTATTCTTCCAAAATGTCTTCCATACCTTATAATCTTGTCTATAAATAGTTAGGACTTCACATGATTTAAACTCTTTATAAATGACCCCCCAATTGATAAATAGACCCATCAATTACATTCTACATGAAAACCATCCAACTGAAATATTATTTCGTCCAGTTTTAACATCTGAGTGAGAAGAAATGAAAAACACTAAAATACACCCAATAAATTATATGTATATCTTTGAGCACAACATGTGGGTACTAGGTAGAAGCTAAGTATATACTGTAATCATTCTACCATGTGGGGTCAACCTAGAAAGTTTTTCATCCAGAGATAGACAACATATGAGACCTTTTTATCAATCTGTGTGGATACTTCCAATACACCTAGATTAGTATCATTTACCTATACATGATTTATTAACCAAATATACTTAGTTTATAAAGATCATGTGCTATCTAGGCATGTACCACCATACCCTAAGTCATGTATCCATATAAACATGACATGCACTTCAGGTACATTCCATGTGGTGTTTGAGACAATTGGGTATACAGTTTTAGGTCATACATGGAATACTCACAGTCTTACATGGGGTGTAAAGTTTCATGTAAATATTAGGTATGTGATTTATTATATTTCAATTATGATTCCTTAAGTAAAACATGACATGTGCTCTTGATCTAAACAATGTGTTATATTTATATCCATGTGTAAACCCTATCTTCCAAAAAAAGGTTGGACTCAATGTGTTTTATGTTGTAACTCATAACGTGATATTTAACTCCCTATAGAAACCTTATCATATAAATTGAAATAGAACATGACGTTTCACATTTTAAATTATCCTCCATGTAGTTGGGTTTTTTCCCTCGATCCAATTCCTCCATCGAATCCTTTCTTACCACCTCGTTTCCTAGAACCAAAAAAACTTATTTTACATCATCCAATCCTAAAACAGTTGTATCCCCACATCTGGTGGATATTAGTTCTACCCCCATCATTTGCTTCCATTTTTTATTGATCCACAAGGCCATATCCACTATTTTCAGCATCGACCAAGTTGACTATCATCTTATTTAAGCCCATAAATGAGACAATTTTTCCACCATCCCTTCAAATTAGAGACCCAAATAATCACCATTTTTTCTACCATAATGTGAGATATACCGTCCCCACTATATTTTCTTTTAACCCAATGTTAAAATACCAACATCAAAACGTCGTCCATTTTTAAGGACAATGGTTACCCTTTACCAGGAGAAAAATAATAAAGGATGCATGTAAAGGTAAGGAATTAGTGGTCAATGTTTCCAGGCCACCCAAATCATTATTTGAAACTATTATCAATTATAAACATGAAAAATATCTTTAATCCAAAATAATTATCTCAAGGGTGATTAAAAATTCTCAAATTAACATAGAAAGGTCAATCTATAATTGGGTTTCCCACAGAAGTCCACTAGAAAAATTAAGAGAAAAATATTCTATGGTAAAAAAATTTGTATCAATTTTTTATGTGAAAAAAAAATTAATCATGAATGGGGGATTTAAAACATAAAAAATAATAATGAGGAAAATAATAACATAAAATATCCTACTTAATGGCAATGACACTAGTGCTTCAAAGGCCTCACCTTGATTTTGTAGTTCACCATCTCCACCATGAATAATCTATAATCCCCCATCTCAATCCCTATCCCCATATCTAGTGTTTCTCTACTGAAAATTTTGAAAAACCCTAGATATATAGATAAAAAATAATATCTAACATGAAATTATATTAACTGATTAAACATTATAAACAGCCTAAATCATCTGGTTCGAGACCCAAAATTTGAACACATAATTTGTAGTTATCCTAGAAAAAAACCACATTATGGATGTAACCACAATGATAAAACTTATATTTGGGAATCTATCAAGGATATATCATTGCATTCATAAAATTGGAAAATATTTATTATTTAAAATAAATAGTAAACATCACCTAAAACCCAATATGCTCTGAATTTTTTCAAAACTAAACATGATGCTGAAAACATTTTCCTAACATCAAAGGAATTATTATAATAATATTCATGAGATGTTTTGATAAGTTAAATTTTTTATTCAAAAATTTTAAGGTTTAGATATCTAAAACTCATCAATGAGATAAATCATTACTAGGGGAAAACCTGTGTCACTACACACATAATCTCACTATCGATAATTATCACCCAAAATCAAATTTCTAAATGCATCTAAGAGCCTTCCTATTTACTTTCATAATTTCATTACCAACCATTTATCCAATTAGTTAAAAAAAGTTTAAAAATAATCATTTTGTACTAATATTCTTAATTTTTTTAATAAAATTATTGATTATAAATCCATTTTCATATAGGAATACTCTTTCTCCTTAAAATAATGTCATGTGATGAAATACCTTAACATTCCTACCATGATGCCTGAATGGCTGCCTATTTCCACCCATCATGAATTATCATGGAATCAAAAACTTTATTTTTAGGTTATATATAACCTCGCTTTTACACAAAAATGTCAATTAACTCAGAGTTTTATTTTAAAAGGTTATCTATGTATTTTTATGGTCACATTATGAGCCCCAATAATCCTATAATCTATTCGCATTATAATTATCAATATTCGACTAAAAACCCATGATTTCGTATCATTTAGTAACACCATATGTTATAGTCATAAATTATCTATTTTTACAATATATTCATATCATTATTATATTGTTATAAAAAACGTTAATTTCAAGATAATATATTTATATATAGATTATCATGATATAAATTTATCATAATACAAGGATATATGGTGAGACAAATATATAGAAAATAAATCAATAAACATTAGTATACTAGTGGAAAATTTTGATTTTCTATTCTCCAAAATTGATAACCAAATCCCTTTCTATATCTTGAGAGACCACTTTTGGTGATCTCTATAATGATTCATGTTTTTTCTAGGTGTAAGACTTAGATTTTTTTTAATGTTTCAAATCCATGAGCCTTTATGAAGTGTAAAATGAAATTTTTTTCTAGAAAAATTATATAAGAAAAATTTTATGATGGTTTTGTTGATTCAAGAATTTTTATTTTATCCTAGGTATGAAATTTGGAGAGATTCTATTCCATGTATTTTATTTAGGATATTTAATATTTAATAAAATAGATATTATTTATTCCTAAAATTTTAGATGTTTATAAATCATAAAAAATATATGTATTATAACTCTGGATTCATGGTTTATTTTTATAATAGGGGCTATTACCTAGGTGAGATATAATCATTGTGTGGATAACAGGCCTTAGGTTGGGCTCTTTATATGGGTTTCCTTTTTTATTATTATTAGTTTCAGTACCCTAAACCTTCGTCTCTCATTGATATTATGCATGTAGGTGGAACTGTATCCCCTCTCACTAATGGTGATGTATAACTGAGATAAAAGAGAGGGGGTATTTATGAAAAAATTTCATATATAGGTTATCAAAGTTGAGAATATGGACACATCATCTATGGATTTACAATCGTGAGCATGTGATTATGAATATTTTGTGATCCTTCAAAATATATGACTCATTATTCTCAATTCAACCTCTTTTTGATTCGATTATTACCCCTTAATTTGGTTCTAGTTTGTATTTTTGTGTGTTTTTTATTTGTTATAATTATTTCAATATCTAGATTATAGGGTGTATTTGGGTAGAACAAAGGAATTCTATATCTGGGAATCTAAAATACATGTTTTCTATTCTAAATAATACACACCATGCAGTTTTTTGGTATGTATCCCATCATAGAAGATGTCCACATTGCTTGTTGTTCACAAAATACATGTCATGTTAGACCCTTGGTTAAATGACAAAGGTCTAGTCAGGTTTATGGATAGACACCCCAAGTGAGGGACATGGAGTGTATAAGTACACACCATTTAAAGTTACAAGACACAACCAAGGTTTGGGATACACAGCCTGACCAACATGCAGCCCAAACCCCATGTCTTTTAGGGACACCCCATATACTATTAAAGTACACATTTGGATGGACTCGGGTATATGCCCAATGTTGGGTATTTTATGGTTCAAATTGTGTACTCACTATACACATTGCACACTGGCTAATTTTCCAAGTATTCCACTTTTCTCACATTTAATCCATATTTGGGCCTAAAAGCAGTCTATTACATGTATCTTTATTCATAGAGTGCAACAATGATTTCCTTTAAGCTAATAAAGGTCTTTGATGAGAATATTTGGGATTAGTTATAGATATTGATCCCTTTGCAATGATGATAGGGTTTGGATGTTGTAGAACAGTAGTTTCAAGGGTTGTAAACATGACATATAAAAATCATATATTAATAATGGGACCCTCACATATCCTCAATGATTGGTACCCTTTAATAGTTTTTAGTAGCTTTTGGTATCTCATAGAATGGAGGGACACATACACTATTTTTTATCTAGGTGTGAGAATTACCCACATTGAAAAGGTTTAATTTTTTTAGTCTTAGTAAGGTGTGAGACTCATGGGGGAATCCTATGTCTACATCATATACCTAAGACTGGGTTTTGGTGAATGTGGATAAAACTAAGTGGTTGAAGGGGTTTTACATTTTCTCTTTAGTCGTGATGGCCTCCATGGATAGTCTTCATTTAGATGGTTTATATCTTCTCTCTTCCATGTTTCATCTTAATTTATGACCAACAGAGATAAAAAATTTATTGAAAACCATATTCCATGGTATCATTCACCAAACCATCAGATTATTTGTCTATATATTAATAGTAACAAGGTTTTGTATTGATAAATCAACCTAGGAATCTATTCTATGTTAATGGGTGAGAATTTCCTTTTAGTTGATGTATTTAGTACCCCAACCCCTATAGAGTATGTAATAGGTCCTCTTGACATTTCTTTTTCTTTCTCAGTGTCCCCTATCATAAGGTGTGAGATTTTATTTCCTATATGATGATGGTACTTTTCATAGAAAATCTCACCCCTTTGCATGATCTCACTCATTTTTATGATTTGGATTTATTATTGTTTCAATATTGGAAGTGGGTATTCATAGGAGGAAAATCACTGTCTGGGGAACTTACTACCTTGGTCGAGTTTCGCATACTACTGAGGCTTGAGTCTCTCATAATATTTTTATATCTATTAGCATAATGATGGATATTTTTCACCTATATGAATGTTTCATTCATTTAGAGGCATATAGAGTGTGGGTTTCTTCAGTTATTTCCTTCTCAACCAACTTTAAAGATAGGATTAGGTTCTGGCAGTTGTTATCTTTTAGTGAATGATCCCTTTAACCCATTAAGTGTGTCTCTAATGCAAGTTTCCTATATTGTGTGATTTTTTTTAAGATTTACCTCTTCTCTTGGGTAATTTTAATTGTGGATTTATACTTATGGTTCAGGGTTAAGAATTCTATTTTACATAATAAGTGTATTGGGAGCAATCAATTGTGTGTGTTTTTTGGGATTAGTGTTGTGTGAGTCCTATTTCATAGAATGGTAATGTGTATTTGGTTTAATTTACTCACTTTTTGGGTCACTGAATGTTCTATAAAGGATAGTGTGGTTCATGGTTAGGTATACCTCCTTTAGTGAGGGATCTTTCTAGGTACCTATGGGTGTGTCAGTAGTGAGAGTTGATCTATTACCCTTTCATTCCTAGTTGACTAATTTGGCCATTTTCATTACAGATGAAGGGGAGAATGGTGTACAGCCCTAAGGTGTGGGACATATTCAAGTGTCCCAATAGTGATCATATGTGGGTATTTGGTGTTTCCCCTAGTCATCTATCTTGATAGGGTGAATTTTGTTTAAAGAAGTTTTATGATGGTTTATTTCAAAGTTTGGATTCCCTTTGGTTTCATTGGGAGGTCATATGGTACAAAGTTCTTTTTATGATAGTCTGTGGACCTGATTCCATTTTGTTTTTGGTTTTTCCTACAGGTTAATTTTATATTTTAACCTACATGGGATGTGCTTCCCCAATTTGGTTTCTCTATGTATATGATGTTCATTTCAATGATTTCTTTCAAGGGTATCGTGTTAGTGGAGCTGGTTGAGATGTTGAAGATAGAAAAGCTAGTTTATGTGTGTTGTAACATCAAGGATTTAAAAAAGTTATAGACCCTTAGGTTTGGTTTAAATTCCTTGGTTTGACCCTAATAATGATTCCTAATGGAGTAAAGGTGGTCTGAGGGGTGTATGAGGCTTTTTCAGAGCTCAAATCCCTAGAAATTGTAGATGAATACTAGGATACACTATTAGTATAAACTATGTAGTCCAACCTTCATATTTTCTCTAAACAGTGTGTTTTTAGACATTGGGTTTTTGGGGGTCACACGGTTTATTTGCAACTGTGTGACCCTAGGAACACACTCATGCACCCAACTGCAGGTTTTTTATAGTGGTTTTTTGTATGATCTGTGCACAATTGGATAAATCACGTGCCTAACCATGCAGGGTACCCCTTTCAAGTAGTGTCTTAGAGCACTGTTGGTGCATGGTTTGGCCATCCAAGTGGCCAAATAGTGAACCCCTATTTTTAAGCTTGATTTTACAATTCTAATACTCTTTAATTATTTTAATCCACCCATTTTATTTTTCCTCCTTAATTCTCTAGCAATGAAACCCCCTCCCTCATGAATGATCTCCCTCCTCCCTTCTTCATAGGGTATTAGATAACTCCCTCAGTCAGACTCTAAATCGCTCAATATTAGAAGAAATGGGAAGCTGGAGGTAATCTCTATAATCCTCTCCCATCTGTTTTGATTTTCTTCCATCCCTTGCTGTGCTATTTAGGTGATACCTCTTTCCCCCTATTTTTAGGGTATTGGATGGTTTCTTCATTTTATATCATTCTTGATCAAATCAATATTTGACAACGGATGAGTGTAGTGCTACTACATCAAGGTATGTGGTCTAGGTATTTCTCTTGGGTTTAATCATTTTTTAAAAAAAGTGATGTGGTTCCACACGTTGAATCCTTACAGATATTCCATAAATATTTTTAATAAATTAAATTAATGGTTTCCACATGTCTATTGTGATCCTACCTTATGGAAAAAAGTCATCTTTGGTTTTTTCTCTTATTTTTTGCTGCCCCTTTAGGGTGTTCCTGCCTTGAATGACCCTTTTTTCATTCCTTAAATTTTCAACCACCTTGTTTGTGAATTTCACCTTGTCTAAATTCCTTAATTCCATAATTTGAACTAAGATAAATTATTAAACATTTAGTTTCCCCACGTCGCTTGATGTTTAATATCATGAACCTTTTTTCATGCTTAATTTCTTATTTAACTTACTTGAATGCTTATGCTTTATGCCTTTTGTCATTCCCTTACATTTATTCCGTATCATGTTCCTCATAACTAATCGTGTTTCGTAGTCCCTTGTGATATTTACTTATGCCTCATCTCTCATTGCATATTGTTATGTATAATTCCATTTTCCTTGTTCCTTGCTTACTTTTTATGTCTGGTGCTTATTACCATTTGTCTTATTACATATTTAATTGGATTGAATGGGATGTTATTCATGGAATAACTTGTTGGAATGTGATATTTCCATGCCTTAATGATGACATGTTATTGTGTATAAAATGAATTTTGATATGTGTCTTGGTTTCCATGCCTCATTAGTTATAGTCCAGTAGAGAACCTAGGTCTCGACTTAAGGACGCCAGGGATAAACTCTATATGCTTCGTTTTTATTTTATTAACATGTTAAGAGTGATACATTATCTATACATATATGTGATCTCTGGGGGGTTACATACTTGTGGATGAAGTTGGTTCCCTAGGGGATAAACTAAAGATTGAATAATTGGAACGATGGATACATCATAACTCGAGTGATACCCAATCCCCTATGTGAGATACCTGGCACGAACTCAAACTTCACCATTCCATGAGTAAAACAAGATATTCCATTATGGGTCACCTTGGACGGACACTATGGACTTGGTTATATCAGATAATCATGTAGCATCCCTTGGGATTCATTATAGATATCCATGGATGGGCTCAAGACTCCACCATTGTATTTTATTGATTGATTTCTTGTAAATATATTAAGCTTCTTATTTATATTAAGAGTATGCTTGAATGATTTCATGTGAATGTGACCAACAAACCAAAACATGCACTTTGGGCCTTCATATCGTGGTTGTTTCCCATGATGGACAATGTAAATATCATATCAATTTTATAGGTACCTTGGTTCAGACTTCCAGAATACACTGAAGTAGGTGGTATTGTTCGGGTGTCCATTTAGGAACCCAGACCAAAGTGTTTATTTATTTATTTATTTAGTGCCCTAGTTTAATTATTGTGACACACAGTTCATTAATTTATTACAATAAATTGACTGGCCTAGAAATCTTGTGTGGAGGCCTACTGAGATTGTATCTCACACCCTGGTTGGGTCTCCTTTGGTACCCAAGAAGACTCTAAGATTCCATGTGTTGTTAAAGGGAATAGTGTGGCTTCATATTCATGATTTATTTACAATATTAGGGTGGATATTGGGGCTAGAGGACCGATCCTATACTCGAGATTCTTGTTTTAGAAGTTTTTTTCCTTTTTGGTATTTTTTGTATAGAATGTAGTATATTCCAGTATCCCATGTTACCCTTGTACTCTCATTTAGTATATAATAATGATCATCATCATTTGATATATATATATATATATATATTATCTTTCAACAATTTTTACTTATTTCTCAGTTTATTACCATTATTTTTGTTGTTTTAGGTGTTGTTATTTCTACCTCCAAAAGTTTTCTTCAATTGTCTATTATTATGTCACGCTGATATATGAGGTAATTGTATCCCCAAGGACACACCCAATGCCATCATTGTTAGTCACCATCCTCTGGCATTTCGTGAGGAATTATTGAGGTCTTTTGGGTACTATCTTGGGGCACCAACCAGTGGCACCAGGGGAAGGATGCTAAAAATTGGTATCATAGGCTTTTATTTTACTTTTGTATTACCATTTGGGTTTATACAGGAGACTAGGATGTCAGAATTTGGTAATGATCATATTACTAAGAGTAGACAACCCACGTACAGGGGAAACCATGATTTCCTGATATTTTTAAATGCTATTATTTATTTTTTTATTATAGTTTCATGGATTTCACCATTGGGTGAGCACTTTCCTATTGTTTGTTATATTATTGAAAAAATTATTAAGTATATGGGATTTATTCTATCGTGGCCCGATGATATGAGGGAATATCAAATAATTCATCATATTAGGAACCATATTAATTAAAATTTTATGCATTATGCCATTTCATATCTATTTTTAGAATGCATTTCATGTATTGAACATGCATGTTTATGTTCTTGGATTTTACATATATAAGTGTGCAAACTTTTTTTATAGACTGAAAAACACTATTGACACTTAAATTGTATGCTTCACCTAATAGTTTTTTCCTACATAAGTTAAAGAAGACATAATATGTAGTCAGTTATGGCACATTGATCCTTAAATCTAACTCGACCTTAACAATAGGTAGTAATCCATGAGTCTTGTTACTCTTTGAGATCCTTCTATGACCTTTTCTCATCTCCCCAACCTAGATCCTAGAGTAAGATAGGGGTTCTAATGTTATTATATGAGGGCCTTTAACTTTCCTTCTTTATAACTTTTCCTATCTATTATAAATCCTCTCTAAGGAGTGTGGTTAGAAATTTTTGAGTTATGTAACTACAAATTCCTCATACTATATGCCAAGATAATGGTGACGAGAACACTCCATGGGTGGTGGGCCCTAATCCACTCATGATACCTCTTGGGGTTCCACCTGAAGCACCTCCTACTGATCTTCTACTAGGATCCAATGCTTAGTTCCATGACAGCATTCTTCGGTTCATGCAGTCTGTTCAGGGTGCTCCCAAGCATAACCCTATTGGGACCACATTGTGTATAAGATTATATTTTTTTATCAATAGTTTCCAATGAAGATCAAAATGAAAACTTAGATTATTAATAACTCTAAGGTTATTGAGAGTGGTAATTCATATGATTGTTGGACTGATCTAAAGTTCAAAGTACATGTATCAAAGGTGATACATTTTCTACAACAATGAAACCATCTTATAGAGTGTTGAAGGGATTAAAGTTATAAAGTAATCTTGAAACATCTCACTATTCAAAGAGACCATTCAAGAGATTAATTAAAGATACATGTATTATTGCATGAGGGATCATGTAGAGATTTGATGATTTAAGAATGATCATACACAGATGATAAGATGATGCCAGTAATATTATGTGTCGACTGGAAAGACTGATGTTGTTGGAAGATAGTGAAGTTGGAGTACTTTCACTGGATAATCTGATGATGCTAAAACTGATCATTCAAAGAGTAGATATCGTAGTGGAAGGAGTTCATAATGAAATTCTTTGACTATTGAAGAAGTTATATGATAGCGAAGAAGCATGGGTGTTCTTACCGAAGTATATATTTATGGTGGTGCAGTTTCATAGAATTTTACAATTTTTAGGACCTCTAAATTGGGATTTTGATTTTTGAAATGGAAGGATTTCTGTGTAGGAGTGAATGAGATGTATAATGGAAAAAATAAATCAGCAAAGGAAGAAAACCAAATACCTTATAACATGGACCATGTACCATGTCTGAAAATGGTTCGTAGTCATGTACCATGTAGTAGGAAAGGTATGTGGGACGGTTCATAGAATAGTTCTTGGTACTAAAAATGGTTTGTTGTGGATGTAGTTGTTGTATGTGGGATATATCATCATTTGTGTAAGAGAGGTTGTATACGGACCAGCAGGATTATCGTACATTGAAGTTTAACAGTATGCGGAAAATGATCTCAATATGCGGATGGAGTTCAGTATGTAATGAACTTTGTCCCGTGTTGAAAATTTGGGTAAAATAGATTAAAAAAATTTGCGGAGTTATTTTCATATGTAAGGAGTACTAATTCGATCATTAAAGAGAGAGATAATTTGATAATAAAATGTCATTGTTGAAGAAGAACTCGACTAGATCCGAAAATGGTATGCAGTAGAGATTAGGTGTATGATGAAGTGGTACGAAAAAGGAAAAATGGTTCGCAAAATTGGATGGAGCAGTCCACAGAAGAGATTCTACGTAGGAAAAATTGGTATGCAGTAGATGAAATAATTCACTGAATTTTAAGAAAAAGTCCGCGAAAGGAATAAATGGTTTTCGAAATATTAAGGAACAATCCACAGAAGAAGGAATTCCATAGAAGAAGAAGATTTAAAAAGAAATTGTACACTGAGGTGATAAGAAGAAATAGTATGCAGAGGCGGTATGCAGAGGTGGTACACAGAGGCGGTACACAAAGGTGGTACGAAGAGGGGGTACACAGAGGCAATATGCAGAGTAGGCATTGGTGTGTAGAGAAGGCACAGTTTGTAGAGAAAGTGCGGTGCATGGAGAAGGCGCGGTGCATGGAGCACGGGCAGTGCATGGAGTAGGCACGGTGTGCGGAGAAAGAGCGGTGTTCGGAGCAGGCATGGTCTATAGAGCAGCCACGGTGCATAGAGAAGGTGTGGTTCGTGGAGCAGGCACAGTGCATGGAGCAGGTGCGGTGCGTAGAGCTGGCGTGGGGCGTGGAGTAGGTGTCGTCTACAAAGCAGGTTTCTTAAGTAGATCAGAGGCAGTATGTAGAATCAAGGATAGTTTGCAGAAGCAGAAACATCATAAAGAGATTTTGTGATTTTATCGAAAAGAAAATAAAGTTTTGGTGCATTTAGTAATTGCACTAAAAGAGAAAAATGAATATAAAAGAGCATCAATTTGGGAATTTGATGCAAGTATAATCTTGTGATGAACAGAGACAAAGTCTTTCATGCCAATATATTTAGGCAACCTTCAAGTCGATAAACTGAGTGAAGACCTCTCCAAGGCAGTGAGCTAGGCGTATTCTAGGAAAGCGATCCAAGGGAAGCAGTGCGCTATCACAAAACCCTTAGGCAGGGAGCCTGTGATGGAGTGACTATGCCTGAATCTTTGTAATCCAAAACTAGTTAAGATTAGTGGAATTAGGTGTGACTAAAAACCTGTCGTTGTATGCTCCTTGGATGTAGACCTTAGTGGTGAACAAAATAAAAGTGTTGAGTTTTACTTCTGCATGTTAATGTTTTAATTACTGCACATATCCATCATATAAGATTAAATAAGTTCCTACCAAAGTGGAAATAAGGTCTTGTAATTACGAGAAAAAATTCAACACCCTGATTCACCCCCCCCCCTCAAGGTGGTCTAGGGTCCTTTAATTGGTATCATAGGGAAAAGGTTCATGTATAATGGATACTCTATAGTAATTCCATTCAAAATAGGATTTTATTTTTATTTCCTAAGTCAAAAATGAATTTAAGTGTTGATGAAGATTCAGTTTTTCTTGATCAAGATTCTATATCCAAAAAGACCGTGACAAATAGGAAAAAGAAAGAAAAGAGATAGATGAAGAAGTCACTCATTCCTAAAGATGACGAAGTTTCTAGTTCTCCTTGTCTTTCCAATAATAAAGAAATATCAGGCTTTCAAAGTAAAGAAAAGGTGGCCTAGGTTTCCATAAAAAATAAGGTTTCCAACAAAAGTGGTGATGTTGATCAATCTTTTATATCACATGAGATGGAAATTGAGAAAATAAGAAATAATCTGTGTGATGTTACTGAAGAAAGAACTACCTTTGTTTGTAGAATATTTTAATGTACGTAGGTTGTGATCACCCAGTTGGAAAGAGAATCAAACAATATTAAAAAGGTATTGGAAGAAAAAATTCTTGAAAGTTTAAAACTCTCTATATAGTTTTAATCCTATGAAGAAACAAAGATAAAATATGAAATAAATACCTCAAAATGTCTCAAATAAGTTGAAGAAAAAAGGATAGTAGATAAGTATATGGAAAAAAGATCCATGTACTTGAAGATGAGATGAAGAAGTAAAATGAAGACAAATGTTTATATTTTAAATAAACCGTAAAAAAGATCAAGGAACTTGAATCTTCTTTGCAAAACAATTTTAAGATTCATGAAGATGAGGTTGAAAGATTAAAGAATACTTGTGAAGATAATATGATCATGATTGAAGATCATAAGATCATTGTAAATATGGAAACTCTAAAATTGGAAGGTCAGTTTTCCAATCTTGAGAAGGCATATATTAATCCTTTAAAAAATAAGGAAACAGTTGCTTTGAGTACTCAGTGTCCACTGGAGGATTCTAAAGCTGAAAGACCTTCAACATGTGACAAGAAGATTGTGACATCTGTTGATGATCAAACTCAAGAAATAGTGTCTATTTATACTCAATGCTCACTAGAATAACCTAAAGTTGAAAATCCTCCAACATGAAATAAGTAGATCATGACATATTTCAATGATATACCACAAGCAATTAAGATGAATAAGGTTGCATCCAAACCATCTTGCACTCATGTTTCTAAATATGTTTCCAAAAGCAGTTCAGGATGGAAGAGAAATTCAAAACAAGTATGGATGTGGAAAGGTGAGGAGTTACCTGTCACCACATCTTAGGTGAATAGGAAAAAGAATATGGAAGGTGGTTCTCCATAAAGAGAACAAAAAGTAAAGAATAAGTCATAGAAACAAAATACAAATAAATCAGGACTTTTGGGGTCAATGTTGGTGTTGTAGCAGATTTAGGCACTGTGTAATAAAATGTCAGTCCAATCCTCATAATGTAAAAGCTCAAAGGAGGCCTACCTCATAGAGAATAAATCAAGAGAATAATAAGAAACATTCATAGGTCTAGAGGAATCTATTTACCAAAAACATCTTTGGGATGTGTGATAACATCTGTGATGTATACAATGGAAGTGGTTACAAGGTAGGTACATGCCCATCTCAACATGCGTTCATCATTCATAAGAAAATAATACCTCTAATGTTGGATAAATATGAATCACCATCCTTGGTATGAATACAGAATAATATTGTGAATACAAATTTTTCCAAGAATATCTCAAGTAGGGAAGCTAAGAAGACCTTGAATTTTAGATCCATGAAATTGAAGGTCAATTCATCCAAAAAGAGAAACTAAGAGGGATGACACTCAAAATAACCTGTGTTGAAGACCCAAACCAGCTTCAATAGTTAAAAATGACATGTTGGCCATCCGGTCAGAAGATTTGGAATGAATGAGGAAACATAAAAATGGAAATTCCAAGGTAGGTGCTAAAGGAAAAAAGAAAACTTTCACGTGATAATGATAAAGTTCTTGAGAGAGTGTAATCCAAAGGAAACACATGTTTTAAAGAAGTTATGTGTGATAGATGTATGAAATATGGTCACATTGCGAAAGGTTGTATAACCTTTATACTAGAGAAAGAATAGTTCCTTAAAAAGATTAAGAATGTAACATTCATGATGGCTGTTAAGAAAAAAAACTCTCTACGCAAAGCGGAAGATGATGTGAAGAGTTCTATGTCACATCAGCATGGATCAAAAAAGATTTTCAGATGTGCGAGCATGAAGACTGGAGAAAATGGAAAATCTTGGTTGAGAAAACCATCATTGCCTTCCTTATCATATTGAAGAAGAAAGGAGGAACCACCTTATTCCCTTAGTCATTTTTGTATTGAATTTGAACTGAAAACACTGGGAATTGAAGGTGAAGCATGCTCTTAGGGGGAGAACTTGAGAAGTAGTAAATTATATCAACTCTTGATATCTATACTGAATAATTTTCCACCCTTGGAAGATTATTAAATTTATATTAATGGAGTAAAATGGTGAAGGATCATCCTTGATAAAGATCACGATGATTATTTCGTTTGAGGGGGAGAGAAATGAAGAAGTTTCCAGAGTTATTATTTTAATCAGTATCAACTTCAGTTGGGATTAAATTCAATTACTCTAGAAATTGCTTGAAGAACTTGTCATTGGAAAAGTTGTGTCACTTCTCAATCTCTTATCCTTGGTTACTTAGAATGAAGATAATTTTACAAATGGGATGTAACTAATTTAATTAATGACATAAGAAGAATGGAATTTCCCCAATTCCACTTATCCTATCAATTGCAATTGAATGTTTTTATATTTTTGTTGAAGTGAGTGTAGGAGTTTTAGGTTGATTATTTCCTATCATATTCATTATCTTTGATCTAGAATGAAAGTGGAAAACCCTTGAAAACAATGTACATGAGTTCTCATCTCATATGGTATCATGATCTGTTAATAATGGACAACCTTGTTGTCTAAATCAAATCCTCTTGTTTTCTAAATTGAGCATTACTCAAGTATATTTAGAGTGAAATTATTGATGGAAAATTTCTTAAGAAAGGAATGATACCCTTTTCCCATGAAATTTATATTTAATGTCAATAAGGGGGAGAGAAAGTGAAATAAAAGTTATAAAGGGGGAGATAAAGAAAAACAAAAAGGGGAGAGAGAATATTCTTATTTTGATATTAACACATTCATTTGAGGACTTTATGGAATTGAAAACAAAGTACAAAGGTAGGACTGGTGGGACCACTTTGTGTATAAGGTTGTATTTTTTTCAATAATTTTCAATGAAGATAAAAATGAAAAAGGAAATGATGAAAAACTCCAATGTTATTGACAGTGATAATTCAGATGATTTTTGAATTGGTCTTAACTTCAAAGTACATGTATCAAAGTTGATACATTGTCTACAACAATGAAACCATATCATAGAGTGTTGAAGGGCTTGAAGTTATAATGTTATCATGAAACATCTCACTGTTCAAAGAGACCATGCAAGAGACTACTTGATGAGAGATGCATTATTGCATGAGGTATCATGTGAAGATTTCAAGATTTAAGAATAATCATACACAGCTAATAAGATAATTCCAGTCATATTCAGTGTTAACTGGAAAGAATGATGATACTAGAAGATAAGGATGTTGTAGTAATTTCCCTAGATAATATAATAATGATGAAACTGATCATTCAAAGAGTATATAACATGGTGGAAGTATTTTATGATGAAATTAGATTACTGTTGAAGAATCTAGATGAAAGTGAAGAAGCATGAGTGTTCTTGCTGAAGAAGATATTTATAGTGGTGCTTTTCCCAGCATTTCCCAAAATTTTCAACCTCAAAATTGGGATTTTATTTTTGTAAATAGATGGATTTCTACATAGGAGTGAACGAGATGTGGACTGGCATAGTAAATCGGTAAAGAAATCAAACTACATACCTCAAAACATGGATTGTGTACCATGTCTGGGAGTGGTTTGTGGTTACGAGCCATGTAGTGGGAAAGGTACATGCAAAAGTTTGCAGAACAGGTCAAGGTACCAAAAATGGTTCATGGTGGAAGGTTTCATGTTATGTTGGATGGCTCATCACTGGAAGAAGAGATGTTGTACGCGGACTAGTAGGCTTATGGTATATGTAATTTTAACGATACACGGTAAAGGATCGTAGTATGCGGATGGAGTTTAGTATGTGGTGAAGTTTAATCCAGATTGATAAATTGGGTAAACAAGATCAGTGAAATTTGAATATTTATTTTCATATATATGGAGTTCTAATCCCATCATTAAATAGATATCAAATTCAATAATAAAATATCATCGCTATAGAACAACTCGGCTTGGTCCGATAGTGGTATATGGGAAATATTCTACGTAGGATGAAGCTGTATATGAAAGGATAAATGGTTTGTGAAATTAGAAGGTTCAGTCCACGGTAGAGATTCTGTATAAGAAAATTTGGTACATAGGAGATGAAATATTACACATAATTAGAAGAAGAAGTCTGTGAAAGGAAGAACCAATTTTTGAAATAGGAAAGAACAGTCCAGAGAGAAGAAGAAATTTTGTAGAAGTAGAAGTTGTAAGGAAAAACAGTACAAGAAGGCAATAAGAAAAAACTGTACATTGAGTAGGTACATAGTGGTGGTGCGCAGAGGTGGTGCAAAGAGGTGATACACAGAGGAGGTACACATAGGTAGAGCATTACACAGAGCATGTGCAGTGCATGCATTAGGCGCGGTGCGTGCAGCAAGTGCGGTGTGCGGAGCAGACACAGTGTGCCGAGCAGGGGTGGTGCGTGGAGCAGGTGTGGTGCATGGAATAGGTTGGGTGTGTGGAGTAGGATAAGTGTGCGGAGCAGGCGCGGTGCGAAGAGAAGGCATGATGCGCGGAGCAGGCATGGTGCATAGAGCAGGTGTAGTACACAAATCAGATATAGTCTGCAGAATCATAGAGAGTTCACCAAAGCAGAAACATCATAAAGGAAGTTTGTGATTCTAGAAACGAAAAGAAGAATTTTTTCTACATTTAGTAATTTCACTAAAAGATAAAACTAAATATAAAAGGGAATCAATTTAGGACTTCAATTCAAGCAGTGTCTCCTGTTGAATAGATACAAAGTCTTTCATTCCAATCTATTTAAGTGACCTTCAAGTTGATAAACTGAGTGAAGACCTCTCCAAGGTAGTGATCCAGGGGGAGTCTACAGAAGTGATCTAAGGGAAGTAGTGATATATCCCCATACCTTTAGATAGTGATCCTTGAACAGAGTGACTATGCCTAAATCTTTGTAAACCATAGATAGTGAAGATTAGTGGAATTAGGTATGACCGACAACATGTCCATGTATGCTCCTTGGACGTAGACCTTAGTGGGGAACCAAGTAAAAGGTTTGTGTTTTCCTACTGTATGTGAATGTTTTAATTACTGCACATATCCATCATATATGTTTAAACAAGTTCCTCCCAATGTGGGAATAATATCTAGTAAAGAAGATAAAAAGTTGACACCCTGATTCACCCCCCCCCCCACCCAGGGTGTTCTTGGGTCCTTAAATTGGTATTATAGGGAAATAGATCACATGTATTAGATATTCTATAGTAATTTCATTCAGAATCAGATTTTTAGTTTTCTTTCTTGAGACAAAAATTAAGTGTAGTGTTGATGAAGATTTATTTTTTCTTGAGCAGAAGTATATATCTATAAATACCATGAAAAACAAGAAAAATAAAGAGAAGAGATAGGTTAATAATTCCCTCAGTCATAAAGAAGATGATGTTTCTCGTTCTCCATGTCTTTCCAATAATAATGAAATATCATGCTTGGAATGTAAAGAATAGTTGGATTAGGTTTCAATTAAAAATTAGGTTTCTACCACAAGTGGTGATGTTGATCAATATTTTACATCATATGAGATTCAAATTGAGAATATAAGAAATTATCTGTGTGTTGTTCTTGGAGAAATAACTATCGTTGTTTGTAGAATCTTTCAATGTACACAGGCTGAGATCACTCAATTGGAAAAGGAAGCTGACAATGTGGAAAAGGTCTTGGAATCGAAAATTATTTAATGTTTAAAGCTCTCCAGACATATTGATTCCTTTGAAGAAACTAAGTGGAAACATGAAATAAATACCTCAAAATGACTGAAGGAATTTAAAGAAAAAAGGAGAATTGAAAAAACACTTATTTTCGGGCTCTCGGCTTCGGAAGAGAGCTCTCTGAACCCTGTTGGGTTTCTCCCATGGTTGCTTCTTCGATGGAGAATCTCCCGTGGAGGCTAATTCGGCGGCATCTCCAATGACGTAGTGGATTTGGGCTATGGATTCTGGTCTATAGGGCTCTCGGTGATCTGTTCATGCATGGCTTCTGCCACTGGTCTGGCGGTTTTGCGATTTAGTTCGGTGGCCATCGACGTTTCAGATCTCTCTCAGATATGGTCTTTTATCCTATCTTCGGTGTCTCTGGGTCCACCCCCCCCCCCCCCCCATGGAGTCTCTGGACCCCATGGTCTTTTGCGTCTCTATCTTCTTATATGTTTCACATCTGGGTTTCCGGCCTGGTTTGGTTGGGATCTCGACGGTGGTGTCATGTTCGTGGTCTGGTGCTGGTTCCCTACTGGCGACGACGGTGGGCTTTGGGAATTGGGGCTGGAAGGGCGACAGCATCTCGTAGGATGACTAGTGGGTGCACATTGGAAAACCAGGGCGGTTCTCAGGGATGATTCTGGGTGATGACTCGGGCGACACGATTTCAGTGGGCGGTACGCTTGGCCAGGGCACGATGGCGTTGTTGACCACATGGATTCTGTTCGCTTCAGGGGTTTTGGTTCTTCTTTTGCATGGACCTTTGGGTATTTGGAATCCATGGTATTTTGTGCCCTTCAATCTTAAGGCTGCGTGCCTTGGCCTTGGCCGTGTAATGGGTCTGCTCTTACCCAATTTTAAAGAGGTCTCTGTTTTTCTTTTTTTTCAATAAAAGGGCTTGTCCCAATATGTTATAAAAAAAGAAGAATCGAAAAGGGTATGGAAGAAAAGATCCATTCACTTAATAATGAGATAAAGAATATCAATTAATACAATGGTTTATATTTGAAAGAAACTACCAAGAAGATCAAGGAACATGAATCTTTGTTGCAAAAAAGTTAAGATGCGTGAATATGTGGTTGAAATATTGAAGAAAACTTGTGAAGAGAAGATGATCATGATTGAAGATGAGAAGATCATTATTAATAAGAAAAATCTAAAATTAGAAGCCCAGTTGACCAATATTTATAAGGCACATATTGAGCCTTTACAAAAGAAGGAAACAATTTTTACTGGTACTCAGTGTCCACTGGAGGATTCTAAAGCTAAAATACCTTCAACAAGTGACAAGAAGATCATGACATCTATTGATGATATTTCTCAAGAAACAGTTTATATTTCTACTCAATGCTCACTGGAGGTACCTATAGTTGAAAACCCTCCAACATTTGAGAAGATGATCGTGAAATATTTCAATGATATACCACAAGTATTTGAGAGGAATAAGGTACCTTCCAAACCATCTTATACTCTTGTTTCTAAATATTTTTCCCTAAGCAGTGCAGACTGGAAGATAAATTCATAACAAGTATGGATGAGGAATGGTTAAAAGTTACATGCCATCATATCTGGGGTGAATAGGAAGAATAATATGGAAGGTGGTTCTACACAATGATAACAACAAGTCAAGAAGAAGTCCCAACAACATAATACCAAGAAATCAATATTTGTGGGTCAATGTTGGTACTACAATAGATTTGGGCACTGTGTGATAAACTATTGATACAATGATCATAATGTAAAAGCACAAAGGAAGACTACCTCATGGGGAAGAAATCCAGAGAAGAAGAAGAATAAGCAACATCTGCAAGTCTATAAGAATATGTTTACTGAAAATAGATTTGGGATGTGAGATAAAATCTGTGATATATGTGATGGAAGTGGTCACAAGGTAGTTACGTTCCCATCTCAACATGCATTCATCATTGATAAGAAAATAAGACCACTAATTTCGGCTAAGTGTGAATCAACTTCCTTGGGAATAAGGCAGAAGAACATTGTGAATACAAATCTCTACAAGAATATATCAAGTAGGGAAGCATTGATGACCCTGGATTTTAGATCCATGAAATTAAAGGGAAATTTGTCCAATAGATAAACTAAGAGGGATGACACTCAAATGAACATGTGTCGAAGATCCAAACCTGCTGCAACAGTTCCAAATGACATGTTGGTCATTTGACCAGAAGATTTGGAATGAATGAGGAAAAACGAAGATGTAAAGGCCAATACTATTGCTAAAGGCAAAGGAAAACTTTCATGTGATGAATATAATGTACATGAGAGAGTGTAAACCAAAGGAAACACATGTGTTAATGAAGTTCTGTGTGAGAGATGTATGAAATCTAGTCACATTACAAAAGGTTGTATAACCGTAGTACCAGAGAAAGAAGAGGTAATTAAAATGAGTAAGAATGTATCATTCATGATGGATGTTAATAAGAACAACTCTCTACTCAAAGCAGAATAGAATGTGAAGATATCTGTGTCACATTATCATGGATCAAAATATATGTTCAGATGTGAGAGTATGAAGACAGCCAAAAAGGGATAATCTTGGTTGAGAAAACCATCATAGCCTTCCTTCTCACATTAAAGATGCAATGAGGAACCAACTTATTCCCTTAATAATTTTTGTATTGTATTTGTGATAATAATATAGGGAATTGAAGCTGAAGCTTGCTCTCAGGGGGAGAACCTGAGAAGTAACGAATTTTTTCAACTCTTGATAGCTATGTTGAAGAAGTTTCTACCCTTGGATGATTATTCAATTGATATTCTAAGAATAAAATGATGAATCATTGTCCATGATTAAGATCATGAGGAGTGTTTCCCTTGAGGGTGATACAAATTAAGAAGTTTCTAGAGTTATTATTTTAATCATTATCGACTTCAGTTGGGATTAAATTCAATTAATCTGGAAATTTCTTGAAAAACATTTCATTGTAAAAGGTATGTCATTTCCCAATATTTCATCCTTTGTTACTCAGAATTAAGATCATTTTATAAAGGGTAAGTAACTAAATTAATAAGGGACATAAGAAGAATGGAAGTGCCCTAAGGCTACTTATTCTATCAATTTCACTTTAATGTTTTTGATCTATTTGATGAAATGAGTGCAGGAGTTTTAGGTTGACTATTTCCTATCAAATTCAATATCTTCATCCTAGAAGAAAGTGGAAAACCCTTGAAAACAAATTTAATGAGTTATCATATCATGAGGTATCATGGTTAGTGAATAATGGATAGACTTGTGGTCAAAATAAAATCATCTTGTTTTCTACACCAAGCATTGCTCAAGTATACTTAGAGTCAAATGATTGATGGCATGTTGCTTAAGAAAGGGATGATACCATTTTCCCATGAACTTGGTTTTTCTTATCAATAAGGGGGAGATAAAGTGAAATGCTAGTTTGAAAGGTAGAGATAATGAAAAAGAAAAAGTCATGGTAGAAGATTCTTATTTTTATATTGACACATTCATTTGAGGAGGAATTTATGGTATTGAAAAAAAATACAAACGGGGATATTTCTAGGACCAATTTGTGTATAAGGTTGTATTTTTTGTCAACAATTTTCAATGAAGATAAAAATAAATTAGGAGATGATGAAGAACTCTAGAGTTATTGAGAGTGATAATTCAGACAATTATTGAACTGATCTTAAGTTTAAAGTACATATATCAAAGGTGATACATTGTCTAAAAAATGAAACCATATCATAGATTATTGAAGGGATTGAAGTTATTAATTGATCATGAAACATATCATTGTTCAAAGAGACCTTGAAAGATACTACTTTAAGAGACATGCATTATTGTATAAGGTATCATGAGGAGATTTGAAGATTTAAGAATGATCATGCATAGTTAATAAGATTATTCTAATTATATTCATTGTTGAATAGAAATACTGTTTTTGCTAGAAGACAAGGAAGTTATATTACTTTACCTATATAATCTGAAGATGTTGAAACTGATCATTTGAAGAGTATATATCATAGTGGAAGTAGTTTGTGATGAAATCTCCAGACTGTTGAAAATCCAGATGATAGTGAAGAAGCATGGGTGTTCTTACCGAAGCAGATATTTATAGTGGTGTTATTTCATAGTATTTTCTAAATTTTTTAGACCTCAAAGTTAGAATTTTGTTTATGGAAATGGATGTATTTGTGAATAAGAGTGAAAGAGATGAAAAATTGGGAAGGAAATCGAAAAAAAAAAGCAAACTGCGTACCTCAGAACATTGACCTCATACCATTTTTAGGGATGGTTTGAGACCATGTACCATGTAGTGGGAAAGGTTTTGGGATAGTTCTTGGAATGATTGGGGTACCTAAAATTGTTTATGGTGGAATGATGTTTGGTATTTGGGATGGCTTGTCATTGGCATAAGAGATGCAGTATGCAGACTGATAGGATTACAGTACACGGAAGTTCAATGGTATGAGGTAAAAGATCATAGTATGCAGATGGAGTTCAGTATGCGGTGAATTTTGTCCCATATTAAAAATTTGGGTAAAATAGATTAGAGAAATTTTGGGAGTTTTTTTCTTATATAAGTACTTTTGATCCCATAACTAATGATTGAGTGAATTAGATATGAAAATATCGTCATTATGGAATAAATCAACTAGGTCTAAAAGTGGTACGTGGGAGAGATTCATCATAGAAGGAAGCAGAATGAGAAAGGTGAAACAGTTTGCGAAATTCATTGGAGTAGTCCACAGAAGTGATTTTGTGTAGGAAAAAGTGGTATGTAAGAGAAGAAATAATTCACTGAATTTGAAAAGGAAGTTCGCAGAAGGAAAAAATAGTTTGTGAAATAGGAAGGAACAATCCACAAAAGAAGGAATTCTATAGAAGTAGAAGTTGTAAGTATAAATGGTATGTGGAGGCGGTAATAAGAAATTTTACATAGAGGTGGTACGTATAGGTGGTACATAGAGGTGGTACGTAGAGGCAATACGTAGAGTTGGCGCAATGCGTGGAGCAAATGCGGTGCCTGGAGGAGGTGTGGTGCGCGGAGCAGGCGCAGTATGCAGAGCTAGTGCAATGCGCAGATCAGAGACATTACATAGAATTAAGGATAGTATGTAGAAGTAGAAACATCATAAAGGGAGTTTTTGATTCCAGATAAAAGAAGAAGACGTTTTGGTGTGTTCATTAATTGCACTGAAAGAGAAAACTAAATATAAAAGATCATTAATTTGGGAATTCGATTCAAGCAGTGTCTCGTGCTGAAAAGAGACAAAGTCTTTCATTCCAATCTATTGAATCAGCCTTCAAGTCGATAAACTAAGTGAAGACCACTCCAAGATAGTGAGATATGGGGAGTATACGGAAGTGATCCAAGGGAAGTAGTGATATATCCATGAACCTTTAAGAAATGATATTGGGATAGAGTGACTATGCTCGAATCTTTGTAATCCATAGCTAGTGAAGATTAAGGGAATTCAATATGACTGGAAACATGTTGACATATGATCTTTGGATGTAGCCCTTAGTGGAGAAACAAGTAAATGTTTTGTGTTTCCCTTCTGAATGTGAATGTTTTAATTACTATACATATCTGTCAAAGAGGTTTAAACATGTTCCTACCAACGTGGGAAAAAGATCTAGTGAATAAGAGAAAAAAGTTTAAACCCAGATTCCCCCCTCCCTCTTAGGGTGGTCTACGGTCCTTCATCCCTGACTATGGTTGAGATAACTCAATAATTTTAGCAGTGTCATCTTCTCATCATCTTGGGGGATGGTGGACTTCAAAATTTTGATTTATTGAAAGATACCATGGTATCTATCTTTGACTATATTGAGACACCACCAAAGTGAAGGGTAAATATTTCTACATACATGATACATGATTCCACCAAGAACTGGTGTGAAATAATATCTCAGGCTGAGTGTCATCAGGGTATGTTCTCAGAAGACTTTCAGATAGCCTTCTACAATAACTTATTTCGACATAAATTGAGATAAGGCCATGAAAATGAGCTTATGCGTCTTCAATAGGTCACTATGATTGTGCTCAAGTTTCATGCTTGTGGAAGGATGTGTCTACATCATCACTTCTATCGATCCTTTCCTCCAACATCTGAAGGATAGGATCATTAGCAACACCTCTATCAGGTGTAGGATTCACTAATATATGTCGTCGTAGGATTTTTTCTTCTAACACACAATTAGTCTGAGGTGGTAGTGGTTGTGGAAGAGGTAGTCAGCCCTAGGAGATTAAATGATAGCAAAGTGGATCTTCTCATGCTAGTCATGTAGCATATTTGGGTTTCAGTTTAGGCCATATTTATGTAGTGCGTCCAACAGTCGAAGAGTAGAGTCCAGCTCTATCTATGGTTCGAGTTACTATTATAGTATCCTCTACTTTAGTTTCTTCCGTTTTTGATATAGGGGCATCACACGCTTTTATATCAGTTGCGGTTGTGGAAAGTCTAAGCCCCGTAATTTATTACTTCTATTGCATCATGTCTCTTGATACGTCATTAAAAGTCTGATCAAATGGAATATGCTGGTTGAAGGAATTCACCCTTGATATAGGTTGGTACCATTTCTTCTAGAGTTTCTTTACCCTTGAGAGGACAGACTTCGATGTCATTCTCACTATGGACTAGCTTGCGCTTTATCATGCCCAAGTGGATTCATATCGTCGTTCAGTGTTGTTCACATATTTTGTCAAAATTGCATATGTCCTTAAGGGTGAATTGGATATCCAAGAATGTTGAGAAGGACCCAAGCATACTGATCTAAGTGGAGTGATAACTTTGTTGGTGAGTCTCCTTATGAGCGATCAGGGGATGAAGTTAGTATAATTTCTTCCTATTTCGGATTTTTTTAAAAATATCTTCCATAACAATTTCTCAGAATAACCTCTTAAGAGAGAGGTTGAGTTCGCTATAGAGCTCATGCTAGGTGTGGCAAAAGTGTCCATTCCTCCATATAGGATGGCACTTACAGTGCTCCAGGAACTCAAGAAACAACTTGAGGATTAAGAGGCTAAGGGTTTTATCTGATCCAATACATTGTCATGGAGTTCTCCAGTCCCTTTCTCTAAGAAGGATTATGGTACAATCAGTCTTTTCATGGATTACCACTGACTGAAATATTTTACAGTGAAGAATCGTTATCCATTTCCTCATATAGACAACCTCTCCAACTAGATCAGTGGAGAAACCATTTTCTCAAAATTCGATTTGAGGTCAGGCTACAGTCGGGTAAATGTGAGAAAATCAGAAATACCACATAAAACATTTCAGATCAGGTACATATTGTAAAAGTTTATGGTAATATTGTTCAACTTGATGAATCTGACAACAGTATTTATGGATTTTATTAATCGTGTTTTCCATCCATATCTTGAATCCTACGTGGTGTTCTTGAGAGACAACATATTATTGTACTCGTTCAACATACATGACCATTAAAATCATCTTGAGATCATGATGAATACATTGATAAAGAACCAACTATATTTGAATCTTATTAAATGTCACTTCTAGATCGGTATGGTTCACTTCTTGGGTCATATCATATATGAAGAATGAGTGTCAGTTTACCAAGAGAAGGTGAGATCTATGGTTTCATGGGAGAAACCCAAGAATGTAGTCGACATACAAAGCTTATTGTGGTTTTATAGCTATTACAGGTGATTCAAACATGATTTCTCATACCTATCATCACAAATTACCGACCGGTCCAAGAATAATGTGAAATTTTCCTACTCTAAATCTTGTGAGCCATATTTTTAGGAGTCAAAGGGAAGATTCACTTCACTTCTGATCTAGATTCTTCCAGAGATGAGAAGAAGTAATATAGTCTATTGTGATTCTTTAGTAATCAAAATGGTTGTAGTGATGATGTAGGGTGACTGAGTTGTGGCATATGGGTCCCACTAGTTGAGGTCGCATGAGTATATATACCCTACACACGACCTCAAGCTAGCATTTGTGGTTTGTCATCTATGTTATTGGAGGAATTCTTTGTTTGGTGAGTAGTTAGTTATCTTCATGAAGTGTAAAAATCTCAAAATGCATCTCCACATAGTGAGACTTGAATATATGGAAGCGTAGGTGGGTGGAATACCTACAATCATTTGATTTTGAGCTTGTGTACACACATAGAAATAGAAATTCCATAGATGATTCCTAAAGATAGAAAACTCATACCCAATCCATCAATTATGCCTATAGTGAATGGCGGTTAATGGTGAAACATTCTAACATCCATCTTCATGTTTAATAACAACATGGGAAACCAGTCTTAGTAGCTCTTTTAGTGACATCCTTCATTTTGGAGTAGGTCAAGATGAGGTATATGTCTGATTATAAGGGCCTAGTTTTGAGGGAGAGTGTCACAAGAGAGAACCCACCTTCGAGTTGGGTTATTAATTTGAGTAATACCCTAATATTTTGTGGATATGTATGGGATAATTTAGATATATGATAGGAGTTGATGAGGGAATCACATGAATCTATTTGCACATTTTATACTAGGAATACTAAGATGTACAGAGATATATGGAATCAGTAAAAGTGGCCATTTATGAAGAGGTAGATAGTAGGTTTCATCTCTTAGTTCTCCACATGTCAGTAGGTGAAGGTAGAACACTAGTGACCAGTTGAACATCTAAATCCTATCTCCATTTCTATGTGGAAATGGAGTGATTTCACCATGGATTTCATGAGAGTCATACTGAAACTCTATCATGGTAGTGATTCTATATGGGTTATCATCGATAGGTTGACCAAGGTTTCACACTTCCTACTGATCTGGAACACCTTCTCTATTGTTGATCTATGGAGGCTTTAAATCCGGGAGGTACTGTACCTTTATGTTTCACCTCATTCAATCATTCCGGATCAAGATTTCCATTTTACTTCAGGGGTATAGAATGGGTTGAAAAAGCCACTTGGTTCACAAGGTCTCTTGAGTAAATCATATCACCCTTATACCAATGGGAAGACTGAGAAGACAGTAAAAGTTTTGGAGTATATGTTATGGGCATACATCCTTGATTTTAGAGGTTTATGGGAAAATCATATTCCTATGGTTTAGTTTTCCTATAGCAGAATCTTTCAGGAAAAAATTCAGATGGATCTATTTGAGGGCCTTTATATTAGATCATTTCTTTTACATATATGATCTCTAAAGGTAGGTGAAGCAGCTCTACCTGGTCCTCATCTTATTCTGGAGACTTTTGAGTAAATATATATGATTTAGAAGTATATGTCTATATAATAGTACAAAAAGAAGTCTTAAACCAATCATTGACATAAACCTCTAGATATTAAGGTGGGAAATTGGTTCTTTATGTGTGTATATCTTAGATTAGGTCATAGATTAATTAGGATAGAGGTAAATTTATTGCCTTTATATGTGGTGACTTTCAAGGTAGTGTAGACGGTTGGGTCGGTAGCATATCCATTATAGTTACCTCATAGGTAGCATGCCATGCATGACATCTTCCATGTATCTCAACATTGATAGTATCATCAATACCTATCTCATTCATTTATCTGGAACATTTCACAAATGAAATATTACCACCTTTAGAAGGGAAAATCGAGGACTAATTATCTTAAAGAGGGGAGGTGTTAACCTCTCGAATTTTTTAAAGGTAAGTACCACTCATTTTTTGTTTAAATTCCATAGTTTGACCCTGAAAATGATGCATAAGGGAATCAAGAGGATCTTAGGAAAATTAGAGGCTTGTTTGAGGCCCAAATCCCTAGAAAATGAATAGGAAGTTTGGGTCACACGGTTAGTATAAACCATGTATCTTAGGTTTCACAATTTCCCTTAACTATGTAATTATAGATAGTGGGGTGCAGGAGGCCGTACAATTTTTTTGCAATCATGTTCCCCCAGGTTCATGCATGTGTGGCCTAATATAGTTTTTTAATAGTGTCTTTGTTCATGATTTGTGCATAGTTGGATAAACTATGTATCTAACCATGTAGGGTGCCCCTTTGAAGAAGTGGGTGGTGCCTGGTTGGCACATAGTATGTCAAACTGTATGCCCCAATGTTTGCAGGTAAATTTACAATTCTAACACTATTTAATGATTTTAATCCACCCGTTTTCTTTTTCCTCCTTGCTTCTCTAGTGGTGCAACCCTCCTCCCTCATGCATGAGTTTCCTTCTCCTCACTTCATAGGGTTTCTATTACTCTCTAAATCGAACTCCAAATCTCTCATTATTAGAAGTAAATAGAAGATAGAGGCAATCACTATCATCCTCTCCCATCTATTTCGAGTTACTTACTTACTCTACTATACTATTTGGGTGTTACCACATTTCCCTATTTTCAAGGTTTTGGATGATTTATTCATTTTCTATCATCTAGTTTGGATCAAGCTTTGACAGTAGATGATTGGAGTTCCACTACATTGTGGTAGGTTGTCAAGGTATTTCCCTATCATTTCTTCTATTTTTAAATGATGCATCATTTTTATGGGCGCCATATCCTTCTAGAAAATCCACAAATATGTTTACTAAATTAAATTAATGGGTTCCTCATGTCTATTTTGAACCTACCTTACACATAAATACATCCATGGGTTGTTTTCTTTATCTTTGTCCACCCCTTTGGGTGTGTCCACCTTGAATGGCCCTTTTTCCCTTACCTTAAATTGTTAACCACATTATGTGTGTATTAAAACTTGGTTAAATTTATCAAGTTCATAATTTAAACTGGGGTAAATTGGGTGTGCTTGATTTTCCTCTTGCGACTTTATGCTTACGCTCATGCACCTTTTTCTGTGCTTAATTGATTATGCCGGTTACTTGAATTCCTAAGATTTATTCCTTGTGTAATTAGATTAAATTTATGTCATGTCATGTTCATCATAATTGATATTGTTTCTTAGTTACTTGTTGTATTATATTATTCCTCATGTCTCACTACTTAATTCTATGGATTACGACATGCACCTTGTTCCTTGATTACTTCGTATTCCCTATACTTATTTCATTTTTTCTTATTCCATAGTTTATTGTCTTGAATTGGATGTTTTCCTTGGGATAAATTATTATCATGTGATATTTCCATGCCTTAATGATGACATGTGATTGCTTGTACAATGCTTTGTGATATGTGACTTGGTTTCCATCCCTTATCTATTATGGGATAAGAGAGATCTCGAGTCTCATCTTATGGATGTTGGGTATGGACTCTTCGTGCTTCGTTGGATTTTCTTGGCACATGGAAACTGATACATTTACTTTACATATATGATATCTCTGAGTGGATTTTACATACTCATGGGTGACACTATTTCCCCATGGGAGAAAATGTGGATGGGCCTGTAGGAAAGATGGATACACCATTCCATGGGTGATACTTGGTCCCCTATGTGATATACTTGGTATGGACTCAGAGTTCACCAATCCATTAGTGATAAAAGGGATACTATCATAGGTCACTTTGGATAAACTCTGTGGCATTAGTTATAATGAAGACTCCTATAGTAACCCTTGGGATTCTTTATAGATCACCTTGTATGGGCTCAAGGCTCTACCACTGGATTTGAAATATTTATTTCTTGTACATATGTGGTGTTTCTTATTTATATTAATAGTATTATTGAACGATATCCTAAGAATGTGGCCTATAAGAAAAAGAACAAGATTTTGGTCTTCCTACATTGGTTGTTTCTTCATGATGGACTATGTAAATATCTTATCACTAGTACAGGAACCTTGGTTCAGACTTCCAGCATATCCCAAAGAAGGCGGTATCTGTTGGGCCTCCATTTAGGAACCCATACTAAAGTTTGTATTTATTTATTTACCTTCATTCATTATTATGGAACACTATTCATTTATTTATTAGAAGAAATTAATTAACCTAGAAAACTTGGGTGGTAGGATACTAAGATTATATCTCACATCCTACTTGGGCCACCTTTGGTACCTAATAATACTTTATGATTTTCGTTATTGGAAAAGGGAAGCATTTGGATTTTGGTGATTGATTGATTTACATTGTTTGGATGGATATTGGGGGAAAAGGGCCAATTCAATGCTCAAGATTCTTGTTGAAGTAGTTTCCTAACTTTTTGGTATTCATTTTTATAGAAAATAGTATATAAATGTATCCTATGTTCCCCATGTACTCTCATTTTGTATAGAATCATGATCATCATCATCATTTGATATATATTATTTATTAAGCTTCCTCCAGTTGTTTATTTATTTCTTGCTTTATTTCCATTATATCCACTATTGTGTGTTTCTTAATTCTTCCATCGTCGTTTGTCTTCTATTATCTTCTTTTGTGCTCACTCTGATCTATGAGGTCATAGTCTCCCCATGAACACACCCTAGTCCCCCACTTCTCATCATCAACCTTTGGTGTTTCAGGAGGCACACTTGAGGTATTGTTTACACTATCTTAGGGCACCACTCAGTGGCACCTAGGGTGGGATGCTACATGTGTATCTAATGGGGAACACTGCAGACAATGATCAGAGAGAGGAAAAACATTACATATAATTTACCCACATCTTGGAGGTTATGGTAGTATATACCTTGGGTTTCTGGTCCATGTATCATTTCCCATATGTTTTCCACTTCTTTGTATATCATTGGATGAATATTGGGTATATTCATGCATATTTTATCTTCCAGTTGGTTATGTATATCCTATGTTGTTGTGTTATTTATTATTTTATTATTGGTTTTTATCTTCTTTAGGATGCTTATACTAGGGCCTCCCATGTGACTTTTTTGCATTCTTGGTGCTAGTCATCATCCCCTGGACAATTGAAGGCTAGATTAGGGTGGCACACTCAACCAATAGTTTCCCAAAAATAGTCTAGGTGGGTTAGGTCATGTCATCATTATATCAAAGTGGTTATTTTAAAGTGAAAATTTTGTAGATAGGTTGATTTTAGTTTTGTACATATGGGGTGATAATGTTCTAGGTTCTTCAGTTTAGTTGTTAGAATAGGGAACCCATACAGGGTGTGGCCGCAAATGCATTCCTATGAAAGGAATCCGATAATTTTGTTGACTAACTCTAGTGTTTGAATCATTTTTCATAGGGTATAGTTCTATAGGTCAATATTTTATATAGTTTTTTTGTAAATTTATTGATTTCATAACATGAAATCCTATTGAGATGTTGGCACTACCCAATGAGGATATTTATTTTCCTCCAAGAAATGCTTCCATTAAAGGCATGAAATGGACCTTATAGGGATGATGTGGGCCTAGGGGAAAATTATAGACGTTTGGGATTTTTGAGTGGAGTATATAAAAAATATTTTGGTCAATACCATCTTTAAACTAGTTATGTGTTCCTCGCTTCTATTTTTATAACGGGATATGGTAACTTCTATCTACAGAGTCTCTATTCCACATGTCTAAAGAGATCAATGAGATAAAGATTATATGTTATGGTAAATATCCCCTACTTTGTTTCATGCTACTAATAAAGGCATGGGTACCCCATATTAGAGTGTGGATTTTGGTATCTTCCTTTGATATATGGAGTTGAACTATCATCTGTGATGTAAGTCCTCCATTCATGAATGGGGTCGATATCCCCTCGATTCGAACGAGGTGTAGGTCATCCATAATATAGAGATGGGTTAGTACTACCCCACTGGGTAGGGAATATGTACTTTATTTTCAAATTATAGTGGTTATGATGAGGTAATATTTTATTCTTTTATCCATGTAAGTCAGCATCCTCTATATGGGAAGTTCAAGGATCCTCAATGAAAGGGGTATGCATACTCTTAGCAGATTCACATTCTGTTAGTATCCCCTTAATCTTGATGAGGTGTGGGTCTCATATACTATAGTGGGGTCAGTTCCCCCTATGATAGAGGGTGTGGTTCTTCTAACTGTAGATGATAATGATCGATGCGATTTATGTTGTAATCGTTCTTCCCTTATACCATGATACTTTTCCCATAATTTGGTAAATAAGATCCACAATAGGTGAGGTCGGTATTCCAAAAACTAGTATATAGAAACTTAGTAGGGTTGGGGTCTATCACCATAGATTATTAATCTATGTGATCTTGGATTGAAGTAATTTTTAGTTCTAATCCCCTAACTGATATAATTTCATAGGGTGATCCATAATTTATTTTGTTAATACATGATATAGAATTTTTAATTGAGAGTGACAACTATGGAGAGTAGGATTATAAGATTAGGAGACCTCTATAGATGGGTGATTCCCTCAAGAATGTGGAGAATACTTTGTGTTGATACCCTATCTTGTGGATAATAGGTAGGGGTGCATGATGATCTTCAGGGAATTTATCCCTCAGTATGGGCTATGAATGTATGGAATAGGAAATACCTGACATGACCGATCTGTGGTATGAAACCTTTTTTAGGGTTTTGTGTGTTTGTTAGAACCTATTTATTTCTTTATCTTGAAATTTTGTTGCTGATTAAGGTTATAGAGATCCCCATTGGGATTTTAAACTAGTGTAGTGAGACTAGTGATATCTCTTGGAGGACAACATTTCAACCAAAAGTGGGATAAAATATTTTAAAATGAGTTCCATAGGGATTCCACTATTCTAGAGATATAGAGACCTGGTGTTGTTGTCGTGGAGAGGGGAGGTCATCCTCAGATCATATTTAGGTGTGTGGTTGATTTTGTGAGTTGTTTCAATGATCTGGAGGATAAAATGAGGTAAACTTCACAAGGGGTGAGATATAACTAGTGATATGGAACAACTAGTGGAGGATATAACCAATTACTTCTGGAGTTCTCAAGTTAGGTTGTGGCCTACATATTAGAGATATGAGGAACTTGGGCATGGGTTGAGATAATATTTTGATTTTAATTGTCTTAAAATAAATCTTATTTCATAAAAACACTTAATGACCTTATTATTGGTCCTTTCGTGTACTTGGATAGAGGTGTGTTGGACCGTGTGAGCTTAGCAGTCATGTGTATTAGGCTAACTAGTTTTTCATCATCTTCCTTATGTTCCCTCTTAGGTGGTGTAGTTAGGGTTCATGATAGAGATGCACTGTGGACTCTCAAAAGATATCTTTCTGGAGGACCACTCCAAAGGTTTTATAGTGTATTTATGAAATTGATAAAACGTGGACATTGGGTTATAG
Organism: Viscum album; assembly: GCA_963277665.1. NCBI lineage: Eukaryota > Viridiplantae > Streptophyta > Magnoliopsida > Santalales > Viscaceae > Viscum > Viscum album. The sequence continues at coordinate 1,286,009,665 of OY728137.1, forward strand.
TGTCAACATATCATTTCATATTTGGTAAATGAGGACACAAATGGGGTTACTGGTGTGGATGTCGCACCCATAAATCTATTCATGGGGTAAGTATAACAACCCCAATATTTCAGTATATATTTCTATTTAAATAAATTGAATATTTAATATATTGTAACACATTCAACACCAAACTAAAGTTAGTTTCCACATAGAAGAATAAACATTTAATAATTAAAAACATAGTAATCAATTAACATGCTTAGAATTATTTTTTTAATATGATATGATTAAAATTATTCAATGTTAAAAATGTATATTTGTTTACAGATTAAATTGACCAATTTTAGAATATTATAATATGTAATATTTCAAAATATAACAAAACATATGAACCCTTAAATTTATATGAAATAATATTAAGAATACTTAAAGTTTAAAAGGGCCATTTTTTCTACAAAACAAATCATTCATTTATATTTTTTATTTTTATTTAAAATATAAATTTATTAATTTATTAATATTATTTTATTTAAATTATATTAATTTTTTAATTAAATTTGAAAATTTTATCTTATGGTCAATTTTTTGGTATATTTTTAAAAAGATTTATTTTTTGGAGAATAGTGAAAAATATCGATTTTATAAATAATATCACTTTTATGACATTATCATGAATTAATAATGGAATGAAAGTATGTTAAAACTTATTTATAGAAAAAATATTTATTTTATAAGTAATAAAATGAATTTAAAAAGTTAATTTTGAACTTATAAATCCATGTTTTACATTTTTGAAATTTTATTAATGTTTTTATTAAAATAAAATCTATTTGTCGTTCTTACCTTTTAATAAAGAATTCACAATGTTAATTTATAATTTTCTATGATTTTAAATCCAAGTTTTTCATATTTTATTAGAAATAATAAAATTAATTCACTGGGAATCAAAATCATATTTTATTTTGGTATGAAATCATTTTTTTCTTAGAAGGTCATTTTTCTAAAAATGAGTTGTGTTTCATTTTTTGAACTTACATTATAAGAAATTTACACCAAATATAGAAATTGAAACTTATAAATTAGATTCCATATTCAGGATTATAATTTTATAATTTTGTAATTATTTAAACTTAATTTTTATTCTTATTGAATAGTTTCCATGGAAAAAAAATTTCACCGTGCTAAAGGGTAAAAGAGTTAAAGAGGGTATTAATATAAGAGATATGGCCAAAATTATCACTAAAACTTTTCTAAATTTTAATGTATTAGTGCATTTTGACCTTAAATTATCCAATATTTGAAAATATTCTAAATTCAAGAAACATTTCAAGGAAAATACATTTATTATACATTAAAGTTCTTAATATTGTAAAGGTGTCGCTCCACTCACTTATAAAAGGGTACCTCTTCTCCTCACTCATCCACAAACATTGAGAACCCTATGTAAAGACAATTATATAAAAATACCTCACCATATCTCCTCTACATATTCTAGAGGTAATTATAAAATGAAAAGACAAATCATATTGGTCTTAAGGTGTAAGTCAAAGGAAGATATACAAGTATGATGTATAAGTCTTAACTTTATTCTTTCAAGTTTATTTAATTTCAACCTTATTAAAATATATTAAAAATCATAATATAATTAAATAGGAATATTTAATTGACTAAAATGTTATTAATTTCATGTAACAACCATTATTCACATCATTTATATCTAATGGTAAATGAAAACATATTTCATGCATACGTGCAGAATAACATCTCCACAATTATGTGTTCTTTTTTTCATATCCACCTTAAAAAGATAGTTATAAATATTAATTTAATAATTATTTATTATATTTATGATATAAATATTATTTTATAAATTTAAAATATTATATACCTTCTTACACACCCCCCATTATTTTTAAAATGGAAATATATCTCATTCCTATATGCGTATTACCGCATCTATGAATGATGCATTTAATTTTTCATTACCATATCATATGGCTGGTCATAATTATGGATTTAATTATTAAATAACATATATGTATAATAATATTATTTTTTTAGATATATCCTTTTATCTAATTTATTTTTCTCCATTTTGTTAAAAAAATAAAAAATCCACTCATGCATATGGGAGGACTACTGCCTCCATGAACAATGTGTTTCATTTATCCTAACCACCATGTATGGATGGTTATAAAGAGATATTTAATTTATAAATATGATAAATATTACATTATTTATATTATTTAAGTGATATAACCATGACCAATTTTCAAGGATTATAATAAAAAAACTAAAACATATATGAGAAGTGGAATAGTTAACACTTAAATAATTGATTTTAACAAAGAATTATGAGTAAATTGGTAAAAATAAGTTATAAATGAATGATAACCGATAATAAAGATATAATATGGATTATTTATATATTAATATTAAATAAAAAAATTATTATATTAAATTTTGGAATTCATTTCACCAAGTGATGATCCATGGTAAGAGTTTTTCATATCAAATTTCCTTCTTCGAGACATGTTTCATTTTATTTACCTTTATTGTATATATGGTATTTGTACTTACTATTTCCAAAAAATTATCATTAATAAATTTTATTTTATGATATTTAATTTTCCATTTCATGATCTAATCTTAAATTTATTTTGATTCAAAATTTATGAAAGTCGTAAGGGTTTATTCTACAATATTTTTTTATTCAGAATTAATGATGCTTAAATTTACATTAAAAGAATTGTATGCTTTTTCTCTCATAAAACTAATATATATTATTGTTTTATGGTTATTGTTTCAATACTTTTCTATTATTTCATCCCCCTTTGGTTCAAAAATCATTTGAAAGAATGTTTACAAGAAAAACAATCCATATTTCTCATATTTTTTCAACAATCTTTCTCTTCTGTGTACATTATCTTCCCAAGAAATTTATAGATTTTTTTATAAACTTATAAATTATTGAAAATTTATTTTTACAATAATCTTCATTTTATTAACATATTATTAAAAGTAATATTTCCATACATTTTATTTATTATTTATTTTTATATTTTTGAAAATTATGAAATGAATTTTTTTTAGTGATTGTGGATATACCACCTTTTCCCAACCTCACATGTTATTTTTTATTCATATTACACTATAAGTTTCAATGGTTTTCAAAAAAAATCATATTAAAATTATTTGAGGAACTTTATATCTTAATTTTTTTTCAAAATAATTAGATATTTCTTCTATCTTTCCAAAAACTTATTATCTCCTTTATAAAAGTATTTTTCATCTATGCAATCATTATTTGAATTATTTTTTATATCATTGGGGATATTCTATAATTATAGCATACAAATTATTTCTCTGTATGGCTTATGATCATGATATTATAGGGACTGAGGAATGTTGAAATTTTATATACTTCATTCAATAAGAATATTTATTTATTGATAAGAAATATTGATTACTAATTATATTGATTATGAAATATATAAGGAATGAATAGGACATGTTTAAGTAATAGTTAGGTCCTATTATAGTTCCTCAATGAATCGGTAGGTCTCATGAGATAAATTATCTTGGGTATTTGGCATATTCCTTACATATTTCTGTATGGAATATTGGTTCAAAGGCCCTAACGATATGTAAAATGTCCTGGTTGAGTGGCCTTGATGATATGTAATATGTCTTGGTTGAGAGGACTAGATTATAATATTAAGATACTAAACATTGTGAATTCCATAATTATGAAATAATTTATTATTTTACTTGTGATTACTATATTATTTTCTCTAGATATATTTCAATCTAAAGTTATTGATTAAATGTAATATGTATTTATTATTCACCATTTCATATTTTTTATGCCTTATGATTTCATCATAGATTTCACTATACTCTATCCCTTACTATGAATTTCATATCACCTTTTCTTAGGTTTTCCTTTCCTTGGGGTATCAATAAGGTGTATTATAATTATTTCATGAATATACTAAATAAAATATGAATGTTAATTGAAATATACATGATTTTTTTTGTGTTTCCAATATATTATTAGAATCATGTATGTACCTAGTCTCCCAAGACTGTTAAACTATTTCTTTTCATGAGATGTAATATCTTGTATCTTGTAGAAATGTAATATATAAATCATTAGGTATGGGTTTCTAGAGTTAATTTTGTTATAGTTTATATCAGATCAAGTTTAGATAGAACCTTGGGAACTATATTTTTGAAAAATATAACTAGCATAATCATTAAGATAAACCCATATAATGTTCAACAAAATTTTAAGTATTTTTCTATTACGGATCAATATTAATAATATCAACCTAATTATTTTTATTCCATTATTTGTATATTTTACCTAGTTAAAGGAATATAAAACATATCAATACACATAATCAATGTAGATAATTTCAACATGGATGGTGTTGGAGTTGTGTAGGTTATGAAAATATTAGGACTATTGGATCATGTTATAACCAATAACTATGCCCATATGGAACTACCTATTTCTTTACATCATTATTTAATGATGTTATACCACTTAATGTGATATAAACATCCATTATTTAATAGACTTACTAATCCATTGATAGTTATAGAATGGATCAAGTCCCTTGAAAATATATTTCTATATTTGATAAGTAATTAATGTTAGAATTTAATTCTGATAGAATATTGTTTAAAGGGGTATGATGATAAATAGTGTTAATTTATTCATTATAAAACATTTATGATATGATAGTGACCAAGGAATTGAATACTTTTAAAGTAATATTTTTTGAGAAATATTTTCCTTGAGATCAATGAGTTTATATGGAAAAAAATTCAATAATTTAATATTTAAGGAAGAGGAATGTATTATTGAGTAAAAGGAAAAGTTTATGAGATTATAAAGGAATTCTAAAAACTATGTGTATATTATAGAAAATTAGATTAAATATTTCTTTAGGGGATTAATTCATCCATTCAAAGGGAACCTGTCTCTAAATATTTTTTCATAAAATGATGATATAGTATCAAGTACTATGAAGACAAGGAAATAATTCTAAAAGTTTTATATTTTTTTAAGGAGGTCATGAAAATAAGATAATGTTTCAACACCAAGGAAGAAATAAATGAGGTAAATTAGAAGAAGGGAATAATAGAAATTCAAACATGTGATAATTAACGAAGGTAACACCATAGTACTTTATTAAAGAGGACATGATTATTTTTCAAGTGTGGATATAAATTTCAAAAGTCTTATAACTATAAGTAGAAGAAAGAAAATTCCAATATTCAGTGCTTCTACTATAAGGAGATAGGTAAATATTCAAACCAATACCACAATCATCATGGGAATTTACCTTATATGAGGCCAACAGATCAAGCTCAAGCTTATGCAATTACTCTTAAGTTATGATAGTTGGTACTTTGATTCTATACAAATTAATTATTTGATTCAAGATCTATGAACGCTTTTTTAATTTTCTAATACTCTGTGGGAAGAGTTTCTAATCAATAAACCTAATGGGAATCTGGTTGTAAAGGTAATATTTAGGGTGGTCTCTAATAACATTCATAGAATTTCTCTAGATAAAAATTTAGTTATTATACTTATGGTTAACATTGAGATAATCCTTATTTTTATGGATTACAAAATAAGTAATTACTATATGAAGTATAAAACAATAAACATTTAAATAGTGGTATTGTTTATAATGAATAATTTAAGGGTTAAAGTGTTATAGTATTTTTATGGGTTTTGTTGTTATTTTTTATTTGAATTAATGTATTACTTCTTCAAATATTATTAATATTGAGAATTATCTTTACACATTATAATAATTTCAATTTTAGATAGGTTAAATAAATTTTCATTATTTTATAGATCTAATAGTCCATTAAAGGTTTATTTTTATACTTTAGGCATGAAAAATTATCCTTAGTCATTCATTTTTAGAATCAGAAGTGTAAATGGATTGAAACACTCAATATAAGTTAAAAATTTACATTAGATACTGGAAATGAATAAAATTGTTATTTTAATCTTATTCATTAAATTCAAAAGGAAGATAAACTTATTATGTTGGATACATAACTCAACTAAGGACATTTAGAAACTCATCCACAATTATAATTCTTATAACGATACACATAAGGTTTAAAGAATGTTTATGATAATTTCCATATTCTTACCTTGGATAGTTAGGTTTATATCTAATTAGAAATTATATATTGAGTCATATATTTATTTATGGATACCAATATCTAAATTTATTAGTAATTAATTATTAAAAATGTGAGGTTGAAATTAATATAAGGGGAGGAATATAAATCCAAAAGATTTTAGTATATATTTCCATTTAAATAAATACTATATTTGATAGATTCTAACACATGAAATACTAAACAAAAATTATCCTTGAAAAGGAAGAATAATCCTTAAATAAATAAAATGATAATAATCAATTAATATGTCTAGTATTTGTTTTCCAATATGATATTAATAAAACCATTCAATGTTAAAAATTGATATTTAAAAAAAATTGATCAAATTTATCTAATGATAATATGTATTATTTAAATGTGTTATCTAATATATTAACACTAAAATTGATATTAAATAAGAATAAGAATACTGATTTTAAAAGTTTCAATTTTTATAAAATGAACTTTTCATTATATTATTTATTTTCATTTAAAATATAAATTAATAAAATTTATAATTTTATATTTATTAAATAAATATCATTTTTTAATTAAAATTTTTAAAATTATCATAGTGAGAGTATTTGGGATTTTTCTAAATTGATTGACTTTTGAGCTAATAGTGAAAAATATAGATTTTACAAATATTATCACTTTTATGATGTTATCATGATGTAAGAATGAATTGAAAGTGATAGGACTCTGAGTATGATATACTCTATAATACCAAACGTAGGATCAAATAAGTATAATGAGATACAAATACAAGAGGGGGTGGGGGTAAATTGTACTCTTTTTAAAAATTCCCTTATGAAATTTTGGATAACCAAAATTCAAAACAGCTCTACGTTCTAAAGAATTGCTTGATTCCGGAAAAGCGATTTCGGAAATAAAACATAAAAAAATTTTACACCAACTAAGATTCTACCTTAAAGCGTATAGAATCTAACTAAAACAGAGTACAAGTAAGGAAGTATAAGAAAGTTATACTTTCTTTAACAATACAAAATGCTACGGAAAAAAAAAGTAGTAAAACTAGAAGTAACAAACAATAACCCTTTTAACCCAAAGATAAGGGTATCTAAAAGCCCTGGATAAGAGATCCCTTGATTTATAATTTCAAGAAAGTCTGTCTTACCCACACCAAGGTAAGCCCTCGATACGAAGATCGGAGTCTGTCTTACTATCCCTGCAATCCCTCAACTATCAAGTATTCGGCACCTCTGTCTTCCTCAACAAGGAAGCCCTAAACTTCAAGGTGTTGGAACCTCGGTCTTCCTATCCCCGGAAACCCTCGATTGTAATCAGAAACAATCGGAGTTGCACAAAGTAATTCTGCACAAGGAAAAGTTTGAACAAGCTATTCAAACTTACTGCTTGAAGCATTGAGAGTTGATAAGAGCCTCTCTCTCTAGAAATCACTTCAACAGCATGTAAGAACAGATGTCGTCAAAAGTCATGTCAATGTTTTTTCTCCTTTTCAAATGAGCTTCAATTTATAAGTGAAGCTCCAACAGTCGGCTCCCTCCTCCAATGGTCATATTTTTCCTTGAATTTCGAAGGGAGCTATACAAGTGTCACTCAAACAATGGTTAGTCAATAACTAAAAGCACGAAATCATTTTGTAATGAAACAAGTGTAATCATAAGTAAAACTGAAGTTCAAGATGAAAGTGAATAAAAGTTCAGAGTCTAACAAAAATAATAGAATTCAGAGTCTATAAGAAAGAGATATTTAGATTCTGTTTTGTAGGAATTCGGAACCTGAATTCTGTAGAAATCTGGAGTCTGAATTTCAAGGAAATTTGGAGTTTGGTTTCACCAGAATTTGGAACCAGAACTTACAAAGTTCGAAGTCAGAGTTCATTAGAATTCAGATTCAGACCTCAGATAAGTTCGTAATCAGAATTTAGAGTCGAACTACATGAGAGTTTGTATCCATAATTCAGAGTTGAACTTTTTGAGAGTTTGTATCCAGAATTCAGAGTCGAACTACATGAGAGTTTGCATCCATAATTCAGAGTTAAACTTCTTGAGAGTTCGTATCCAGAATTCGGAGTGAAACTTGATGAGAGTTGTAGAGACCCGAAGCCTGACGTACATGTACATTACATTACTTTTGCGGAATACTTAGTACATAACAAAAACACACACACAAGGATCGTAATAGTTTAGTGTCTTTGGAAACTCGGGACGTAATCTTCTAATCGTGGTGAAAGATCTTCAATATCTCTCATAAAGATCTTCCCTTTTTTTTAACTAAAACCTTTCTTTATATCCTGGGGAAAAGAAAACATAAAAGGGTGAGCTCAAATGCTCAGTAAGGGTAAGCAAAAGGAAAATCAATCACATCATATTCATAAGAACATAACTTTTGGAAATCTTAACCTGCAAATGAGAGCATAATTTCATAACATGGGATAAATCATAGTAGTGAAATGAAATCCCAATAATCATAACTTAAAACATGAAACTTTGTGGCATACACACATAATCATAGAGAATCATTTCTTGTTAGTCAAGACTCATTGCCAAGACTATCTTAGTGGACAAAGTCCCTTTCTGAATCGAGTAACCCTCGTTTCAGTCCTGTTTCACTGAACCGGTATAACCTACCATTTCAGCCATGCCTATCTCATGAGATATAAAATCTTTACCCAATTCATTGGAGGGAGATATAGTTCCCACCCATCTCATAATGATACCATTCTTATGTGTGCCACAAAATCATAAACCATACATCATAGCATAACCCATGTAATAAAAATGGGATTCTTAAACAACATGACATCATAAAACCATTCATATAAGATAAAGGAATTCATAAACATAATTCCATCACAACATAGTCAAATCAATGTAAAAATATGGATAGAAACAGAACCCTTTATTATCTTAGATGGAAAATAATTTTGATAAAACACTTGAAATGAATTCTTGAGGAAAATATCCTTTCTTCTTCAAAATCAATTCCTTTTCACAAAACATCATGCAATTTTAAAAGAAAGAGATTTTATTGAAAATAGTCATTAAATATTTTGGAGTAAGGTTCATGAAAATAAGGCTTTATAAAACCGTAAAAATCCGTTCGTGCCGTATAAGTTTAAAAAAACATTCTTCGTACTTTTGTCGGAAAATTCAAAAAGTACCTCTTATGAAAAACGACAAAAGATTCCTTTCATATTCTTTACTAAAACTCACCGAACGGTAAAATTGGATTTAAACTATTGCATGTGGATGGAAACAATATTACATATTGAGGGAACATGGATGTGGATGATAAAATACACCCCAGTAAATACTTACGAATAAACAATCTCGGATAAAAATGAGATTGTGATATTTCCCTTACCTTAGGTCCGATTTGCTTTGTACGTGTCCGAAGCTCCTTTATAATGGTTTAAATCATGTTATTGACTTATTCCATAATCATATTCATTGTTATTATATCATATATGGTCCACTTATGACTTTATATTACCCGTTCTTTTGTAAATTCATGTTAAAGTAGCGTTTTGGGTAAAATCGTCTCATTTGTCGTTCGTGTTTTTAACTTGTAATTATTCATATGATTACTTAGATCATGATTACATAATTCTGGAATATAAAACATGATTTATATATATATTCATATATATAATAAATCCGTAAATGGAAAGAAATACACCGTTCATGGAGACGGTAGTCCGTACGTACGCATGAACGTTGTTTTCGTTTCCGTATTGAATTGAATGGAATTAAGTAGATGACATACATATAAATATACATAAATCCAGTATAATTATTATGTCATTTATTTCATTATTATTTCTTATATATACTTTATAATCATTCTTAAATGGTTAACATGGAGAATGAATCTCATCGCGTCGTGGAGACGGTAGTCCGTACGTACGCACGAGCGATGATATCATTTCTATAAATATTGAATTGGAGTGGATTATACAATATATCAGAATCAATATTATGTTGTAATAACTATGTATAGTTATTCTTTACACCATCATACCCATCCATGTAAGGTGGTGGTGGAAAATAGATTACACCACGGCGTGGAGACGGTATTCCGTACGTACGCACGCGCGGTGATTTCTTTTTCCGTAGGATGGATAGATGGTGAAATAGGGTTGTTTCATACTTATAATAACATATCAGTATATTAGTGATACTGATGTTATTACTTCATAATGAAACAACCTAAGAAGAAGAAGTGGAAGAAGAAATAAAGATGAAAGAATTGGTAACGGTAATTACCTCTTCTTTGAAGCGCCTCTTTGAGACCTCCTCTTAGAGCACTAAAATTGGTCTTTGAGGAAGACCAGAACCTCTAGGATGTTTCTAGGGAAGTGGAGAAGAGATTTTGGCAGGGGTTGGCCGAGCTTGAGTGCTCAAATTGGTGTGAGGAGGAGGGGGAGGAGGTGTCCTTTTATAAGGGAGGAGAGGGGCACCTTAGGAATTCTTAAAAATATTAATTTATAATAAAACTAACCCCACATAAAAACCTCCAAAAATTACTCATATTCAAATATTAGATGAGATAGGGTTGTAATCTAATCAACCAATCAAATTTAGACATGTTTGGATATTATTTTAAACCTTATCAATTAGATTTAACTCTAAGTTAAATAATTTAACTTTTACCGTGTCTTTTTGTTTTCTTTCACTATATGGTTAATACACTTACTATAACATGCCAAACGAACCCCAAATTGTTTATTATTAATATATATATCCTTATCTAAGTCATTTGGACGAACCTTAGAATTTTAAGAATAAAATAACAAATAATAATATAATATTTGATTTAAAAACTATTTTGTGTCAATTTTGACACTATTTGATATATTATTTTTGTGAAAGTCATAACAGAATAATATGTTCGAACCAAGTTGATTAAATAAACGTTAATATATCATAGTAACCTAAAAAATTAGTGGAATTCATAAAAAGTCTCAAATTACATTTATTTTGGTGTTTATAACATCAATTATGTCAATATTTCATTAATAAGACAATTACTGCATCATCTTTGTGTCATAAATAAATTATATTATTTGATGTCTAAAAATTACAAATAAAATACCATCATGTAGGAAATCTTTTTAGATTTCTAATGAATATTTACAATCTAATTTATCTTATGTATAACCCCATATTAAAAATGATTTACTTATTAAACTTTGATTTTAACTATTTTAACCCTTCTTTAAATAAATTAATAATAAATGTCCTAATCTAATCCAAGTGGGACTAAATGGTCATATTTTATTCCTAAGTTTGTTTTTGGTCGAATTACACTTGTCCAATAGAATTAGGACATGTGTTAGGGTAATATTAATATCATATTTACCCTTAGTTACCCTATTTACTATTAACCGCGGTAAAAAAAATAAAAAGTTACTATTCACCAAAAAATTATTTTTATCTCATTGAACCACATTTTACTTACTGATATCAACCGTGTCTGTCGGATTTTCGAAATTCCATTCACAGAAGCGGTAAAATTAAGTTTTATGCAAAATTCAGTTTTTTAACTACCACTTAGTAGTTTCACTATTCATCAAAAATTGATGTTTTTCAGAACAATGCCAAAATTTCATCCTAAGCTATATTTCATATTCCGAATTCATAAATGAAGTCTATTTTACCAAATTCATAACATAAAAGTTGCATTAATTAATTTTATAATTAAATCCCGCTGTTAAAACAAATAGCGTGTTTTTAAGAAACAATATCTATCAAAAGATTGACACTTGATTATGTTTGGTTTAAATGTGAAATTGCATCCAATGACCAACATTGTATTAAATTGTAAAAATATATTCTAAATATACTTTAAAACCACTCAAATTAATGATTTATCACTATTAATTATTTCGATTAACAAAGTTGTTTTTAATTATAATTTAGTAATTTTCACTATTCATCATAAAATAAAAGTTATCCGAAAAGTACCAAAATTTCACCTTAGGCTAAATTCGATACTCCGAATCCAAAAATGAAGTTCATTTTGAAAAATAAGATCTACAGAATTTAAAAAATTGGTTATTACTATTCATAACCGCTAGTTTTAATAATATTTTAATAGCATATCGTTGTTTAGTGAAACTCGGTATTGCGTATTAAACACGCTATCGAGGAAGGTCGCGATTGCGTGTAATGCAAGGAAAGTCAAGGATGTGTGTTGTGCAAGCTCCTTTTGGTGTAGCGTACAACACAAGACATTAAAATTAAAAAGATTATTTTTAATAAAATCTCGGGCTGTTACAAGAGTTCATACTTGGAATTCAGATCCTAAAACAGAATGCTTCATATCTAAGTATTATATGATTCTGAGGTTTTAGATATGAATCTGATTCTTATACTTAAAAAAATATTAATATGAACAATGAAAACATGGTAGGGGTAAATTCTTTTGGGATGTAAATTTTCCTTATATAAGTAAAATATAGATTTTCTTAAGTATAAGGTGTTTGTGATTTTCAAAACAACAAGGAATGGAAAAATTCATAAGGAAAACCTTATTGACTCAACAATATCCCCCTTTTTGGAAATCACAAACAACCTTTCGAAAAAGAATATAAGGACTTAGAAAAAATTTCTAGACTTTGAAATTAAAGATTATCTCCCTTTGTTTGTGGATAATGGTGAATACAACTAACTTCCCCTTAGGATTTGAAACTTTAAGGATCATATTCTAGATTTCCAAAATTAAGTTTTCATTATCATGGAAATGAAAAAATTCATAATGGGAAACTCCCCTTTACTTAAGGACAGTTTTTTCTTAAGTTAGAAATTTTTCTTCTCCCTTTTAGATTTTTCCTTCTCCCCCTTTTGAGTAGTTCTTTTTCCTTCTCCCCCTTTGTGATTTTCAAAAAGAATTTAGGGAATGGAAAACAAATAAATTGCCTAAAACATTAGTACATAATAACACAAGATACAAACAACAAGAGATTTCATTATAATTGAAACAATTTTTACAAGGAAAAAAATTAGATTGGTCTATTTATCTTGCTTTTCCTTGGGGATTAACTTCTTTAACAGAGTTTTCAGCTTCTTCAAGTCTTTATGATCCTGCTCAGCTTTCTTTTCTAAGGCTTTAATCCTTTCATCTTGAGCCTTCAGAGCCTCAGACTGTGCCTTAATAATTTCATCCTACTTCACAAGCTTTTCTTCGATCTCAATCTATAGATCTTTTTCCCCTTTCCAGCTTTGAGCAACCGAGTTAAGCTTCCCATTCAGCTCCTTCACCTATTGATTTCGAGAATTTTTCTCAAGGGTTAGCTTATCCTGAAGATTCTTCATCTTGGCATTCTCGGTGTCAAAATCTTCTTTTACATCATTCTGAAATTGATCAAGCTCTTCCATGTCATCATCAATTTTCTTTGACCATATAGTGGTTTTGTTGCAAGATTTTCTATGAACATCATAGTTGATGAGAAAATTTCTATGCTCAGCCTCAATCTTCACACAATTATCCATAACCATGGATACAGATTCTGATTTCTGATTTAAGTTGTGTTGAAGCATCTAGCATCTAGAGTCTATGGTGGAAAAGATCGGAATTTTATCCACCAATTTCTACAAAGACTCAACAAAAAAATCACGTCCCAGTGCTGATGATTCCAAATCAGACACCTTACTCAGGGATTGTTCTTCTTCAATTTCCAGAAACTTTCTTTTAGAAGCACCACCAACATGCTTCTTCCTTATGTTATCATTTTTTGGGGTTTCTATAAGCACTTTATTAACCTTATCAACTTTTGGAATGAGTTCTTCATCAGGATATTCTTCATAAATTTCAGATAGTTGAACAATTTTGTCTTCATCTGGTTTCTCATTATCTACTTGTTCTTTAAGAAAGTGTTTCTTATAGATTTCTTCCTCAGATAATTCATTTTATTTCTCTTCTTCCTTGTCATCATCTTTCTAACCATCTTTCTCATCTCCCTTTCCTATAAGGACAGTGTTTGAGGACTCGGCCTTAGATGTTCAGAGTGGTAATTTTTCTGATGGATTTTCCTTTTCTTGATAGTCTTCAACTTGTTCAATCAGATCATCTAAATCACCACTATATTCTCCTTATTCTTCTTCTACTTACTCTTCTTCTTCTACCACTTCAACAACTTATTTCTCTTTATATTTTTCCAGAGTGAAGTAGTTCTTTCCCGGGGTCTCTAGTAATGGTTGGACAGAAAAAGTTTCCAGTACGGGAATCTTCTCAGAAGTTACTTCTGTGTCTCTCAAAATGGATTGTAAAACTTTATCTTCAGACATCTTATTCTTTATCTTCTTCTCTTTTTCTACCTTCTCAAAGTATTAAGCAGTCTTCTCTCTTAAGGATTTAGCTTCAGCAGGGTCCAATCCAAACTGAGGTTCCCCTTATTTCCTTTTCTCCTTATCTTCCCTCCATTTAGCAACCACCTCATCTGGATATGCTTTCTGTTTCTTCGGCCTGGGAGGTGCAGATTGGGTTTCCATAGCTTTATGGGTCTTGTCTTTAGCCACAACTTCTTTTAATTTCATCTTCTTACCAACCTTCTTCACTGGTTTAGCTTTCTCCACATTTTCTGGAATGTCTTCTGCCTCCTCCTCTGGAAGATCATAAAACTCACCTGACTATTTTCAAAAATAGACTTTCATCCTCTTTAAGGTGTCATCACTAATCAGCATGACCTTAAAATTTCTTGGCTTGGAGGTGCAATCAATTTTGAAAGAATCAAGACACCGAATAATAAGTTTGGAGAAAAGAGCATGATACATAACAATTTGCACTTTCAAAGATCCATTCTTGATGTTCTGAACTATAATAATAATGTGCCTCATCAGATTGATATTTCTTATATTTACCAAGAAATACAAGATGTAAATATCACTTTTATTTAAGTTATCCTTGTCACCTATTCTCAGAACGAAAAACACTTGAACCCACAACTGCAAAATCCGGTTGTTGGTGGAGAGATGGACAATCTTTGTTGTTTTATCATCTTTGAGTCCAAGGCAATCCATTGACTTCACTTTGCTGAGACTTCCTGGCACATCTGGTAGCTTATGTGAACAAAATTCGGCTTCACCATCGTATGATAAGACCACCAAGCTTCCAGCCTTGGTGTAAGAAAACTTGTAAGTCTTGCCATAGCTCTTAAAAGAGAATTTTTCTCTGCCATATTCTTCATAGAAGAAAACATACTCATAAAATTATACAAGAAAATCCATATAAACAACATCCTGATATTTTACCTTTGATATGCAGAAATATTCCCACCCATTTAGCTTGATATTCTTAGCAATAACAAAATAATACTTACTAAAAAAATTTGGATAGAACAACCTTTATTTGTAGACTAACCAATTTGAGATTGGATTTATGGTAGACATATCTTGGGAAGTGTCTTCTACAGACATTCGGAATGGAGGAGCACTGAAAGATTCAGAATGGGCATTAAGAAATGAGAAAAATCTTTGACACGTGAGGGATTTGAAATCGCTGTGGGACAACCATCGGGGGTCCCCTTTATATAGGCGATGGTAGTGACCTTTGAACTTCCAAAACCAATCTAATGGTTGAAAAATTCTTTGCTTTGATGTGACGGTTGAAAACATACCTGCAAGGAAATCTTGAATCCGATCTTTTGATGTTTTAACAAAAAAAATTGATTTAAGAAGAAAAGAATCCAAGAACTTTTATAAGAAAAAGAAACTACCAGCAACTAAAAATGATTAAAAGAACTTAAGTAATGAATTCATACCTTTCACATTGGCTAGTAATTTTATTCATAATAGGTGATATTCTTCTTGAATAAAATTTAACAATAAAAAACTTACCACGAAAAACTTAAAGTTGAAAAGTTTATTACAGAAACTTTGAGTACCAAAACTCTAGTACGAAAAGTATTAGTACGAAAATTCCCCTTATGAAAATTCTCATTACGAAAATTCTTATTACAAAAATTCTCACTATGAAAATTTTCAATACGAAAACTTCATTATGAAAATTTTCAGTATGAAAACTTCATTACGAAAATTTTGAAAGGCTCATTATGAAAATTTTTGAAAGGATCATTATGAAAAATATTGAAACGCTCAATATGAAAAAATTTTAAAGGCTCATTACGAAATTTTTTGAAAGGATAACAAATAAATGTACTCCCCCTATGAAAAGGAGTTTATTATTGTAAGGAGAATTATTCAACAATAAGTTAATGAAGGAAGATTGCCTCATGGTTATCATTCCTAACTTCTGTTTAATGTATTCAAATCTATCGGAGGGTAAATATTTTGTGAAAATTTCAGAAAGTTGATCTTGTGTTCTGATAAATTAAAGAATGATATCTCCTTTTTGTGAGTGATCCCCAAGAAAGTGATTCCTAATATCTATGTGTTTTGCACGAGAATGTTGTGTAGGGTTTTTACTGAGGGCAATGGTACTTGTGTTGTCACACAAAATTTGAGTCTTTGTAAAACTCAAGCCATAGTCTTTGAGTGTGTGTTGCATCTACAACACTTGAGCACAACAACTTCCAACTGCTACATATTCAGCTTCAGTAGTGGAGAGTGCTACAGAATGTTGCTTCTTGCAGGACTAAGAAACTAATGAATCTCCTCAGAAATGAAAAGTTCTGGATGTACTCATTCTATCCATTCTACACCCACCAAAGTCAGCATCTAAAAAGCTTTTAAAACAAAATCATTTCCAGAAGTATAAAATAGTCCTAGATTCATGGTTCCCTTTAGGTAGCGAAAAATTCTTTTCACTACCTTTAAATGAGATTCCTTAGGATTGGATTGATATCTAGCACATAAGCATACTGAAATCATTAAGTCTGGATAACTAGCAGTCAAGTATAGTAAGCTTCTTATCATACCTCTAAAAGATGTTTGATCCACTGGTTTCCCAACTTCATCAAGATCAAGTGTATTTGAGGTACCAATGGAAGTACTAATACTTTTAGTTTTTTCATATCCATAATTTTTAAGAAGATATTTAATATACTTATGTTGTGATATATATATATTCCTTCTAGTTTTTGAGAAATTTGAAAACCAAGGAAAAATATTAATTCACCCATAATACTCATTTCAAACTCAGATTTCATTAGATCCGCAAAGGAATCAGTTAAAGATTGCTGAGTTGAACCAAATATAATGTCATCAACATAAATTTGAACAATAAAAAAATTTCTTATATGTCTTTATAAAAAGTTTTGGATCTGCATTTCCCTTAACATAGTTATTTTGAAGCAAAAATCTTGTAAGTCTATCATACCAAGCTCGAGGGGCTTGTTTAAGGCCATATAAAGCTTTGGTAAGTTTAAAAACATGATCAGGATTTTTTGTGTCTTCAAAGCCAGGAGATTGTTCAATAAAAACTTCCTCTTGAACATAACCATTAAGTAAAGCATATTTCACATCCATTTGAAAAGGTTTAAAATTGAAGAATGCTGCAAAGGCAAGTAAAATATGAATAGATTCAAGTCTAGCTACTGGAGAATAGGTTTTTTCATAGTCTACTTCTTCTTGTTAATTATAGCCTTTAGCAACTAATCTATCTTTATTTCTTATGATGATTCCATTTTCATCACACTTATTTCTGAAGACACATTTTACTCTAATTATAGAATTTTCCTTAGGTCTTTCAACCAAGGTCCAGACTTTATTCATTTTGAATTCATTTAGTTCATCTTGCATGGCTTTAATCCAATCATCATAACCTAAATCTTCATTAGTGATTTTTGGTTCTAATTGGAAAAGGAATGCTAGATATTATACTTCATTTATTAAGAAACTTCTAGTCCTTAAAGGTTGATTGACATAACCAATGATACTATCATTGGGATGATTCTTTAGAAACGACTGATTTCGGTTTTGTAAAACTTTTTCATCAACATAGGGTAGGAAATATTCCAGGGTAAATGTTTCAGAAGCATATTCTAGAACATTTTCCTTATCAAAAGGATTTTCTATCATAGGTTGATAATCAGTTTTTAAAAACACATCTGAGGACATATGTTGGGGTTTTTTAAAAACAAAGGGATCAGTTTCATCAAATTTGACATGTCCTGTCTCTTCAACAGTGTAAATGTTTTTGTTAGAAACTCTATAAGAATTAGAAGTAGTGGAGTAGCCTAAGAAAATTCCTTCATCAGATTTTGGTGCGAATTTGTGTCAATTATCTATAGTATTCATAATGAATACCTTGCATCCCAAAACCTTAAAGTAGGAAAGTCTAGGTTTTCTACCATTCCATAACTCATAAGGAGTTTTATTAAGAAAAGGTCTAATAAAAACTAGATTTATAGTTTAACAAGTAGTACTTACGGCTTCAGCCCAAAAATGTTTGGCTACAGAATACTCACTCAACATGGTTCTAGTTATCCCTTGAAGAATTCTATTTCTTCTTTCAAAAACACCATTTTATTGAGGTGTTATGGGTGCTGAAAAGTTGTGATTAATACCTTTTTTACTACAAAAAGTTTCAAAATCAGAATTTTGAAATTCTCCTCCATGATCACTATGAATAGTTTTCAATGGAATGTTTTTCTTATTTTTGACTTGGGTTCTAAAACTTTAAAAATAAGAAAAATATTCAGACTTATTCTCTAGAAAATAGACCCATGTAAATCTAGTGTAATCATCAACTAAGACAAATACAGAATACTTTACCCCAATGCTTCCAGTTTGTGTTGGACCAAAAAGATCCATGTGCACCAACTGTAGTGCATCAGTTGTTGAGACTTCACCGATTGATTTAAAACTTGTTTTATGTTTCTTGCCATATTGACAAGGGTTACAAACTTTTGAAGAATCAAATATAAGATCTGGTAGATCCTTAACTAAACCTTTCTTAGAAAGTTTACATAAGTTCCTAAGGTTACAGTGTCCTAACCTTATATGCCATAACCAAGAATGTTCTTCCACTTCACTAAGGCAAGGTAGATCTTGGATCCTAAGGTCTTCTAAGTTGAAATTGTATACATTCTATTGCCTATTGGAAGAAAGAATAAATTCTTCCTTGGAATTTTGTACTAAGCACTTATCATTCTCAACATTCACAAGGTAGACTTCATCACATAATTGAATTATACTGATGAGGTTGTGCTTAAGACCCTTAACAAACAAAACATTTGAAATCAAAGTTTTTCCAAGAAAAACAATATTACCTATACCAATAATTTCTCCCTGAGAATTATCTCTGAAAGTTACTTTTCCTGCTTTTGTCTTGATAATATTTTGGAAATAGTTTTTGTTATAATTCATATACCAGGAACATCCACTATCCATGTACCAAGAATTTTTTTTTTGGTACTTTCCCTATTTTCCTGAAAATAAGAAAAATTTAGGTTTTCGGAATCCAGACTTTCTTGGATCCGAAAATTTTAGAAATCAAAATTTTGGGTACCCACAACTTCTTAGAAAAATAAGCCTTATGAAATCCTAAATATTGGGTTTTGTTTAAAGAGTAATTCTTTGCCCAGTGACCACCACACTGACATTTATTACAGAATGGGGCACTTTGAGGAACAAAGTAATTGTTGATAAAAATTGGTTTAGAACTAGTGTAACCAAAACCATAAGTATTCCTTTGAGGTCGGATTTCTGAATAAATTTTATCAAAATTTTCCTTACCTAGGGTAAAGTTTGAGAAACACTTCCTCAAGGAAAATATTTCAGATTTGAGTTTTATAACTAAGTTCTTGTCTTCAAAAACATTTGAACTAGGCTAGGCTCAAAAACATTTTTATTAAAAGTTACTTTTTCTAAATCTTTAGAAAGTTTATTCTTCTCAGAATTTACTTCCCCAAGATTTTTTGTAATACTTTCAAAATCAGAATTTTTATTATCAAGATATTTAGAAAGATCTTATATATCCCTAGTAAGAATAGTATTTCTAGAGTTTTCCTTTTTAAGATTTTTCATGAGTTTTGAGTTCTCAATCTCAAGAGGTTCAGCAAACCTAGAAACTTCTTCATAGGTAGGTAAAGTATTTTCTTTATCAGAAGAATATTATTCGTCAGAAGAGTTATAATATTTACTATCATTAGTATTTAGAGAAACGTTGGTCAAGGATTCAGCATTGTGTATCTTATCCATAAAGCAATGATTATCAATAGGTAGCATGGCTATAAGACCAAGATTCTTCTATTTGGAAGATTCATAATCTGAAGATTCATCTGAAGGGTCACCACCACTGGAACTCCAGGTGTCATTAGCTTTCAGAACTTTCTTAGCTTTGGACTTGTAATATTTCTTTCTGTTCCTTTCAGAATGCCTCTAATTTCTTTCTTTCCTCTTGAGCATATGACAATCTGGTCTTATGTGTCCAGCTCTCTTGCTTTCATAGAATGTGACCTCTGAATCTTTCTTATATTTCCTTTCCATATTCTTATAATTGGATTGGAAATTTCTCTGTCCAGCTATCTTGTTCATCCTTCGAGCAATATTAGCTAACTCATTTTCCGACACTTCACTCTCACTAGATTCGGATTGAATAATAACCTTCTTAGATTTAGATCCAGTAAATCTTTCAGGAGTATTATCTTTCATATGATTTGAAGTTGTAGTAAAAGAAACACTACCGTTCCCATTATTCTTCTTTATGTTTTCAGCATATCTCTTCATTTTAGTCTCATATTGAAGAAGAGTTCCAAATAGTTCATCAAAAGAAATTTGAGTAACCTTTCTGTTTTTTACGATAGCAGTTCTCTTTGATTCCCACTCATTCGGGATGATATGTATGATCTTGTCAACAAGATATTCATCATCTAGAACTTTCTCTCCCATATATTGTAAGCTATTCACGATAGTCATGAATCTCTATTTCACCTTATAAATTGGTTCTCTATAAGGAAAATTAAAACCATGATACTCAGCTCTGAGCATGGATCTTCTAGTCTCAATCACTTTAGATGTACCAAAATGTGTAACTTCAAGTTTCTTCCATATATAGTTAGTTGTTTCACAAGAAGATATTTGGCTATATATGTTCCTAGTCATTGAACAAATAAAAGTATTGTGTACCTTATAGCTGAGTTGGTATTCATGATTTTCTTGATTAGCAAAAGCACTAACTTCCTTGTCGTGAATTTTATATCCTCAAGTAAGCATGAAAAAGTTATCAATCCTAGTATTGATAATTAAAGTCTTCATAAGATCTCTCCAATATTCGTAATCATTACCATCAAATATTGGTGGTCTAGTAGGATTTAAGTTTCCAATAGAACCAACATTTAAACTTTCCATACTTAGGAAAAACTTTGGCACACAAACTTCTTAGTAGTGTAAGTTTGTAATCAAGAGAGTATATTCTAAGAAAAAAAATCTATCTCTAATAAAAAAGTGAATCCGAACTACGATTCCAAAAAATATGAATCTGGAAAATGTAATCCCAAGAACTTCCTTCTAAATCTAATCATGGGATTAATTCAGATTGAACCAAATCCTCTGATACCAATTGTTAGGACTCTGAGTATGATATACTCTATAATACCAAATGTAGGATCAAATAAGTATAATGAGATACAAATACAAGAGGGGGGCGAATTATACTCTTTTTAAAAATTCCCTTAGGAAATTTTAGATAACCAAAATTCACAACACCTCTACGTTATAAAGACTTTCTTGATTATGTAAAAGTGATTCCAGAAATCAAACTTAAAAAAAGATTACACCAACTAAGATTCTTCCTTAAATCATATAGAATCTAACTAAAACAGAGTACAAGGAAGTATAAAAAAGTTATACTTTCCTTAACAATACAAAATGCTGCGGAAAAAAAAGTAGTAAAACTACAAGTAACAAACAATAACTCTTTTAACCCAAAAATAAGGGTATCCAACAACCCTGGATAAGATATCCTTTGATTTATAATTTCAATAAAGTTTGTCTTACACACACCAGGGTAAGCCCTTGATACGAAAATCAGATTCTATCTTTCTATCCTCGCAAGCCCTCAACTATCAGGTAGTTGGCACCTCTGTCTTCCTCAGCAAGGAAGCCCTCAAATTCAAGGTGTTGGAACCTCTCTCTTCCTATCCCCGGAATCCCTCAATTGTAATCAGTAACAATTGGAGTCGCACAAATCAAGTCTGCACAAGGCAAATTTTGAACAAGATGTTAAAACTTACTGAATGAAGCTTTGAGAGTTGATAAGAGTCTCTCTCTCTAGAAATAACTTCAATAGCATGTAAGCACAGATTTCATCAAAAGTCGTGTCAACGTTGATTCTCCTTTTCAAATGAGATCCTATTTATAGGAGATGCTCCAACGGTCAGCTCCCTCCTCCAATGATCATATTTTTCCTTGAATTTCAGAGGGACCTATACATGTGTCGCTCAACCAACGGTTATTCAATAACTGAAATCACGACATTATTTTGTAATGAAACAAGTGTAAGAATAAGTAAAACTGAAGTTCAGAATTAAAGTAAATAAAAGTTCAGAGTCTAAAAAAATAGAATTCAGAGTCTATAGGAAAGAGATATTCGGATTCTGTTTTGTAGGAATTCGGAACCTGAATTCTGTAGAAATTTGGAGTCTGAATTTCAAGGAAATTCGGAGTTTGGTTTCAGCAGAATTCAAAACCAAAACTTACAAAGTTCGGATTCAGACCTTAGATAAGTTCGTAATCAGAATTCAGAGTCGAACTACATGAGATTTCATATCCATAATTCAGATTTGAACGTCTTGAAAGTTTGTATCCAGAATTCGGAGTCGAACTACATGAGAGTTCGTATCCATACTTCAGAGTTGAACTTATTGAGATTTCGTATCCATAATTCAGAGTGGAACTTCATGAGAGTTCGTACTCGGAATTCGGATCCTAAAACAGAATTCTTCATATCTAAGTATTATATGATTCCGAGGTTTTAGATATGAATCTGATTCTTATACTTAAGAAAAATATTAATATGAACAATGAAAACATGGTAGGGGTAAATTCCTTTGGGAAGTAAATTTTCCTTATATAAGTAAAATATATATTTGCTTAAGTATAAGGTGTTTTTTATTTTCCAAACAAGAAGGAATGGAAAAAGTCATAAGGAAAACCTTATTGAATCAACAGGAAGTTTATAAAACCTGTTTTTAATATAAATAATTGAGAATAAATATAATTAATTGAAAAATGTAATGTTTAACTTAGAAATCATTGTTTGACGTTTTAAAAATCTATGTAATAATTTTATTCAAATAAAAACTAGTTTTAGTTCTTCTCTTTTATTAAAGTATTCCCAAGGTTCCTTTATATTTTAGTTTAGTTTGAAATTAATATAAGTTTTATTTTATTAAACATAATCAAATTAATTTCTTAGTAATCAATATTATGCCTGGTTTTGGTATAGTCATTTTTTTTAAAAAGTAAATTTCTCTAAAAATGGTTTTTGTTGTATTTTACAAGATTCTATTAAAGTTAATTTTTAAAATTTATAGTTTTTAAATAATATAAAATGGGATAAATATTTGTGGTTATATTTTTATAAATTTTTTATGATTTAAATTTAATTTTTATTCATAATTAATAGTTATCATGGTAAAAGTTTTTCACCATGTTAAATGGTTAAAAGGGAGGCAACATTGAGATAATGTCATATTTTCAATAAAACTTTTTTAATTTTTATGTTTGGAGTTTATTTAGACATTAAATTGTAATATAGTTTAAATTTTACAAAATATTATCCACTTTAACTGATTAATACATTTATTATATTTTTATTTTCTTAATCTTTACATGGGTGCCACTCCTCTCACTTATTAAACGGTGTCTCATCATTTCAGTTATCCTCACACTTTTATCATCCTAAATCAACCAAGATATAATAAAAACCCCCAAATAATATCGTACCTATATATTAGAGGTCTTTTTCATACAAATATTCCAATCCTAGAAGGATTAAGGTGTAGTCTAAAGGAATATATCTAAGGAGGAGGTATAAGTATTAATTGAATTCATTCAAGTTTATTTCTTCTTCTACCTCCATAAAATATATTATAACAACAAAAACATAATTAAATCAGTTTATTTACAATACTTAAATAATATTATGTTTTATGGAACAACTATTTTATACCTCTTATTCATCTTATAGGATATTAAAACATTTCATGTTTGTATGTGTGAATACAGCCTCCACGAAGCAATGTGTTTCATTTTTCAACAACACATAACACTATTTGTTATAAATATGTATTAATAAATATATATATATATATATATGATATTAATGAAAAATTTATGGTTCTATAAATATAAACTATTATCTAAATTCTTAACCTCCCATCCATTGGAAAATAGAAACCTCTCTAATGTGAATGTGAAAAATATCGCCTCCATGAACGATACATTTTGTTTTTCATTACCATATAACATGGTTAGTCATAAGTATAGATTAAATAAAAAAAATTATAATATTATTATAATTATATAAAATCAAACCTTTATCTACTTTATTTTCATTCTTCCTATTGAAAAATTAAAATGACACATGTGCGTACCTGTATACTACCACCTTTATGAACGACATATTTAAGTTTTTAGAATGATCTTACATGGATGGTTATAACAATGTGTTTAATTTATAAATATTATATATATATTTATAATAAATTATTAAAATTATTTAAGTGATGAACCCATGACCATTATTTAAGGACTTTAACCATTAAATCAAAATACGCATGGAAACCCAAATAGTTAATACTTAAATGATTGATTTTAAAAAATAATTATCAATAAATGGGTAAAAAGAAGTTATATATTAATGATATATATAAATATGTGGATATGATATAGATTAATAACAATTTTTATCTTTTTATATAGGATGTTGGAATTCATCTAACCATGTGGGAATCTTAGGTAAGAGTTTATCGTCTCATATTTCATTCTTTAGGTCATGTTTTATATTATGCACCTATTTTTATATATATGGTGTATTTAGTACCTATTTAAAAATATTTTTCCATATATCCATTTTTTATTAATATTTAATGAACTGTTTATATTTTTATACTTCATATTATTCTGATTCAAAACTTACCAAAGTTATAACGGTTTATTCTATAATATCATTTTTCTTTGGGATTATTCGTTTTTAAATTTACATTAGGGGAATTATATGAAATTTATCTCTTAAACCCAATACTTTTTTCTTTTCTAATGTTAATTATTGTTTTTTATATGTCTTTTTATTATTTCTTCACCATTTCATTTAAAAATTAACTGAAATAATATTGATCATAAATTTCATCATTATTTCTCATTTTTTGTCAGAAATCATTATCTTCCATGTTCATGTTATTAAAAATTGTTTAATGAGTGTTCTTATATAATTTTAAATTATTGATAATTATATTTTTCAGATATCTCTTAAAATATTTAATAATTATTCATTTTAATCTTTTAAAATGTTTATTGTACTACTCACTTTAGATTTTATGCAAAAGTAAGAAAAAAAATTTATTAGAATTTACGAATCAAAAAACTTTATCACCATCATATCCATTTATAATTATCAATTTACCCCATACAATTTTCCATGGGTTTTCAATGAAAATAATATTCCCATTATTCTGTGAATTTTATGTTTTAAAAGAATTTCAAAATAAAGGGGTATTTCTTCTTGTTTTTAAGAAGACTTTATAATATTTTTATAATGGATTTTCTCATTTATGTCATCATAATTTGAAGTTTTTTATTCCTAAATGGGGTAATCTCTAATGATACCTTCCATATTTGTTCTCTAGATGTTTTAGAATCATGATATATTATTGATTGGGGTATCTTGGAATTTTTTATACTACATTTAGTAAGAATAATTATTCATTGATAAGGAATGATGATTATGAATTGTATTTAATATTCTTTATATGGTGAATGTATTGTATATGTTTATGTGATGGTTTGAGATTGGAATATCCCATTGATATATTTTTAGGGCGCATAAGACAACTATCTTGTGTATTTTTAATATCCCATACCTATTTATGTATGATGTGTTGGTTGAGAGCCCTTGATGATATGTAAGATTATTGGTTGAGAGGCCTTGAAAATATGTTATATGTCTTCATTGAGATACCTTTATGGTATTAATAAGATGTTTGTAATTATTAATTCCTTCATTGTGAAATAATTTATTATTTTCATGTGGATACTATGTTTTTTCCATGAATATATTACATGTTCAAGATATTTATTAAATGGAATGTGTAATGATTATTAACTCTACCATATTTTTATGCCTTATGTATTCATAAAAGTTTATATTCTAATATTTATCTTACTCCCAACCTGATATTATACTTTATTATGTTTTTCCCAAGTTACCAAGAAGGGATCTTCAAATGATTTTTGAGGACTTACTAAAGGAAATAAGAAAGTTTATAATGTTTACATTCTCGGTTTTATGTTTCCAATTTATTATGTGAATAATTTATATATCTATCCTCTTAATAATGTTAAACTATTTGATTTTTTGGGATGTGATATCTTTTTTCTTATAATAATGTAATATATAAAACACATAATCAAGGATACTAGAGTTGGGGCTCTTACAGTATTCTATTTTATTTGGGATATTTAATATTTGATAAAATAAATATTATTTATTACCATGGTTTGAGATTTTGGTAACTCCTAAATGAAGCAATGGATTGGAATTCCAACTTAATTATTTAGTCTGGAATAGGGGGTTTCATATAGTCAAGGTAAAATATTCATATTATTATTTATCCTCGGGATGATCTCATTAACTGGATTTATTTCTTAATTTTGTAGCGTTTTAATACCTTAACAATGGATCTCTATTTATCATTATGCATATAGAGGGATCCTTCTTCCCTCTCCCTTATGGTGACATGGAACTGAGAGTAATGAAAGAGGTAATATGGTAAAATTTTACACTTTTAGGTTATCAAAGGTGTGGATCTAGATGAAAAAGACAAGTGTTGATGATCATGGGAATATGAATATGAATCTATGATGATCTAACATGAGGTAAGATTCATTATTTTCAATTCTAATTATTTTAATTCAATTATTATTCCTAGGTTTTTTGGCCTCTATATTGCCTATAATTTATATATCATTATTACATCAGATTGAGTTATATATTTTTTCAAGGATTAGGGTAGATCGTAGGTTTTCTGTGTCTTAAAAAATTAACTACACATCTGCATGGTGTGTATCCTACAACAGGAATTCCATGTTGGACCCTTGGTTACATGACATGATTCTAGCTAGGTACACATCCAAACACCCCATGTGAGGGACATGGATTGTATAAGAATACTCCATGTATAGTTAAAAAAACGTGGATAGAGTTAGGGGTATATATCTAGTCACCATTGTATCCCACACATTATTTGATTTTTGGATACCTCATGTACTGGGAAGATACTTGCAGGATTGAATAGGGGTACACACCCAAAGTTATGAAATTGAGGGATCACATCATGTATTCCTAGTATATGCCATGTACTATATTATTTGATGGTTTGGCCATTTTCTCACCCTATAGCATAACTAGAATTTAAAATAATTCCATTATGATTATATTTTTATATATAGTGTTATAATAGGTTTGTATATACAATAATAGGATATTTGTGATACAATTTGGCATTGGTTTTATATCTTAATCCCTTGTTGATGATTAAAGGGTTTGGATATTGGATCAGAGTTGTTGTGAGGGATTTACACTTCCCATAATGAAATCAAACACTACGCATGGGACCCTCACATGTCTTTAGAGTTTGGTACACATTGAGAGTTTTTGTTGGATTTGGGTATCTCAGGGAATGGATGGATTTTAATGTTGATATCCATCCAAGTGTGAGTGGAACCATCTTTATAGTAGAGTAATTTGGTTTGTGTTTCTTAGGTGTAAGACTGGTAGAGGAAACATAGTTTCTGCACATTCACACCGAAGTTGGTTTTAATGCATTTTCATTGGAATAATAGGATAGATGGGTTGTAAATTCACTATTTAGTTAAGAGGACCTCCATGGATAGTCTTTATTTATAGGTTAAACATCTTTTCCTTATATATTAAATCTAGTGTTATGACTAAGGGAGACAGAGTAGTGTATCTTGGGAATCTTGGATTGTTACTTTCACTAAAACATTGTATTTTATGCCCATATGGTGGTAGAAATCTGATTTTGGATTAAGTTAATCTCCCTAGGCCAACGTACTAGGTCATAGAGTGAGAATTTTATTTCTGTTGATAGATTCAAATCTCCCATGTAATGCAGGAATAAGTCCTCCATTCTAGTCTATAGATTTCTCAAATTCCCCTACCATGAGGCATGGGTTATTATTTCATGCATGATGGTGGAACTCTTTATATATTATCTTATCCCTTAGCATGGTGTCGGATCCCTGACAATATTTTTCTGCTTGAAGAGTGTTTTATGTGAATATTTGATAGAGGTAAATTGATTTCTATGGTTAGTACCCCCAATTGGGTCAAGTGTATTAGAGATGTTTGTGTCTCCCATGATAGTTTCAAATTTATTGGATTTGTGATGTGATTCATGACCTGCACGGATGGTTCATTCATGCAGAGGTTTTGGGATCATGGGGTTCTTCAATTTTTTTCCTCACAGTCCACAATCTAGAGAGGAGTGGGTTCTAATTGTGGTTTCATTTTTGAGAATGATCCCTTTAACCCATTGAGTGTGTCTATCATAGAGGTTTCCTATATTATGTGTTGTTATTCTTGTGAATTCCTATTTCCTCGGTTTTTCAGAGCTGTGTATTTCTCCTCATAGTTTGGGTTCAGGATTCTATTCAATTAATCATTAGCACTAGATACTTTCAATTGTGTGATCTTGTAACCTTGGTGTTATATAGGGCCTCATTCTATGAATAGTGGAACACTGGTGGTTTTAATTACTCTTCTTGTTGGTTGGAATAAATTTTGGAAATGTTGGTGTGGTTCATGGTTGTGTGTACTTTCTTTGGCTCGGGATATTTCCAAATTCTTGGGGGTGTTTTGGTCTTGAGTGTTGAGGCGATATCCTTTCAATCTAGGTTTACTAAATTTTAATATTTTATACAGATAATGTGTGGGGAGGTGTCTTACCCTATGTATTTGGACTTATTTAGGTGTTCTAATCATGTGGATGATAGGGAATCCAAATGTTTCCCATGGTTAACCTACTTGATAGGTTAATTTTTTTTTGTTGAGATGTTTTTTGATGATTTTTTCATAGTTGGGTTTCCCTTGGGTTGTGTTGAGGGTTCTTAAAGTTTGGCCATTTGTTTGTACTGATCTTCTTCTCTTTTCCATTTTTTGGGGGTTTCCTACTTGATATTTTTATAATCACCCCTATATGGGATCTATTCTCCACACATATTTTTTCTAGGATAATGATGTACATGTCATCAATGTCTTCAGAGGGTGTGGAGCTAGTGGATCTTATGAAGCTAGGGGATCTATAGTAGCCATTGATCTGATGATAATCAGTATTTATGATGTTCATAGTGAGGGATAGCATGAAATGGGGATCTAGCCTTCACCTAGAAGCTATAGTGGTAAATACCTCTAGTTTTTTGGCCTCGTATTCTTTACCATATACCATCTTTAACATTGTATATCACTATATGGTTATCAGGTATACTCTTGAATGATTTGTCTTTCAAATGGTTATATATATTATCAGTGGTTATATTTATTCTTATTTTATTAGTGTGTTTTATATCCTAAATTATGTTTTGGATAATTCATCTCATGCAATTGGTATTTATTCTTCATCAAGTTTCCTAGCCCTAGCCTATTGGAGGTGGTCTTAGGGAGGAACACTCATACCATCGCTACCAAGAAGGGGTTCTGGTGGGTTGAGCCATATTATTTGTCATGTGGTCACGTTAGTTGGGGTTTTAAAGATAGTTGTTTGGGCCACCATTTGTATCCATGAGATTTAGTGATGAATTATATAAATTTATAATATATTTTATATATTAAAAAAATTGAAATATTATTGATTCGTTATGGAGATCACTGATATTTTTTATTTATTTTGAAAAATAAATACCTTATTGACTTCCATTGGTTATCGCTATTGAAGTGGATATTTTTTATTAAATACTTATATTTTTTTATTTCATACAAAAATATAACAACACTAGGATATCCTCTACCAAAATCATCATAAAAATAAATAAGTATGAAAAATAAGAGTATAAAACAAATATAAAATAAAAATATCAAAAATAAATGAACTTTTATAATGTTTATAAAAAAATAATTTCCCTTAATCGTATAACACACCAAACAAGTGAAATGAAATCATGTGACACAAATACAAGAACAAAATACCTTGAAAAAGTTTACAACAATCAAATATAATAAAAAATAATCAAAACAATATTCCAAAACCACAATGATCCCAAACATTGATGACCACTTCTTGTCTACAAACATGTAAGCCTAGATATTATTTTTATTTAAAAAATTTATTAAAACCCATACTTATAACATAAACCAATATTTTTCATTTAGAGAAAAAATATAGACTAACATTTCTCAACCAACCAATAGATAACTAGAAGAATTATTCCTTGTTAAGTGTTCCACATTCAATAGCTACAAAATCTAATGAACGAATAACATGACCCATGCCTAGTTTCTCCACTACACGCTCAAATAGTTCTTACAATTTAATAATCCAAAATATATATATATATATATATAAATGGAACATTTTTTTGAAAAAATAATTATCGTAAGTGATGAATGGTATAAGTAGTTTTTCAATCAAAATTGACAACTAACACTTATTTTTACAAAGTAGAATAAGTAGTTTCTCAACCAAAATATAAAAAATAGTCATTATTTTTATAAACTTATTTTAATATGTTAAGATAGGAATAATAAATTTACAAAAAAAAAACAGATAAACCCAAATGATATTTTTAACTAGATTACCAAAAGTAATGAGTGGTATAATTAGTTTTTTGAAGAAAAAAAGATAAACATTACTTTTTTTTATAAACTATTTATTATAAGGAATGATTTATAAAAGTAGTTTTTAAAATAAAACAACCAAATATCACTTGTTTTTAAAAAATTATTATCTTAAATAATTAGTATTAGAAGTAGTTTTTCAAAATCAATAGTCAATAACTTATTATATTTACAAACTACCCATTATAAGAGATGAGTGGTATTAAAAGTTTTCAATTTTATTTAATTAAATACTAAGATAATAATCATTTAAAAAAAATTAAAAAATACTTTTCCAATAATAAATCATAAAAACTTCTAAAAATAACTTGTTTTTTATAATATAATTAATTTTATAAACTAGAAGATAGGAAAATACTAAAAATGTGAGATGAGGAATAGTGCATCATAAAAGTTATTTCTAAAATCATATATCTAATTAGATGAATACTCCAACCGATGCATGTATTCCACCACAAATGGATAGATTCTATCTAGGAAAAAATGAATAGAACCTATCCATAGTTTAATTAAAAAGGTAATTGCTAGATAAAATGTTAAAAAACAAATTATATTTAAATTATTTACAATATTTCTAGTTTTGAGTCAATTAATTTTTACATATAAACATATGGATATAAGTGTTTATGATACATAAATAAAAAAAGTAGGAATGATGTTCTAAATAAGATCACAGTTTTTTTACTTATTAATAATTAAAAATTAGGAAAATATTTCTCTAAATATTATAAAAATATTAATTAGGGGTATTATTTTTTTTATTTTTTCTAATTATCAAGTTTTTTTAGTTAGCTAAAAACACAAAAAATAATACAATTTTTCAATAAAAACTCAAATTTAATGAAATTAGATTCCCTATATTAAATGTTTTTATATTTAAATTTCTATGAGAATGAGTTCATAAAAACATAAAATATTTCAAAAACCAAATGCAACCTTATATTTCTTTATTTTTTATTAACTTTTAAAAATATTTTGAGACATATTTTCTAACAGATTTTTATAAAATAAAAAATACATATTTTTAAAATATAAATACAATATAAATATCCATTTTTTTACCATGAATGTGATATTAAGGTTTATTATAATAAAAATACATTTATATTCATATAATTATTCTATTAATTTTGGTTTATTAAAAAAATTTAAAAGATATCATTGAACTTGAATCTAGAAGATTTAGTCCACTTAAATTTGAAAAAAATTGTTAAATCTTGTAGTTTGGAATTCCCTTGAGTTTTGAGGAGTTAAACATAATTTCATATAGTTTTTACCTTATAGAATAGTTTTTTGAAACAAAAATAAACACCAAATAATTTATTACTAAATTAAAAAATATCAAGTTAAAATGGAATGGAAAAAGGAGGAAAATAGAAACTATATTTTAATTAAAAAAATAATACATACTATTTTCATTCACAAAAATTGTTATGTATCTCTACATTTGAACATGATAAATTCTTTAAATGACAACATGTAATGTATTAAAAATAAAATGCACCCAAATATTCACTAAATAAATTTTATCAAAAATAAATAGTGGGAATGAAGGGGAATAAATAATCAATCAATATAACTAGAATATAAGTGAAATATTAGGAATATTATAGAATAAAACATGTACTAGATCAAATATTTTATTTAATGAAATAATATGTAAGTAAAGTATATAAATATGGGTGTTTGGGGATTACATGGAAGGATCTAAAATTACATAAGAGGGAGTAAAATCTTGAACTGCCCATAGAACAATGTTGCTGAATAAACCTTTCTATGTAAGTGTCTTCTTCATTTTATTACCCACATATTCTTATAAATACAATTCCTTGATTTTACTGGCATCAATGAGAACTAATCATTATAGCTTCACATTAAGAATTATAGTGGTCAGTTTGTTCCTATATTTGAATTGTTAATATGGAATTCCCCATTTTCTTAAAAAATGTATTTATAGATATGAAAAATAATCCATTAAAATAATGTTAAACAAAATCACACAACAAATACAACTCAAGTTATTTTTTATTCAATAAAAATTATATTTCTTACTATAATTTTTAAAACACTGACTGTAAATTATAAATGATACTTTACAAATATTTGGTGGTATTAATAAGGTAGGTAAATATATGAAGATGATAAACTATAACATCTCAAGATTTTTAAAGGAAACAGTATGTTCGATAGCATACAAGATATGCCACATCGAGCCTAAATAAACAACTAAATATTATTATTTAGATGTGATCGATATAACCAAGCCATTAAATTAGTAGATATGAGTATAAATAACAAATTTATGAAACATATATAAATTTTAAACTCAATATTAAATTATTTGTAAGTTCTTATAAAATAATCACACAATTTTTTGTAAAGTCATTTTATTCTTCAAAAAAAATATTTTCCTTCAAAAATGAGTTTTTCTTCTTTCTATTAGTGAATAAAACAGTTTATAGAAGTTATAAAAAATTTAGTTGGAAAAGATAATTTCATTTCTGAATTCATCATGTCTATCTTATCTTAAAATAATTTTTTCATAATTTTCTAAACATATTAATTTTTTAATAAATAGTAAAAAATACCGCTTTTTATTGAAAACAATATTTTATATTAAAGTATTTACAAGGTAAAATAATGTTTTTGGTTAATTTTAAATTTTAATTAGTTTATTTTTATATAAATTAATTCAATTATGTTTTTTTGGAATATATTTTATACTTTAAATTAGTATAAAATCTTTTTATACTTAAAAGGGAATTTTTCTAAAAAAGTGTTTTTCAATGTGTTTTGTGGGATTAATTTAAAATTAAATTCTAAAAATTTTCTATTTTGAAATTTAAAATAATTATTTCATATTTGGAATCAGTGGTTACAATTTTAATAAATATTTCATTATTATTTCTGGTCAATATGAATAATAACTTCAGTGATTTTTGTTACCACGATAAAGTGTAAATTGAGTGATTTAGGTTAAAAATAAAATAATCTAAACCCTAAGATGACCTAAAAAAATTCATAAATATTATAGGATTATTTTATATGAACAATAATCATAAAAGGTTCTAATTTATGATCATTTTTATTCACTTGGATAATATTATGAAATTTATAGTTTCTTATTTAATGAAATATCAAACATATCACACTCTTGTTTTCAATAAGTATAATATTTTTAATATTATATTATCCATAGGACAAGTTAGAATATAAATATTATTTTTAAATATAATATATTTATATTCATAACCATAATTTATTTTTAATTTTCATGTAATAAATAACTACCTTTATTGATTTCACAATGTTGATGTTGTAATTATTCAATTATTGGAAAAATTAAATAAATGATATTAAAATAAAAAAATGAGTTAAATTATGTGATAAACAGAATTTATAGATTACCTTTAAATTTTATATATTTAATAAAATATTTTTTCTAATTATAAGTTTCATCTTGATATTATTAAATTCAATGTATTGAATATTTTCTAAATTTGACATAATGAATATTTTATAATAAATAATATTTTGTTAAATGAAATAAAATTTATAAACAAATAATTTTGTGGAAGTGATTATTATATGGTTTAAAAATACTTCCATGATCCAATTATTGGTCTGTTTCGTCTTATTGTTACTATATTATCGCACAATAATTACAAATTCATGTTGTTACGGTGAGAGTTATAGGTGTTAAAAGGGTTAAAACTAAAATATTTGGGTATAAATATAGTAAAAACTTATAAAAAGAATACTATATGAGGTTATTTATACCAATTATCATCTTATATTATAAATAACTCACTTTTGATCCATTTGGGAATGAAAATTAATTAATGTTAATTTAATATTTTGGAAAAGGCCAAGTGTGGTTCTCCCCTCTCTTATAAAATGAAACCCCTTCTCCAAATTTATTTACACTTATAAACCCATTGGTTTAGCCAATACCTTCAAAAATACAATCCTAGAACATCTATATCTAATATAGAGTTTTTTTTAAGAATAATACCAATATTATAGGTCTTAAGGTTTTAAGAAAATGAGGTTTTTCAAAGAGGTGTAGTTTTTATCTATATGTTTTTATTTTTCTCTTCTTCCACATCCTGAAAACCATCATTAACTAGGATAAAATAAAAAATATGTTATCATAAATATATTGAAATTTTATTTTTTTAGTTTAATTACCTTTATCCATCTACACTTCCATTAAATGAGAAAATAATTCATCGTTCGTGTGTAAGGTGGACTACCACTACACAAACCGATGGGATTCATTTTCTATCACCATATATAAATAATAGATTATAATTTTGGAATTAATGTTTATAAATTATATTAATTATATATTTATCATTATAAATGGATAATATATCATTTACCTTCTTCTCTTTTTATTCACAAAAAAATGATAGCGTCGTTCGTGCGTATGTGTGGACTACCACCTCCACAAAGCGATGTGATTTTTTTTCACCACCACATCACATGAATGATATATATAAGTATATTTAATGGATTAATATGATAATTATTTTTTTATTAAAATTTTAAAATGGTAAAATAATAATTACCATCTTTCTATAATGATATTTGAAAAATGGAAATGTTACTCATGCGTACGTACGGCCTACCATCTCCATGATTATAACATAGTAAATTTTTTATAACCATATTTAATGGATAGATTTAAAATTATAATTGATGTAAAAAAATTATACTTATTTCATGATTATTATTCTAGAGATGGTAGAA
Source organism: Viscum album (assembly GCA_963277665.1). Classification (NCBI taxonomy): domain Eukaryota; kingdom Viridiplantae; phylum Streptophyta; class Magnoliopsida; order Santalales; family Viscaceae; genus Viscum; species Viscum album. The sequence goes on from OY728137.1 coordinate 1,286,045,566, forward strand.
TAATTACCACTTTGACCACAGTCCACATAGTTAAGTCATTTTGGACATTTGAACTAAATGTCATCAAAACGTACAATGTGAACTTAAATGATTAAGTAATTCTATATAAAATGGAAATAGGTAATATAAAATGAATAATAAACCTGAAAATGGTTCTTAAGAAATTAAATAAGATATGGGGAACTATGCAAAACAATGTCCTAAGATTCAATAGAATATACCTCAAAAGTAGTTAATGGATCATGGTCAAGCTTATGCTACTACCACAGATGAATATGAATGATTTATGTTTTTTTTGGATTAAAAACTATTTAATTTTGAGTATTTTTTCAATGATATCATGGTTATAAGAATTATAAAATTTATATGTATTTTACTACAGTAATTTTTCTCTGAGGATTTCAAAGCATATGTTGAATAGTACCAAGAAATGTGATTCAGTGGAAAGTTTAAATTACTAGAAAACACATGATTGAGGAAAGCATAACCATTAATTTGTTTATAATTTTGAGATAATTATGTTATGATAAAGAGATAATTGATATTAATAAAGTAAATTATATATTGTTGACTACTGTAGAACTAATTAATGATTTGTTAGAAAAAGTAATTTATACTATCATTAATGGATTTTACAATATCTTTGGATGTAAGGAATATATCCAATAATATATGTGTTATTTAAAGAATAAGTAAGCATTCATGTTTTCAATAAGTTTTTATGGTAATTTAGGTTATTACCATGTTTAAATAGAATACATGATAAGTTATTAACATGTTTGGTATGATATGATTAATATCTACTTGATGTTGTTTGAGAGATTAATGATAAGTTATTCTTTTAAATTTAATTATCATATTTATAATTATATTGATATTAATATTTTGGAAGGGTCATATGGTTTACCATTTATGAAATAGTTTAAGTTGAACTTTGGATGAGGTTTTAGGGATTAAGGTATTACTTCACCAAATAAATATTATGCATATCAAATAACTTGTTATAATCATTTTTCATAATAATAACTAGAGATATAGTAAAGAATTATAATTATATTAAGGATGTTACAATATGTTAAAAGTTAATTTTTAGTGTTTTAGTAAAAAAATTATTTCTTGGATATTAATTTCTAAAATTAAGTGATGAATTAGAAATAGATCGAAGAAAAAAAAAGATAAAATTGTGCTTATTAATTATAAACATATCAAGTAGTTATATTTCGTTATATTATAATATAATAAAAGAGTTCATAATATTTAATAACATGATCAAAAAACAAAAAAATTATCCTATTACATTCATATTCGATGAATTATATAATCTTTTAAATCAACAAAGATTTATGGTTTCAATCCCCTTTACTTTCTGTTAATCATTCACATAATTTTGATCTATGACATATATAATTATATATAATTATTTATTCTTTTCTTCCATGTCCACATATTCACTTTCAACAAATGTTATCCTATGTAGAAACCTAGTTATGTTTTATTCCATATAACATTGTACTTCTCTTTTCTATCTTATTAAGAGGGTGTTTTATTAACAATTTTATAATGTGGAATTTTCAACAATGTAATTTCCAAATTTCAAACCCTTAATTATGAAGATCAGGTCTAAATAATGAGGATATAATTTATTTAAAGTGGGGAGAATGTAACACCCAGATATTTTTAAACAACAATATTGTATTTGATTGCATATGCGACACGAAACACCATGCTTATAAGAAAATATAACACCGTCAGACTTTATGATATATTTTTCAAAAATATAAATCTCTTAAATATATTTAATTACACACAACACTAAGTTTATCTTACTTTACATGAAACACTGATCTTGGCTTGCGTTACACGCAACACCGAGTTTAAACAAAAGGTGAAATATTATTAAAATATTATTATTTAATATAGTTATTATAAAGAAGCCATTAAATTTTTGGGTATTAATAGTACTAAATAAATTGTAAATAATATAGTTAACTATTTATTAGTAATAAAAAAAGAATCATTTAGAATAATAAATGTTTTTTGAAAAACAATATTTTTTTCTAAAATATGGATTAATCATGCTTTGTTTTCATAATTTAAAATTAATTTATACCTATTTTATAAAATTTATTAGAAAAAAACTTAAATTTTGAAGTAATAATATCATAATAACCTTAGGGAGAATTATTGTAATTTTTCAGAAAAGATTATTTTTGGATGAAAAGTGAATAATACTGAATTTTAATTAAAAGTTTTCTTTTCATTTAAATTATTTATAGAATTAAATTATATTTTTAATTTATTTTAAAGTAAAATTTATTAAATTTAAGTTCAATTAATATAATTTAGGTCAATGTAATCATTTTCATATTTAATTTAGATATAAAAATATTATAAACTTTTGAACATTTTCACCTTAAAAACCTATTTCCTCATCACATTTGTGGGATTAATTTTAAATTAAAATTTTCCAAATATGAGAATTTAATTTGTAAAAAATTTATTCCATATTTGGAATCAAAATATTTTAAATTTTATAATAATTTCAACTTATTTTTTCACCAAAATGAATAGTGAAAAAAGTAAAAATTAATTATCGTGGTTGAAGAATAAATGGATTTACTAGGGGTTAAACTAAAAACATAAGGATAAAAATAACATATAAAAATATATAAAAACTATTTCATGGAAATATTTATACCCTTACACTTATAATGTTATATAATGGACAATTTTTTACCATTGTGACATATAAGAAATTTGTAAGCACTCAATTCTTTTCAAAAATACCAAATGTTTCATCTCTCCCGCTTATAAATGGTCATCCCCTATTCTCTCTTCTACACACCTTAAAAACCAATATGGTTTGACAAATAACTATGAAAATAACTTTCCAAATTCTATCCCCTCATCCTATAATCCTTATTTTGGGATGAAATCTGACCTAGGAAGGCCTTAGAGAAAACTTAATGAGGATACCCAAGGAAGAGGTAATGTTCTTCAATGAGAATCTTTATTTTATTTATTTATACACCTACTTAAATTATTAATAAATCATAATTATATAATAAAATAAATATATTTAATATAATTATATATTTCTATAATAATTTCATAACCTATAAATTTCTCTATTTCTATCAAATAGGTTACGAAAATCATTGTCCCTGTGTACGATGGACTACCGCCTCATGAACTGTAGTCATTCATTATTCCACTACCACCTCTCACAATTGTGTATGATTATTGATATAATGTATATATATATATATATGAAATTTATAGAATAATTATACCACTTGATTCATTATATCATATATTCACTTTTTTCATTTCATTGTGTAGGGGATACGATAACATCACTCATGTGTACGGCAGACTGTCACCTCGTGAAGCGATCTAATTCGTTTTTCACTAATGCTTTACATGGAATGTAATAAGGTTAAATTTAATTATTATATATGATATACATGATAAAATCATGATATTAATTTCATTTTTATAATTCTTTAAAGATAATATATATCATTTTTTTTCTTACCTTTTCACTCACTTAATAATGATTACATCATTCGTGTGTGTGTTGGTTACCACCTTCACAAAGCGATGTGACTCTCTTTTCATCACCACACCATATATATGATATATATATATATATAATTATATAATATGATATATATGATATTATTATCATTATATAAATATAAAATAATACTATCACTCTTTATGTAATGTTTTTTAAAAAATGGAAATGTTACTCATGTAAGTGTAAGGCCTATCATCTCCATGATTGTAACATACTAAATTTTTCATAACCATATTTAATTATTGCTTCTAAGAGTTAAATTTATGTAAAAATACGATTATTATTTAATTATTATTATTATTTATATTATATAACTATATAATGTGTGAAATAATTGGATCTTTCAAAGTGAAAGACGCATGAGAAAACAAGGCAATTAACACTCAAAACAATGAAAATAATGAATTTTTATTAATGAATAAGTCATAAGATGTTATAAAAAGATCATATATCATATTATAAATTTTAATATGGTTCTAGTGTTATTTAATAATGTGTTTAAAACCACTATATATTAGGTTAAATAATTTTCAACCAAAAGGAAGTCTGAGGTAAGGGATTTCTTAACTATATTTTTATTCATCGGATTAATCTTCTAATTAATTTATTATTTCATTCAAATATTATGTGTATAATAAATTTTTATTACCTTGTGTTTTATTTCCACTAATTTTATGTCGATTTATAGTAGAAACAAATAATACATTCACTGATTAATTTTTTCTTCATCATTATTAACATTTTAAAGGTTTACTTCTCAATCTCATTCAAACTGAGATTATTTACTGTTGAAATTATGTTGAAGGAAATTATTTGACTATTTTATAATAAACCCATTTAATTTTATTATCCTATGGTTATTCATGAAATTTTAACGTAATAGTTCCATTTTTTCACTCTTTTTTACTTACATTATTTTGAGAAGAAAAATAATAAAATTTGACTTCATTAATCTCTTCGGTCAAAAATATATTTTTTTACAAAACAATTTTTCTAAAAAATAAAAAAATTAAAAACTTTTCAAAATTATTTATTGAAGGAATTTTAACCCATTTTTACTCATTAAAATGTTTTTAAACAAATATTAAGTCATTTTTAAAACTATACTCATTTAGATTTTAACAAAAATGTGAAAGAAGTGTTATTGTAGTTCTATGAACAAGGCACATTACTAACCTTTTTATAGTGAAAATGGATGTTATTTTCTTCAAAATATATAGAATGTATGGAATTTATTATCTTTATGGCTGTTATTTATTTTATTATTCCTTTACAATTTTATAAAAAAAAAAAAAAAATTTTATTAAAATTTTATTTTCAAAGAAAAGGATTTTTAAAATGTTTTTCAAAATGAAAAGTATATTTTACCCAAGAAGTTTCTTAAATATATTTTCATTGAATTTCTATTCATAAATGATATAAAACCTTTTTTATTACCCAAATGGGTATACATTGTATTGATATCATTCTTATTCATCCTCTGGATGGTTTATGATTATTTTGACCAAGGATATTAATGAAATTTACTTCCTTATTTCATTTTTGTAGTCATTAACTTCCCCTTTAAATATTCACTTTCTTGTGATCATTAGACATTAAATTTCCCCTGAATATCCATATTATGGTTATTCTTATTGTCTAAATCATATCTCATTTCTACATATGGTGTTTTACTTTTAAATTTATTTTATTGACTGTTAAAATATTGATAAATGTATATCCTTTACAAAATATGGATATTTGATGTTAAGTTATATTGTTTCATGAATTAAATTGATTATTTGATATATGAGGAATGATTTGGACTAGAATTTCTAGGTGGGTACTATTATTATATATCTCCTCAACACATCGATAGGCCTCATGATACAAATCAGTAATCATGCATTAAACGGGTTTTTACCTATCGTTTAAATAGTATTGTGGAAGGTCTGGATGATAAAGGTAACATGTGTTTGAGACATGACACCCAATAATTAATCATTCCCTTCATTAAGAGTTCAGTTATTGTTATATATGATATTTTGAATATTTCATTATATCTGGATGAATTACATTTTTAGTTTATTGATTAAATATCATGTGTTTTCTATTATTTATCTTTCTATATTTATTATTCCTTATTGATATATTTAAATGCCACGATTGTTCATTTTTTACCTTTCCATATTGATTATTATTTAATGATTCCTAATAACTTCCATTGTTCTTAAACCTTACTGATATTTAATGCCCCCCTTATTTGTTTTTCTTTTTCAGTAATCCACGAAGCATACTGTGTTTGATATTCAAGGTTATACTAGAGGACATAATTTTTTTCTTGGAAAAAAATTATCTTATAAGTAGTGTATTCAAATATAATGTACGACTCAATCATTTATCTAGTTTTCCAATACTGGTAAACTATTTGGTCCTTCAGGATGTAATTCATTGTATCATATTACAGTGTAATAAAGTAGGCAGTAGCTTTGGGATACTGGGTTCAGGGTCTCTATAATGCTCAAGTGATTGATTAAATGGATTATGTTATTAGATATTTTTCATGCGATATTTATTATTCCTTATTTACTCATGATAGATACTAATATAAGTATCTCTTACTGCGCATATAATCTCACCATTAAATTTTTTTCTTTCCCCTTGATATGAAGAATAATATTTTGAATAATATGAATGATATAAATTTTTTTTCGTATATTGTGTATTTTACATTTCCAATGTAATATAGAAATCTGGTATATATCTAGTTCGTTAATACTACTAAACTAATTGTTCCACTTTTTTGGGATCCCTTATATTTTATACTAATGTAATTAATTAGACATCGTATTCTAATTACTAGATTTGGGTTTTTTGTTGTTGGTATCAAAGGCTATTTTGTAAAAACCTCGAAAACTAGATTTTAAATGAACATAAAAAACATGATAATTATGATAATACCTTATAGTACTTGATAAAAATTACTATTAGAGGTATTTTTATTATAGATCAATATTCAAGATATTCATGTGATAATTTAGTGAATTATATTATTGAGCGATGGCACCTAATAGAATAATGGGAATTAAAATATATAGATAATGTATAGATTACACTACTAAGCAAACCAATATATATGGTATTGGTACTAAGTTATATTTTTTTATGTTATGGTATCTTAATAAGGTTATGATGAAAAACCTTTTATGAAGGGAGTAAATTTTTCCATAGTCTGATTCTTCTATATTGGATCACTTAATGCGATAGAAGCCTTTATATTTTAATGGAACTAAAAATCCATTGGTAGTTGTGTTGAGCAAAGTATTGTTTTCAAAAATACATAATAATGTTATTTAAGGGGGGAGATTATTGAAAATAACACTCTGTCTCTTTATGATAATTTTGATTCTCACAAATACCCTTAATTATTTTCTAATGATTTTATTTAGTATTTTGCATGAATTTATCAATTTCTTTTACTCTTGAGATTATGGGAATTTATTATTAAAGTATTTGTATTTAACGTGTTCTAGAAACACTGTTCATGCGCTACTTAGTCGGAATCTGCTTTAGCATGTCCTGAAATCATTTTTCATACCCTACGTGGATAAACGTAGCGTAAGGAGGAAAATCGTGTATACTTTTTGACATAAGAGAAAAGTATGGTTAATAAACCACACGTTATCAGAAAAGTATGGAAGAAGAACCTTACGTTAGGAAGGTACCTTACGTTTGGGTTATCAGAAAAGTCTGGAAGGAGAACCGTATGTAAATATTAAATGTTACGTTTGTTTCTCAAAAGTATGGTTCATCAACCTTGGTTTTGTAAACAACCATACGTTCTTGGAAAAGTATGGATCAAGTAAAAGTATGGATCTTTTACCGTACGTTTTAAAGTTGAAGAGAAAAGTATGGATGACCAACCCTACGTATGGAATGAACCTTACATTTTTTGTCAACATTAAGTTGTCATCCTTATGTTGTCAACCTTACATTTGAAGACTATGTCATCAAACCTACATTTGTAGGCCACATCATCAACCTTACGTTTGGCGTCAGAAAGTTTGAAAGATGATATTTTTATGCAATGGTCAGAAATCTGATTGTTAGGAGGATCTCAATCCAGATTTAAAGTCGATTTTAAAATATGACTTTAAATGATTCAAAGTCATTTTATCAATGGATTAAAGATCGAATTAAAAGGATCTTTTTATGCCAAGTCTTCAAGGAAGTTACGACTTCTCTGTAAATTCAAATTTTTGAATATCGCGAATCAAAAGGTGAATTTTATGGATCTAAATGTGTAGGGAATATCCTCTGATTTATTATATATGTTTTCTCTGAAACACCAGGCACAAGTGAGTGGTGATCAATTTATTATTCAAAAAGGTGGAAAACAGAGACTGAAAAAAGCACTTTGTTCTGCTGATTGAAGAGGAGCATCAAAGCTCTGTTTATTTTAAGAAGAATAAGGAACTTGATAGAAGATTCACTTGTTCTACATCAAATATCTACTATGGATCTACTACTTATAAAGTTGTGATTTATATCTTTATATCTACTGCAACCGGATCGACTCAAGACTACTTCGACTTGAAAATCAATATTTCTAGAGACGATGATCCATCTGCTGTAAATTGCATGTTGTTTCAATTGTGAAGAACATCTGGAAAGTATTTTTAAAATATGAAAATGTTTTATTTCTATTCGTGAGTAACTAGCTTCTCGTACTAAGCTGTGTAGGTTCGTATTTGAACCAGAAGGCTTTGTTTTTCCTTGGATTGTAAAGGTGTAAACTGCCTATACTCAGTTGTGAACCGGTCTGTTGAAACGAGGACCAGAATGTGAAAATCACCAAGCTTGTGGAGTTGAGCATTGGTGGAGTCGACTAGGGACCTTCTGTTCCCCAAACCACCACTACTAGAAATAGCAGTTTTAGCGACCGCCCAGCGACCGCTTTTGGCGGTCGCTGTTGCTTTGTCGGTAAAGCCCTTTAGCGACCGCCAATGGCGGTCGCTAATATTTCACATCAAGGAAACAGGCGCATGCGGGTCTCCTCTCGTCTCGCGGCATATTGCAGGGCCACAGACCTTCCCCACTGGCTATGGCGGACACACGGCGGCCGGTGGGCGGTGCGTGCGGCGGCGTGCGGGAGCGTGTGGCGGGAGCGTGCGGCGGCGGTGGCGTGGGGCGGCGGTCACGAGGGAAGAATCGTCCGACATAATGAGGCGGAGTGTGGGAGCATGCGGCGGCGTGCAGCGTCGTGGGGCGGCGTGCGGCGGTGACTATTTGCAGCGGAAAAAGTATAGGAGGGAAAGAAGAAGAAGCGCACGCGGGAAAAAAAATCGCGCTGGAATTTTAGTTTCATATTAGCGACCGCCATTGTCGGTCGCTAATACCTTCTTTAGCGACCGCTAATGGCGGTCGCCCGCTTCAGCAGGCGCAAAAACCAGAATTTTTAGTAGTGCACTATACATCTATGTGTCCCTGCTTTTACTTATTCCACTGCATGATAAAATCTGATAAAGCATAGAAGACATAACTCTGTCAATCGAAGAGTTAACGAAAAACTTGAAAGACAGAATTCACCCCCCTCTTGTGTATAATCTGTATATTCAAGATCCAACAATTGGTATCAAAGGTGGAGCTTCTGATAGAGTCTTAGCAAGCTAGAATCATTTAAATATTATACAACAGAGCATCACGACTGATACAAGAGAGGGAATGTCTATGGTCAGAGTACCATACTTCAATGGAGAAAACTATGGATGTTGGAAGTCTCGAATGATTATTTATCCGAAAAATCCTGGATACAGAGTCTATTTTAAGATTATAACTCCATATGAAATACCAGAAAAACCTAAAACATGGAGTGCAGCTACTAAAGCAGAATATGATATGAATTCGAAAGAAATGAATGTAATTATATATGGACTAGGACCTGATGAGTTTAACAGAGTATCTTAATTCCCAGCAGCATATGAAATGTGGAAAACTATTTCTGTTGCTTATGAAGGAACAAACAATATTAGGAAATGAGATATGAAACTACTAAGCTTAAATTCGATACATTCAGAATGGTTGAAGGTGAGAGTATTACTCAAATGAATAGAAGATTGACAGAGATTGTCAATAACATAACTGCCTTGGGAGATCCCATTAAGCAAGCTGATCAAGTTTTAAAATTATTGGGAGTAATGCCTACAAAATGGAATGGAATCTCTATAGAAATCAGACAGTTGACACCTGTCAAAGATTTGACCATGAGAGAACTGATTGGAACATTAATGATGTATGAAGTTGAGATGGAAGATGAAGTTAATGAACATAAAGTTCTTATCAAAAAAGAAGATACTGCCCTGAAAGCATCATCACATATCAAAAGTAGAAAGATGAAAAGCAGAGAAGTCAAAGCTAAATCATAGAGCTTTGACTCATCAAACTCAGATGACGAACTGGCTCAGCTAGCCAGAAAATTTAGAAAATCCTACAGCAAGAAAAGATATTTCAAAAAATCTTTTAAGAGAGATGATAAGGAAGTAAGATGATATGAATGCAAGAAGATGGGGCATATCAGACCAGATTTCCCACAATTAAAAGATGCAAAGAAGAAGAAAATTTTCAAAAGAAATGACTATGTGCAGAAAGACAAGAAAGATATTAAAGCCAGTTGGAGTGTATCTGAAGACTCCATTAGCTCTCCTGAATCAAGCTCAGAGAAAGAAGAAGTCAATCTAAAAGAAAACATGTGTTTCATGGAAGAAACCAATGAGGTACACTCATATTACTCCTCTGACTCAAATAATGAATCAAGTTCTGAATCAAGCTACACAAATGACAAACTTACAGCCTACTGCAATATTCTTGAAGAAAGATATGACTCACAATTTAAGAAACATAAGTCACTAAAAAACATACATAAATCTGTTTCATATGAAAGAGATAAAATGCTGAAACAACATAAGGAATTAACTGATAAATACAATTCTATTAACACTAACTACATTAATTTTGAATCAAGAATAAAAACACTGCAGGATTAAGTAGAATCTTACAAACAGGCTGCATTGGTTTTTACAAAAGGAGAGAATTCATTAAATGAAATTATTGGAAAACTGTCATTAAAAAGAAGAGATTTGGAATTGGTAGTAAAGTAGAAAAACTTAATCTATATAAAAATTAATTTGTTCCTAGCTCTAAAAGGGTTAATTGTAACTTTTGTGGGAAAAAGGGACATATAGCTAAAAACTATTTCTTAAGACAACCTCATACATGTGCTATTAAGAAATCCTATGTTTCAAAAGACTTATATGATTCACCTGATTTTAAAAGAATAAAGAAAATATAGATACCCAGATCATTGCTAGCTAACACCCCTGGACCCAAAAAAATATGGGTACCAAAGCAATTTGTTTGAATGTCTTTGCAGGTAGCAGGCCACCAGAGTAGAAAAGATATATGGTACATGGACAGTGGCTGATCAAGACATATGAGTGGAAACTCGTTGAATTTTTCTCCACTCACTCAAAAGGAGGGAGGACTTGTCACATTTAGTGACAATTCCAAAGGAAAAATTATTGGCATTGGAACTATTAGAGATCCAAAAACAGTCTCAATCAACAAAGTACATTATGTACAAGGATTAAAACACAACCTGATAACTGTCTATAAACTTTGTGATTATGGATATACTGTTGATTTACTAACAATTTCTATACTATTTATAAAGATAAATTGTTTAAATTTAAGGCACCAAGAACTGATAATGTCTATACCTTGGATTTAAATTCCTTGTGTAAACAACAAGTAAACTACTTGAGTGTTAAAGTAAGTGAATCTTGGATCTGGAATAGGAGACTTTGACATTGAAATGTATATTTTTTACATAAATTATCTAAGAAACATCTAGTTTATGATTTTCCTAGTCTCAAATTTGAAAGTGACAGATTATGTGATACATGCCAACTTGGCAAGCAACACAAATCAGCATTCGAATCTGTTAATAAAGTTGCTACAACTAAACCTCTAGAACTTATCCATATGGATTTGTTTGGACCTTCTAGATTAGCAAGATTAGCTGGTAAATTATATGTTTATGTATTAGTTGATGATTATTATAGATTTAATTGTATTTTCCTTTTGAAATTTAAAAATGAAGCTTTTACTTAATTTGAAATTTTCTGAAAATCTGTTCAAAATGAAAATGGTTTCAATATAATCTCATTGAGAAGTGATTATGGTGGAGAATTTGAGAATCATGAATTTAATTCCTTTTTCTCAAACATGGTTATTAAACAAACCTTATCTGCACCAAGAACACCTCAATAGAATGGGATTGTAGAGAGAAGAAATAGAACAATTCAAGAAATAGTTAAAACTGTGTTAAATGAATATAGCCTACCAATATATTTTTGGGCAGAAGCCGTAAATATAGCTTGCTATATAATTAATAGAGTTTTAATTAGACCTATTTTGAAAAAGACATCCTATGAAATATGGAATAATAGAAAACCTAAAGTAAATTACTTTAAAGTTTTTTGATGCAAGGTCTACATCTTGAACACCAAATATAATCTTGTTAAGTTCAATCCAAAATCTGATGAAGGTATTTTCTCAGGATATTCTGCTACCTCCAAAGCTTATAGAGTCTATAATAAAAATTCAAGGATTTTTGAAAAATCAGTTCATGTGAAATTTGATTAATCTGATCCTTTTGAAAAAAGGAAAAATCAAATGGATGAACCTGACTCTAATGATAACATGAGACTTGAGAACTTAAAGAATGATTTTGAAAATGATATAAAAGAAATTCAGTCTAGTTCAGAAGAAAATGATATTGAAGAACTTATAAGTTTATTTCCTAGACAGTCTAAACCCAAAATAATCACCCTTTAGAAACTGTGATAGGTGACTTAGATACAGGAATTCAAACTAGAAGAAACTTAGTAAACCTAGTGGAATTCTCTGCCTTCCTATCCCAATAATAACCCAAGACCATAGAAGAAGATTTAGACGATGAAAGCTGGGTAATAATAATGCAAGATAAATTAAACCAGTTTAAAAGAAATGAAGTTTGGGAATGAGTGGAAAGACCTAAGAATTATCCAGTAATAGGAACCAAATGGGTCTTTAGAAATAAACAGGATGACCAAGGCATAATAACTAGAAATAAAGAAACATTACTAGCTAAAGGATATAATCAAGAACAAGGAATAGATTATGATGAGACTTTTGCACCTGTAGAAATGTTAGAAGCCATTATAATCCTTTTAGCCTATGCATCTTATATTAATTTTAAATTATTTTAGATGGATGTTAAATATTCCTTTTTAAATGGTTATTTAATGGAGGAAGTTTATGTTGAGAAACCTCCTGGTTTTGAAAACTCACAAAAATCTGATTCTGTTTTTAAACTTACTAAAACTCTTTATGGACTTAAACAAGAACCCAGAGCTTGGTATGAAAGATTAAGTTCTTTTCTTATGAAAAATGAATTTACTGTTAGATTGGAAGATCCAACACTCTTTAAGAAAACTGTGAAAAATAATGTTTTATTGGTTCAAATTTATGTTAATGATGTAATTTTTGGATCAACTAATAAAACCCTTTGTCATGAGTTTTCAAAGTTAATGCAAAAATAATTTGAAATGAGTATAATGGGAGAATTAAATTTCTTTTTAAGACTTCAAATTTATCAAAAAGATTTTGGAAATGTTTTAAATCAAAGAAAATACATTACTGATTTACTTAAGAAATTTGTAATTGAAAATAGCAAGCTATTAACAACTCCTATGTGTACTAATATAAAACGTGATTTGGATGAAACTGGGAAATCAGTTGACAACAAGTTATATAGAGGTATTATTGGTAGTTTTTTATATCCTACTCCTAGAATGCCAGATATAATGTATTTAGTATGTCTTTGTGCAAGATTTCAATCAAATCCCAAAGAATCTCATTTAACTACCGTCAAAAGAACTTTTAGATATTTAAAAGGAACTATCTTTTAATCTCTACTTTATCCTAAAACTTATGATTTTAATTTTATTTCATATTCATATGATGACTTTGGAAGTTATAGATTAGATAAAAAAGCACATCAGGAACATGTCACTTTTTAGGAAAGTCTTTGGGGTCATGGTCTAGTAAGAAACAACATTCAATTGCCCTGTCAACAGTCGAGGCAGAATATGTTTCTGCTGGCAGTTGTTGTGCACAAGTTTTGTGAATGAAAAACACTCTTATGGACTTTGGATTTAATTTTAATAATACACCTATTTTATGTGATAATACAAGTGCAATTAATATTTTAAAAAATCCTATTAGTCATTCTAGAACTAAGAACATTGATATAAGGCATTAATTTTTAAGATATCATGTTATTAAAAAGGATATATTTTTAGAATTTATAAATACATAAATTCAATTAGCAGATATTTTTACTAAACCACTTCCCACTGCAAGGTTTGATTTTGTTAAGGGGGAGCTAGGTTTATTTTATTTTAAATAAAATTTTATTTTACAATGCTAGTTCTTTATTTTAATCCTGCTTAAAATAATTTTTTTTTAAACAGAATAAGTTTCTTTTATCCGCATAATCTATTTTATTTATTTTCAAATATATGTAATGATTATTAAAAACACAGGAATCAAGGTTGTCATAAACCCTTTCGACTTCTAAACCGTTTCATTTATATCAAAACCTTTTCAAATCCAAAAACTGCACCTCTGCTCGTGAACCCTAACCTTCGAACCTATGAAACCCTAACCACCAAACCATCAAAGATTCTTGCAGAGATGGTAAAGACTAAAAGAGCCAGTGAAGCCGAGCCAAGCAATTCCAAGAGACAATGCTCCGAAGGAAGAAAAATATTACAGGGCAAGGTAATCGATCTCGACTAGTTATTTCAGAAAAATCTACTTTTGAAACAAGTGCTGTCATTTCAGAACCTTGAACAGACATTCAACAGTGAAAATACAGAATTTATGTATGAGGTAGAACTTAGATATTTCTTCAAATCTGTACAGTTTAGTATGGTGGATACTGAGGATAGTATGATGGCTAAGATAGAGGATAGGGATTTCTCAATCTCGTTAGTATAAATTGGTCAGATTCACAAATGACCTCATGAGGAAGTTTTTCATTTTGATTTGAAAAACATTGAAGATGTTATGCATAAATCTGAGGACATTATGTTCTTTTTGTTTGAAACATCTACTTTTAAGAAAATGATGATGAAATATTTAGTACCGAATCAGAAGATCCTGGTAAAAATTTTTCAGACAGGAATAGATCCCAGAATGGCAGAAATGGAAATGATTTTGTACCCTGATATATACATAATGTATCTTCTGTTAAGCGATATCAAATTAAACTTCCCAAGGTACATGGTAAGGTACCTCAATTACTGTTGTCAAAGTGATGCCTGGATGAACTTTTACCCTTTTGGTCAATTTATTTCCAAGTTGTTTCTTAAGAAGTACATGGTGAGATTATTGGATGCCCGAGTACACTGTTATCACAGTAATATGTTTAATGCTGGAACTCTAAGGAAAATTGGATATTTATGGAGCACCATTAAAGGAAAACTTTTTCCAGTAGGAGATGAGGATGACTCAGAGAGTGCTCAGGCTCAACCTGCTAAGTCCAAGGAGGTACAAGATGAATCAAGAGTCAGCAATGTAGCAAGAAGGATCCGATTTGAAGTGGAATATGATGTGGAAGAAAGAAGTCAGGAGGGACTTCAATCTCGTAGAACTAGACCTATTATTGAGGAAATTACTTCCCCTGATTTAGAAACAGCAGAAGCTTTATTTTCTTATTCTTTTGTAAGAGAAGCTGTTATTGATAAGACCATGGAAGATGTTAGTGAAAGGACAACACCAGTAGAAGGATCGAGAGTTCAAGAAGAAGATCAAAGGGAGAATCAGGAACAGATTGTAGCTAATGTTGAAGTTACACTTCAACAAGAATAAGATAAGGAGGCAGATCTTGGTGAAGAAGTGGCCAGACCTCAGGAAAATCCTGAAAATATTGTTCTTGAAATTCTAGTGGAAGACAAATATGCTGATGTTCATGATGAGCATGATTTTGAAGCTCACACAGAAGTACTTCAAGAGGATTTTTCTATGGAGGAGTCTGCGGACTCTAAGGAAAAAATATGTGGACCAACCTACTCAGGACAAAGAGAAAGAAAAATCTGATGCTGAATTATTACCTTTGGTACTGCTGCATCATCCAGAGCCTGAGAATGCGAATCAAGCACAGGGTGACTCTGATTCAAGAAAGAAAGAAATTGAAGAACTATACAAAAAGGTGTCTCAGTTGGAATCTGAGAATTTCACTCTGAGAAATTCCTTAGACTTAGAACAATTGAGATTTCAAAAGCTGAAGGAGAGTACAGTCTCAAGGCAAGAAGTTGAAATGTTTAAAGAGGATATGTTGAATTCAGTTGACAAGTTGAAATCTGAAATGATTATGAAGACAGATTTATCAGATCTAAAATTGTTTATGGAGAACCAATTTTCATCAGTTGCAAATAATGCTGCTAGTGGATCAGGCACTTCACCTGATTTAATTAGAAGATTTCAAGCTATTATAGTCGCGATGAGCAACATGAATGAAAAGTTTAAAGATCTTCAATTTAATAGTGCTCCATTATCAGTGTTTCTGGACAATCATAAATTTGTAGTGGATCAACTGACATCTAATGAGCCACCAATCAGAACTCTGTTAAATCATCTGTCAGAGAAGCTGTCAGTGTTTATAGAAAAAGAGGAAAGGATGCATGAGTTTTTTAGAGTCAATTTAATCGAGGATATTCATATGACTCAAGAGAATAGAGAGATCCTAATCAAACTTGGAGATGAGATTATAAAGAGACTCAGGGAATAGTTCACAAAAATCAAGTCTGTAATCTAGAGAAGATAGAACCTATTGCCTACCTCACCCAAACCTTGATTCCTGTGTATATCATTTTCATGTAAATACTGATGTTTTTGAATGAAAATTTTCTATATTGTCTATTTGATTCTTTTTATTTTTTTTTTACTTTCATTATTTTGATATTCTAGTACTCAATATTTAATTATTGGTAAATAGTTAACAATAGCATCTACCTATAGTTCAGTTCAACATTAAATGTGTTCAAATCCATAATTTATCATTCTTTTTTATATCACAAAAGGGGGAGAAATTTTGATAAACACAACATTTTATTTTAAAAACCATATTTAAATGATTTTATGTATATTTAATGTTTTGGATTTATATAGAAAACTATTTTAAGTTATTAGGGGGGAAATTTGGATAAAACTAGAAACTTTTATTTTCATGAAGGGGGAGAAATTTATATTTATTGAAATGATCTTGTTAAAATTAAATATTGTTTTATCCGCTCAAAATTCTAAAACTTTATGTAACTAATTTTGAAAGTTAATTTCATTTAATTAGTCTTATTATTTTATGGGTTTTGTGATCATCAAAAAGGGGGAGATTGTTGAGGAAAGTATAGTTTTCAACAATACATAATAATTTTATTTAAAGGGGGAGATTATTGAAAATAATACTCTGTTTCTTTATGATAATTTTGATGCTCACAAATACCCTTAATTAGTTTCTAATGATTTTATTTAGTATTTTGTAGGAATTTATCATTTTATTTTACTCTTGAAATTACGGGAATTTATTATTAAAGTATTCATAATTAGCGTGTTCTGGAAACACTGTTCATGTGCTACTTAGTCGGAATCTGCTTTAGCATGTCATGGAATCACTGTTCATACCCTACATGGATAAAAGTAGCGTAAGGATGAAAATCGTGTATACTTTTTCATATAAGAGAAAAGTATGGTTAGTCAACCATGCGTTATCAGAAAAGTATGGAAGAAGAACCTTACGTTAGAAAGAACCTTACGTTTGGGATATCAGAAAAGTATGGAAGGAGAACCGTACGTAAATATTAAAAGTTACATTTGTTTCTCAAAATTATGGTTCATCAACCTTACTTTTTTAAACAACCATACGTTCTTGGAAAAGTATGGATCTTTTACCATATGTTTGAAAGTTGAAGAGAAAAGTATGGATGACCAACCCTACATTTAGAATGAACCTTACATTTATTGTCAACTTTACGTTGTCAACCTTACGTTGTGAACCTTACATTTGAAGACTATGTCATCAACCCTGCGTTTGGAGGCCACATCATTAACCTTACGTTTGGCATCGGAAAGTTTGAAAGATGATATTCTTATGCAACGGTCAGCACGCTGATTGTTAGGTAGATTTCAAGCCGGATTTAAAGTCGATTTTAAAATACGACTTTGATCGATTCAAATCTATTTTATCAATGGATTAAAGATCAAATTAAAAGGAGCTTTTTATGCCGAGTCTTCATGGAAGTTATGACTAATCTATAAATTCAAATTTTTTAATATCACGAATCAAAAGGCGACTTTTATGGATCTAAATGTGCAGTAAATATGCTCTACTTTATTATATATGTTTTCTCTGAAACACCAGGCACAAGTGTGTGGTGATTAATCGATTATTCAAAAAGTTGGAAAACAGAGACTGCAAAAAGCACTTCGTTCTTCTGATTTAAAAGAAGCGTCAAAGCTCTGTTTATTTTAAGAAGAAGAAGGAACTCGATAGAACATTCACTTATTCTACATAAAATATCTACTGTGGATAAAATACTACTGAATTTGTGAATTATATCTCTATATCTACTGCAACCGGATCGACTCAGAACTGCTTCGACTTGAAAATCAATATATCTAGAGATGATGATCCATTTTCTGTCAATTGCATACTGTTTCAATTGTCAAGAACATCTAGAAAGTATTTTCAAAATAGGAAAATCTTTTCTCTCTATTATTGAGTAACCAGCTTCTCGTACTAAGCTATGTAGGTTTGTATTTGAACCAGAAGGCTTTGTTTTGCCTTGGATTGTAAAGGTGTCAACTTCCTGTACTCAGTTGTGAACCGGTCTATTGAAATGAGGACCAGATAGTGAAAATCACCAATCTCGTGGAGTTGAGCGTTGGTGGAGTGTACTAGGGGCCTTATGTTCCCCAACCCACTATATATCTATGTGTCCCTACTTTTACTTATTCTGCTACATGATCAAATATGATAAATCATAGAAGACAAAACTTGTTCAATCGAATAGTTAACAAAAAATCTGAAAGACACAATTCACCCCCCCCCCCTCTTGTGTATAATCTGTATATTCAAGATCCAACAAGTTGGACTAAGGATTAAGTATCTCAAAAAGATATTATTGGCTATGGAATGTAATGAAAATTAAAATTTTATTATTGTAGAATTTTTTTAAAAGGATAGGTCGATCAATGGATATGCTTTGATGGGGGTGTAGTGGTAAGGAGGAAGAGTCATTGAAACATCATTTCTTTTGTGGTATGGGGTTCGAATCCTAGGAGCCCACTCTTGGGAGGATTTCTGCCTCCCCTGATCTGCTCACCTTTCCTGGTCACCCAGTGCTTTATCGGGAGGGAAAAAGGGCGCAACCCACCTATATAAGGTATTTTTGTGTCCAACCATCACCGATCGGGCTCTTACCATATGGGATTATCTTCCATATTGGATAGAAACATCTCATTCCTAGTCGAGGCTCTCTCTGGAGTGATCCCTTCATGGGAAGGGGGTTCCTGGAGAGGGGGTTCAAAAATACCACTCTTGGGGATTCCTTTTTCTTTAAAATATATGTCAATCAATGGTATTTTTTGATCCAAAACAATAAAAAGTATGAAGAAATAAAATTATGGAATAAATAAATTTTAAGGTTATTTTCTTTAAGAAATACTTCCTCTAAGAACAACAAGCTGAAATGGGGATGAAGTTCCACACTTCAATGCAGAATTAAGAAGGAAGTGTGGTGGAGTATGATGTTAACTTTACAACATTTTCCAAGTATGCTTTGGACTATATACATAATCAAAAAATAAAGGTTATCCATTTCTTTGATGGGATTAAACTAAGTGTCTAAAGGGCACTAGTTTCTCAAACATTTTTATCATATGATGATATAGTATAACATTCCATTAATATGGATAAATGATTTCTTAGATCTTATATCTTAAAGTTAAATAAAGAGAAGAAGATTTCAATTGAGCACCAATAAAATGGTAACACAACAAATAAAGTGAGGGAAATGAAAGAATTTAAATCATGTAAAATTTTTGGAAAGAAACATCCTCAAAAATTCATGAAGGGTGTGAGAGTTTATTATAAGTGTGGAGATATTATTCATCTAGATAATAACAACAAGGAAAATAAATAAATCACTAATATCAAATGATTTAACTATATATTGATGAGTTTTCAGTCAAACCAGTTCCCCAATCATGAAGAGAACTTACCAAAGAAGAATCTAAGGGGGGAAGTCCAAGTATATGGAATTGTTAAATTCAAAGTAAAAGTTCATAGAAATGTGGTGAAATTCACACTAATAATACACTCTACATGCGAAAATATTTTATTTAATTCATGTTCTTCCCACCCTTTTATATATAAAGAAATTTGAAAGGGTATCACATCACCACCTCAATGATTAGATGTTGTTTTGGTAGTGAAAACTCTCAATGGTAGAATGGTCGTTTCTCAAGTCTATAGATCCTATCTGATAGATGCTTTAGAGAATTTTAATCCTACAAATATTATTATTATTTATATACTTGAATTTGATGTAATATTAAGAATGGATTGGATATCTCAGTATGCTTCCTATATCAATTGTTAGGGAAGGGAAGACACATTTGATATTCTAAATCAACCTATGATAGTCTATCAATTTGAGGATTAGCCTGAATTCCCAATAGAAATTATTTCCATCATATGGGTTTCACTATATATTTATGAGGTATATTTATCTTAGATGGTTTGGTATAAACTCAAAATTAAAGATATTATTATTTTCTCAAAGTTTGTTGATACCTTCCTAGAGGAGTTTCCAAGTCTTCCATCAAATTTTGAAGTTGAGTTTTCAATAGAACTCATACCTGGAACAACACCAATTTAAAATAATCCATATAGAATTTAATTGATTAGGTTGTATGAATTGAATAAGATACTCCATGATAAAATAGATAAGGGGTTCATTTAGCCTAGTGCATCACCAAGGTGTGAACCTATTATTTTTATTATGAAGAAAGATTTTTCAATGTGTCTTTGCATTGATTATCACGAACTTTAAAAATCACAATTAAGGAAAAGTACCCTCTACCTCTTATTGAGGATTTTATTGATAAATTATAATAAGCTCGGTATTTTTTTAAGATTGATATTTGATATAGATATTATCAACTAAGGTTCAAGAAGGAAGAGATATCTAAGACAACCTTCCATATGAGGTATAGTCATTATGAATTTATAGTAATACCATTTGAACTTACCAATTCTCCTGTTATCTTTATGGATTTAATAAATAGTGTCTTTATAGATTAAATTGATGAGTTTATGGAAGTATTTATAAATTATATTCTAATATATAAAAATAGCATGGCAGAGAATGAATATCATTTGTTAATTTTGGTAAAAACCCTAATCATGGAAAAGTTATATGCCAAATTTTCCAAGTGATAATTTTGGATACAAAAATTATCATTCATGGGTCATATAATTTAAAGTGAGGGTATATAAGAGGACCTATATAATATTAATGTTAATGAGAAATGGTCTAGAATAAACATTCTAATAGAGATCTATAGTTTTCTTAGTTTTATAGGATACGACTGACACTTTACGAGAGATTTATCATGACTATCTAATCCACTCACAAAGTTTACTCCAAAGGGGGTTAATTTCTTATAGATAGATGAATGCCAGAAGAATTTAAAAGAACTAAAGAGATGGTTGTTTAGCATGCATATCTTTAAACTACCCTATAGTTGAGAAGGGTTTGTGAACTATAGTTATGCATCAAAAAAGGGATTGGGATGCATCTTTATGAAGAATGACATAGTGATATCTTGTACCTTATGTCAATTGAAAATTCATTATTAGAGTTACCTAAATCATGATTTGGAGATAGAATTCATAATTGGTTTATTGAATATATAGAGGCATTATATGTATGGTTAAAGTTGTGATATATATATTGATCATAAAATCTTGATGTATATATTTACACATAAAGAGTATAATATAAACTAGATAATATGGTTGGAGTTGATCAAAGATTATGACTAATAAATAGATTAACACCATGGGAAGGAGAAAATTGTGGCTTATGATATGATTTGGAAAGATCATTCTAGTTTATCTATGAAGAAGATTGAAAGAGATCAAATATTTATGGATTTTCCGAATATGTATCATGGAATATTTAGGAAGGGTAAAATATATTATTTCTCAGATAAATGTTCAACCATACATCCATGATAGGATTAAGAAGGAATAAAATAAACATGTGCAATCACATGAGATGGTGAGTAAAGTTCATGAGTTCAATAATGATTAAACTAGAATAATATGGTTCAGTAACCAAGTATATATCTATTCAATAATCGAAATGAAGAAGAATATATTGGATGGAGCCCATTGTTCATCATTCTCTATTCATCCTAAAATTAAAAATATGTATAAGTATTTTAAATAATATTTCTAGTGAGATAACATGAAAAATTATATTTTTTAGAATATATTCCAATGTGTTGGGTGTTAGTAAGTTAAGGTTGAGAGGCAGAAGACTAAGATGATGTTACAACTATTACCCATACTATAAGGGAAATGGAAAAACATTACCGAGGATTTCATCATTGGACTCCCAAAAACATTTAAAGGGAATAATTTTATTTTGGGATAGTCAATTAGATTATAAAATTACTAAATATTATCACCATTAGATCATATTTATCTCTTTATCATCTTACTAGAAGATACATTTAAAAAATTTGTAAAATTTCATGGAGTACCACTCAAAATCATATCAGACGGGGATTTGAGGTTTACCTAGAGTCTTTGGAGAAGCCTACATTTCGATCTTGATATGAAGTTTATTTTAAATGCTTCTTATCATCTCAAATAGATGGTATTTCTAAGAGGATAATTCAAAACTTATACTACATATTGAGATATTTCTCTATGGGTTTCAATGGTTTTTGGGATCAACACCTTCTTTTACTGGAATTTTCTTACAATAATAGCTTTCACTAGAGCTTTAATATATCTCCTTATGAATCCCTATATGGAAGTATGTGTAGAAATAAAATTTATTGGGATGAAGTAGGGGATATAAATCCATTATAACTAGATCTAGATAAGGAAATTTTATATAATTTTTGATCAATTCAATATCATAAAAGCTTATCTCAAAATCGATAAAAACAATTCTAGAAATTAACTCCAGGATTTAGAGTTCAAAATTTATTAAAAGTTATTCTTATAAATAACTCCTTTGGTAATGGTTATGATATTTTTAAATAAGGGAAATTTGGTCCCTATATATATATCGGTCCCCTTGAAATTATTGATCATATTAGGATGGTATTTTATCTATTAGAGATTACACCAAATCTTTCTTATATTCACAATGTGTTCAATGTATCTCTCCTGAGAACATATATACTTAATTCTTTACATTTACTAAATTTATAGGTTATACCTCTAGAGAAAGATCTATCATGTGAGGAACAACTATTGGAATTTCTAGATATTAGAGAGAAAGTGTTATGAAATAATAATTTTAAGGAAGCAACTTTTAAAATGGGGTAAAATGTAACAACATAACATTTTAGGATATATTTATTTATTAATAAATTTACTACACAACATTATTTTAATAAAACACCATGTTAAAAAAACATGAAATCCTATTAAAATATAATTATTTTAAAATTATATCATTATTGGATTAATCATGTCAATATTATCTTTGGTTAAAATTTAGTAATTTTTTAAAACTGATTGATACTTAGTTAATAGTAAAGAATACAATTTTTTTTTAAACAAACATTTATTTTAATCGAAAAATACCCCTAATTATTTGAATTGAAATAAAAAAAATACTAATTTAAGAATAAATAAACTAATTAATTACATTTGAATCATCATTAAACATAGTTTTAGTATAATTTCATTTTTTGACTAATTTTTTTTTTTCTAAACAACTTTTTCTTTTACGTTTTTGTTTTTTATCTTGAATTAATTTATTTCAATTATAAAAATTTAAATTGATAAAATGGATTCCATATTTTTAATATGGAAGGTTACAATTTATTAAATAGATCCATTTTATTTTTGGTCATTATTAATAAAAATAGTGGTCAAATTTATCGCCATGATAATGGGTAAATCGAGGCATTAAAGTTAAAAACTAATGTGATAAGGCTTTAACATTTCTATAAAACATTTATTTATATTATTAGATGAGTTTATTTTTACCATTATCATCCTTTTCTATAAAATATATCCATCTAGTACCATTTTTCATTAATTTTGACCATTATATCATTTTAAGAAAAAAAATTAAAAACAAAATGTCACACTCTTGGGTTCGATATCACTAACATTTTTCTATAATAATAAAAAAGATTTTATATTCAGTTTTAAATTATAATTTTAAATATAAACTAATTTTTTTTCAATATATTTTTATTTTATTTTTTAGTGATTTAATAATTACCTTAAATTCATACGCAACACCGACATAGTATTTATTCATTTAATAGAAAAATAAAATAAATTATTTTATAAATATTAAAAAACAATTAGAATTAACTATTATGCTATAAAAAAATTTATAGATACATATTACAAATTATGGATTTGTGAGAAGATTATATTTTAATTACATATTTTCTTGATGTATTTAATATCAAATGAAATAAATAGTGTCAAAATTAACATTAATGATATTTTAGGAAATTAATATTTTATTAAATTACATAAAATTAATAAAAATTATGAAAAATTAAAAGTGGGATAATATAGGGTCTAAAATTTCATCCATTTTCCATTTATGAGCCTATATTCACCTTATATATAAACTTTTAACACTTTAATATATAATAAATTTTTATCATGAATAAGAATAAAATTTTTTAACCAAGGGTTAATAGGAGGGATAAAGTTCAAAATGATATATAATTTTTTCCAAATTTTATTATATGATTTTAGTAACCTGATATACTCCTTATATTGGAATATATTCCATTTTGGAGCCATTATACATGATTTAGAACCATATTATATTATAATATTTCAAAAATTTCCAAAAGTGTCCCTCCCCTTACTTATAAAAGGACACCACTTCTCCATTTCATTTAAACCAATTTGATTAATGTTTATTAATTAAATCTTTAACAAAAAAATTACCAACATCTTTATATAAGTTTTTTGGTTCTGTTCTTCCCAAAATAACAACCCTATGTACATTAAAACAATATCTAAAAGATCTCTTTCAAAGAAGAGGTAATCATATTCACTAAGCACTCTCATTTTTCTTCTTATTTTACCACATTAAATAATTGACTAACCATTAAAATATAATAACACTATTATATATTATAAAAATATATTTTATTGTGTTGTTTTGTAATATTCATCCATCTCTTTCTCCATCAACTGGGAATCAAAACCATCGCTCGTGTGTACGGTGGACTACCACTTCGCAAACCAATGTAATGTATTTTCCATTACCACCCCACATAGATTGTTGTAAATATGAAACTAATAAATATATATGATATTTATGATATAATTATGTGTTTGTAATTATAATATCATATATACCTTCTTAAATTCCAATTCATTGGAAAATGATAATGTCCCCCGTACGTACGTGTGGACGACCACCTCAACAAAGTGATGTGATATGTTTTTCAATTCTGATTGACATCGATGTTAATAATGATATGTTCAATTAATAAATATAATTTATATGATATAATTATTATTTTTTAAAATTTAATTATTATTTACCTTTCTTTTATTCAATCCATCAAAAAGTGAAAACATCAGTCATGCATACATACGGCCAACCATTTCCATGAACATTGTAAATTGATTCTAATATCTCTTCTTCTTCTGCGTGAATATAAATATATATAAAGAATATATATAATATTTTTTTCATGATTAAAATTATATCTAGGATGGAAACATAATAAAATCACAAGTATTCGAATGACTAAATGAAAATATACATGAAAAACAAAGTAGTTAACTTCTAAAATAATGATAATTAAAAAAGACTGTTAAAAACATGTGATAATATATTATAAATAAATTGTATAAAATATTATATATATGTATATAGTTATATAATGCAATTATAATAAATTTAAATTTATTATACTTGATTTTAAAATAACTTACGAAGAAATTCAAATTGAGGTAAGGGGTTTCATCTCAATTTCCACTCCATAGAGAAATATTTAGTATTAAGAACCTATTTACTTTCATGTGGTGTATATAATTACTATTTTATGTATTTAAAATTAATATATTTTTATTAATTATTATTAAAGTTTCAATTCAAGTATACTTTTTCTTAGTGGTTATAATTTAAACGTTACAAATGCATTTAGAAATTATTTTACAATCTTATTTTTTAGGATTTCACTTATTTTCATTAAAGGAATCTTAAAATTTATCCTTCATAAACTCCATAAATATTCTTATCCCCTAAATATTTAACTATTTTCCATATTTTATTCCATATTTTCATCTCTGTGAAACATTAATCAATAAATTTAATAATTAAATGAAAATTTAGTCTTATTTCTCTTTTTGATCGGGTATATTTTTTTCCATAGCCATATTTTTTAGAAATTAGTTTAAAATTTTATATTTTTTATGTACTCAAAAAAAATTAAAATAAATTTTATGTTACCATTTAATTTTTAAAAGGTTTTATAGGAATACTTATAATAATTTATGAAAGTTTGTTTTTTTATTTCCTTACAAAAATTCAAAAGGATTTTTTTAACGTATACGGTATTAATGTATTTTCCTACCTCTGTAACCATTTAATGAATTTTAGATTCTTATAAAATATGTAAATGGTTTTAGAAATAAAAATATTTTACAAAATACTATGTTAAATTTCTTATTTCATTGGACTTTACTCTCCAAATGATATGATTTTATCACAAAACTGATAATTCTGATGAATTGATGGTCATATTTTATCTCTTATTAATTTTTTGGTCACTAACTTTCTCTTGAAACATTCACTTTATGGTGATAATTTTTCATTTGAAATTACATATCTCTTAAATATCTATATTATTTTTACCAGGGATGTGATTATTGCATAAACCATTTAATTTTTATATATATGGTTTTTTAATTTAAATGTTATTTGATTTACTTTGGAAATATTTATATTTAAATATTATTTACTCAATATAGACATTTATTGATAAGGAGTATTATTTATGAATTAAATTGATCATTCAATATATGAGGAATAAATTGGACGTGTAATGATGGGTGGGGCCATAATTATATAGCCCCTTAATGTGTTGATAGGTCTCATGAGACAAATTAGTTAGATAACATTATTTAAATGGTTTTTTAGTATATTCCTACTCATCAATTAAACTTTATTAACATAAAATTTTGATAGTAAAGATATCATGATTTATGAGATAATGAAGTCTAATATTAATCATTTAATTCAATGAGAATTTATTTATTTTTATCCCTGATATTGCATCTTTGATATTATCTATGGATTCACTTCGTGCATATGTTATTAATTAAATGTCTTATGGTTTAAGTAATTTACCTTTCCATATTGATTATACCTTATTTTATCTTGGTATCTTATTTTGTAAGTTAATATTACTAAGAATATAATCACATGATTTATTCTATTTCCTTACTCCTAGATATAAAGAAGTGTATTATGAATAATATTAAGGGTGTAAGAGTGTTTCTTATTATATATATTTTTAAATTTCTAATGTAATATAAGAATCATGTATGTATCTAGTTCTTCAAGAATACTAAACTAATCAGTATTTCAGGATGTGATCCCATTTATCTTATACCATTTTAAAAAAAATCATACATTGGATATGGGTTACTGGAGTTAGGTTTTCTATGATAACCTGGAGATATGGAAATATAACAAGGGGTAAGCTAAAATTCTTAGAAAAAAAACACGACTTGGGAAATCATGTAATAAACATATAACAAAGCTTATCGGTGGAAAAATTAAATAAAATGATTCCATATTCAACTCGAAACTGTGAGCATGCTTTATCCATGACAATAAATGAAAACATGGATGTCAATAATACTGATCTCATACTGATGCAATTGAAAATGCAAGAAATAAAAAAAATTATCAAGGAGTTATTCTAAGACACTATACTATTATGGGGATTGTTAAAAACCAAAATCTTACATATTTTGTCTCATGAGACCTGCTGGTGTATTGAGGGGATATATAGTTTTGATCACAACCCATCACTTATTTAAGTCCAATGCATTCACTGTAAGAGTCAGCAAGAATTTTCATAACTATCCCTAAAGAATATCTTACTGAATAAAACGTGGCTATATTTATAATTAAATATACATAATGTAAATGAATAATCAACCCATTTTAGTTGTCTGTAATAATCAAAAATATCAATACTTATCCCCATGTTAATAAAATGGATGACATTGTAATAACTCATCTAGAAAAATAATGTGGATGGTAAAAAATAAATAGGTCAATTTCCATTAATCATCCATATTGGAATAAAAAACATACATAATTTGAATAATATTCCCCTTGTAAATAGAATAACATTATTTCTAGGTGAGAATCATCCAGTCTTAATTATAGTAAAATGTGAAGTTCACATTGTATAGACCTATGACTGTACGACTAAGTCAATTATAGAATAACATGATCATAATCCATATAGAGAAATAATGTAGAAAGTTTTAAAAGAATAAAACCCCTTAATAAAAAATTAAACTTAAAAGGATGTTGATATAAATGAAAAATATATATTTTCCAAATAATTATTTATATGGTATCACAAAAGATGGGATGAATAATTGAATTATTTTATACCACAAGTTCAATCACCAAAATGATAAAACACACACACACACACACACACACATATATATATATATATTGTAGTGTAAAATATGAAACACAAACCCCATTAGGGTAAGTAATTTTTAAAATTATAAGTAAACTGGAGGCAAAAAAAATTAATTTTTAATTTAGAAAAAAATTTAACACTGATGTAAAATAAAAATTTTCATTTCAATTTCAAAGGATACTTTTGAAAATGTGGTGTGAAATATTTTAAAATGATTTAATTATAAAAATAAATTCATATAATGGATCCTTGAAAAATATATAATGTTTATGTTTTAAAAATAATTATAGGAAGACAAAACATATAAAAGTGAAATGGAAACCCCCTTTTTTTATTTTCATAATTCCTTTGTTCAAAACTCACATTGTAAGAAGAGTAAAAAAACATTCATTTGTATTAAAACATAATTTTCCCAATGAGGATTATAATATAACATATAATGAAATATTGTGTTGGGATAACCCAAGAATGAAATGAAATATTCAAGATGAAACATTATAAATGAAATAAAGGAGATTCTAATTATCAATATTACTTACGAGAAACATACTCCATGAAGCATGAAACATTTTAAAATGATTTTATGTATTAAAAATATAAATAATGGGAGGATACCACATAATTAAATAAATGTAAATAATGTACCAAACTTCAATGAAATAATTTTAAGTGAAATATCATAAATTAAATAATGAAAATTGGGATATCAAAACCTCTTATGACTGAGGTAACACTTGAGTCCAAATAAATTTGAAGAAAAAACTTTATTATTCATAGTGGATCCCACGAATTATAAGGAAATAAATTATAGAAAATTCATGAGATAGTAATTGGGCTTCAAATACCATTATTAAAAGATAATAATAATATAACATCTAAAACAATAAGTATATACACAACATAAATGAAATTTGGATTATAAGACAAAACATGTCTCAAATAAAGGATATTGAGATGAAAACCAATACGTTGGACCTAATTCATTTTCCAATTGCTCAGAATTATCCTAAATAATAAAATTAAGTTCATTAAATGCATTCCCAAGAATATTATTTATAAATATAACCATTTATAATCTCTATTTTTAATCATTGTATACACACACAAACACACACACACACACACACAGATATATATATATATATATATTAGTTTTTACCTATTTTCAACACCAGGTGTAACCAATCTTTATCTCTTTGAACTAGTTTTTTAAAAGAGGTGTTCATATTCATTACTTTTACAAATTACATCACTATTAGATCATATAATATAATATAATATATGTTCAAATGTATTTTATATAGTTTTAATATCATTTAATATTATCTTTGGTTATGATCTATAAGGTTGAAATTAGTGATGATTATGTTTTGATGATTCATAATGAACAAAATTTGTTTTCTTAATTAATTATTTAAAAGTTGATATAACCTCACCCAAACCAAAAAAACATTATTTAGATATTTATATCATATTATACTATTAAATAATATCCCATAATCATTCATGATATAAATTTATAATATTGTTCATGTTAGAGGTTAAACCAACCAAAACATGAGCCCAACATGATTAATGGATGATTATGAGATATTTTAACTGTAATATCATTATACTAGAAGAATGATGATATTATTTAGTTTTAATTTTTGTGATATATCTCAATTGTAAATGATTATAAAGAGAATAAATTAATTATAAAATATTAATTTATTTTAATAAAATATTATCTTTTCAGTATTCTTATTTTAAACATTTAAATTAATAATGATCATTTATTGATAATATCATTAATAGGTTCCACAATTTTTCATAGAATAACCTTAATGATATCTTAATAATATTATTAATCCTTTAATCTCATCCTCATGACTATCCATGAAAGGTTCTAATTAAAAGAAAAACAAAAATCAATCATTCCATGGAGGCGGTAATCCACATGTACGCATGGTTAAGGATTTTTTCCCCATGAAATGGGAGTAAATATTAATATTATATAATGTTTAACAATAATATAATTGATATAAATATCATAACTATTTATTAAATTTACCCTTAAACCAACCATTTATAGTGGTGATGGGAAATGAAATTTGTTGCATCATAGAGGTGGTAGTACACACAATGTTTGAATGGAGATTTTCGTTTTTATTACTAATAAGGGGAAATTTTGATTAATGATTATTCATGTAGAATAATAATATTAACATAGCATAATTGTAGATGAAAAAAATAAAACAAACAAGTTAAGTAAAAATTATTACTCATGTGGTGAACTTTGAGATTTCCTTGAAAGATCCCTTGGAAATGGAAAAAAGTGGATAATATATTGTAACTAAATGATTAATAGTGTAAAATATTATTCTAGGGAAAGAAAAATGGTAAATTGTTCAAGAGGAAACCTAATTTTTAATACTTCCTTTAAGTGGTGGTTAAAGGCCCCTTTTATAAGGGGTGAGAATTACTTTTTTATAAATATTTCAACTTAATATAAAGGGACCATGTGTTAATCAAGTCAAGTGGATCAGAAATTGATAAATAACATAGTATGGATTAGATAAGGATAAGACACAACTCATACACTCAATTTTAAAAATCCATTAATTGTTTTTTAATCCCTTTATCCCTTGAATGATTACTTTTACTATTTTAATTTCAAATGTGATTACTGGATTTTACTTAAGGTAACTTAATATTTATGCATAAAAATAAATTGGTTCTTATTAGATAATTTGAGACCATGTATTCTGAATTTTAAATCCATTTCATTTGATTCAATTTATAAAAGTTATAAAAAATAATTTTAAAATAAAATTATATATAGTATTAAAAAAAATTAAAAAAATATTTATTATATTATAAAATATCAAATATGGGTTTTTGAATTTTAAAAAAATTAAATTAACTTATACAATACATATTTGGTCTTAGAAAAATGTTTCATGAATTTCCAATTCATACTTATATACTAATAATTTCATAAAATCCATGTTATTTCTAAACACAAAATTTTACACTATTTGCCTAAAAAAATTATTATAAAAATAAAAAAAACATCTTATGTAACACCCCAAACTTCCACAGTACATTTTCCTTTGAATAATGCAGTAGCTTGCGTTGTACGTAACTTGGAGTTTTAATACACCACGACCAATCAAACTAGCCGTTATTAATAGTAATACCCACTTTTTAAAATTTTAAAAATTATATTTTTTAAAATGGACTTCATTTTTGAATTTGGTATATCGAAATTAGCTTAGGGTGAATTTTTGGTATTTTTCTAAAAACTTTTAATGTTTGATGAATAATGAAAAACACTCAATTATTGTTTATAAACCAACATTTTATTTAAGTAATTAGTTATTTTATTTTAATTTATTTAATGTCAAAAAAATATAATATCTATATATGTTCAATCTAATTCATTGGAGTCATTTTATAATAAGTTTAGATATATAAAAGTTTATTGAACTTTTTACCGTTTTTACCCACCTTCTAAGAGCATTTTCAATTTTGCATAAAACATAATTTTACTGCTTTTCTGAGTTGAATTTCAAAAATCCGAGAGACACAATTGACATCAGTAAGTAAAATGTGGTTCAATAAGATGAAATTAATATTTGTTGAATAGTAACTTTTTACTTTTATTTACCATGGTTAAAAGTAAGTAAAGAAATTAAGGGTAAAAATGATATTATAATTAGCCTAAAACATTTCCTAATTCTATTGGATAAGTATAATTTGACCAAAAACAACCTTAGGAATAAAATATTATCATATTTTGTCCACTTGTATTAGATTAGGACATTTATTATTATTTTATTTTAAGAAGAGTTAAAAGAGTTAAATTCAAAGTTTAATAACTAAACCATTTTTACTATAGGGTTACAAAAAATATAAATTAGACTATAAATATTTATTATAAATATATAAAAATTTCCTATATAATTGTATTTTATATATAATTTTTAAATATTGAATAATTTAATTTATTTATGACATAATTATGATGTCATAATTACCTTAATAACTAAATATTAAAATAATTGACATCATAAATATCCAAATAAATGTAAATTGAGACTTTTGATGAATTCAACTAATTTTATAGGTTAATATGACATTTTAGGGTTGATTAAATAAATTTTATTTAAAGTGATAATGTTTTTATGGCTTTCATAAAATCAAATACTAAATAGTGTCAAAATTCACATAATTGAGTATTTAAAACAAATACTATATTATTAATTGATATAATACTCCTAAAAATATAAGGTTAAACCAAAGGACTTAGATAAGGTTATATATATTAATAACGAAACACTTGGGTTTCTCTTGGCTTGTTAAGTATGTTTATTAACCATATAATATAAAAATACAAAGAGACATGGTAAATGTCAAACTATTTAACTAAGAGTTAAATCTAAAAAATAAGGTTAATATGGTGACCTAAGCCTATCTAAAACCTATTTTTTGAGATGTTTTCGATCCATCCCCACATTAACCTTGAAATAAATAATTTTGGAGCCATTATAAACCGAAAATTATTTTATTATAAAATAATATTTTAAGCTTTTCCAAAAGTGACCCTCATCTCTCTTATAAAAGGGTACTTCCCCTTATCTTAATTTCACACCTCCCAAGACATTTTTCTTGGCCAAACCTTGTCCAAATATCCTATAAACTATCCTCCATTCAACTTATATGACTTAATTTGATCAAAAATCCAACCTATGGATCCCTTTTGATCAACTCAAAATGAAACACCCGAAGAGGGGTAATAATTTCACCACCCTCTTTCATGTTCTTTTCTTCTTCCACTTCCTCTTTCTTTGTTGTCTCCATACCAAAATAATAAATATGATACCTTCTAAATACTGTGATGTTATTATAAATATGGTACACCAATATTATTTATTATATCCATCCTATAAATGACATAGTCACCAAATGTGTGTATGTACAGTTTACCATCTTCACGTCATGGTGTAGTTTGTTATTCAAACATTTCATTATTTGGATGGGTATAATAATGAGTATAAATAATGTAAATAATAAATATAACATGATAATGATCTTGTATATATGATATACAATCCAATTACATACTAGTTCACCTTCAATATAATGATATTGTCGCTCGTGCATACGTACGGATTACCGTCTCCATGAATGCGATGAGATTCATTCTCCATCATAATAATTCAAGAATAATTTTCATTTTATGGTTAGAAATAATGTTTATGAACATAATATTATTCATTATATGAATCAACTACATCATATCCATAACAAACATGGCTTATGTAACCAAGCATATAAAGGAAAATGAATCAGTTAACACCCAAAATGATGATACTGCTGAAATATTATTAACAAAGAAATATTATAGGATCATATATGATAACATGTTAATATATATAGTTCTTGTATAATTTAATAACAATTTTTTAACAATTATATAGGATTTTAACATACCATCGACTATGGAAAAGTAAAAGGTAAGGGTTAATTCTACAATCTCTTTACTTATTTGACATTGTTAATACGTAAGTATCCTCTGGGACATCTTTATCATCCACATCCATGTTTTCTTAAAAATTTAATTTAAATCATTTTTACTATTTAATAGACTATGGGTTAAATCCATTAATACCCTTATTTGACTACATATGTATTTAAAGTAATCTTTCCATCATTTTCCAAACAAGGAACTTTATGACCTTCTCGACAAAATTAAGGTAAATATGTCTTTTTTAACATATACGGCAGGTGGGGCTATTTTCCACCATTATAACATCGTCGAAGCTTCCCATTCAAGATTATAAAAATATTTTCAAAATAAATGTTTTCATTTATAATTATATTACTTTTAAATGATTTCAAAATAGAAAGAGATATTTCTCTACAAAAAGATTTGATTTCATCTATATCAACAGCCTTTGATGGATTTTAAGCTTGTTTGAAGTTAATTTATTATGATACAAATCTCCCATATTGTATTGAAGGTTTTTTGATATGTTTGACTGTGGATGTGTTATTTTTACACCATTCTTGGTTTATGCATAATGTATTGACATTTCGTATTCTAGTTTTAATACGAATGTTTATGTTATGTTTAAACCTTTTCATATGAGGAATGCATTGGACTTATTAAGTGATGGGTGGAGCCCGCTATAGCTCCTCAATGGATTGGTATGTATCATGATAAAAACTAGTGTCTTGGGACAAGGTTTTGACAAAATTTTATTTTTAGTCTTGGCACAAGGCCTTGACTATATGGTTATGAAGTCTGTCATTATGCATTCCAACATTATGAAATTTGCAATTGATATTACATGTGATTATTCAACAATTCAAATATCCATGTGAATAAATAAATGGAATTATTTGATTTATCTTTTCCATATTATGATAAATTTTATGTTTAAAAGGATTTTTTTTTAGTCTTATACATTTCCTTAAATGTTTATGCTTATAATTGAAAGTTTCTGCTATATTGTTATCCTTACTGTGCATCTGAGCTCACCCCTTTCTATATTTTATTTTTTACAGGATGCGAAAAAGTATATTATGACTGACCTGTAGGGATAGTCTAGGGGATGAATTTGGTAAATGGAGACAATGTTGTTATTTTTTTCATTTTATGATGTAATGTAAAACTTATGAATGTATCTAGTACTTCCAAGGCCACTAAAATGAACAGTATTTTTGGATTCTAATCCATTATGATCATGCCAATGTTATGTAATTATGAACCAACTCTAGGTAACTGGGGTCGGGGTGTTACAGTTGGTATCAGAAAAAGTTTAGTAAAAACCATGGAAACTAGATTTGGATAAACTCTGATTAGAGCACATTACCCTAAGATAGACTCTGAGGATTGGTATATGAGAACTTCCTAGAATTTTGGTAATGTAGAGATTTTGTGTATTTTCCAAGAAGTATATCCCTATATAGATATGATCAGCTACAGGCGGCTCTGGAACAGTTGTACCTAGGAGTGAAAACTCTGAAAAGGAGTTTTGGGCTTGACCCAGGGTATCCTGGTACACGATAATGGGTCTTTCTGCACTCTTGGTTATGACACTCCCGGGGGATATGCTTAGGATAATTCAAATTTTCTTTACAAACCATTATGAAGGATTTATGAGTATATACCTCCTTAAAGAAACATTTTTATGATTATGGATTATATCCATAAATATTTCAATTTATGTTAAGTGTTTTAAAAGTTTGGAATTATGTATTGTGATTCGTAAACTAATGTAGTGTATGCCATTGTTTAGAAATGGAACCTAGTTGAAAGAATGGAAATTGTATCAACGCATGTAATCCATTTAGGGATTTTCCTCCTACTAAACATAATTATAGTGGAGTTGGTGATGCAACTAGTTCTGATCAGCTTATCACCATACTGGGACAACTCACTCAGGTTATGAATAATAACCTTACCTGTATGGAGCACCCTGATCCACAATGTAGAGGATCAACATTAGACTGCTTCATGAGACTAAAACCACCAACATTCAATGGGATTAAAAATCCATTAGTAGCTGAGCAATGGATAAGTTCCTTAGAGAAAATATTTCAGGCTTTGGGGAGTAACAAAAGGGAAAAATTTATCATGGCAGTTTCTCGCCTAACGGGAGATGCAAATCAATGGTGGTCATTAATCCAAAACACAGAGGAATATAATGATGTATCGAACATATAATGGAGGGATTTTAACAATATTTTCTTAGAAAAATACTTTCTTTGTGACCATCGAGCAGATATGGAAAGACAATTTCTGAGTCTGAGGAAAAAGGAGGATGAGAAATTCACAATGAGGCTAACATTACAAGGTTAGCAAGGCATGCAGCTGATTATATACATAACCCAAGGAGTAAGATTGATCAATGCATTGATGGGTTAAAACCATTTCTCCATCAAGGAAATTAACCATCTTGAAGATATGCTTCAAAAAACTGGGATGAGATAATGTTCATTCGGTTATGTGATAATCGGGCCTTTATTGCACAAAGATTGTTGGAGGTGGAGAAGGATCTCTGGAAGAGATCTAGGGCTAGGTGGATTAAAGAAAGAGATAGTAATATCATTTTATTTTAGGATTTATTGAAGTAGAACCAATGTTTGAGGGTTAATATAATATTGGAAGATGGCTCTAACTCGTTTGATGTAAATATTGATAGCATGTTGGCACTTGCTCACTTCGAACGGTTTCTGATGGGTGATCAGGTAATGCCTCAGGGAGAGGACATTGATTTAGAGGATCATGAGTTATTTTTTGGAAATATTTCCCAGAAGGTTGAGGGTGGAATGGGTTGTTGAAGGCTTTACCTTCTAGTGAGTAGGTATGGGAGGTGGTTCGCAGTTTACCTCTGGAGAGCTTAGTTGGACCTGATGGTTTCCCATGTGCCTTCTATGTAGCTGCATGGAGCTTTGTGGGACCGATGGTTATTGATGCAGTGAAATATTTCTTTTGGGGAGTCTCTCTTAACAGGGGAACATGCGCCTCTTGGGTGGTTCTAGTTCCAAAAGTGAAAGCTCCAACTAAAGTTGAACAATATTGGCCAATCTTCCTGTGTAATGTATCGTACAAGATCCTAGAAAGTCTCATGGCGAGGAGGTTGAACAGGGTAATCCCGAATATTAACTATCAGGAATAACATGGTTTTGTTTAAGGCAGAGGTATTCAGGGGGCGATGGGAGTGGCTCAAGAGTTGTTGTAGGATTCAAACAAGAAAGTGGTTGGTGAAAATGTTTTTATTCAGGTGGATATAGAAAAGTTGTACGATAAACTTGAATGGAGATTTATTATTAGGGTGATGAGGAAGCTTGGGTTTCATGAGTGGGTGTGTGATTTATGTTTCTGATGCTTCTCCTCTCCTTGGATCACAATTTCTATTTTAGGGAAGGGGTTTAGTTTTTTCAAGAATGTAAGGGGGGTGAGACCAGGAGACCCTATGTCCCCCACCTTGTTTATCATCACTCAGGAGGCTTTGTATATGAACCTTCATAGAAGCTTATTGGAAAAGAAGATTTTATCGTATATCTCGAAAGCTTCAAATGGTTCCTCCTCTCATGTCATGTTTGCTGATGACATTCTGATTTTTCTAAATGGAAGGAGGTAATCATTGGTTTCATTCATTCATATCAGGGAGGTTTATGGTAGACTAAGTGGCCAAAGTATTAATTCAAGGAAAAGTAACGTATTTATATCTGATAAATGTTCTATAATAGGGGAGTAGAGCATTCAAGACATCCTAGGGATTCGTCAGAGTCATTTTCCTATGGTTCATCGTGGGGATCCTATCTCTTCTGGCCGTGTAAAAAATCTTCTTTGAGGATCTCCTTAGTAAAATGATTGGAAGGATTTATAACTAGAATAATAGGTTCCTTTCTTTCGGGGGTCAGGTGGTGTTGATTAATAGTATTATTTCCTTGATTTCCATGCATGATCTATCTATCATATCTCCACTGAAGAAGACTATTTTATCTATGGATATGATTATGAACAAAATTATTTGGGATTCAATTGACACATGGAGAGCTCATTGGGCCTCATGGACTTAGATGGCTAAGCCGGATGAGGAAAGATGGGTGGATCTGAGAGACTAATTTGCAGTGATTCAATCCATGCAAGATCGTCTGTCTTGGGATTTCCTTATTGGGAAATCGATTTGGGATAAGAATTTAAGAGTGAAATATGGGTTTCACTGGGAGGGCAGGGATAGAAGGAACCTGACCAGATTAGGGAGGACAGTGGTATCGCATCTTGCGGTTCTGCAGGGTTCTTCTCAGTGGTTGTTGGGTCGTGGGGATATTAATCTATGTAGGGATAACTGTATTGGAGAGAAGTTATTTTTACCTTGTTTTCCTGGATTGGATATGTCAGTGAGAGAGGCCTACCGCCACCCCAGGTTGCTGGAGGCCATTTTAAATAATGATCAGAAGGAAGTGTTCAGTGGAATTGTTTTCTCTAAGGAAGCTGACTGTTTATGTTTTACAGAATCTAGTATAGGTTATTTGAAGGGATGTGATTACCATGACCTACTTAGGAAAGGAGGGAGCTGGGATTAGTGGGGTTTTCATCTATGGTATAAGGAGTTTCCCAAAAATATGAGTTTCCTTGTATGGAGAGTGATAAATTAGGCTCTCCCAATAGAGGATAATATTTAGAATAAATTTGTACTGTTGGTGTCGCATTGTTATTGTTGTATCCATACTCAGGTGGAATCACTAATGCACTTGTTTACAAAGACTAAATAGTCGGTGTATCTCTGGACTATAGTGGAGAGCTGGGGTAATTTCTCTGCTTCATGCGATTCCATGTAGGATTTTTTCAGCACCAGGTTTGCAGGTATGGAATAGCAGGTTATGGGGAACAAGGTTCACTACATAATTTACATAGCGATCTTCTGGACTCTATGGGAGGCACAAAATAAATCTATATTGGAAGGACGAATCTTGGTTCCTCTTCTACAGGTGAGAATGAAAGGGTTACGGCATGATTTAAGTTCATTGGTGAAGGGTGGGTTTCAATATGATATTATATGCAGTCTTATTAACAAGACTATATCTAGACGAGATGGTCAGGGAGGTTGGGTTCATTGGAAACCTCCATGTATTGGGATGAAGATTAATGTGGATGGATCCATTTTGAATGGGAAAATGCACAGGGGGGTCTTGTGCGGGACAAGAATGGATCTTTCTTGGTGGTTTTTAGTATCTTTTTTGAATTGGGGATCTCATTGGGTACAGAGGTGCAGGCGTTGCACTTTAGTCTTATTCTTTGTAAAAGGGTTGGCTTTATGACTTCATAGGTGGAGTTAGACTCTGAGGTGCTAGTGCGGGAATTATGGGGGGAAGGTGTGATTCGTTGGGGTATGACCTACCTAGTTCGTGGGTGTGCTTCGGAAATTAATCATGGTGATGCGGTCTGACGTATCCCTAGATAGGCTAACTTCGTTGTTGATGCTCTTTCTCATGGTTGTTGTGTTGAAGATCTCACGATGATTTTTGATAAATTGGGGTCTTTACCTCAAGAATTCATGGGTTTTGTTTTAGGGGATGCTTTAGGGATTCATCATTATAGACCGCCTTGATCTTTTGTTGTGTATAAAGTTCTTCTTTAAATTTGAATAAAAAACAAACTTTAGTCAGTCCTAAGTGCCAAGGGAAATTACCTTAGAAAAGGCCAAGGGAGAAAGGCCAAGCTTATGTGGTCACTACTACTGAGTTTGAAGCTCCGAAAGACATGGTGGCGGGTAATTTAATGATTTAATCATGTTTAGCCAATGATTTATTTGGTTTCAGATCATCACATTATTTCATATCTTCCCAGTTTGCTTAGAAAATTAGATTTTTTCAATTTGACTTAACAAGGGAGTTGTCAGTCAAAACCCTTAAGGGAAGTATCATCACAGCAATGTTTTTTGAATCAGTTCCCATTAAGGAATATAAATGTTCTTTATCTGTTGATCTCATCGTCATACCCATGATTTAATTTGATATAATCCTTGGAATGGATTGGATTTCAAACCATGATACCAACATTTATTGTAAGAAGAAGGAAGATACAATTTTTGATGATTATAAGGAGTACCTCATCTTTAGAGCATAAAGGTCACCACCTGATTCTTATCTAGATCCATCCTCAGTATCTCTACTAAATTCAATTATTGGGGAGGAAGAGAATTAAATAATTATGGGTGAGGAAAAAAATGTTCCAATATATTATGTACCTATTGTGTAAGAATATGTTAATGTGTTTCTAGAGGATTTACCTTGACATCCTCCAGAATGAGAAATTGAGTTTTCCATTGATTTAATTTCTTGTTAAAGGTCCATATCAAAGGCCCCTTATAGAATGGCCAATGTGGAATTAGTGTAACTAAAGAAACAACTTGAGGAATTGAGTAATAAGGGATTTATTCACCCAAGTGTTTCTCCATGGGGAGCCCTGTTCCTTTTGGTTAAGAAGAAAGACATGAGGTTGTGCATTGACTACAGGGAGATCAATGCTATAACAATAAATAAGAAGTATCCCATACCTCTAATTGATGATTTATTCAACCAACTTCAGGGAGATCAATATTTTTAAAATATTTACCTTCGATCTAGATATCATCAGTTGTGTCTGAAGAAGTAAGACTTTCAAAAATAGTATTTCGAACCAGTTATAGGCATTACGAGTTTATAGTAATGCCTTTTGGATTGACTAATTCACCCTCTGTCTTCATGAATTTAATTTATAGATTTTTCAAGGAATATCTTGATGACTTTGTAGTGGTATTTATTGATAATATCTTGGTATACTCAAAAATCTACAAAGATCAGGAAAATAACTTGCGCACTATTA
Organism: Viscum album; assembly: GCA_963277665.1. Lineage (NCBI taxonomy): Eukaryota > Viridiplantae > Streptophyta > Magnoliopsida > Santalales > Viscaceae > Viscum > Viscum album. The sequence continues at coordinate 1,286,086,575 of OY728137.1, forward strand.
TGAAAACCCTCAGAAGAAATGAATTATATTGGAATTTTAGAAAGTGTGAATTCTAACTTCAAGATATTTCTTTTCTTGTCATATTGTCTCTAAGGATGGAATCTCTATTGATCCTTCAAAGGCCAAGGCAATCCAAGAAGGGCCAGCACCGATGAGTATAACTGAGGTACACAGTTTTATTGGTTTAGTAGGTTATTATCGACATTTCATCCAGAATTTTGTTCATTTGCATAACCCATTAACCAAGCTCACACATAAAGGGGTTAAATTTTTTTGGAAAAAAGAGTGTGAAAAATGTTTTGAAAAATTGAAGAGAAGATTAGTCAACGCTCGTATTTTGAATCTACCACTAGGGAACGATGGGTTTGTTATTTATAGTGATGCTTCAAAGAAAGGACTTGATTGTGTCCTTATGTAGAATGATAGATTTATTTCCTATGCATCATGACAGCAAAAAATTCATGAGGAAAACTATCCCACTCATGATCTTGAGTTAGCAGTTGTAATATTTGCTATTAATATTTGGAAACATTATCTCTATGGTGAAAAATGTGAGATTTATATTGATCACAAGATTTTGAAGTATATTTTCCCACAAAAAGAACTCAACATGAGGCAAAGGAGATGGCTTGAAAAAGTCAAGGATTATGATTTCACAATAAACTACCACACGAGAAAGGCAAATAAGGTGGAAGATTCTTTGAGAAGAAAGAATCATGGAGTTTTGAAAAAATGAGAGTTGAAAGGAATCCTATTTTCATGGATCGAGTATAGATGCATATAGGAATAACCATGGAAGGTGAAACATCAATAATTTTTCAAATAGATTCAAAACCATCTTTACTAGAAAGGATAAAAATTTCTCATACTAATGATGAGGAGTTTCAAAATAAGATTAAAGTTTTAAATGATGGGAGATTGTTTGACTTTGTATATGAAGATAGAATTTTGAAATTTAGGAAGAGAATTTGTGTTCTTGATATAATTGATCTAAAAGGGGAATTTTTGGATGATTCTCTTAGCTCTAATTTCTCTATACACCCTGGGAGAACCAAGATGTATATAGATTTGAAGAAACATTTTTGGTGGGACAACATGAAGAGGGATATTGCTGGTTTTGTGTCAAGATGTATGGTTTTTTAACAAGTGATAGATGGAAGTAAACAGCCTGGAGGAGTCATGAAACCTCTTCCTATACCTGAGTGGAAATGGGATAATATTATAATGGACTTTTTCATGGGGCTACTAAATACTCCTAGAAGGAATGATGCAATATGGGTCATTGTTGATGGTCTTACCAATTCAGCACATTTTCTTGCTATAAGAGATGATTTACCACCTGAACGCCTAGAAAGACTATATATTGTTGAAGTTGTAAGACTCTATGGTGTACCCCTATCAATTGTTTTTTATCGCGATTCCTGTTTTACATCAAGATTTTGGAAAAGACTTCAGAAGGCCTTGGATACTGAACTTTGTTTGAGCACTGCCTACCTCCCTCAAACCGATGGACAATCAGAATGGACTATTCAAACCTTAAAAGACATGTTTAGATCTTTCTCACACGAATTTTAGGGTATGTGGGGTCAATATTTACCTTTGGTAGAATGTTCCTATAACAATAGCTTCAATTCAAGTATTCATATGGCACTATATGAAGTGTTATATGGAAAGAGATGTCTCACACCAACTTGTTGGGATGATGTTGGTGAAAGAAAACTTGTAGGCCCAGAACTTGTTGATGAAACAATGGAAAAAGTGAAGATTATCTAAACCCGTATCAAAGCTGCTCAATGTAGGCAAAAGAGCTTTACCGATAATCTGAGGAAGGATTTTGAATTTCAAGTTAGAGATCATTATTTCTTGAAGTTATCTCCATAGAAGGGTGTTATACAATTATGTAATAAGGGTAAATTGAGTCTCAGGTACATTGGGCCTTTTGAAGCTCTAGAATTAATTGGAATTGTGGTTTATCATTTGGCAATGCCTCCAAGTCTCTCCAAAGTTCATGATGTGTTCCATGTATCATTGTTGAGAAAATACATTCCTGACCCAACGCATGTACTCACCAATGAAGAAATTGAACTGGAAACTGATCTGTCTTATTGTGAGGAGCCTTTCAAGATTCTTGATACTAGAAAACAAGTGTTGAGAAACCGAACGACTCATCTGGTAAAGGTTCTATGGAGAAACTATAAGATGGAAGAGGCAACATGGGAACTCAACGAACTTATAATGAAGAACCAACTGAATCTTTATATGCAGTAATATTCTAGAAATTTCGAGGTTTAAATTATTTTAAGTAATGGAGAATGTAACACCCCAATCTTCCATGGTACGTTTTCCTTTGAATAATGTAGTAGCTTTCATTGTACGTAACTTGGAGTTTTAACACACCACGACCAATCAAACTAGACATTATGAATAGTAATGCCCACTTTTTGAAATTTTATAAATTATATTTTTCAGAATGGTCTTCATTTTTGAATTTAGAATATCAAAATTAGCTTAGGGTGAATTTTTGGTATTTTTCTAAAAACTTTCAATTTTTGATGAATAGTGAAAAACACTATGTTATTGTTTAAAAATTGACTTCGTATTTAAGTAATTAGTTATTTGATTTTAATTTATTTTAGGTCAAAATAGATACATAATACCTATATGTGTTTCATCTAATTCATTGGATTCATTTTAAAATAAGTTTATATATATATAATTTTATTGAACTTTTTACCGTCTTTTACCCACCTTCTAGGAGCATTTACAAATTTGCATAAAACATAATTTTACCACTTCTGTGAGTTGAATTTCAAAAATCCAAGAGACATGGTTGAAATAATTAAGTAAAATATGGTTCAATAAGTTGAAAATATTTTTTTATGAATAGTAACTTTTGACTTTTATTTACTACGGTTAAAAGTAAATAGGGTAATTAAGGGTAAAAATGATATTATAATTACCCTAACACATGTCCTAATTCTATTGGATAAGTGTAATTCGACCCAAAACCACCTTAGGGATAAAATATGATCCTCTTTGGTCCACTTGGATTAGATTAGGACATTTATTATTATTTTATTTAAAGAAGAGTTAAAAGAGTTAAATTCAAATTTTAATAACTAAACCATTTTTAATATAGGGTTACACAGAATATAAATTAGACTATAAATATTCATTAGAAATATAAATAAAATTCCTATAAAAATGTTATTTTATTTATAATTTTTAAAAATTATATAATTTAATTTATTTATGACACAATAATGATGTAATAATTACCTTAATAATGAAATATTAAAATAATTGATATTATAAATACCCAAATAAATGAAAATTGAGACTTTTGATGAATTAAAAGAATTTTATAGGTTAATATGAATTTTTAGGGTTGATTAAATAAATTATATTCGAATTGATAAAGTATATATGGATTTCAAAAAAATCAAATACTAAATAGTGTCAAAATTGACATAATTGAGTTTTTAAAACAAATACTATATTTTTAATTGATATAATATTCTTAAAAATATAAGGATCAGATAAAGGGATTATATAATGTTATATATGTTAATAATGAACCACTTGGAGTTCCCTTGGCTTGTTATAGTAAGTTTATTAACCATATAAAATAAAAATACAAAGAGACATGGTAAATGTCAAACTATTTAACTAAGAGTTAAATCTAAAAGATAAGGTTAATATGGTGACCTAAATCTGTCTAAAACCTATTACTTGAGAGTTTTGTGACCCATACCCACATTATCATAAAAATAAATCATTTTGGAGCCATTAGAAACCAAAAATTATTTTATTATAAAATAATATTTGAAGATTTTCCTAAATTGACCCTCTCCTCTCTTATAAAAGTTTACTTACCCTTCTCTTAATTTAACACCTCTAAATCAATTTGTATCAGCCAAAACCTAACCAAATATACTCTCAACTATACTCCCTTCAAACTAGGGGCCTTACTTTGATCAGAAATCCAACCTAAGGAGCCCTTTTGATCAACTCAAAAGGAAACACCTGAAAAATAGGTAATGATTTCACCACCTTCTTTCAAGTTCTTTTCTTCTTCCACTTCCTAATTCTTTGTTGTTTCCATACCAAAATAATAACTCTAGTACCTTCTACAAACTATGATGTTATTATAATTATGGTACAACCACATTCATTATTATATCCATCCTATAAATGACAAAGTCATCATACGTGTGTATGTACGGCTTACCGTCTCCACGTCGTGGTGCAATTTTTTATTCAAAAACTTAATTATTAGGATGGGTATAATAATGAGTATAGCTAATGTAAATAATAAATATAACATGTTAATGATTCTTTATATATGAAATACCATCCAATTACCTACTATTTCACCATCAATATAATGATATTGTCGCTTGTGCGTACGCACGGATTACCGTCTCCACGAATGTGATGAGATCCATTCCCCATCGTAATCATTCAAGAATAATGTTTATTTTATGATTAAAAATAATGTTTATAAACATAATATAATTCTTTATATGAATCAAATATATCATATTCATAACAAACATATCTTATATAACCAAGTATATAAAGGAAAACGAATAAGTTAACACCCAAAACGATGATACTACTGAAATAGTATTAACAAAGAAATATTATAGGATCATATATGATCTCATATTTATGTATATAGTTCTTTTATAATTTAATAACAATTTTTTAACTATTATACAAGAGGTTAAAATTCCATTGACTAAGTAAAAGTACAAGGTAAGGGTTATTTATACAATCTCTTTACTTATCTGAGGTTGCTAATACGTAAGTATCTACTCAGACCTCTTTATCATCCACATCCGTGTTTTCTTAAAAATGTATTTAATTTTTTTTACTATTTACTAGACTATGGGTTAAATTAATTTATACCATTATTTTACTACGTAAGTTTTTAAATTAATCTTTTCATCGTTTTCCAAACAAGGTACTTTATGACCTTCTCATCAAAATTAAGGTAAGAATGTACTTTTTAACTTATACTGCGGGTGCACCTATTTTGCACCGTTATAACATCATCAAATCTTCCCAAAAAAACTTATAATAATGTTTTCAAAATTAATGTTTTCTTTTATAAATATATGACTTTTAAATTATTTCAAAATAGAAAGATATATTTCTCTACAAAAAGTTTTGATTTCATCTATTTCAACATCCTTTGAATGATTTTAAGCTTATTTGAAGTTGATTTATTATGATACAAATATTCTATATAGTATTGAAGGTTTTATCATATGTTTGACTATGGATTTTATATTTTTACACCATTCATGGTTTATGGATAAATTATTGACATTTTTTATGCTAGTTTTAATATGAATGTTTATGTTATGTTGAAACCTTTTCATATGAGGAATGTGTTGGACTTAGTAAGTGATGGGTGAAGCTCCCTATAGCTTCTCGATGCATCGATAGGTCTCATGAGACAAACTAGTATCTTGACACAAGGCCTTGAAAAAAATTTATTTTTAGTATTGGAACAAGGCCTTGACTATGTGGTTATGAATTCTGGAATTATACATTCCAACATTATGAAATTGGCAATTGATATTACATGTGATTATTCGACTAGTAGAATATCCATGTGAATAAGTAAATGGAATTATTTGATTTATCTTTACCATATTATGATTAAGTTTAAGTTTAAATGTCTTTTGTTGTAGTCTTATACATTGCATTAAATGTTTATTCTTATTCTTGAAAGTTTCCTCTATATTGTTATCCTTACTGAGCATTTGAGCTCACCCCTTTCTATGTTTTATTTTTCCCTGGATGTGAAGAATTTTATTATGACTGACTTGTAGTGATAGTCTAAGGGATGAATGTGGTCAATGGAGAAAATTTGTTTCTATTTTTCATTTTATAATTTAATGTAAAACTTATAAATTTATTTATTACTTTTAAGGCTACTAAACTTATCGGTTTTTTGGGATTTGGATCCCTTGTGATCATGCCAATGTTATGTAATAATGCATCGACTCTGGGTAACTGGGGTTGGGGCATTACATCTTAAGAAAATATTACTATTTTGAATCAAAAATTAATTTTTATTTTTTCAAATTAAAATTCTAAATTTTATAAATTTAACTTTTAAATAAAATGGTGATATATAATGAAAATATTTAGAAAAATAGATGTTTAATAATATTAGCCATTATCATTCATATTTATTATTATTTACTAATTAAATCATTATTAACCAATTATTTATTTTAAATATATTTTATCCTCATTAGTCTCAAGTTTTTTTAAATAGAAATTAATATAACATAAAAATGAAATGTTTATAAAAATGCATTTTTAAGTATAAAATGATCATATATGTCATTTTACCTATACCAATTAAATTTTATTAATATTAAAATTATCTTTATTCTATTTATATAAATATTTCATAAATCATTTATTCATATTCGTACATTTTAATTAAATAGATTGTTTTTAATGGTAAAACTTAATATTTAAATTTGTATCAAGGTATATTGTGGTTTCATTTTAGTTCGATGTTACATGTAGTGAAAGCTATCAAACACATTGGATTATTTAAAATTAATCAGATATTAAGATCTATGGGTGTCACATTATCCCCCATAAATATATTTCATCCACTCAATTTTAATTATTACTCATTTAAGAATGTATGTGAGGGTATTCTTAACATATTCATCATTCAGGGTATAACCTTTAATATAACATCTAAAATGATCTCTTAGGACCTATAAAGTTACTTGTCTTTATTCAAAAAAACTTAAACATTCATACTATCATATAACCATGTATGTATACACCCTAATCAAATATTCTCCATAACATAAATTTACCAAAACCATTTGATTTTATATGTCAATAAACCACAAATAAGTTATAATTTTTTTCAAAAATTAACTCTATATTTAACCCTAAAATGGAATTAACTACTAGTTCATATGGTTACACACTTTTCAATATGTATCATAATCTAAAAAATTAGGCAAAAAATACAAAAAATATCATGAATTATTATCAATACCAAGGATATTGATACTACATAACTTATATTTTCAAAATCACCAAACCCTTTATTATCTTGACATCAAACATATAGTAAACCGGAAAATTATCCATCCCTCAAGTATGTGTTCTTCAATAATTGTCCCAAAAAATATAAAATTTCTATAAAATAATTTCTCAAGGTTATTGATACCATTTTATATATTATTTCGAACAATTAATGTAAAGATACTAAATAATAACCCTTAGATGTTTCTTATAATCCTCAAAAATATTTAGAATATAGAGGAATATTATTGATATATATCACTTCACTAATAAAAATAACTAAGAGTATCAGAAATTAATTTCTATTATTATATCAACCTCAGTACCATATGTAAGTCTAGGAAACTTGCATTTTCCACCATAATAGTCATATAATAAAATTATTAAATGTTTATGTATGATCCCTAATTTGGTTATAATACATAGTGGTTACTAGATACATACCTTTATCAGATTAAAATTCATGATCTTTTCTCATCCAAACACTAAAACCAAAATGGTTATAAAAATATCCAAAATATGAATATTAATATAAAAATTTGAATATGTCTTAACTTATTACACATTTTTTAATATATGATGCTTTCAGATCAACCCTTGAAACTCCTAGTTCAATTATTGTTTATCCATGGAAATTTTTCTATTAGTTTTTATTATATAAATAGTTAACATAATTTTTAAATTCGTAATAATGGTTTGTAAATAGTGTGTACTTATAGAAAACATATTCACTAGGAGTATTTGTCCAGGTGTGCAGTCTATGGACCATTCACCATTCATTAGAGTGATGATTAAGTTAAAGCTAAAACAAAGTTTTTTGAGGTGAATACCTTTATAGACATCTAAATCATATCTGTAACCACTTACTATTATCCAAAAAATTATTTAATTTCTAGAAAAACCACAAACTCAATACTTTAGAAAAACATCTTGATGTTACAATAGATAATGAATTCTTACATACACTTATCCCTAGGGTTTTCACTAATATTCTCTTATCCTAATCCCCAAATAAATATTTAATTATTTCCTTATCATTAAATCATATATCATCAAAGTGTGTTATTTATACCCTTTAATTTGTGATCAACCCTACCTTATTGACCATTAAATTTTCTTCAACTAACATCCAAACCTCAAAAGCTATCTAAACCTTTCCTCTAATACCAATTGTGATTCCCAAGAACAACACTCCTAGATTCAGTTCCATGATAATAGTTTTAAAATCCTAGATATAAAAATACTTAATTACCAAATCACAAATAATTATTTCATCCCTTATATTATGAGTATATTTTCATGATTAGATCTTTGGAGAATTATGAAAAAACATAAACATATAAATCTATTATTTTTTGTATCAAACATAATTTTTCCCAATTATATATGAAACTACGTAATCCACAATGAGTCTTCAACATCTTATATAAATTATTTCACAAGTGATATACTTCAAAACATGTCATGCGTATAAATTTTTTTTATAACTGTAACGACCTGAAATTTGATGATATATTACTCTTTAATTAAATTTCATTAATATCTTATTTTTTGTGGAATATCATGTTTAAAGAAAATATGAAAAACTATAAAAATATTATTATGTGACAATTATATCATTTTTTAATTCATCATTTCAATATTATCTTAGGTTAAATTTTTGGGAATTTTCTGAAAAGAATGATATTTTAGTGAATAGTGAAGAATAATGATTTCTATAAGTGTCATTTATTTCAATTGAAAAGGCATCATAATTATTTTAATTAAACTAAAATAATAATACTTTTTTTAGAAATCAAATAATTATTTACATTTGAATCATTATTATTCCTAAATTTAGTATAAGTTCACTTTTAAACTTAAAAATACATTTCTCTATAATGAAGATGTTGAATTTTATGATTTTGTCTTAAATTAATTACATTCACTTTTTTGAATTTAATTTGATATAATATATTCTATATTCTGAATCATGGGGTTAAAATTTATTAAATATGACCTTTTTTATGGTGATTATGAATAGTAACAGTGGTAAAATTTATCACCTTAATAAAGGGTAAATCAGGTAATTAAGGGTAAAAGGTGATGAAATAAGGCTTTAAGTATTCCATCACACTTTAATTTATCTTATTTTATAGTTTTATTACGACCCTTATCAACCAATTCTGCAAAATATGGTCACTTGGTTCCAATATTTTATATTTACTTTTATTGTATTTTCAGAAAACATTAAAAACAAAATGTCACACTCTTGACTTTAATATTACAAATATTTTTTAATAAAAATAAAATGATTTTATATTTGGTTTTAAAAATTAATTTCAAATTTGGATTCATTTCTTATCATGCTAATTTATTTTTAATTTTTAGTAATTGAATAATTACCTTAAATTATTACACAACACTGACACGGTATTTATTCAATTAATAAAATAAATGATTTTAAAAATATTAGATGTAATACAATTTGGTTGAATTGTTATATTATTTGAATTATATATATATGACTTATTTTGGATGTTTTAAAGTTTTATATTCTAGTTTCACATTTTTCTTGAGGTATTTAACGTCAAATTAATTGACTAGTTTTAAAAATGAAATTAATGATATTTTAAGAAAATAATATTTTATTAAATTATTTGAAAATCATAAAAGTATTTAAATAGTATAATGGGGATAAAATATGGTTTAAAATTTCATTACTTGGTCATTTTTTTGATAATTATTACATTATAAGTAAAATTATAACCCTTGAATATTTAATAATTCATTTCCACGGTTAAGATTAAAACAGGTTAACTAAGGGGTTAATACGAATGATAAGGTTTAAAATAAGATCTAAACATGTCCAAATTTTATTTCATTATTATATTAAGACCATATCCAGATTAAATTTTACATAATGAAATTCTATAACCATTTTTTCCAGAGTTAGACACATATTATAATATAATATTTCATAAATTTCCCAAAGTGTCTCCCCCATCACTTATAAAATGAGACCAAATATATATTTTATTTACTCAAACATGAGTTATTTATCTCAAACTAACCTTCTCAATAATCATATAAAAATCATTATACAAGTTATGGAGGTTCTAATCCTCTAAAAATATCAACCCTAGGTCTTCTAAGATGATATCTAAAGGGGATCTTTTAAAGATGAGGTAATCTTCTTCACCGAAGACTTTAATTTTTATTCTTATTTTACCACATATAATAACCCTTAAAATATAATAAAACTAGTATCTACTATATACTGATATTTTATTAGGTTTATTTCATATTATTTATCTATATCCATATCTAAAAAATGGGAGTTCAAACCATCACTCATGTGTACGGCATATTACCGCCTCACGAACTGATGTAATTTGTTTTCCATTACCACCACGCAATGTTTTTTTGAACATAAAACTAATTAATATATATTATATTTATGGAATAATTTTTCTTATAGAATTATAATACCATATATACCTACTTACCTTCTATTTCATTGGAAAATGACAATGTCACACGTGTGTTCATGTTGACTACCACATCCAAGGAGAGATGTGATTTATTTTTCATTTTCGATTAAAATGGATTGTAATAATGATATATTTATTGAATATATATGATATAAATGATATAATATTGATTAAAAAAAGTTGAATTATTATTTTCCTTTATTTCTTTCCATCTGTTGAAAATTGAATCATTTTTGTGTATATATGGCCTACCATCTCCAAGAACGGTTTAAATTAATTTTATTATCACTATTTTTTTTGGATGAATATAAATATATATAATGAATATATATGATAATAATATAATTATTAACATTCCATATATAATTTAACCATATTAAATGTATAAGTACCAGAACAACCGAATAAAAACAAACCTGAAAAATGAAGCAATTAACACCAGAAACAATGATAATAATAATAGATTTCGAACAAAAGGATGATAAAATGTTATAAATGTATCATATATGATATTATAAATATGTATATGGTTCTTTTATGTAATTATAATAAAACTAAATTTATTTTACATGAGGTTAAAATCACTTATGAAGAAATATGAACTTGAGAAAAGGGATTTTGTCTCAATTTCCACTCCATTGAGACATATTTGGTATTAAGAACCTATTTAAATTTATGTGGTGTACATACTTTATCTTTGATGCATTTAATATTATTATATATATATTTTATTATTAACGTTTAAATTCATTTGTAATATTTAAGGTGGTTAAAATTTAATCATTACCAGAGAGGAAATAAATTATTTTACAATCATATTTTTTTAAGATTGATTTTATTTTCATTAAAGGAATATTATAATATAACCGTAAAAAATACAACTATATTATTATGATATAAAAATTTGAAGAGTTTATATATTTCTTCTAAATTATACTCTCTTTTTAACTTGAATCAATCAAATTACTACTTAAAAGTAAATCCAATTTTATTTCTTTTTTTGATCGGGTATATTTTTCTTCCATGTCCAAATTTTTCTAAAATTGTTTAACAAAAGTGTTCTTTATTTAATTAAATGATTTATTAAGGAAATTTTATTCTATACTTTAATTTTTAAAAGGTTTTACAGGAATCATTATAAAGTTTTCTAAAATGTTTTTTTACTTTCATTACAAAAATTCAAAAGGAATGTTTTTTAATATATATGATGTTAAGGGATTTTTCCAATGCCATAAATTTTTAAAAGAATTTAACTTATTCTATAATATTTAAAGGGTTTTAAAAAGAGAACAATTTAATAAAAACTTATGTTGATTTTTTTCTTTCACTTTCTTTTTTTCTCCAAAATACATTAATTTCTTACAAAACCAATACATCTGATAAATTAATGGTTATATTTTATCACTTTTTAATTTCATAGTCATTAACTTTCTCTTGAAAATTTTACTTTTTGGTGATCATTTTTCATTCAACATTAAATTTATATTAAATATAAATATTATTTTTGTTATAGATATTATTATTTCATAAACTTTATATCATTCCTCCATATGGTGTTTTATTTTTAAAGTTATTTAATTGACAGTAAAAATATTAATGTTCTATATTATTTACTCAATAGAAACATTTATTGATAAGGTTTATTATTTATTAATTAAATATATCATTCAATATATGAGGAATGAATTGGACAAGAAATGATGGGTGGGCCTAGAATTATATATCCCCTTGATGAATTGGTATATCTCATGAGATAAATTAGTTGGCTAGCCTTATTTAAATGGATTTTTGGTGTATACCTACCCATAGATAAAACTATCTTTATGAATAGATTTAATGAGAAGGATATCATGATTTCAAACATTAATCATTTCTTTCCTTGAAAATTATGTTATTATTTTCCATGATATTACTTCATATTTATTTTCCATGGGTGAAATTCATGCTCATGTTGTTGATTAAATGGATTGTGTTTTTTGTTTTTTACCATTACATGTTTATTATACCTTATTTTATCATTATATATTCTATTTTACATAACTCTTAATGATAATTTTAGTTCATCTATTATTTGTTTTCGTTTCCCTAGGATAAGAAGAAGAATGTTATGAATAATATCAGGGATGTAAGAGTGTTTCTTATGATATGTATTTTATATTTCCAATGTAAAATGGGAATGTAGTATGTATCTAGTTATTCAATACTACTAAACTAATAGGTCCTTCTGGATGATATCCTTTGAATATTATATCTATGTAATGAAGTAGACACTAGATCTGGGTTACTAGAGGTGGGGTTTATATAGTTTTTATTAGAGGTGGTTTTATAGAAACCTTGGGAACTAGATTTTAAATGATTATAGAAAACATGATAATTCTAATAATACATTAAGATACTTGATAAATTTTACTTTTTGTAAGATCTCATAATTTTTTAGAGTTGACTTGGGCTTGATTATAGGTATTCAATTATCTTTATTTGATTTTGTTGGGTTTTACCTTGGGGTGTGTTGGCTGATTTTTAAGAAAAAATGAAGGAAATAGGGTTGTGTATGGTTGGCGCACAGTTAGAGAAAACTATGTGCCCTATCCCACCATTCCATGCAACCCTAGATAGTTGGGGTTTTCATGGCTGGTGCAAAGTTTTTAAAACAGTGCATCCTAAAAGGAGAAAATTTCCACCCCTAAAATAACAAGTGCATGGTTGGCACAAGATTATGGAAAACCAAGTACCCCAGCCCAACTAACCATGCACAGGAATTAATTAATCCCTAAAATTAATAATAAAATTTCCTAAACCCCCTAATTAACCCCAATTCGACCCTAGGTGGTCTTTTATGATTTTGGAGCTCCCTAGATGAATCTCAAGTCCATTTGACCTCCATTCATCATGATTTAAATTCTATATTGAAGATCATCTCCTCTCCAAATAAGTGGATCATATCACATTGATTTCTCATTCATCCCTAATATTTATCATATTCTTTTAGTGGGATGTTATCTTCAGTTTCACTGGATCTATATCTAAATTTGGTAAATCAATATCAAGGCTTATGTATCTAAATCTAGAATTTAGAGATACTATTTTTTTATCTTTATTTGGGGTTTTAGATCTAGATCCTAATCTACATCATTGTGCTACTCAATTTTGGGGATTTCTGTAAGGAGATCGCTCATCAATGAATCAGGGTAGGTGTTATATTATTGAATTCTCAAATTAATGATATAAATTATGTGTATACGATTGTATAAACTTATAGGGTTTGTTTATCAAATTTAAAATTACTAAATTTAATTAATTAATGTGGTCAATTAATTAATTTCGGAATTGGGGTTGTGATTAAATGATTAAAATATGGAATTAAGATAATTAACTGATGAGTAAATTATAGAAGTATTAAATTGTGAAATTAGGATAATTAATTGATATAATAATTATCAAAATATTGAATTTTGGGATTAATGATAATTAATTGTTCAGTTAGTTATCGAGATGTTGAATTGTGAATTTAAAGTAATTGATTACAAATTAATTATTTTATTTTGAGATGTGAATGTTTAATTAATTGTTGAATTAGTTAATGGACTTTATATGTTTAGTTAGTTTTTTGAATTAGTTAACATAATAGGTGTGATTAATTAATTGGATAATTAATTAATGGGATAAATATGATTAATTTATGGTTGAATTAACTAAATGAAATCTTTGTGATTAATTAATTTTGGAATTAATTAATGGACTTTGATTAATTAATTTATAATCTAATTAATGGTTGATTTTGATAAAATGATTAATTATGATTAATCATGATTGATGTGACATTGTGATATATTATGATATATATATATATATATATATATATCTGTGTGTGTGTGTAAGGTTGATAAATGGGGTACTAGAAATGACAATCTTTGCCCATGATATATTTTCATGGTTGATAAATGGGGTTCTAGACATGATGATCTATTTCAATGATATATATATATATATATATATATATTCATGGTTGATAAATGGGGTGCTAGACATGATGATCTATGTCAATAATATATATGAATGGTTGATAAATGGGGTTCTAGAAAATATAATCTACATGAATGAAATATATGTATGATTGAGAATTGGGTTTCTAGACATGGCATTAAATGACTATGATATATATACAGGGTTGTTAAATGGGGGAATAAACATGTAATTCTATAACCAAAACATTGGAATTGGACTATGGTTCTAAGAATCCATAATAATGGAATTGAAGTGACATGGATAATATAATACCATGTGCTATAATGAAATGTGAATTAAATATCTAACATGGTTTAGACCCAACATGGGCCAAAGTAGGTATTTAAGTATGGTTTTTCTTGGGAACTTAGTGGCTATTTGGTTTAATAAAGATTAATTAATAGTGTGATTATTAATTGCCTATGAATTTTGAATATTTCTTTATAAAATTTCATACACTTGTTAATTACTGGATTGATTTTAGATATTGTTGGTAGTGTCCTACTGAGTTGTACTCACACCCTACTTGGGATACCTGATCGGTACTTGAATATACATTATTTATGTAAGATAGATTAAGGTAAAAGATCCTATGTTAGATTGCCTATTTGGATATGGAGCATGGTTGAGGGGATTAAACATGGTTTATGACCTATTGGGAGTCATCAACATCTTTATTTAGGTTTTTCATTTTATACACTTGACATGTACATTAAAATGGAATGTTTTATGCTTTATTTTGGATAGTTTATCTCTTACTTTAATTTTCTTAAGATGTTGGTATTGTTTATTGTTATATATATACTTCTTCGATTGTTTATTATTTCATCTAGTATGTTACTTTAATAAAAGAGGGTATAGTCTCCCTATAATCGACTTATCCTACCCTCACTACTAATCAAAAGCTTCTAGTTTATGGGGAGGTGTGCATGAGGTCATGTGACTGATTAGTTTAGGGTACTGGTGTGTGGCGCCTGGGTTGGGACGTTACAAAGTGTTATTAAATGATTTTTCATTTCCTTTTCTTTTGTCTTACTATTTGGGTAAGGTAGATAGGAGACTAGGAATATCCATTCCTTATTAATGGTATTCTAAATGGTATTTTCAAACCCATGTACCGGGGAAAACCCAAGTACCTAGGGAGGGATTTTTGTTGTTGTTGTTTTCTATTTTAGTTTAATATTATTTCACCGTGGGTGACACACTTGTTGTTTGATGCTAAAATTTGATTTTGTGATTTTCTAATAATTGAATCATGGCCTAGGATGGAATGATAATTTAGTATTCATGTATCATTCTTCGCACTCAGGATTATTTTTTGACATGCATCATTTTAGGAATGCATGGGAAAATGGGTTTTGTGTAAGTTGTTGTATTTGAACTATTTTTATTTGCTTATGAAATTAAATTGAAAATGGTTCCTAATATGATATTTAAATGGGTAAAATGATGAAAAATGTGAATAAATGGGTTTATAAATGATAAAATTGATATGAATGTGTTCACCCTAGGTAACTAGGACCTAGGTTTAGGCTGGATAAGGGTTGTGATAGTTCCTCAATTTTTACCACGTAGTGAGGTTTGGGGAAAATACTTTTTATGACTTTCTGTTATTATTACTATTATGTTAATATGATAAAGTGTTGTTATGATTCCTAAGACATTTGTTTGTAATTATAGAGATATGCCACTATGATAATTCTTGTTGAAAGGAAGATCAAATGATATGGATGTAGATGATTTACTAGTAGTGGAACCTAAGGAACCAATAGTTTCGGGTGAGGAAGCAGGGGAGCAGTTATGAGAGGACTTCTTTCGCTTCATGAAATTCATGGAAAGAGACCCAAGGTAGGTTTTGAAGAGAATGTATGACCTGATAATGGAGTTTCAATGGAATCACCTTCCGACTTTTTCTAAAGAGGGTGGACCTAAGGGAGATGAGTTCAGGGTTGAGTCCATCGAGAGGATACATGACCATTTGGATACTCCAGCTAAGAATAGAGTAAATATGGGTTCTAATATGCTATGAAGATTAGTGAATAACTATTTTTAAAATTATTCATGGACTATAATGTCTAATGGTATGATATTGAAAGAAGTTTTAGAGAAGTTCCCAGAGCACTTCTACCCAGATATGTAGAGACACGAGAGAGTAGTTAATTTCATGCGTCTGACTTAGGGGATCATGTATGTGATTGAATATGAAGGATTCTTTATAGATTTTCAATGATTTTATATATAATTGTCAGAATATGTAGATACATTAGTAAAAATATTTCAAGATGGACTTCAGTGTGAAATTAACTCCTCGGTGAATATCTTCAAGCTGAAAATTTTTTCAGAAGTGGTGAATCAGGCTGTCATCTCAAATGGGAACCTAAAGGAAGCTTCTAGTAGTGTATAGGTGGTTTATTTTGGATGATCTAGAGGTATTTATTTATATAGAAGTAAGAATAGTTATGATAAATTTAACCAAAGTAGTGGGAAGCAGAGTGGTTAGTCAGGGGGTCATCCACTCATGATCTTACCCAAGCACTTTTCCACCAGTATGGGAAGCCAAAACACTTCCAGAAAAACTTTTACTAGACCAAAAACTGAGTTTTGATCTTATAAAAAGATGATAAATCTATAGAGATTATGTAGGACCATGATATATATGGTTAGTGTTGGAGGATCTAGATAGAACCAGGGTGCAGGAAGGGTATCTTCTGCACCATATTATTTTGGAAGATGGAGTTCTACTAGACAAGGCAGTAGAGTTAGTTGATGTGGTACTTCTGGTAAAGAGGGACCATATTAACAGAGTGTTGAAACTCAGGGGACTCATATGAAATCAAAAAGAAGAGGTATAGGACATCTATATTCAGTGTAGCCTACACTTATGGATATTAAGGATAGACCTTTTATAGTGAGAGGTACTATTCTTATAGATTTTACATTAATCAGTGCCTTCTTGGATACTATTTCCTCCCATTCCTTTATATCTTGAAAACATGTTAATGGTTTGAGTCTGGTAGTAGAGTTTTTTTATCATGGTAATGACTATATATATATACCCTTAGGAGTACAGTTTAGAGACATCTATTTTTGTAAGGGGTGTTATCTTGAGATCATGGATTACTATTTTCTCTAGGATCTCTATATTCTTGATATGTTATGATTCAACCTAATTATGGGTATAGACTGGCTAGTCACAAACCGATCCCGCATTTATTTTTTCTAGAGGAGAGTGACCATTAAATATCTAAAGGGTGATAATTACAATCACTGTGGAGATTGGGATATCCAGGTAGTCCAAGCAGGGCCAATTACTCAGCAACTGAGATAGATCACAGCCCATGTTTCTAGTTTATTGATGGATGATGGAGTATTAAAGAATAATATCCATCCACTCATAATGTAATGGTTTCAAGATATGTTTCATGGATAATTATTAAGGTTTCTACTAGATAGAGATATGGAATTATCTATTGAGATCATGTTTGGGGTTGAGTAAGTATCTATTCCACCATACCAAATGGAACTGAAAGAGCTTCAAGAGACAAAGACTTAGCTAGAGGAATTGGAGGATAAGGGTTTTATATAACCAAGTATGTCAACTTGGGGTTCACTGGTAATTTTTTCTAAGAATGATTACGGCACTCAAAGCTTTCTCTTTGATTATTTATAGTTGAACCAGATGACTGTGAAGAACTAGTATCCTCTTCAATGTATTGATAACCTATTTGACCAGTTGAGAGGAGATTGTGTGTTCTTGAAGATAGACATGAGATCAGCGTATCATCAACTGAGATTTTAGACTCTTGATATACTAAGGACTACTTTCAAAATCAGGTATGGCCTATATGAGTTGGTCGTAATGTCATTTGGGTTGATTAATTCACTATCAGTGTTTATGGCCTTGATGAATATAATCTTTCATCTGTACATGGATCAGTTTTTTATAGTTTTTTTGAAATAAATATTATTGCACTATGAGACGTGTGAATATCATTCCCAATACCTATACATTGTTTTGAGTACAGTGAAAGTTCATTGGTTAATTGCCAATCTATCTAAGGTTCAGTTTTTGGATTAATCTGGTACACTTCTTGGGACACATCATCTCAAAGGAAGGTGTGATAGTGGAACCGGAGAAGGTTCAGAAAGTGGAATCTTGGGAATATCCCAAAAACATATTTTATATAGGAGTATTTCTAGGGTTAAGTAGATATTATCAAAGATTCATCCATGAATTTTTTCCATTTGGCAAAACCGCTTTTGATCTTGACCAAAAGGGGGATAAATTTTGATTGGTCAGAATCATGTGAGAAGTCCTTCTATGAGATGAAGAATATTTTGACATCGACATCAATCATGATCCTACCTGTTCCCTGTGAGGAGTATACGGTGTACTATAATTCTTCTAGAATTAGACTTAAATATTTATTGATGTAGGGAGATCTGTTTGTGGTGTATGAGTCTCTTAAGTTGAGTCCAAATGAGAAGAACTACCCTACACATGACCTCGAGTTGGTTGGTATGGTATATGACTTAAATTTTTGGTAGCATTATCTATCAGGTGAAAAGTTTACAATGTTTACCAATCATAATATATTGAAGTATATATTTTCATTGCAAGATCTGAATCTTCTGTAGCGGAGATGGGTTGAGTATATGTTGCCTTTTGATTTTGATCTAGAATATAAACCTAGAAAAAAAATAGTGTGGATTACATTTTGAGTAGTAAAACTCAAAATCAGATGTTTTAGGAGTCTAGTGTGGAGTGGATGATGGTAAATTCACTGGATGAGATTCATGTGGTGGTTTAGAAGAGTCAGGAGAAGATGAATTTGGTTTCAGTTTCAGTTAAGTTTTTGATTTTGATGTGGATTTGAGATATATAGTACGATCATTCAATATGTTTAAACTTGATCAAAAGCCTTGAAGGTTGGAAGTCACCTTTTTATTAGATCATATATGGGAATGAGATCATCTATGTCAGGAATCAGGTTATTATGCCTATGATCATGTGAGAGGATGTCATACGGGAATTTCATGCCTTGAAGTGGGTAGTACATCCAGGTGTAAGCTAAATGTATTGTGACCTATGAATATATTTTTGTGTCCAATCATAAAAAGGATATAGTAGGGTTTGTGACATTATGATATGCTAGTCAGTTGTTTAAGGAAGAGCATCAATTACCTTGAGGGTTTAAACAGTCATTTCCCATTTTGGAATGGAAGCGGGAAAATTTGATAATGGATTTTGTTGTGAGTCTGTTGAAGATGCTAAAGAATAATGATATTGTAAGGGTTATTGTGGATAGACTTAGAAAGTATAATATTTATTTCCCATATAAGATACTTTATTTGTGGATCAACTAAAATAATTATATGTTTGAGATATAGTGCATCTGTACAGGGTTCCACAAACTATAGTTTCATTTCGAAACTCATGTTTCACATAAAACTTCTGATGGGGCTTGAATAAAGATCTTCGTACACATGTTTTATTTCATATGAATTTCCACTCATAGATAGATGGGAAGTTGGAATATACTATAAAAGTTATTGAGGATATATTGTGGTCATGTGTTCTTGACTTAGGTGGGTCTTGGGAAAATAACTTGGCTTTAGAGGAGTTTTCCTTTATCAACAGTTATCATGAAATTATACAGATGGAACAATACGAGGCTCTTTATGGTAGGCCATGAAGATAAACTCTATGTTGGATTAAGGTAGGTGAGTCTAAGCTATTAGAACTGAGTCTCATATAGGAAACATCAGAGTAGGTACAGATAATTCAGAAACATATGTCTACAACTCATAGTATACATCAGCCATATGTTTATTTATGCTAACGAACCCTAGAGTTTATAGAGGGTTATTGTGTATTACTTTGGGTGTGTTCTAGGTTGGTTCACCGCATGATATGGAGGAAAGACAAGCTGGAACCTAGGTCTGTTAGACAGTTTGAGGTTGTGGAGAGAACCAAGCTGATGGTGTACTGATTGGGTCTTCCATAGAAATAAGGTACTATGAATGTTGTTTTTCATGTATCACAACTACGGTGGTATCATCCCAACCCTTTTCATGTGGTTTATGTGGATGAAATTTAGTTTGAGATATATCCATCCTTTGAGGAGCATATGATATGTATGTTGGATCACAATGAGAAGTTTTTCGGTGAAAGATTGTCCAATAATTCATGTATTATGGAAACATGGGCATCTGTATGAGAAAACATGGGAAATGGAATCATATATGCAGGATAAGTGGCCCAATATTTTTGGTTTGGACTCTTATAGATACTTGAGAGTACATATTGAGGACAAATTGTTATAAAGTGGGGAGACTGTAAGATCCCAATCTTTTCGAGTGTTGACTTGGGCTTGATTATAGGTATTATTTTTTCTTTATTTGAGTAATTTTGTTTGTTTTATACCTTGGCGTGTGTTTAGGTGATTTTTTAGATAACTTTAAAGAAATAGGGTTGTTCATGGTTGGTGTAAAGTTAGAGACAATCATGCATCCCATCCCAGCAAATCATACAACACTAAATAGTGATGGTTTCACACGAATGGCACACGATTTTCCAAATTGTGCACCCTGAAAGGAGAAATTGTGCACCTCTAAAATAGTAGCCACATAGTTGGAACAGGGTTAGGGAAAACCATTCACTCTATCCTAGCTAACCATGCACAGGAATTAATTTATCCAAAATATTAATTCTAAGATTTCCCAAACCCCCTAATTAACCCCAAATCGACCCCATTCAACCCTAGGTGATCTTTCACAATTTTGGAGTTTTCTGGATAAATTCTAAGGTAATTTTACCTTTATTATTCATGTTTTTAATCTCAAATTGAAGATTTTCTTCTATCTTGGTAAGCGGATCATATCTCGTTGTTTTCTCATTCATCCTTCATACTTCTCTCGTTATTTTGGTGGTTAGTTATCTTCTTTTTTTCTAGATCTAGATATAGATTTATGGAATCTAGATCTATGCTTGTGGATATAGATCTAGAATTAATATATCTTGTTTTTTTAATCTTGATTTAGGGAATTAGATCCAGATCTAGATCTAAGTTGTTGTACTGCTCAATTTTGGGGATTTTCATTGCGCGATCGATCATCAACGAATCAAGGTGGGTGGTCTATTATTAAATTCCCAAAGTCATGATATTAACTACATTTATGTGATGGTATAAATTTATAGAGTTCATTTATCAAATTAGAAATTCCTAAATTGAATTAATTAATATGTTCAACAAATTAATTGAGGAATTGGGGATTTGATTGAATTATTGAATTATTGAATTAAGATAATTAATTGATGAATTAATTATAAAAGTGTTGAATTGTGAAGTTGGGATAATTAATTGATAGACTAATTATTAGAATATTTAATTGTTTGATTAAGGACAATTAATTATTGGGTTTATTAGGATGTTGAATTGTGAATTTGGAAATAAATAGTTTTGAATTAATTATTGGATGTTGAGATGTAAAGTGATTAATTAATTTTCGAATTAGTTAATAAAAATTATATTGATAATTAATTTTTTAATTAGTTAGTGGGAGAGGTGTGATTAATTAATTGGATAATTAATTAATTGTGTAGATGTGGTTAATTAATTTTTGAATTAATTAAAATAAATAATTATGATTAATTAATTTTTGAACTAATTGATGGACTTGTATTAATTAATTTATGAATTAATTAATGGTTGATTATGATAAAATTATTAATTTTGATTAATCATGATTTATGTGATATTGTGACATGTTATGATATATATATATATATATATATATATATATATGCATGGTTGATAAATGGGGTGCAAGAAAGGACGATCTGTGCCAATGATATATACACACGTTTTATAAATGGGGTGCTAGTCATGACAATATACGCCAATGATATATATGCATGGTTAAAAAAAGGGGTGTTATACATGAAGATATACACCAATGATATATATGCATGGTTGATAAATGGGGTGATAGAGATGAAGATCTACCTTAATGATATATATATATATTGTTGATAAATGGGGTACTAGACATATCGATCTATGCCAGTGACATATATTTATGATTGAGAATTGGGGTGCTAGATAAGACATTCTATACCAATGGTATATATGCAGTATTGTTAAATAGAAGGCTAAACATGACGAATCTGTTATGGGATGTGGAGATGATTACAGGTATTATTATATGTAGTTTGGTTCTGTTTCTTTTGATTGTGTTTGAATTGAAAGTGTTGGTTTGTGGAGTTGTAGGTCGTTCAGCGTTGTTCTGTATTTGTTTTTGAACCTTTTTTTGGGTTCCGACAACCCATAACCTGGATTTTAAAATGTAAAAAAATGTTTAGTCATTAGTAATAATGAAATTGAAGTTACATGTAAAAGGTAATCTCATGTGCTATAATGAAATATGAATTGAATGTGCAACGTGGTTCATAACAAGTGCGGGTCGAATCATGTATTGAGGTATGGGTTTCCTATAGAATCTGGTGGTTTATGTGGTTTATTAAATATTATTTGATGATATGATTATTGATTACTTGTGAATTGTTATTATTTCTTTATGAAACTATATATTTTTTTATTGACTAGATTTGTATTAGACACCATTAGTGGTGTCCTACTCAGTTGTACTCACACACTACTTGATCATCCTGATCGGTACCTAAATAGACTTTATTATTTTAGGATAGATTAAGGGAAAAGGACATGTGCTAGATGGCTAATTTAGGGATCGAGCATGGTTGAGGGTACCGGATGTGTCTTGGGACCCGTTGGGAGTTGTTTATGTCTTTTTTTGGGTTTTCATTTTAGAAACTTGACACATAAATTAGCATGGCATGTTTTTTTATTTAGTTTTGATATTGTATCTCATGTTTTCATTATCTTCAAATGTTTCTACATTTTAGGGTTATATATATGATTACACTACTTTTTATTATTTCCTCTAGTGTATTTCTCTACTAAAATATGGTATAGTCTCGCCACGGTCAGTTTATCATACCCTTGCTATTAGTTGGTGGCCTCTAGTGTACGGAGAGGCATGCTTGAGGTCATGTGACCAACCAACTCGCGGCACCAGTGTGTTACACCAGGATTAAGATGATATACTATTAGAGGGATTTTTATATTATGGATCAATATTCAAGATGATTATGAGCTAATTCGTTGCATATAATTATTCAGTGTTAGTTTCTAATAGAATAATGGGAATCAACACTTGTAAACTATATAGCGGTTACCCAGTTGGGAAAGACAACACATCTGGTGTTGGAAATTAGTAGATCCTGAAAATATTAGGGTATCTTACTTAGGTTATGATGAAAAAACTTACCCAAATTGAGTAACTTGTTGTTCCATAGTGTGATTATGCTATATTGGATTTCTTCATATAATATAATCCTTTATATTTTAATGGAATTAATAATCTATTAGTGTATTGACAATGGATTAAGTCCCTAGAAAAGATATTCTTGGTGTGGAATGAAATGAAAATTAAAAGTTTATTTTTGTAATATATTTTCTGAAATGGGATATCTATCAATAGTGGTTATTGATTAAAAACACTAAAAATGATGAAGAAATAGAAATCATGGAATAAAGAACATTTAATTTGATATTATTCAAGAAATACTTCCTATAATAACAAAAATATAAAATAGAGATAAAGTTACTAAATTTAATATAGAAGGAAGAAGAAAGTATGGTAGAGTATTAGGATAATTTAATAAGATTATCTACTCATTATTTGAACTAAATACACAATATAAAAACCAAGATTGATTGTTTCTTTGATGGGATTAATCTGAGTATCTGAAGGGAACTAGTTTCTAAAACATTTTAATCATATGATGATATAGTATCACACGTCATTAATATTGAGAATTAATTTTAAAGATCATATATCTTTAGGTAATTAAATATAATAAGTGTTCAGTTGATCACTAAGAAAAATGGAACACATCAAATAAAGATAAGGTTATGAAGAAATTTCTATCCTATAAAATTTTTGGAATGAAATATCCTGTAAAATGTTTGAAGGGTGTGAGAGATTGTTACAAGTGTAATGATAATGTTCATTTGGAAAAAGACTATAATAAAAATAAATGAAGAACTATTATCTAGTTCTTCAACTATAAAAAGATGAGGCATTATTAAAACAAGTTCCCCAAGCATAAATAAAACTTAACCTAGAAGAATCCAAGTGGAGAAGGCCAAGTATATGGAATTAAAAAATTCAAAGTGGAAGTTCCTAGAAATATGGCTAAAGGTACACTTAACATCATTGAAATAGTTTTATTTGATTTATGTTATACATGCTCTTTTATATCTAAATAATTTTCTAAGGGTATCACATCACCACCTCAATTATTATATGTTCAGTTGTTAGTGAAAAATCCCAATGGTAAAATGATCGCATCTCATGTTTATAGCTCCCCTATGATAAAATATTTTGGGAATGTGATTCCTAAAAATATTATTATTCTTTCTACGGTTAAATTTTATGAAATCATGGGAATGTATTGTCACTCTCAGTATGGTTTCCATCTCAACTATTGAGAAAGAGAAGTTATATTCAATATTCCAAATCATCCTACAATAGTCTATCAGTGTGAGGATGAACCTAAACTCACAATGGAAATTATATCCATCATAAGGGCTTTACTACCTATTCATGAAGGATATTTACTTTAGATAGTTGGGGATAAACTCAACATTGAAGATATGCCTATTTTATAGGAGTTTTTTATTTATTTATAGAAAATTTTCCATATATTCCCTCGAATCAGGTAGTTGAGTTTTCAATATAACTCATACATATCCCTACACCAATTTCAAAGACTCCGTATTAAATATCCTCCATTATGATACTGAAATTGAAAAAGAAACTCCGAGATAATATGGATAGGGGATTCATTTGGCGAAGTGAATCACCATTGGGTGAAAATATTATTTTTGTTAAGAATAATATTTTTTAATGCATATTTTCATTAATTATTAGGAACTTAATAAAATAAATATTAAGGAAAAGTGTCATATACCATGTATCGATTTTTGATTGATTAATTATAAGGAACTCAATATTTTCCCAATATTTATCTTTGGTATATATATTATTGACTAAGGGTAAAGAAGGGGGACATACCCAAGTCAACCTTCTATATGAGGTATGGTCATTATGAATTTATAGTAATTCAATTTGTATTTACCAATTCTCTTCCTATGTTGATGGATTTAATGAATAGTGTCTTTAGAGATTAAAATGGTCTATTTATAGTGTCTTTATAGATAATATTATAATATATTAATAGAGAGTGGAATAGTATGAATAATATTTCAAAATTATAGTTAAGACACTAAGAAAATATAAGTTATATGAAAAATTTAAGAATTTTCAATTTTGGATACAAAAAATATCATTCTTGTGTCATATAATTTCATATGAGGGTATATCAGATAATCCTTATGAGACTAATGTTTCTAAGAAATGTCCAAGAACAACCATGGTAACTGAGATATATAGTTTTATTAGGTTGGATGGATACTAATAACACTTTTTGAGATACTTATCATGACTATATAATCAACTCACTATGTTTACTCAAAAAGGGGTTAATTTCTTGTGGGTAGATGAATGCAAGGAGAATTTCAAAGAACTGAAGAGAAGGTTGGTCAACATGAATGTGCTTATACTACCCTATTGTAGAGAATTTTTTTTTATCTATAGAGATGCATCAAAACATGGAATAGGATAAATCCTTATGCAGAATGTTATAATGATAGATTATTCCTCATGCTAATTGAAATTTCATAAGAATAATTGACCAAATCGGGATTTAGATCTAGTAGTGGTAATTTTTTATTGAAGATATGGAGGAATTATATGTATATTGAAAGTTATGATATATGTACTGATCATAAAATCTTCAAGTATATATTTACACAGAAATAGTTGAATATGAACAAGATAGGATGGTTGGAGTTGATCAATGATTGTGACTTCTCAATACATTACCACTTTGGGAAAGAAAAAAATATGGTTGATAATCTAATTCAGAAAGATAATTCTTGTTAATCTAGGATGAGGATTGAAAGAGATCTAATATTTTTGGATTCTGAGAATTTGGATCTTGAAATCTTGAGTAAAGGGGAAAAATAATATATTTCTCAGATTAATTTCCAACCATACATCCATGAGAGAATTAAGAATTCACAGAAGGAATATGTGGAATCACATAAGAATATGAGGAATATTCCTAAGTTCAACCATGATCATACAGGAATAGTAAGGATTAGGAACTGAGTATGTTTCTGATCAATACCATACCTAAAGAAGAATCTTTTGGACAAAGCGCATATTTCATCATTCTCTATTCATCCTAAAATTAAAAAGATTTATAGATATTTTAAAGAATATATATAGTGGGATAATATCAAAAGGGATGTTACCGAGTATGTATCCCAATTACTGGTGTTTCATCAAGTTAATATTGATAGAAAATGTCTAATGGGGAGTTAAACCCGTTACCCATAACAGAATGAATATGTAAAAACATTACCATGGATTTCCTCATTGAAATACCTAAAAATATAAAGGGAACATTGTTATTTGGGGTGTAGTTGATCACGATACAAAATTAGTACATTTTATCACTATTCGATAAGATTTTTAACATGATCATATCACTCTGTTATACATTATGGAAGTTTTGAAATTTACTGAAGTGCCACTATCAATAATATCTGATCGAGATCTATGGTTTACATCAAAGTTTTAGAGAATCATTCAATAAAATCTTGATATAGAGTTGAGTTTCAATACTTATTATCATTTTCAAATATATGGACAGTCTAAGAGGACCATTGAATCACTATATGATATATTGATAGCTTTATCTATGGATTTCAATGGTGTTTCAGATCAATACCTTACTTTGGTGAAATTTTCTTAAAATAATATCTTTCACTCGAGAATTCATGTAGCTTCTTATGAATCTCTCTATGGAATGATGTGTATAAATACAATTTGTTGGGAAGATGTTGGGGAATTAAATCTATTAGGACTTGATCTAGATGAGGAATTGGTAGAGAATTTTGTATCTATTCAACATCACATAAGCGTATCTCAAAGTCGAAAAAAAAAGTTTCCACAGAAATAATCGGTGATATATTGAGTTTGAAATTATTGAAATGTTATACCCATAAATATATCCTTGGAATAATGTTAATATATTTGTAAATGGAGAAAATATGGTCCCCAGATATATTGGTATATTTGAAATTATTGAAGGTATCAGGATGGTATCCCACCACTTGGAGCTTCCACCTAGTCTCTCTAATGTTCACGATGTGTTCTATGTATATCTTCTAAGAACATATATACTTTATCCTTTACACATAATAAACTCAAAGTTCGTACCGCTGGACAAATATTTATCTTATGAGGAACAAATGGTGGAAATTCTGGATTGTAGAGAGAAAGTTCTAGGAAATATTACCACTCATCCGATCAAAGTTTTGTGGTGAAATCATAAAATTGAGGAAGTGATGTGGGAACCTATGGATGTTATAAGGTATAATTATATTAATTTATTTATATTGGAGTGACTTAATATTAAGGGTTAAATTATTAAAATGGTTTAAAATGTAACAATATATGATTTTATGACATATTTCACTAAAAATAAATTTATTTAATATCATTCGTTGAACACAACACCAGATTGAAATGAACCATGATAACTTATTAAAATAGTATTATTAAAAAATTATATCATTATTGGATTCATATTTTCAATATTATATTACGTTAAAATTTTGGTACTTTCCTAAAAATATTTACATTCTGGTGAATAGTAAAAATTCCATTTTTTATAAAATAATAATTTATTTTGATTGAAAAATACCCATAATGATTTGAATTAAATTAAAATTATCCTAATTTATTTATAAAAATTCTAATTAATTACATCTAAATCATCATTTATTCCACTTATATGAATGTAATTTCATAAAATAGATTATATATTTGGAATATATAATGATAAAATTTATTAAATAATTCCCTTCTATTATTTTTTTGTTATGAATAATAATAATGGTAAAATTTATCACCTTGTTAATGGTTAAATTGAGGCATTAATGTTAAAAACTAATGTGATAAGGCTTTATAATTTCTCTAATACTTTTATTTATCTTATCATATGAGTAGATATTGACCATTATCATCCATGTCTCTAAAATATAGTCATTTTGTGCCATTTTTCATTAACATCGACTTTTATATCATTTTAAGAAAACAATAAAAAAATGCCACATTCTTGACATTAATATCTCTAATATTTTTCTATAAGAATAAAAAGAGGTTCTCTTCAGTTTTAAATATTCATTTTAAATATAAATATTTTCCTTATCATGGTAATGAATTTTAATTTTTACTTATTGAATAATTAACTTAAATTTGTACACAATTCCAAAACTGTATTTAATCAATTAATATAAAATTAAAATAAATGATTTTAAAAATATTAAAAGTAATAAAATGTGTAATAATTATTATGTTTCAAAAACAATTTATAGATATATATTATATGATAAGTATGTGTGAAAGTATTATATTTAAATTATATATTTTTATTAACGTATTTAATGTCAAATTAATTGAATAGTGTCAAAAATGATATTATTGATATTTTATGAAAATAATATTTTATTAAAATACATTAAAATCATAAAAATCTTGAAAGTGGTTGAGGGGGATAATATATGGTTTTAAATTTTATCCCTTTTCCATTTATCATCAAAATTTATCCTTATATATAAAATTATAAACCTTTAATATTTAATAAGTCATTACCACGGCTAAGGTTAAAATTGGTTGACCAAGGGGTTAATAGAAGGTATAAGGTTTATAATGATATCTAAACTTTTCAAAATTTTATTTGATGATTATATAAACTCTATAAACTCATTATATATTAATATTCACCATTATAAAACCATTTTACATGCATTAAAACCATATTATATTATAATTTTTTTATTAATTTTCAAAAGTCCCCCCCCCCCTCACTTATAAAAAACACCCATTATCTCTTTCTGTCACACCAATTTGATTCATATATCTTTATAAAAAAAATAAAAACACTCTTATGAACATCCTTATATAATATTTTTTATGTTTTTTTCTTCCCAAAAGACCAACCCTAGGTATGTTAAAATGATATCTAAAAGAACTCTTTCAAAAAATAATTAATCATCTTCAACAAGAACTTTAATATCTATTATTATTTTACCAAATTAAATTATTGAATAACTATTAAAATATAATAACACTATTATATCCCATATAATGATATTTTATTATGTTTATTTCATAATATTTATCAATCTCCTTCTCTATCAACTAGGAATCAAAATCATCGCTCATGTGTGCGGCGGATTACCGCCTCACTAACCAATGTAATGTGTTTTCCCTTACCACTTCACTTTTATTGGTATAAATATTGAACAAATGAATATATAATATATTTATGACTTAATTATTATTCTATAATTATAATATCATATATACCTCCTTACCTTCCAATCTGTTGGAAACGATAACGTTGTTCGTACGTATTCGTGGACTACCACCTCTATGAAGGGATGTGGTTTATTTTTAATTTCAGATTAACATGGACCTTAATAAGGATATATTTAATTAATAAATATGATATATATGATATAATAATTATTATATAAAAATTAATTATTATATACCTTTATTTTTATCGATCCGTCAAAAAGTGAAAACAGCGTTCATATATATGTATAGCCTACCATCTCCATGAACAGTGTGAATTAATTTTTTGATCTCTAATTTTTATGGATGAATATAAATATATATAATTAATATATATATATATATATAATATCTTTATCATGATTAACATTCAGGATATGATTTAAACATAATCAAATCATAATTACCAAAACTACAGAATTAAAATATACTTTAAAAATGAAATAGTTAACTCCCAAAATAATGATGACTATAAAATATGGTTAAAAATAGGTTATAATATGATATAAATAAATCATATATAATTTTATATATATGTATATGGTTCTATAATGAAATTATTATAAATATAATTTTATTATAAATTAGTTTAAAATCACTTGCGAGGCATGTCGAATTGAGGTAAGGGGTTTTGTCTCAATTTCTACTCTAATGAGAAATATTTTGTATTAAGCACCTCTTCATTAATATGTGGCATATCTACTTCCAATTTTATTCATTTCAAACTAATGTATTTTTATTCATGAATATTACAGTTCAAAATCATGTTTACTCTTTTATGTGGGTTATAATTTAAATGTTACAAAAGAGGTAAGAAATTATTTTACAATCTCATTTTTTAGGAAATATCTTATTTTCATTAAAGGAATATTTTAATATATACTTTATAAACTACATAAATCATCTTATCCTGTAAATATTTCATTATTTTTCATATTTCATTCCAAATTTTCTTATATTTGGAACTTAAATCAAGAAAATCTATATTTAAATGAAAAATTGATCTTATTTCTAATTTTGATCGAGTATATTTTTCTTCCATGTCCATATTTTTTCAAAATTGTTTTACAAAAATATATTTTATTTTCTAAAATGATTTATTTATGGAATTTTATTTTTTTATTTAATTTTTAAAATCATTTAATGGAATATTTATAATATTTACTTAAGGATTCATTCTTTAATTTATTTACAAAAAGTCAAAAGGAAAGTATTTTTTAAAAATATACGACATTAATGGATTTTCCCACCACCATAACCATTTTATGAAATTTATATTCTTTTATAAGGTTACAATGGTTTTACAAATAAAAATATTTCCTTAAATATTATGTTAATTTTTTTCTTCTATTATATTATATTCTTTGAATGATAAGATTATATTATAAAACCTATATTTCTGATGAATTTATGGTCATATTTTATCACTTATTAATTTTTTGGACATTAACTTTCTCTTGAAACATTCACTTTATAGTGAGTATTTTTCATCCATCATTACATATCTCATAAATATCTATATTATTTGCATCATGGGTGTGATTATTGCATGAATTGTTTCACATTTATAACTATGGTGTTTTTGTTTTAATGTTCTTTTCTTGACTGGGGAAATATTGATATTCAATATTATTTACTAAATACAAAATTTTATTGTTAAGGAATGTTTTTTTAATTAAATTGATCATTTAATATATGAGAAATTAATTTGACATGAAGTGATGGGTGGGGTTGGAATTATATATCCCCTCAATGCATTAATAAGTCTCATGATACAAATTAGTTGGATATATTTATTTAAATGGGTTTCTAGTATATAACTAGCCATCGATTAAACTATCTTGTAATAAGGTTTTGATAGTAAATATTTCATGATGTCTAGTATCATGAATTCCAATATTAATCATTTTATTAATTGGGAATTTAGTTATAATTATTCATGAAATTATTATATTGATATTATCCATGGATTCACATCATGATTATGTTATTTATTAAATTAATTGTTGTTTAATTTATTTACTTTACCATTTTTTTATTACTTATTTATTAATGGTAGATTTTTTTAGTAACTCATACTAATAATCTGAGCTCACCCTTTATTTTTTTTATTTCCTCAGGATATTAAGAAGGATATTATGAATAATATTGAGGATGAAATAGTGTTTCTTATTCTCTATATTTTACATTTATAATGTAATATGGGAATCATGTAGGTGTTATATTCTTCAAGACTTTTAAACTGATCAGTCCTTTGGGATGAAATAAATGATTGTATGACTAAGTCAATTCTAGAATAACATGATCATAAGCCATCCAAATAAATAAGGTGGATGGTTTCAAAATAACATAACCCCAACTTAACAAAGTAAACTCAGAATAATTTTTAAATAAATGAAAAACATCTTTTCAAAAGAATGATTCTAACCGTATAACAAAAGAAGGGATCAAGAATCAAATTTTTTGATACCACGAGTTCAATCCCAAAATGATTATATATATATATATGAGGATAAAAAATGAAACATTCACCCATTTGGGTAAATGATTTATAAAATTATATTGGAAATGAAATCAAAAACTTAAATTTTCTTTTATAAAATTTTTTAACACTTATGTAAAATAAAAATTTATATGTCACTTTCAAAGGTTATTTTTGGAAAGGTAGAATAAAATTTTTTAAAAACGTTGAATTTTAAAAAAAAAATCCAATAATGGATCCTTGAAAATACATAAATTATGATGTAAAAATTATTATAGGAATAAAAATATATGAAAGTGTAAGGTAAAACCCATTTTTTTTATTTTCAAAATACCTTTGTTCCATAATTACATTGTAAGAAAAGTAATAAAACATTCATTTGAATTAAAAACTAATTTTACCAAGGATGATTATAAAATACCATATAATAAAATACTAAGGTGGGAGAACCAATTCATGAAAAATAAATTTTCAGGATTAAACATTTTTACTAAAAGAAAGGATATTTGATTCATCAACATCACTTATTGGAAACATACTCTGTGAGGTATAAAACATTTGAAAAGGGTTTAATATGGTAAAAATTTAAATAATGAGAGGATAAAATGTAATAGAATAAAAGGTAATAATGTACCTAGCTTCTATGAAATAATTTCAAGTGAAATATCAAAACTCAATGAATGAAAACTGAGTTACCAAAAACTCTTACGACTGAGGTAACACTTGATTCAAAATAAATTTGAACACAATAACTTCATTATGGGTAGTTTATCCCATGAATTACAAGGAAATAAATTATAAAACATTCATGGGGTATTAGTTGAAATGAATATACCATTATTAAAATCTAATTCATGATATGATATCTCAAATAGTTGGAATATACACCACATAAATGAAATTTGGTTCATAATACAAAAAATATTTCAAAGAATGGAGTTTTGGATGAAAAACCCTTTTACTTTGGTCCTAATTCATTCTTAACATGAAAACAAATTCCTATATTATTAAATTAAGTTCATTAAATAAATACCCAATAACCTTATTCAAAATTTTTACCATATATACTCTTCATTTATAATTATTCCATATATATTTTTATTTTCTAGTTTTTAACTATTTTCCACATTGAGTATAAGATATCTTTTTCACTTTGAACTAGTTTCGTAAAAGACATGTAACTATCCATTAATTTTAAAAAGTGAATCACTGTTAAGTCATATAAGATATAGAAATATATGTTCCAATATATCTTATAAATCTATAATCTCATTTCATGGTAGCTTTGGTTGTGACATGAGGTTGAAATTGATGATGATCATGTTTCGGTGATTCTTACTAAAAGAAAGGTTTTTTCTTAATTAATGGGTTACATATTGATATAACCATACTATAAAAAATTATTTTCATATTTATATCATATTATACTAGTAAACTAGTTCTCACAGTTATTCATGATATAAATACATAGTATTGTTCAATATGGGGGTTGAACCAACCCAACATGAACTTTCCATGATTAAAGGATGATTATGAGATGGTTTAGTTGTAATATCATTATACCCAAATTCATATTGATATTATTTAGTATTTATTATTATTATATATAATAATTTTAAAGAATTATAGAGGTAGTTAATTAATATAAAAATATTCTATTATTTGAATAAAATATTATTCTCTTAGTAGGCTTATTTTAAACAATTACATTAATGATGAAATTTAGTTGATTATATCATTAATAGGTTCTCCAATTTATCATTTAATAACATTAATGATATAATAAACATAATATTTATCCATAAATATCATTATAATGGCCATATATGTAAGGAGATGATAAAAATAAAAATAGAAATAAATCCTTTCATAGAGTCGGTTGTCCACACGAAAGCAATGTTGATGAGTTCGTTTTCTATAGAATAGTAGAAATTAGTAATATAGTTAATGTTTAATTATAACAAAAAATATATAAATATAATTATTATTTATTAAATTTAAATTTTATACCATCCTTTTAATTTTGTCAAGGAAAAGAAAACATGTTGCATCATGGAGGTAGTAGTTCGTATAATGCACGAATTACAATTTTCATTTTTCTTAATAGAAAAGGGAAAAGGTGTATAATGATTATTAACATAAAATAATAAAATTAATTATATAAAAAATAATTATTTCATTTCATATTTATTTGAAAATTATAATTGGAAAATATAAATACAAAATATATATGTTAAATAATAATGATTACTCACGTTAAGCACTTTGAGATTTCCTTAGAAGATCTCTTGGAAATAGATGGAATATATTGATCTATTGTGACTATAAGATAAATATAATTAAAAAATATTATAGGGGAAGTAAAAAATTGGTATTTTTTCAATAAGAAACATATTTTTTATGAGTTTTTTGATGTGGTTATGAGATTCCTCATTTATAAGCGGTGAAAATGTAATTTTTTTACATACTTCAACTTTATATAAAGGTAGCACATGTTAAAAAAGTAATGTGGTAAAAAAATTGAGAAATAATGGATTGGTAAGATATAAGTTAAATGAAAACCCCATAAAATCTATTATATATATGTTTTTATCATTTTTCAATCCCTTTACCCATTGAATTATTACTTTTCCTATTTTACCTTTTACCGTGGTAACTAGTTTTTACCCAAGGTAACTTAATATTTATGCCTAAAAATAAAGAATTAATTATTATATAATTTGTACCTACAAATTTTTAATTTTAAATAAATTAAATTTTATTAAATTTATAAAATCTAGAAGGAGTAATTTTAAAATAAAAATATATAAAGTATTAAAAACAATTTTTTGAGAAAATATTACTTATATTCTAAAATGTTAAAAATGGGTTTATAAATTAAAACAAACATTTTGAAAATTTTAAATTCACATATAAAATATATATTTGGTATCGTAAGAATTTTTTGTTAATTTGAAATCCATATTTTTATACTAATAATTTCATAAATTCACGTTATTTTTTAAAACGATATTCTTTACTATTCACCTAAAAATAATTCATTTTAGAAAAAAACCCAAAAATTCATGTTAATAAAATATTAAAATGA
Organism: Viscum album; assembly: GCA_963277665.1. Taxonomy (NCBI): domain Eukaryota; kingdom Viridiplantae; phylum Streptophyta; class Magnoliopsida; order Santalales; family Viscaceae; genus Viscum; species Viscum album. The sequence continues at coordinate 1,286,122,285 of OY728137.1, forward strand.
TGAGTCCAAAAATAATGGTAATTTTTTAATATTAAGATTCTGAAGTTTAGAAATTTAACTTTTAAATAAAAAATTAATATATAGTGTAAAGTATGTCTTATAGGAAATTAGCTTTTTAAGAATATTAATCATTCTTATTCATATTTATTATTATTTACTAATTAAATTAGTAATAAAAAATTATTCATATAAAATATATTTTACCATAATTAATCCCATGTTTCTTGAAATATAAATGCATATTGTATAAAATTCAATGTTGATAAAAATACATTTCAAAGTATAAAGTTATAATTTTATTAATTTTAGTGATACCAATTGAATTTCATTCACATAAAAAGTTTCCTTAATTTCAATTATATATTTATTTGATAATGTGGTTAATCCTATTCATTACCAATAATTTGAAAGCTGGGTTTCAATAGTCATACTTAAAATTTATATTTTTATCTAAATATATCATGGTTTCTTTTTAGTTCTGGGTTTTGTGTGGAAAAAGCTATCGAACACATTTACTTATTTAAAGGTAATCATATATTAATATCTCTAGATGTCATAGGGAATTTCATGGGTAGTTAAGTATAAGTGGGGGTGTTTGGGGTTGGGGAGACCAAAGGTTTACCTTGAGTTTACTTGGGGTGGCTGGTGGTAGTTGGGGTATTTTAGTAATGGATGGGGGGAAACATAATGTGTAGGTTATCGAGTTGCAATGGTGGGTGGTAGAAAAATTCTTATTATCTTCTTATTAGTACTTGATATGGGCATATGAAAGTCACTAATATCCCCATTGGTGACCTCAGAATTATGGTTTCTAAATGATTAATCCAAAAAAGATGATTTTCCTTTTTTGGTGATAAAAATATTTTCTAAATATGACCTCTGTTGTTGATAATAAAATTTTCACCAAGAAAAAAATAATTTTCTCGATTCTAGAAAAAACTAGTATGTTGAAATACCCTCACTTCCAAAATGATAGTTAACTAGAACTAAGTAATGATACTCTTTATTAATTAACTAGTGATAATAATTACTTTATTTTTATCAATTATACTAAACTATAAATGAGAAAATGTCACTATATTAATTCTTGTATTATTATTCTTTGTAAAAGTGTTATGCATATTACATCTTTTTATAATATTCATATGTTGAGGATATCGTATTATCAGTTCCAAAATTACATGTAATCCAAAGTGTGTGACTATTGATAAAAATGCACACCTATATTTCATCCTTGGAAATATTAATTTTCTTATATTAAAACACTATAAAATGGGAATATTCTAATATGCCTCATTTCAAATTGATGATAACACAAACACACTTTATTTCACATAATATGTTAGTCACACATTAATTAAGTTTTGTTCATATAAGTAACCACATAAGGTAATGAAAACATTAAAATGTAATTTATTTTACAATGGAAAATAATATTTTTGAACTAAATGTTAATTAGAAAACAAATTAAGAATCGCTATAAATTATTAATTATTTTTCTTGAAAAAAAATAAAATTATTATAAATGGGTATAATTTTGTATATTCTTAAGAAAACATGATATCATTGGAATATTCCACTCAATTTTAAAAATATAGTTGTTATGATATAATTGTTCTATAATTTAGAATGATATTGTTTCTATAACTCCACTTTTCAATTTTTTGTATATTTTAATTTAAAGAATGATTTTGGTATAAAATAAATATGTTCTTAAAAAATACAAATTTTCAGTATTGTATAATTGAGGTGAGAATCCTAACTAAACATTAAATGTGATTATGTTGGGTTATATTTAAGTAAGTGGGTGTTTTATATTTGTTTTACGGTCCTAGAAACCATTCAAGGAAACCATGAATTCTTTATTTTGGCATGAAACTTTAAATTTAATCACTAGACCCCCAGATATGTGTAGCAATTAACAATTATATTTTTATTTAATTTCTTTTTGGTGTTTAAAATTTTTATGAAATTATTTGATGTTATTTTATATATTTAACTTGTGTTCTATTATATATATATATATACATATAATTGTATGTTATGTATATTTTGGTTTTCTAGATTATGATCTAAAAAATGTATTTAATTTTTATTATATAGGAATGAAAACATTAATGATGTTAATTTGGAAAAAATATGGGATATTGATTAATGTTATGTATTTTAGAGGATTCTAGAAATATATTATTGTTATTATATTTTTAATATTATTATAATTTAATTAAAATAAAACTGAAAGAGGGATGTAATACCCTCTTCCTCTTCCTATATATATGAACCACCATGGAAGGGAAACGGTTCTCTTTGGTTTTATATCTTCACATATTAGATATTTCTCCATCACCCTCTATGTAATCCAAAGTTATAATTCATCTCTTCCCTCATATCCTTCATTATATATCTCTTCATTATTTTATATTAACTTCCTCTTTTATATAATATTCATGTGAAAATAATATTTCTCCGTGAAAAGGAAAAATACTAGGAAATCATGGTGCTTAATAATCCCCACACCCACACACCTGGGTTCAGTGTTAAAAACAAATAATTTAAAATTTCATTAAATACTAAGTGAGATATAATAATTATACATTCATATATTTTAATAATATAAACAATAAATGATATAATAATAACAAAATCCCAAAAATAGAATGTTTAGCATCTTAGAGGATCAACTATATAAAAAATTATTATATGATTATTTTGAACATTTCTATATAATCAAACTATACTAGACTCCTCATGGGTTTTACTCATATACAGAACTTGTGAAATTGAAACATAAGAAATGGAAAATATCAAATTTTCAGCAATTCAAAATAAATAAAAATGTCATTAATGGTTATATAATAAGTATAGGAGAAAACATGATCGTGGGAGAAATATCTTATTAAAAATAATTTTAAAAAATAAGAGTTGTCCATAAGTCCTTATAGAAGGTCATGTAATCTCAACTGAAAAAACATGTACCATGGAATAATAGTGTGTGAGAACAAACATGATCTAAATATATTAATAAAAGTTATATAAAATAAAAATATGTCATGTCATTTAATAATTTTATAAAAAGTAATTACAGAACAAAAATTATCACTGGAAATCATCACACTATGAGAATACCCAATCATGTCCATGTGTTGTCATCTCACATAGATAGAAAATTTTAATTTTCTATCATCTCACTTAGATAAAAAATAAAAATGTGTCTATCATCTCACTTAGATAAAAAATAAAAATGTGCCATCATATCACTTATAAAGAAATAATTATTTTCAATTTATCTCACATATGTGGAAAACTTTATCCAATCATTATCTCATTTAGATTAGAAACTTAAACTAGACATAATCTCACCGAAATGGAAAATTTTAACCATTTTATTGGAGGGAGACTTAGGAAATTGGTAATCAATGTCATTAAAACCATACATAATTGAGCCATAAGATAATAAAAAAGTGTGATTTTATTATATCATAATTAACTCATGGGAAAGAAATGGGTTTCATGAATAATTCCTTAAATCAATATCATCATAAGACATCAAGAGAAATAAGGTGAATGGTGTCATGAGAAGATATCCCATGTGTAACATAAGTAATATAAAATAATGTTGACATATATGAAAATAACCCTTTTAAGATTACGAGATAAATAAATTTAAAAAAAAGAAAAGAAATTTACATATTTAAAATTCTTGAAATCTCATTAAAAATATTTTCTTTAAAATATAATAATTTGATCTTGATAAAACATTTTAAATATTATAATTTAAAACAAAAAGAGTTTAAAAACATTTATTATTTTAAAAACATTTTTTCAGAAGATATAAAAACCATAAAGTATTCTTAAAAACACAGGACTTTAAAATCACTTTTAAAATTAAGAATTCTTAGTTAAAATCAAACTTTTACTTTTGAAAAAAAATCATTTTATTTTCGAAATCATAAAAAATTAAAAATAAATTTTAAGGCCATTTTAAATGATTAAGTGGAATATTTATAATAACACAAGAGAAATGTACCTATATTTTAAATCATTTTCATAAGTTAAACATTACATCTCACAATAAAACTTTTGGTTTAGTGTCTTTGAGTTCTAGTAACATTGGTATATTTTTTTACAAATCTTTTAAACATTTCTTTTTAATTTGATCTAAACTATTATCCCTTCTAGGCTTCACATAAGTTATAATCATCTTCATAATATGGGGAATATAAACATAAGAATGTTGTGATCTTAAATTCACAGTAAGGTAAAACTTATCAACATGTCATCAAGGTATATATCATAAGAATATAAGAAAATATGAATGGTGAGAAATTTATTATTAAAAATAAAATATTACAATAATATTATTACCTATATAATGAAGGAAATATATGTAATCTCAAAATTAAAAAAAAGATACCATGATATAAGAGTGTTAGATAAGCATGAAAACATGGAATAATGAAATGATATCCTAAGTTCAAGGAATAATAAATATGTGTAAATCACATAAAACATGAAATAAAGGTTCACTACAAATACAATATAACATAAAGTTCTTAGTCTAACCGATCATTCACAATAAGAATATGCTAAGGATCACTACCAAGAAAACATAACATAGTGTACTGAGGTTAACTATTTATTCACCATGCGTAGTATCTCTTGAGATTTAAAATGTACCCAATAGATTGGGGTTATATTAGAATGAACCTTTCATTTTCCTAATATTTATATGTATATGTGTGACATAAGAGTAAATTAAATTATACATAGAGAAAAATCATTATAAAACCCATGAAAAAGAAGTGGGTTTTATAATACTATCTAAAATCATAAAAAGGTAATATCATATGAACTTACCAAGATAATAATAGAATAAATTATTTTTTATGCTCATATTTTAAAAAATAAACATATAACTTTAACATTGTGTTTAAATATAGATACATTCCTAAAAATTATGAAGGGGATTTAATAATAAAAATAAACATCATAGGCAATTATTTTCTAAATGAGAATGGGATGTTTTAACGAATGAAATAGCATATTATTTCCCTTTAGACCATAATTTAACTATCATATTTTTATATAAAATAATGAATTTATTTCAAAAAAATCAGGGTTAAAAATGTTATGGGGGTGGTACTTAACATGGAAAAAATACACAAGGAAGGTACCTTAATTTAAGTTTAGTAGAAAGATATAATTGTGAAGAGAGATTAGAACATACATTTCCCTCCAGAAAAGGAAGGAAATGTAAATTATGTATATATTTAAGGAAAATATTTATAGAAAATGGATCAAATAAATGAGAATAAAATAAATAAAAAAAGGGATAAAAATAAAGAGAATACATGACCTAAAAATAATGATGTTCGTTTAGAAGATCCCTTTTTATTTATTAAAATACCTTTTGTTAAAACAATACATAATAAAATAGGATAATAAAAAATTATTTTAATAAGAGTATAATGGAAAATATAGACATATAATAGAAATCATTATTAAATATATTGTAAATTATTCTTAACAAAGTATTACTTTTATAAGAAAAGAGTTCATTGAGGAGAAATATTTGAATATAAAATGTCATTTCACTTAGAGAGAAATAGAATTTAAAATATAAAATATTAGAGTGGATGAAATTAAATATATAAGTATTAATTTCAAGATGAAATATTATAACTCAAAGAAATGGGGATTTAAGTAAAGAAAAACCCTTAGAGTGTCAGAATATTTCAAATTGAAAATACATGGAAGGTAGAACATGAGATGGATTTTAAAATAACCTAGGATTTATAAAAGTTATGAAAAAAAATGAAATCTATGTCCAAATCATGAATCATAAAAATAAATAAGTGGTTAGTATAAATCATATCTCAATGAAACAAAATTGAGATCCAAAAACCCTTAGTCCAGGTCATGATTTGTTCTTGAGTGTGTATGTAAAATCTTGGATAATCAAATTAAGTTATTAAAAAATATCATAAGATCCTTATTCACATATATATCATATTCTAAGGTCCATCTATTACCATATGTTATTGATTTATTATATTTTTTCATTCATGATTGTTACTTAAGGTTATCCAATCAATTTCTGTGTAAATCTCTTGGTATATTGAACATTGTAAAATTTTCTGTAATTTAGATTAATAATTTCTATAATTTCATATTTTTATTTCATTTATTAATTAACTATAAATATATATATATAGTTCCAAAAGTATCCAAAATGGGATCAAATTTCGAAAGGTGTTGCAAGATCATCATTAAATGCGGTTAAATTTACTATAATTATTTATTATTAATATTGCTTATAATTGTAAAATATTATCATAAAATAATATTAATAGTTTCATAAATATCATTCATATAAATTAGATACATTTTAAAATACATATTTTTTAGGTGGTAATGGGAAAATGAAATGCCTCATTTTGTAGAGGTGGTAGTCCGCACATACATGAATTATGCTATTATTTTCCATATTATGGGAGGGATAGTATAAAAAAATAATTTAATAATATTATTATTTTAATAATTATTTTATTTTTCCATTAAATAACTATTTAGGACCTGTTGTGTAAAGATTTTATGAAAAATAGAACTCATTGTTCATGGTAGTAGTGGTCCTCACAAATTCATGACAATGTTTTCATTTTCGAATGGTTTTTTAGGTAGAAAGAAGAGTGATATTCTATAATAACCCGTAATTTTATTAATGGAAATACCCTTTTTATAAATATGACATATAGTATAAATCAAAAACATCATCTAGAGATACCATCAAAATATTATTCACATAAATTAATAATTATACATTAGACATAAAATAAACCAATAAGAATTCTAAGTATTATAGAAGGATAATAAATAGAAAATAAGATAATAAGAATAGGATAATTTTGATCTTCTTAGTCAACTATAATAACCATACTCATGAATAAAGCTATTTAAATAAAACATAATGTTAATAATAAAATATTAAATTTGAAGATTAAAGTTTATATATAACTTTAATATAAAATATAAGTGAATGAATAATGAATTAAATAATAGGTATTTATCAAAATTAAGGCATCTATATCCTTGTAATAGTAACCTGACCGTTGAAATAGTAATGTGACCCTTTGGAATATTAATATAGACACCAGAATAGTAACCTCCTCTAAGAAATTATAAATAAAATTTATTCATATTATAAATTAAAATATGATATAGTTATATCACGGTATAAGTAAATAAATGTTTTAAAAATGATAAATTAAGCGTTGGTATTTTTATAAAACATAAATATTTATTTCCAATTTTATATTTATTATAATGATTTAAAGGAAAACTTATTTTCATAAAATAGATTCATAAATTAATATTATCTTGTATTATAATTATAAGATAAATTTATGAGACCTAAATTAATTTTTTATAGGGTTATAAATCGATTATTATATTAAAATTGATATTTTTTTAATAGATGATGATTTTATTTAAAAATTAAATTTATCATATTTAGTAAATTATTTTTTAAAAATAGATTCAATTTTTGAAATCTACATGTTGAAAAATGGTATGGATGAATTTTTTATTTTTTTCTTAAATGGTTGAATTTTGTGAATAGTGAAATACTGTAATTTATGGTATTTAAAATTTTAAGAAAACTACATGAATTTTATATATAAGAACCCATTATTTTGAACTCATATTCAATATTTACTCTATATTGTCACAAGAATCTATAAAATTTATAGTCTTGATCCAAAATAACAAACTAATTAATATAATAACCAAAAACACCCCTCTCTGCCTCTATAAATACCACCCCTTCTACTCACATCTTCCAAGCCTTGTAGATTGTAAATATTATGCCCAATTAATCTCCCAAGACTCTTAACCACATCATGGCCTTTTTTGGTCTCACCAACATTCCAATTCCAAGAGCCTTAAATAGGTTCTCAAGGAGATGATATTCAAGAGGTAAAATCCTCCTTCTTTCACTTTTAAATTATTTCTTTCTTCTACTTTATCCTCACCCCTATCCAAATTTACATGATAAAACCAGTATAATATATATACTATAATTTTATTTTTTTAATTAAATATAAATCACCAAATCTCTTATCCTCTCTTTTTATTCTAAAAATAAAAATGTCTTCTGTGAAGTGTCGATCCACTACCTTTATGGATGACGAGTTTTCATTATCCATTACCACCTTCAAAGCTAGTCATAAAACAATTATTATTGTTAAATAATATTTAAATATGTGTATTATAAATTATTTAATGTTTTTGGACCAATAGATAAACATAATATTAAATAAAGTGATACTAGTTTTTGATGGTCGTAAAAACATCCAAAAATAAACTAAACATTTTTTATTAATGTTTTATCTAATGAATAATTATCATATACGAAAAAAATGATATATGGAACCATTTAAAACTATGGAAGTATATTAATATAATTTTATTTATCTTCTGTATTTCTTCTCCCATTTTAAAAGAACTCCCATAATTATACTAAAGGAAACAGACCATAAAACCATGGAACGAACGCTTCCAAAACAACAGAATTAAACATTATAACTCATTTAAATGGCCATAAATGAACATAATAAAATTATAATAAATAAAATATATGTGTCTAAGGTTATTAATTAATTAATTAATGGATATAATTTTATTATCTAGTACATTAAGTGTAAGTGCAGAATACATTCATACATATGGTAAAGGATCTCCTTGAAAATTAATTTTTCCTTTGGATTACATTTTCTCTCTCTTAAACCCAGTGTAATTATTATTTATTATTATATAATTTTCTTAAATTATATATATATGTTCCATAATTGTGTATATATCTCAATTAATCTTTCTTTTATGGGTAAATACAAGTTTTAAAATGTTCCCTTCTCAATTCCTCCCGATAAGCAAGCCTAATTAAAATGAACTTCGCCTTTTCTTACCCCTTTAAAAGTACACTCTGTACTCTGTTTTAAGACACCAATAGTTTTATAAAATAATTAATTTTATCATGAAAAACTATCTTAATTCATTTATGGTTTTATGAAAACAATTATGCATCCATCCTCTTTAAAGACTCTATTCTTTCCCCTAAAACCACACTTAAGTGGCACATTTCTAATGTTATCCAACCACTTTTTTTCATGATTTCACTTTTCTTAATTATTAATGATATATTCTTATATTTACTATATTAATGTAAAATAATGGTTTAAATCCCTTATTTCATGGATACCATTATGATAATCGCTTTGGTTATGCATTTTCACATGATTATGATGCCAATTTTTTTCCATTGGTATCCGTTATGTTTTTTAGCAGGTTGAGGGTCTAGCCCACTTTATTTAAAATAAAACATGAAATAATCTTTTGAAAAATGTTTTAAGAGTTAATATATAATAATAACCATGTAAAATTTCAATATATACAAACCCAAAGGAATAATAAACTCATCGATGAAGAGAAAATGTCAAAATAGGTCATGGAAAGAGTTTTATTTTCCCCCTGAATGATAATGAAATAGTGAGATTGGTTATAGATAAAGTGTAACCCCATACCAAGAAGTTTCATCATGTTGGAAGCACAACAAGATATATCAACCCTCTCACACACATAAAAATGTAAAGGGAGGACCAGACGATAGATACCAGCACATCTATCTCTCTTTCAAGTCGCCCACCTGACAATGTATGTAAAGATATCATAGCATGTCAACCAGATTCAACACTACTCAAGAACAAAATCATTTTAAAATGTATAATCAAGTCACACATCTATCAAATAATAAGGAAAGACAGTTGATTATGGGTTTCAACACACCCATCCCTCTTTCAAGGCCGCCCACACAGCAGTGCATGCAAAAAGCAACACAACCCACCAAATTCAATGGGTAACCCTTATGTTAATCCCTTAAGTTTGATTCTTCATGTGTAATAAATATGCATGATCATGTTATTATGTGTGTTCCCATATATTGATCTAATGAATTCGGTAATGTTTAATCTCATGAGATGTTATATATGGGATTAGGGAGTAAACCTAATCCACTATGGGACATTTCAACCTTTGTGATATAGTCTTGGAAGCTAGCCTTGACTCATTTTTATGTCATGTTATATATTGTTTCCAAATTCCTATGTTTACATTATCATATGATTCCATGTTCTATTATTTATTCTTCCATATGATTATTCATGTGTTATACCTTTTATGTTATCATGTTATTCCTTCTAACTCATGTGTTATGCTTTATTCCCATGTTTATTCCCTTATTCGGATTTTTAGATTGTCCCTTTTATCTATATATTCCCTAGGTTATCCTATGTATATATAGGATCTCAAAATAAGTTATAATCTCATTGTGGAAGATTAATAAAGAGATGTTTTATTCTTGTTCCATTTTATGTACCTAATATTTTAAAGTCACTAGAATTTAAATTTCTTGGTTTTAATTTGATGGATAATTGTGCTTGAAATCATGTAATAATATGTGTAATAGGATTGGGTTACCATAGTTGGTATCAGATCACGGGATAGTTATTTTTGGAGATTAGGAATTTAATACTTTATTAAGAATCCTAGGGATAATTTTATCACAATAGACAACATCGATTGAAACTTAGGGAATTGTAAGTTAGGATATACTTTCCATTTATGATTTTATCTTTTTATGTTCAATGTTTCGTTTTTCTATGATTATTAGATAATTATTCAACACCCCTAATGGTATTTTATTTATTTCTATTAGTTAATGGTGGTAAATAGGAGAACTTGTTCCCACAATCAATGTTCTAGGTAATGTGATGATTTCCCAAATGTGATGCCAAATCTGACTGGAACGGGGGCCTAGAACTTCATGAAAGTACTGGATCAACTGGATGAGTTTATGAAAAATAACTTGAATCAGGTGGAATTCCCTCCTTCACCTAAGATATATAAAGTTGTGTTTAGATCTTTTATGTGATAAAGGCCTCCTAAATTTAGTGTATCCTCTGATCCCCTTATCACAAAACAATGGATCTACATCAATCGAAAGATATTCTCTATCATTTAATTCTTGGAAGAAGATAAAGGTGTGTTGTTAGGTTATCATTTTGATGTGGAAACTGATCAATGGAGGAAACTGATCAAAAACACAAAGTCTAAAGAATAAATTGATTCCATGTATTGGGAAGGATTCAATAATATATTTTTCAATAAATATTTTCCGTAAACTCACAATCTTAAGATGGAGTGGGAGTTCCTTAGAAAAAATAAAAAGGAATATGAGTCGATTGCGAAGTATAAAGAAAACCTAAAAAGACTTTCACAGTACACCTTAAGATTTGTTATGAAAATTGAAATAAAATTGGATAATTTCTTTAGTGGATTAAACATGAGTCTACAAAAATACTTGGTGATTCGAGATGTTGATAGTTGTGGAGAAATTTTCTATTGTGACCTTAAAGTTGATATGGAAATTGTAGACTCTCAGTTTTCTCATGGGATCAAAGATAAAAAGAGGAAAATCGAGTTTACTATAGGAGGATAAATAGAAAAATACCATGAAGAAAAGAAAATAAATCATCCCACATGTAAAAAGTGTGTCAAGAATCGCCCTATAAAATTTCTAATAAGAACCAAAAGATGCTTCAAATGTAGAAGAGAGGGTCACCAGGCTAATGTTTGCTAAATTAATTTGAAGAATCCAGATAATGTGGATGAATAAGGGAAAGTTCATATCAACACTCATCCTATAGTACAATGTTTAAAATTAAAAAACATGGTAATTGTGCGATATAATTCCTTAATCCAAGGGTTTTTGAAGGAAATCAACAAAAACAACCTCCATGGTAACAAGGAAGATCATATGTTATCACTACTACTAAGGTGGATCCCGAAAATAATTTGGGGACAGGTATGATGGATATTCATTCAAGAATAGTGAATGTACTATTTTATTCCTTTTATACCTATAAAAACCCTATATTTTATGTTATCTCACTCTTTAAATTTAATTTCTCGGATAGCATAGGTTTTACACAACACCAAGCTTAAACAAATAATGATATACAATTAAATATCATTATTTTAAATGACCATTATAACCTAGAATTTAAATTTTTAATAATGAATAAGATAAACCAAATTATAAAATTTATATATTAAATATTTAATAATTTATTTTGAAATTCTTCCTAATAATTTTATAGGCATAAGATAAGATGAATACGATTTTACACATTAAAAGGATATATTTTTCTAAAGGTAGTTTTACCGCCTTTTAAATTTTCACTTATTTTAAAATTAAATTTTAACACTTTTATAAATTATATTGAACAAAATAAACTTAATTTTTAAAATATTAATGTTAAAATTATCTTAGGGTGAAATTTTTATATTTTCTGAAAATATTTATTTTCTAGTGAATAGTAAAAAATCCGGATTTTTATAAAACTGTCATTTTCATTATATTAATAGTATATTAATGATTGGAATTAAATCATAACCTATGAAACTATAAATAAAATTTTTGTATCTTATAAATTAAAACATAGTGTATTTATATCACAGAATAAGTAAATGAATGTTTTAAAAATGATAAATTAAGTATTGGTATTTTTATGAAACATAAACGTCTATTTACAATTTTATAATCAATTTAATAATTTAAAATAAAAAATATTTTTATAAAATATATTTATAAATTAATAATTTGTTGTATTATTATTATAATATAACTTTATGAGACCTTAATTAATATTTTAAACTGTTATAAAATCAGTTATAATTTAAAATTGGTATATTTTTAATAAATAATGATTTTAATAAAATTAAAAGTTATCATATTTTAGAAAATTATTTTCATAAAATTTATTTTATTTTTTAATTTTACACGTCGAAAAATGGTTAGAGTGAATTTTTGTGATTTTGCTAAAATAGTTGAATTGTTGGTGAATAGTAAAATATAGTAATTTAAGGTATATATACATTATAAGTTTAATACACTATTCCTTAAGTAATCACTAGTTTAAGAACCATAATCTAGAAATATCTTTCTCTATTTACTATATTTAGTCATGGAATTATCACTATTTATTATCTTGAGCCAAAATAATAAACTAATGAATAGAATAATTACAAAACACCCCTCTCTTCCGTTATAATTACCACCCCTCACCACCTCTTCCCCTCACATCCCTTAAGCCTTTAATCTTGTCCGATTTCTATACAATACTCTTACCAATCCTCTTCCCCATGTCTATGAGGTCCTGGGTTCAAAAAAATATCAAAACCAATTTCTTTAAGGATATTCTCAAGGAGAAGAATTCAAGAGGAGAAATCCTCTTCCATTCTCTTTTAATTTCTTTTATTTTATTTTATTTTATAATTCTATCATCACATACCCTTATTTAAGTTACATGATAAATCCATTATATTTTATATAATTGAATTTTTTGTGTTAATGTAATAACCCATCATCATTTCTCTTCCCCTCTCCTTTTGTACTAAAGATGAAATCATCGTCTGTAATGTGTTGATTTATTGTATTCATGGACGATGAGTTTTTAATTTATATTAACACCTTCAAGGATGGTCATAAAACTATTTTATGATTAAACCAGATTATATTATATGTATTACATCCTATTTAATGTTATGGGACCATTATATATACATGATATTAATTAATAAAATAAAACTAGTTCGTGATGATCAAAAACCGCCAAAATAATCTAAATGATTATCACTAACATTTTGTCTAATGATTCATACTCACATTAAATTAACAAATGAATTATATAAAAATTTAATATTATGTATGTTCATTAATAAAAAATAATTTAAATTTTCTATAATAATTCAAATTTTACAGGATATTTCGTACATTTATACAAGTGAACCAATCATGAAAATCAAGGAAAAGAACACTCTCGAATAAAGAAATTAAATATTCTAACTCATCCAAAAGGCCATAATTTAACTTAATAAAATTATAATAAATAAAATAAATTTTAAAAAAGTTCTTAACTAATTTATTCATGAATATAATTTCATTATTCTGGATGTCAAGTACAAGTGCATGATGCTTTCGAACATAATGTAAGGGTTTTCTCATCTCACTTTTATTTCTGTGAGATATGCCTTATTCACCACTATTTCTTGTGTGTGGTGTATTTATAATTCCCATTTAGTTATAATATCATGAATATATTTATATTCATTTTATTTAATTTCTTATTTTATTATCATTAATTTTATGAGGCATATGGTCTGGCTATTTGCAAAGTGGTAAGGGATTCTTTCTGGACGTCCATTTTTCCTACAGGTTACTCTTTCTCTCTCGTTACCCAATGTAAATCTTATTTATTTTTATATAATTATTCTAAAATCTACTAATATGCTCCAAAATCATGTATACTAATCATTTAACCCTTCTTTTTGTGGATATACTTGTTTTAAAAAGGTTCCCCTCTCAATTCTTCCCGATAAGCAAGTCCAATTAAAGGGAACTTCTCGATTTCTTACCCATTTTCAAGTACACTCCATAATCCATTTTATAAAACCAAGATTTTTTAAAAATAACTATTTTTATCTTGAAAAACTATCTTAATTAATTTATAGTTTTATGTAAACAATTAATCATTTTTCCTCTTTAAATACTCTTATATTTTCACTTAAACCGCACGGAAGTGGCCCATTTATAAAGTTTTAAAAAAACTCTTTGTACTCATTTTCACTTCATTTGGACATCATTTTTTCCTCAAACATAATTTCATTATCCTTAACTTTTATTTTTTGGGGATAATCATATTCAAAATTTGATTTAATGACAAATACAAATTATTTTTCCAAAAGACTCTTCTTTGTAAAGTAAATTAGGTTATTTCTTTGAAGAATTCATTGATGGTTTTTTTAGAGTATTTTCATCTATTTAAACACCCTATATTAAATATTATGCTTAATTGGGATTGATATTTTACAATATAATCTACCGTATTTTATAAAATGGATTATGAACAGTTTGAGTATGGATGTTCTATCTTGATATCATTCACCATATTACTCAAAATGGTTAGAGATTATGTTTATTGATCGGTGAAAGTTATGTATATGTTGTTTATGATTCACCACATTCATATAAGTAATTAATTGGATGTATTAAGTGATAGTTGGTTCCTGATATATCCCCTAGAAACATTTTTAGGTCTCATGAGAGAAAACAAATATGGATTTGGCTAAGGCCTTAACCATTTATTTTCAGATGTCTTGGTTGAGGCTTTGACGATATGTTTATGACCTATGGCATTATGCATTGCCTCATTATGATATTAGTAATTTATAATCCATGTAATAATTATACTAATATAATATCCATGTTTATGTTTTATTCTCAAGTTATTATGGCATTATTTTGATCTGTTTTTATTCCTGTCATATTATGTTAAAGTTTTTGTTGTAATTATAGGTGTTATTAGATATTCACCATGACATATTGTTTACATTTATAGTTTTAATTATATTTTTACCCTTAATGAGAATCTGATATCACCCCTTTATTATGTTTTGTATTTCCTTATTATGCAAAGATGTATTTTATGAATGACTTTTTGGGATAATATATGATTTTTTGGATGTTCCCAATAGAGTTTCTATGTTGTGTTTCATTTTAAGTTGTAATGTAAATATTATGTTTGTGTATAATTTTAAAAAGATAAAAAACTATATTGTACTTTTGTATATGACTTTATTGTCTATTATACCAATTTAATAAAGTAATGCACCATCTCTAGGCTACTAGGGTTGGGGTTGTTACAGTTGGTATTTGAGGAATTTTAGTATAAAACACTGAAACTAGATTTAGAAAAAATAGATTGGGAAACATAACCCTAAGATATACTTTGAAAAAAATCATAGAAGAACATCCTAGAATTTTGGGGGTATATATTATGTGGATCTTCATAAAAATACATCCATGTCTAGATACTGAATATTTATGTGGTTCTGGAATTGATGTAGTTAGGGGTAATAAATTCAGTAAGGTGTGTCAGGCCTAACTCGTCATAACATGGTACATGACAACGGGCCTTACAACATACCTTCTTTGACACACCTGGGGGTTATTCTAAGGATTATTCAAATTTTCTTTACAAACCATTATAAAGGATTTGAATATATAATGAAAATTAATAACCTATGTAAAACCTAAAGTGTTTTAGGTTGAAAATAAGGTGTCATGATATTCTATAAACGATTATACATTTTTCTCACTATGAATTTTATTATTCACATTATTCATTCTATTTTAGTAAATTTATGGAACCCAAAGGAGTCATGTTAACATTGAACATGATGGGAAAGGTGGTTTTGATGAGAAACCAAATGGTATGAAAGATATTGTGTTCATTACTAATCGGTTTTCTAGAAATATTATTATCAACATATACTTTAACCAACCCCTAAACTCACCAAACAAGATAAGGATGGAGTCTTATAAGAGATATAGTGGTGGATATTGTGGAAAAATTAAAGCTCGGTTTCCATCATATAATAAATTTTGAAGAAGACACCCAAGAACAAGTCATAATGAAACAAAGGAGTGCTTTATGTGTGGAAAAGGACATAAATCAAATAATTGTTGAGAAAAAATAAATAGTACGATGGAAGGAAATAAAACACATCCTAATAATCCATTTGTAGTTTACTATCTTTAATTTGGGGAATCTGGTCATTACTCGAGTCAATTCACCCATCTATAGGATAAAATCTAGACCAAGGAAGGACCTATATTGATATAAATGGATGAAGTATTTATGTATTGAGATTGCATTGATAACATTGGTGATTAAACTTATTTCAAGAATTTATATCATATCTATTTTAGAATTTGTAATAATATAGTTTTTAAAAAGGATGAACCATAGGCTGGGTGATGACTCATCCCGTCCGAAAAGGCTACATGGTTTAAACCCACAATCGAAGGGTGATCAGGGTGCAATGCCTACCACTAGACTACATGAAATCCTGATTAGCATGTCCTTTTTTATATATCTTATGAATAAAGGTTATTTTGATTTTAGGGACATTTGTTTTATCATATATATAACCTTGGGATTGTAAAATGCTTTAGTGATTAAGTTATTAATGTTACTTTAGTAGAAGCATAATATTTTAAGGAATGAATTTTGAATTGTATTTTGGAGTCAAATATGATTTTATTGTGGACTTATGGGGATTCAGGTTATTTATGGATATAGTTATCATATCTTGGAAATTTAGAGACCTTTTTGATCTATGAATTTGGACATATGTATTTTGGATAAGTCTTTAGGTTAGAATAGATTAAGTAAAACATTGGATATTATTGTTTGAGGTTAATTATGATTTATTGGATACTTTGTGTTAACAATATTGGATTCAGTAAATATTTAAATGTTGAAGGAATGACCAGTGGATCTTATGATTCATAAAATTTGTTCAGGGGTGAAAAATCATTTGGAAATTTCATTTCTAGGTGTGCTGGATTAAGGGAAAATAGATCTAATCACAACCAAAAATGATATTATACTTATGACATGGAATGTAATCAAGTATATTTATTTTCTCAAGAGCCTTTTTGGATATTAAAATAAACCCTTAACTCTAGTAAAATTATTTTATAACAAAAATTTAATTCATTTAATCTTATTTCTAAGAAATCAATGATCTTTAATCGAACACAGATTTATGGTCTTGTGATGGTTAAATTTCTAGTGACCATTTTTTCTATCACTCTACATCATAACTTTATAGTTAGATTCCTATTTCGTGTCCATGTTATTGTTTTCCACTAATGATTTCCTACCCAAAATCTTGTTTTTGTGGTGACCTTCACTTTTCCCTTTCCCTCTAGTTAAGAGGATATTTTATTAACCCTATTTTTGATGTGGGTTTCCCACTAAGGAATATTAAAGTATTAACATTTTATTTTTGAAGTAAAATTTCTAATTTTCAGGATGAAATTTTTTTAAGGAGTGGAGAATTTAACAAACCAATATTTTATAGTATATGTCTCTTAAAATTTATTTTCTCTAATATCATAGGTTTCACAAAACATCAATCTTAAACAAACAATAATATATAATTAAATATCACTATTTTCAAATGAACATTATAACCTAGCCATTAAATTGATGGGATTTAATAGTATTAACAAGATTATAAAATATATATATTATATATTTAATAAAACATTTTTTTATTCATACAAATGATCTTATAAGCATAAGATAATAATGAACCTAATTTTATGCATTAAAATGATATATCCTTCTAAAGGTGGTTTTACCGCCTTTTAATGTTGTACTTATTTTAAAATTATATTTTGAAACTTTTATATATTATTTTTAATAAAATAAAGTTAATTTTTAAAATATTAATATTAAAGTTATCATAGGGTGAAATATTTGTATTTTTTTGAAAATATTTATTTTCCAGTGAATAGTGAAAAATCCTGATTTTCATAAAACTCTCATTTTCATTATATTAAAAGTATATTTATGATTTTAATAGAAATTTCACTTATTAAAGTATAAATAAAATTTTGATATATTATAGATGAAAACATGATGTATTTATATCAGGGAATAAGTAAATAAATATTTTAAAAATGATAAATTAAGTATTGGTATTTTTGTGAAACATAAATGTTTATTTACAATTTTTTAATCAATGTAATAATTTAAAATAAAATATATTTTCATAAAATAGATTAATAAATTAATATTTTTTTGACTTATGATTATAATATAATTTTATAAGACCTTAGTTGATATTTTAAAGTGTCATAAAATCAGTTAGAATTATAAAACTGGTATTTTCAAATAAATGATGATTTTAATTAAAAATTAAATTTATCATATTTAGAAAATTATTTTCCTAAAATAGTGTCCATTTTTTAACTCTATGTATCGAAAAATGGTTTGGGTGAATTTTTGGGATTTTTCTAAAATAGTTGATTTTTTGTGAATAGTAAAATATGGTAATTTAAAGTACATATATTATAAGTTAAATACACTATTTATAGAGTCATAGATTATATAAGAACCATAATCTAGAACTATAATTCTATACTAACTTTATTTATTCATTTAATCATCATTATTTCTTGTATGGGTCCAAAATAATAAACTATTGAATATAATAAACAAAAAAAACACCCCTCTACTCCACTATAAATACAACCCCTCAACACCTCTTCCCCTCACACCTCTTAAACCCTGAATCCTATCCAATTTGGGACCAATATTTTTCAAAATACTGTTCTTCTTGTCCAAGAGTTTCTGGTCTCAAAAAAATACAAAAACTAATTTCCCTAAGGAGATTCCCAAGGAGAATAATTCAAGAGGTAAAATCCTCTTTCATTCTCTTTTAATTTCTTTTATTTTATTTTATTTTATTATTATCTCTTCATCTCCCATTACCCAAGTGATATGATAAATCCATTAACTTTTATATATTGTAATTTTATTTTGTTAATGGAATAACCTATCATCATTCCTTTTCCCCTCTCCTTTTGTACTAAAGATGAAAGAACCATCTCTAATGTGTTGATTTATCGCATTCTGGGACGACGAGTTTTCAATTTCCATTACTACCTTCAAGGATACTAATAAAACTATTTTTATGGTTAAAAAAGATTATAATATATGTATTACACAATATTTAATGTTCTAGAACCATTATATATATGATATTTATTAATAAAACAAAACTAGTTTGTGATGATCAAAAACTGCCAAAATAATCTAAATGATTATCACTAACATCTTGTCTAATGATTCATCCTCACCTAAAATAAATAAATCACTTATATAACCATTTAATAATATTTATTTTCATTACTAACATATATTTTTAATTTTTATAACTATTCCGATTTTACATGATCATTTATACATGTATAAAAGTGAACTAATCTTGAAAACCAAGGAAAAGGATACTCCGGAATGGAGGAATTAAATATTATAACTCATCGAGAAGAACATAAATTAACATAATAAAATTATAATAAATCAAATACATATTAAATATGTTCTTAAATAATTTACTAATTAATCTAATTTCATAATCCAGGATGTTATGTACAAGTGCAGAATGCTTTCGGGTATAAGGTAATGGTTTTTTCATATCACTTTTATTTCTATAAGATATGCCTTATTCACCACTATTTATTATGTGCGGTGTATGTGTACTTATAATTTATGTATCATATCATGAATCTATTTATCTTCATTTTATTCAATATCTTATTTTATAATTATTAATTTTATGGGGCATATGGTTTGACTGTTTGCAAAGTGGTAAGGGATTCTTTCCGAACCTCCATTTTTCCTTAAGGTTACGCTTTCTCTCTCTTTACCCTATGTAACTCTTCTTTAATTTTATATAATTATTATAAATTCTTTTTATATGTTCCATAATTATGTATCCATATCATTTCATCCTCCTTTTTTGGGGATATACATTTTTTAAAAAGGTTCCCTTCTAAATTCTTTTCCATAAACAAGTCTGATTAAGGGGAACTTCACAATTTCTTACACATTTTCAAGTACACTCTATAATCTATTTCAAGACACCAATATTTTTATGAAATAAATTTTTTTATCATGAAAAAATATCTTACTTAATTTTTGTTTTATGTAAAAAATCAATCCCTTTTTCTCTTTAAAAACTCTTATATTTTCTCTTAAACCGCGAGGAAGTGGCTCATTTCTAAAGTTTCAGAAAAAATATTGTTACTTTTTTTCACTTCAGTTAGACATATTTTTTGCCTAAAACATAATTTCATTTTCCTTATCTTTTTTTTCTAGGATATAAATATTTACAATCTGATTTTATGACAAATACAAATTATTTTTTCAAAATAACTCTTCTTTGCAAAGTAAAAAAGGGTATTTCTCTCAAGAATTCATTGATGATTTTGTGAGAGTATTTTTATCTATTTAAACACCCTTTGTTAAATATTATTATTAATTGGGATTAATATTTTATGATAGTATCTACCATTTTTTATTAATTTGTTATGATCAGTTTGAATGTGGATGTTCTATATTGATATCATTCACCATATTACTCAGAATTGTTAGTGATTATGTTTATTAATCAGTGAAAGTTATATATAAGTTTTTTATGTTTCACCACATTTATATGAGGAATGAATTGGACTTATTGGGAAAATTTTGGGTCTCACTATATCTCCTTGATGTATCATTAGGTCTCATGAGACAACACGGATATGGATTTGGTCGAGGCATTAGCCTTTTTTTGGATGTATTAGCTGAGGCCTCAATGGTATGTTTATGATGTCTAGAATTACGAATCCCATCATTATTATATTATTAATTGATAATTCATGTGATTATTTGACTATTAGAATATATATGGTTAAGTTTTTTTCTCATATGATTATTGAATTATTTTTATTTGTTTTATTATTTCCATATTATGTTCAAGTTTATGGTTTAGTAAAATGTGTTGTTAGATATTCACCATGTCTTATTATTTATGTTTATAGTTTCCATTATACTATTTTCCCTTACTAAGAATATAATATCTCCCTTTTATTTTGTTTTATTTTTCCTTAGGATCTGATTATATATATATTTAATTACTTTCAAGGATAATGTAGGGGTTTTTTGATGTTCCAAATAGAGTTTCTATGTTGTGTTTCATTTCAAGTTGTAATTTAAAACTTATGTTTGTATCTATTTTTACAAAGCTACTAAACTATATGGTCCTTCACGATGTGACTTCCTTATTTATTATACCAATGTAAAAAAAATTAAGGTACTAGCTCCGAGATACCAGGTTTGGGGTTTTTACACTACGTCTTATTCCATTTTGTTCAATTTTAGTTGAAATATTCAAACACCACCTCAAAATATGACGGTTGAGTTATCTATGAGAACATATAATGGGGAAATTATTGAATCTAAAGTATATAAATCCAAACTAGTTATTGTTTTTGGATTGAACCTCCCAAAAAATCTAGTCTTATTTTTTTTGGTGGAGTTTGATGCTATATTTTTCATGAATTGGCTATATTTGTACAAATAAAACATCAACTGATGGGAAAGGGAGATTATTCTTCATATCCTAAGGCATCCTCAAATTCTGTACAAGTGTAAGAAAAATTATGAATCTCTATTAGAATTATCATCCCAATTGTGGATATTATTTCCTTATGAGAAAGCATATATATCTCAAAGGATTTAGTCAAAGGAGATTATTATGGTCGGAAACATGCCCATTGTATGGGACTACAATGATATGTTGCCTGAAGAATTGTATGGTCTTCCTCTTGATGGAGATGTTGATTTCTCAATAAATCTTATACTTGGATATCAACCTATATCAAATACTCCATATAATATGGACACAATTGAGTTGGAGGAACTGAATAATTAGTTACAATATAATCTTGAAAAGGGTTTTATATGACCAAGTGCTTCACCATAGGGAACGCTAGTCCTCTTCATCAAGAAGGATGGAATAATGATCTTATACATTGATTTTCATGATCTAAAAATAATAATTATAGTGAACAATTATCCCCTACTATAGATAGATTCATTATTTGATTAGTTATGTGGGTCCAAGCATTTCTCTTAGGTGGACCTTTGGTTAGGATATCACCGATTAAAGGTTAATAAGAAAGATATTCTAATTAATACCTTTTGAAAACATTATAGACACTATGAGTTAATAGTGATTACCTTTGGACTCACTAATTCTCAAGAAATATTAAATGGCTTAATGAATAGAGTCTTTAGATTTTACCTCGACAAATTTGTGGTAGTATTTATTGATGATATTCAGATATACTTCAAGAGTAAGGAGGAACAAAAAGAGCTTTTCAATACTATTCTATTCACTTTTTTAATGGGAGAAACTTTATCCAACGTATTGTAAATGTGTGTTTAAGATGGAGGAAGTATCATCCTTGGGGCATGTTATCATTAGAAAAGTAATCCTTGTGAACCATTCCAAGATAAAGGAAATTGAAGAGTGGACCATGTAAAGATCAACAAAGGATATCCATAGTTTCTTTGGTCGATCTAGGTTTTACCGATGATTTGTGAATTACTTATCACATTTTTTGAACTCAATAACCAATATAACTTATAAGGGATTCATGTTTTTTAGACCAGTGAATGTGAAGACTTCTTTAAAGATTTTAAAAAGAGTCGTATCACTACACCAATACTTACACTACAAAAAAGTGGGGAGCTATTTTTGGTATACAATGATACTTCAAAGAATTTCTTAGGATATGTACTAATGAAAAATTATAAAGTGATATCTGAATCCTCCAAAAAATGGAAATTTCATGTGAAAAACTATCCCATGTATGATCTAGAGTTGGTGGATGTCATATTTGTGTTAAAAATATGGTGTCATTATCTCATTAGGGAGAAGTGTGAGATATATACTGATCATAAGAGCCTTAAGTATATATTCACATAGAATGAGCTTGATATGTTCCTATCAATATGGTTATAAATCATCTTGGATTATAACTTCTCAATCTACTACCATCCTGGTAAATCAAATAAAGTGGTGGATCCTTTAGGTAGAAAGCATTCTGCAACTTTATCCACGATGATAATTGAGAAGGATCCAATATTATTAGGCTTTAAAATGATGAACATGGTATTCATTATATAACATAATCAATCCTTTCCCAAATTATTGATCAACCATCCATTTTAGAGAAGATAAAGGGTGATCATAGAGATGGTGTAAAAATTCAAAAGGTGGAAGCTATCAAAAATGGTATATCTTAATAATTCAAAATTGATGAGGTAGGAGTTATAAGATTTAGGTCATGACTATGTGTACCATCAAATCATGAGATAAAAAAAATATATTTTAAATGATGCACATAGATCAACTTTCTCTTTCCACCCAGGGAGCACAAATATGTTTCGATATCTTAGAGAGCACTATTGGTGGGACAATTTGAAGAAATAGATTACTGAATATACATCAAAATTCCTAGTTTTTCAGTTAGTGAAGGCTAAAAGGAAAAAATTCTAAGGGGATGATGAAACCATTACCCGAACCTATATAGAAATGGTAAAACAACACCATGTAATTTTTCACCAAACTTCTAAATACTTCCAAAGTAAATAATTCCATATGGTTTGTTTTGGATCATCTTATAAAGACAACTCACTTTATTAAAATTAGGGTGGATTTATGACCCGACCAAATTGAATGGATATACATCAGTGAAGTGGTTAGGCTGCATGGAGTAACATTATCGATTATATCTAATCGTGATTATAGATTTTCCTCCATGTTTTGGAAAAGTATCTATCATTCTATAAATACTAATTTTAAATTTATTACATCTTATCATCCCCATACTAATTGAAAATATGAGTGTACTTTTAATACATTATAAGACATGTTAATATCATGTTCTATGGACTTCAAATGAGGATGGGATCAACATCTTCCACTAGTCAAGTTCACTTACAAAAATAGTTTCCAATCAAGCATCCAAATGTCCTGATATGAATCCCTTTATGGGAAAATATATAGAACACCAGCATGACGTGATGAAGTTAGTGAACATAATATACTAGGACCTAAAATGGTTGAAGAAATGGTAGAAAAGGTAAAAATCATTCAGAAACACATTAAAGTGGTCCAAAGTCGATAGAAGAGCTATGAAGATGATCATAAAATGGACTTAGAGTTTGAGTTTGGTGAAAAATTAGTCCTCCGAATATCTATATAGAATAGAGTCATGATATTTGGGAAGAAAGGAATGTAAAATCATAGATACATCAACCACATTGAGATTCTTGATTGCATTTGAGTTTTGGAATATTGACGTGCACTTCCACAAACCATCTCTCACATGCATGATGTATTCCAGGAATCCCTCTCGAGGATAAACATATTAGTTCCCTCACATGTACTTAATTCAAAGGTGTAGCAACTAGAAAATGATCTATCTTGCATGGAATAGCTAGTGAAGATCTTGGATCATAGAGATAAATTTCTATGAAATAATACTACTCACCTAGTCAATGTACTGTTGAGAGACCATAAGTTTGAAGAGGTGACATGGGAATAGGAGGAAGTGATGAATGAAAAATACCCTCATCTATTTTCACCTTTGTAAGTAAAATGAAATTTTGTGGGTGAAATTTTATATGGGGGGAGATTGTAATGATCCATAATTTTATCAATTGAAATTCCCTTATAATAACAACTTCATAGAGTATAAATCATAAACATCACATAGAGAAAACAAAAAAATATATTGTTCTCATAAATGAATAATGATACATTAGTTATATAGTAAACCAATAATAATTCAAAATATTACATTGGGACAATAAATAGAATATAAGATAATAAGAATATGACAATTTGGATCTGCTCGATCCACTAGAATGGATGCACTTGCAAACAAAGCTGTAGAAATAAAACATAATTTTTACAATAAAATGTTCATTTTGAAGATGAAAGTATATATATAACCATAGGATAAAATATAATTGAATAAATAATGAATTAAATAAGAGGTATTTATAGGAATTAAGGAATCTGTATCGTTGGAATAGTAACCTGGTTATTGGAATAGTAATGTGATTATTAAGAATAGTAATCTGGCCATTAGAATCGTAACCTCACCTATAAAAGTATAAATAAAATTTAAGAATTTTTTAAATGAAAATATTATATATTTATATAATGGTATAAGTAAATAAATATTTTAAAAATGATAAATTAAGTGTTGTTATTTTTATAAATCATAACTATTTATTTATAATTTTATAATTATTATAATGATTTAAAAGAATATTTATTTTCATAAAATATATTCAAAAATTAATATTAAGTTGTATAATAATTATAAGATAAATTTATGATACCTTAATTAAATTTTAATGGGGTTATAAAATCGATTGTTATATTAAAATTAGTATTTTCGAATAAATGTTGATTTTATTTCAAAATTAAAATCCTCGTAATTAGAAAAAAAAATCATAAAATGGAGTCTATTTTTGAAATATACATGTCTAAAAACAGTTGGGGTGAATTTCTAGGATTTTTCTAAAATAGTTGGATTTTTATAAATAGTAAAATATGGAATTTTACAGTATGTAACATTTTAAGCCCAAAAGACATAAATTTTTGAGTCATGGATGATGTAATCACCATTTAGTTCAAAATCACTTATGCTATTTACAATATATAGTCAAAATAATCAACACTATTTATAGTCTTGATCCAAAATAATAAACTAATTAATATAATATTCAAAAACACCCCTCTACTCCCCCTATAAATAACACCCCTCACCACCCCTTCTCTTCACACCTTCTAAGACTTTTAGCTTATTAATATTCTATATAATTCCTCTACCAAGACTCTTTACCATGTCCGATTCTTTTTAATCACTAAAATACCAATTCCAATAGCCTTAAAGAGTTTCTCAAGGAGACGATATTCAAGAGGAAAACTCCTTCTTCTTTCTCTTTTAAATTATTTATTTGTTATACTTTATCCTCACCCCTATACAAAGTGGAATGATAACTCCAATATCATATATATAATTTTATTTTATTTTTTAATGTAATATCCATCATCAAATCTCTTATCTTCTCCTTTTATTATAAAAATGAAAACATTGTCCGTGAAGTGTCGATTCACCACCTTCATGGAAGAAGAGTTTTTGTTTTCCATTACCACCTTTAAGGTGGCCATAAAACCATTACTACAGTTAAATAATATTTCAATATTTATATTATAACTTATTTCATATTTTGGAACCAATATATAAACATAATATTAAATAAAACGATACTAGTTCGTGATGGTTGTAAAAACTGCCAAATAAACTAAACATATTTCATTAATATTTATCAAATGAATCATTCTCATATTTGAAAAAAATGATAAATTGGAGCATTTCAAATTATATAAGAAT
Organism: Viscum album; assembly: GCA_963277665.1. Lineage (NCBI taxonomy): Eukaryota > Viridiplantae > Streptophyta > Magnoliopsida > Santalales > Viscaceae > Viscum > Viscum album. The sequence continues at coordinate 1,286,149,280 of OY728137.1, forward strand.
ATTAATAAAATTTTATTCCTATTATGGAGTTTTTCTTACATTTTACAAGAACTCTCATAATTATACTCATGGAAACCAACCATAAGACCATGTAACGAAGGCTTCCAAAACAACAAAATTAAACATTATAACTCATTGAAATGGAAATAAATGAAATTAGTAAAATTATAATAAATAAAAAATATGTTTTAATTTTTATGAATTATGTAATTAATGTATCTAATTTGATTATTCATAACATTAATTGAAAGTGCATAACACATTCGAACATAAGGTAAAGGATCTCTCTCAATCTCCATTTTTCATTTGTCTTACGCTTTCTTGCTCTTTACCATGATAAAATTATTATTCATTCCTATTTAATTCTCCTAAATTATGTTTAGATCTTCTGTTCATGTGTATATACCTCAATTAATCTTTCTTTTATGGAGAAATACAAGTTTTAAAAGGTTCCCTTCTCGATTCCTCCTGATAAGCAAACCCAATTAAAGGGAACTTATCCTTTTCTTACCCCTTAACAAGTAAACACTATAATTTATTTTAAGATTCCAATATTTTTATAAAATTTCTAATTTTATCATGAAAAACTATATTATTTTATCTATGGTTTTGTGAAAAAAATTATTCCTCCATTCTCTTTAAATATTCATTATTCTTTTACCTAAAACCGCACTTAAGTGGCACATTTTTAATGTTTCCAACCACTCTTTTTCATGATTTCACTTAAATTTTACTTAATTATTCATGATATATTATTATATTTCCTTTATTAATTTCCATTAATTATTTAAATCCCTTATTTCATGGATACCATTATGATACTTACTTTGATTATTCCCTGTAACATGATTATGTTACCCATTTCTTTCCATTGGTAACCCTTATGTTTATCCCTTATGATTGATTCTTCATGTGACAAACATAAATATGAACATGTTATGATGGTTTCACCTAGATATATCTCTAATTAATTGGGTAATTTTTTAGTTTCATGAGATGTTATGTATGGTATTAGGAAGTAAACCTAATCTATTATGGGACTTTGTCCAACAAGTGATATAGTCTTGGCAGTTTTCCTTGACTTGTGTTTATGTCATGTTATATATTACTGCCAAATTCCTATGTTTCCATGACCATATGATTACATGTTCTATGTGATATTATTTCATATAATTATTCATGTTTCATGACTTTTATTTTATCATGTAATGAATTTTAACTCATGTGTTATGATTTATTCCCATGTTTATTCCCTTACTGGGCTTTTTAGCAGATCTCTTTTTCCTATGTATTCCCCAGGTTATCATATGTAGATATAGAAGATAAAAGTAAGTTATAATCTCATTATTTAAGATTAATAAAGATATGTTTTATTCTAGTTCCATTTTATGTACTTAATCTTTCAAAGACTCTAGACTTTACAATCTTTGGTTTTTATTTGATGGATAATTATGCTTAAAATCATGAAATAATATGTATAAAAGGATGAGTGGCTATATATTCCATTAGTATAATAACATTCATCGTATTAATAATAATTATTTTTTCATAATTTCATGGATAGATAATATTTAACTTGTATATAAAGATTAATAATAAAAGACTAAGGAGTAATAATTACTCCCATGGAAAGCATCATCTTTCTCTCGAAAGATTTCTTAGAAGTTAAGGGAATAGAATAACTTATAGAGACCATGGACTTATGGATTTAAAATGAAATTATAGGACATGAAAATTATGAAGGGTTTCGATGAAATTTATAAGGGTATTTTTAACTTTGATAAGGTGGAAGAGATCCCCTTTTATAAGGGAAGCAATAGACACTTCTGTGAATACACTTTACTTTTCAATGATATTATTACACTATTCAATGTTTAATGGCTCAAAATATTTAAATAAAGGACTTTTGGGTGATATTTGGTATATAAATCTTTGAAAAATAATTTCTACATAGGTTTTGAATCATTTACCATTAAAGTTTTACATTTACCATCTTGGTTTTTACCTCAGTAACTTGTTTTTAACTAAGTAATTTAGGTTTTAATAAAAATATAAGATAACCCGTATTAAAAAAATCATGTTTTATGAACCTAAATTTAAAATCAATTTCATATAATTCAATTTTCTGATATGATGAAATTATATTTTAAATTAAAAAATATAACATATAAAAAACTAGTTTTGTATAATACTATGTTTTGACCATTAAGTGCTCTTAATATTATATAAAATTAATCAAAAATTAAATTAGTGACAATATATTTTTATATATTTTTAAAATTAATATCATATTAATTATATAAAATATATATATATAATTTATTATATAAAATTATAAGACATTAATTAAACAATTCATTGAAAATAAACTTTTCACCATTATCTGGGACATTAAATTTAATATTAGTAATCATAATTGTATGCCTAAAATTAAAATTAAAATTATTAAATGGTATAATAATGTTGATTTAAAATATAAAACTAATTTATCTGGATTTAATTTATATAATTGATGAAAAAATAATTTTTAACATTGGAAAATAAAACTATTTTTAGAGTAAAATATTAATTACGTTTCTAAAATATTAAACATGGATTTTAAAAATTCAACATATTATTTTTATATAAATGATTAAGTTTAATTTATAAATATATATTTTTATATAAATAATTAAAAAACATTTAATTCATTTAATTCATTTTTTTGTAATGATAATGTCATAAAAGTGATGGTTTTAACAAAACCATTATTTTTCACTATTCACCTAAAAATTATTTTAAAATCAGTACCAAAATTTTATCTAAGGATAATATTGATATTATAATTCCAAAAATGAATTTAATTTTGTTATATTATGAATCTAAAATTTTATAATTTAACTTTTCAACAAAAATAATAAAAATATAATGACAATCATTTTCATCAAAAAAACTTTTTAAAATTTTAACATCACTTATAATCATATCCTATCAATTTCTAATTATATTGGTGTTATATTATTCATTTCAAGAATATGTATAATATATTTATTTCCTATAAATAAATCACATAAAATCAAATTTTAGAAATAAGTATGTAAAATAATTCTGTTAATTTTAACAATGCATTTATAAATAAACTTTCTTTTCCTTTAAAATTCAAAATGAAAAATATGTAAAATACATGTGATAAATAAATTATTACATTAAAACTTACATATTAATTTAATCAAAATTTCTACTTACAAACCCCATCAATATCTCTTCATAATATCTATGCATAACTTAAGAGTTGGTGGCAGTCTTAAGCGGTGACTCTACTAGTATGGACCTCATGGAAATTTCCATGAGCCTAAAATTATATTACATACAATTTTTATCATGCCATAATTATTGGAGTTTTTCTTGGTCATGGTCTAGATCAAACCCTAGTAAATCCACCTCCCTTCCAAGCTCAAAAAAATGAGCTTCATAAGGTCGACTTCCACAACCCATTGTCATTTCTTTCCTTTTTCATCATAGATTTAATAATATGGTCACTCCCTTTTATACCCACTAATTTAATAGCTATATTATAATGGTTTAATTTAATTATTTTATTTTAAAGTGTCACTATTTTGTTTTATTTCAATTTTGAATGTGAAATAATCTAGATAACTCATTAATTTTTAAAAAAATAGCAAAATTTTGGGGTATTACAGTATTTTCAAATAATAAAGGTCATAAAAGAATGTGTTCACACACAAGACATTAAAAAGAGGTTCATTTCACACTTCTGAAAAAAAAAACACCTTGTAGAAAAAATTAAAGGATTTCTCTTAATGTATTTTAAATAATTTCAAAATATTAGAAAACATCCTTAATAAATTATTGAAGCATTGATAAGGACATTCATTAAATCATCCAATGAATATGGATATAGAGGATGAAAGTTCTTGACCTAAAAAAGTGGTGGGGTCTATTTCTCTCAAAAATGTGACATCTGGTAAATTATTTATCAAGGGATATGAAATTGAGAAAGAAAATGTAAAACTATAATAATAAACATAAGAGAATAAAATTTTTTGTGGTTTTATAGATAATGTTCACAAAATTTTTCCTCCAATTGAAATTCATTCATAACAATTATGATTTGAATGTGAGATTAGAAAGAAACCTTTATAGCTTCACTAGACCTTAAACCAAAATACCTTGGAATATAGTACTTGTGATGGATCTTTCCTTTCATACTCATTAAAAATATAAAAAAAATACATTCCATGTGTAGTATATACACCATGTTAAAGAAAACAAGTGGTGAAAATGGCATAAGTCTAATAGAAAAAATGAGATGAGAAAACCCTTTCTTTAATTCTCAGCTTCAATGAAAATTTTTTAACCTACTATATAATGAACAAAAATATCTAAATAAATCATTTCAAAAACTTATTCATATATATCAGTTTTTTTGTTTTTTTATAATCTTTTATAATACATTTTTAAGTTATTTATCACTTATTTTTATTATCGGATGTTGTAATTTTGATTGTTCCTCATATGTTTCATAATGGGAAAATCTATCATGACTCGACCCACTACGATTTGACCAGTGATTACCCCAATCTCACCTCCAATAAGCCAAGGGATCAAGACCAACTCTGGGAAATAATATCCTACAAATGGGAGGCATTAGGCTAAATTACCTGTATACACAAACATCTACAAGCCTGACCAATGTTGAAATATAAAACAACTAAAACCAGAACATTCATACATATATAATCCCATAACCAAAGTATGATAGTAAAGTAGTAAAAGTGGAAAAAGGGTCCAAATACAAGTTTAACAAAAAACATTAAAGAGTCCAAAATGCTTCATGGGAGAGTACTATGGTCAAATGAAAGATTTTGGTAAGCACCTTGGTCTGACAAGTTCAAGCTATGCTCCACCAACTCTGCATCTTTAAAGGATACACTACTACAAAAACGGCCTATATCAGCGCTCAAAACGGGCTTTAACAGCGCTAAAAAGCACTGTAAAGCTCAGTGCTAATATAGGGGTCCCTTTTATCAGCACTCCGAAAAGAGCTGATCAAGGTAAAAAAATAAAAAAAAATAAAAAAGAATTAAATAATGCGGGGAGAGCTTTTAACAGCACTTGACCCCCCCCCCCCCCATCAGCGCTAAGAGGTCTCCCGCACGCTTCTCTTCTCGCGCATCCTCACACGCGCACCCCTTTGCTTCCACCCGAACTCGAACCCGCAACCTCCCCCTTTCACGGCTGTACCATTACTACTTAGCTATTTCATTTTTTTCTTTATTTAATGATATATATATTTATTTTTATATATATTTATATTTATATTTATTCGTATATTGATATAGATTCATTTTAATATAAATATATTTATGCATATATTAGTATATATATATTCATTCGTATATTAATATATATTTATATTTATTTATTTATATATATAGTTTTAATTATAATTTTTTATCTGTATATTTATTTGTATATTAATATATACTTATAAGATTAGTTTTAAATACATTTATGAAACATGTTTTTTATGTTTGTTTATAATTAAATAAATAAATACATGCATACATTTATACAACATGCACACAGAGACACATATATATTTACGAATAAATACATATATATGTGTATTTGAAAATCCATAGAATGTTAAAATGAACATAACTTATAATCCATAATCCCATTTCAACTCCACAACCAGTCAAAGTGAAGAAAATGAAATAATCTTCGATATGATATGTGGTACAGGGCTAACGGACTTTCGGATCAGAAGTTATACTTGTTTGAAAGTTAAAAAATCGGAGTATCCCGAATAAAAACTCAGTTTTGGAGGCCTTTTGGGCCTTTTGGCCTCGAAAAATGTGATAGAGGATTTTCCTCAGTCACTAGTGCGTAGATCTCATCACAGGCTTTGATTTGATATGTTGTAGAGCTCAAAAGGACATCCGGATCAAAAGTTATGGTCGTTTGAAGTTTGTGTTACTTTTTCAACTTATTTTAGATCTTTTATTAATTGTTTTGATTTTTTGTCTCTTCAAATTGTTATTAAATGATTTTTAATCGATAATAACTAGTAAATTATTAATTAATAATATTTTTTAAAATAATTTAATGCCATTTTCATTAAATTTCTTATATATTAAATTTAATAGTCTATTTATACGTATCTAAAACATATTTAAAAAATATATATGATATTTATATCAATATAAATATACTTATATAACAATAATTTATTTTTCATGATTTTTTTTAAATATAAAATTTATCACCGGTAGGAAAAAGTTCTGATAAATCCCCCATTTATCAGCTCTACTAGAAAAAGCGTTGATAAAGGCCCCCTTTATCAGCCCTTTTTTAGCGCTGATAAAGGGCTAGTGTTTCCCTTGCCCGTTTTTGTAGTAGTGACACCATCAATAAGGCTATCATCTGCATAAGACACGACATGTGCGGGCAAATCCCAAGAAGGGGTGACTATGGAAATACACAATAGGACACCCAAAAAAGACTAAACATTAATTACAAAGTATATTAAACTCAATAAATGATATAATAATAAATTTATAATAGAAAAAACCCAGATATACTCAGGAAACACACCACGCTGCAAGGCAGTCATAATCATCTACCATCCATAGGGTTCTTCTCGAATCAATTCACTTTTTGAGATAGTCCACTAAACGAGCCTTTCTATCAATAGATACTCTCATATAAGAGTTATAGATCATTGGTCCTTATCTAAGAAATCTCACTTATCGCAAAAGACCTTGATACTCAGATAGGGGGTTATGCCCATAATTGTTGGCGACACCACAAACCCAATCTAGATCAACCCACTATGTAGAGGATCATATTCCAATGATACCACAAACCTTATCGATAATTCATGGTAGATAGAGTATTAAATACCGACTCCAAGAGGCCACGCCGATTCCAAAAATCCTACATAGGGTATAAAGATGATAGAGGATCACTCTCTAGTCTCATTGAGAGACACCACAAACTCTATCGAAGACTCATCCTCCAAAGGGGGTCACTATAACACCCCAAACATTTTATGTCATGTTTCTCTTAAATACTTTCTATTAATTAGATAGCCTATATTGAATGAAGCACTATGTCTTTTGTGAAACAAAACATCATAGGAGAAAGTTATATGTTATCCATTAAACATAAATTTTTCACTTCTATGTTTTGAATTTCGAAAAACAGTCATCTAGAGTTGTGACCCGTAAGTCATTTGGAGTCTGATAAAACAAACATGATTTTTGATGAATAGTAACATACCCTTATGAATAGTAATATTGTAACACCCCGAGATTTTATGAAAAATATTCTTTTAATTTATTTAATGTCTTGTGTTGTATGCTACACCAAGATTACCTTGTGCTATACGCAAACACCGTATTATCTTGCAGTATATGCAACACTATTCTTAGATCGTGTTGCACACAATTTTGATAATAGTCATTCTACGCAACATTGAGGGTGTATATATATATATATATTCAATGTATAAATGAAATATGGTTGAATTCTGTTATACGAAATAATAAAGGAGTCTTGCACATAACGCAACCCTGACTTGGCTTGCATTACACGCAATCGCGACTTTCCTAGATAGCGTGTGTTGTATGCAATACCGGGTTTTACTAAACAACGATATATTATTATAAAATTATTATGAAATAGCCGTTATGAATAGTATTAACTAAATTTTTAATTTTATAACATTATTATTCATCTTACACATTTTCTAGAACATGGTATAAGAACAAAAGAAATTTTTTAGGTAAAATAAGTATTTTTCAAAAAATACAGTTTTGTCGCCTTTGGTGGCTCACCCAATTTAATTATAGTTTTTGAAATTTTTATAAGTTACATTTGACAAAATAAAATTATTCTTTGGAATCAGGAAATAAAAATTTACTCTGGATAAATTTTTCATTTTATTCTGGTAACTTTCATATTTTGATGAATAGTAAAAACACGCTATATTTTAATTAAAAACAACTTTTTTCATCGTAATATCTTATGTGGTTAAATTATAATATTGAATGGTTTTAAAGTATAAAGAGAATATATTTTTACCATTTAATATAATGTATGTCATTATCATTTATTTTACCTTGAATTCGTAGGTTAAATCAATTCAATCTTTTGCAATGTTTTAAAGAAAAACCCATTTTCATTCGACAACGGGATTAATTTTAATTTAATTTCTGAAACTTTTGTGTATTTAATTTGGAAAAATGGATTCCATATTTGGAATCAGTGGGTCCAAATTATGTTAATAAGCTACTTTTTATTTTTGGGCATTGTCAATAGTAACTACGGTAAATTTTATTTACCATAGTTAAAGGTAAATTGGGTAATTAAGGGTAAATATAAGATTATAAAATTACCCTAACACTTGGAAAAATCCTATTGGATGACTAAAAGTCGACCCATATCACCTAAGGGTCAGATTAGATTCATTTAATGGACTTTGTTCCATGAAAATAATTTAATTATTATTAAAACCAAAGAAAGTGACAACATGTCACTCTCTTAAATACTATAAGTATAATAATTTTAAGATATTGGTAAACTTCATGAAACTTCGAAAGTTAATAGTCTCCATAAATCTAACAAAATTATATACATCATGAGAATTTATTTATAATTTTTTGGGATTAAATAATTATCATTAATTGTGACACAATAGTGATGCAGAAATTATTTATCTAGTGAAAAATCAAGAATATAGTTTTTATTAAATTAATAGTGACCATAAAAGGCACAAAACCCTGACCAAAACTTATTTTTCATGTAAATTTAAACTATAATCATCCAATAGTCTAGTATTTGACCATTTGGAGTCTTATACAAGCAATTTTGACACTTATATTATTTTATTTTAAATGATGCCAAAGTTGTCGCCTTCATAATTTAATAAATATAACAATTTAACTATTGTGATTTTAAGATGATAAATTCGAGTAAAAGTATTATTGTAAAATTTAATAGATTTATCTTCATCATAAGATTTTATTTTTAATTTTTATGCAACATATAAGTATCTTAAATAATTATACAAAAATGTTGTAGTAATTATTTTATTAAGAGATAAACCAAATAAATGGTTTTAAAAATAATAAAATAAATATTATATGAACTATTTAATGTGATACACTAATTTTATAGATACATATGACCTTTTATGAATCTATTAAAGATTTTATTTAGAACATATCTTCTGTATATATTTTATTTAAATTCAAATAAATGAATAGTGTCAAAATTGACACTATTATTATTTTATAAAAATAACATATTATAAATTTTTTTAAAAATCACAAAAAAATTTAAAAATTATAAATTAAAATTTATATGGTCTATAATGTTATAAAGTAACCAATTATGGAAAATTCAAAACCAATAAGTAATTATTTATTATAATTTAAAATTTAGAATTTTATTACCACAAATAAACTTAAATAGATTAAATAAGGATAAATCAAAATGATAAGGTTTAAAATAAGATCCAAACATGTCTAAATTTTATGGTTTGATGAGATGACAACCATATCTCATCTAATATTTGAATATGAGTCATATTTGGATGTTTTTAAGTGGGGTTAGATTTATTATAAATTAATATTTCTAAGAATTCCAAAGGTGCCCCTCTCCTCTCTTATAAAAGGGCACCTCCTCCCTCTCTTCCTCACACCACTTTTAGCCTTCAAGATCGGCCAACCCCTGCAAAATTCTCTTCTCCCCTTCCCTAGAAACATCCTAGAGGTTTTGGTCTACTTCAAAGACCAATCTTAGTGCCCTAAAAAGAGGTTTCAAAGAGGCGTATCGAAGAAGAGGTAATTTCTTCTACCAATTCTTTCAAACTTATTTCTTCTTCAACTTCTTCTTATTTAGTTGTTTCATTATAAATTAATAACATAAGTATCAACAATATACTGATATGTTATTATAAATATGAAACAACCCCATTTCACCTTCTATCTATCCTACGGAAAACAAAATCACCGCGTGTGCGTACGTACGGAATACCGTCTCCACGCCGTGGTGTAATCTGTTTTTCCACCAACACCTTACATGGATGGGTATTATGGTGTAAAGAATAACTATACATAGTTATTATAACATCATAATGATTCTGATATATTGTATCATCCACTCCAATTCAATTCAATAATTATGGAAACGATATCATTGCTCGTGCGTACGTACGGACTATCGTCTCCACGACGCGATGAGATTCATTCTCCATGTTAACAATTTAAGAATGAATATATAGTATATATAAGAAATAATAATTAAATATATGGCATTATAAAGCTACTGTATTTATGTGTTTATATATATGTATTTCATCTACTTAATTCCATTCAATTCAATGAGGAAACAAAAACAACGTTCATGCGTACGTATGGCCTACCATCTCCATGAACGGTGTATTTCTTTCAATTTATCGATCTATTATATATATATATATATATATATTATGAATATATATTATATATAAATCATGTTTTATATTCTGTAATTAATTAATCATGATCTAAGTAATCATATGAATAATTACAAGTCAAAACACGGACGGCAAATGAAACGATTTTACCCAAAAGACTCTTTAACATGGAATTTACAAAAGAACGGGTAATATAAAGTCATAAGTGAACCATATATGATATAATAAAAATGAATATGATTCTATAATAATTCAATGACATTATTTAAATAATTATACAGGAGGTTTTGATACGTACGAAGCATATCGGACCTAAGGTAAGGGATAATTTATCAATCTCATTTTTATCCGAGGTTGTGTATTCATAAGTATTTACTGGGTTTATCTTTATCATCCAAGCCCATGATTTCTAAAAATGGTTTCATGTATGTTTAATGTCCTTTTTACCCATTTTTGACTTTTACTACATGGTATCTTTCTTTTTTTTATGTTACGAAGTACTTTTTGACTGTTCCGGCAAAAGTACGAGAAGAATGTTTTTTTAACATATACGACATGAAAGGATTTTTATGGTTTTATAAAGACTTATTTTCATGAAGCTTCCTTCAAAAGATTTCATGACTATTTTCAAAAAAAACCTTCTCTTCTAAAATTGCATGACATTTTGTGAAAAGAAAATGATTTTGAAGAAAAAAGGATATTTTCCTCAAGAATTCATTTCAAGTGTTTTATCAAAACCATTTTCATCTAAGATGACATTATTTCATATGTTTATGTTTCAAGTATCATGTCTCTATGATTTACATGGTTTCACTTTTATTATTATGAAATGATATCCAATTATTTTATATGGATTATTTTATGATGGGATGATGTTTATGAAACCCATTTTATTTATTGGGTTATTATGAATGATGTATGTTTATTTTGTGGAACAAGTAAGAATGATTTCATTATGAGATGGGTGGGACCTATATCTCCATCCAATGCATTGGGTAAAGATTTATATCTCATGAGATAGACATGGCTGGAATGGTATGTTAATCTGGTTCAGTGTTACAGGACTAAAACGAGGAGTGAACTCGATTCAGAAAGGGACTTTTTCCACTAAGATGGTCTTGGCAGCAATGCCTTGGCTACTATGGAAATCATGACATGTGCTAAATGGTTGCCACAATTACATGTTTTACTCCCATGCTATTTTATCATGCTTAATGTTTTTTTTATGATCTATGCCTTACGTACTTCAATGTTTTATTTCATTGCTCAAGATTTTGATGTTTAAACATTATGTTCATGTTTTTAAGCTCAAATGTATATGATTTGTTTTATTTTATACATGCATACCCTTACTGAGCATTTGATCTCACCCTTTATTTGTTTTCTTTTCCCCAGGATATAAAGAAAGGTTTTAGGTATGAAAACCAAAGGGGAAGATCGATATAAGAGATTTTGAAGATCTTTCAACAGGATAAGATGTTTATATTCCGAGTTTCCAAAGACACTAAACTATTACAGTCCTTGTGTGTCTGTTTTTGTTATGTATTAAGTATTCCGCAAAAGTAATGTAATGTCCATGTACGTCAAGCTTCGGGTCTCTATAGTTGGTATCAGAGGAAAGGTTTAGTCAACCTTTGGAAACTAGGATGTGAGAACTTTAGTGATATCACTAGAGATATGTCTAAGGTATATCTAAGGATGTCCCTAAGGTTAAGTATACGTATAGGTTATAGTCCTAGAATTGTGCTAATGATCTTAGAATTTAACCTAAGATGTTAGATATTGAGGGTACTCCCCCTCTATTATGTTGTTTTCCCTAGAATGATTTTTTTCTCTCACACTATTCTTTTTGGGTTTTAGAAAATGGCTGGAAACAGGAAGATTTGTGATAATGGAGGATATGACGGACAATGGAATGATATTCTTCATGAGCAACCAAATGAAACAGGATTTGGAAGTCCAAACATCATTATTATGCCTAATCAGCAATCTCATAATATGATCAATAATCTCAACTTTGGTAAGTTTCCTAACTCAGATAATAAGAGAAAGAAGGATTTTCATGATGATCATAGAGGAAAGAAAGTTCAATTTCCCTCATGTAAATCATGTGGGAAGAGGCATCAGGGAGATTGTTTCAAAGGAACTGGAAGATGCTTTTGGTGTGTAAAAGAAGGACACAAAGCCAGTAAGTGCAAAGGAAAAGTTTCAGTTAACACCATGTACAAGGATAATGGTATTGCTACGACATCATCAATGATTAGATATTTTAAATGTGTAATGTAAGGGAATTATGCAAACCAATGCCCTAATGGAAAATCTCATGAAGAGAATCAACATGGTCATATGGGTAGTATTTATATGGATGATGATGAGGAGACTACAAATGATATATGAGCTGAAAGAAGTGTTGAAGCTCAGTCGGTTGTTTTAGAAGGTAGTGGAGTGATTGTATGTTTATCGAGAGTTATGTTGTATAGTTAATTGTACTATGGAATAAAGAATCATCTAAGGATTGTTACACTATTGTTTTTCCTAAAAGTATTTGAAAGTATATGGTGAATGGTACCAGTAACCATGGAATGTTATTCAGATATTTTTGTAATGTAGATGATATGCGCATAATTAAGTAATAAGAAGATAATGAGATGTTTGATTGTATTCATTAGCTCATGATTGATATAAGGACTAAGTGATATCATGGTTTGAGTATATAGAATTTTGAGGATTTTGGTATGTGGAAAGTGTTAACTTTTAACTGCCTTCATGTTTTCACTATGGTTCAATGGGTATTTATTTTTCAAGAGAATACATGATTAAGGTATTCACGTGATTGGAATAACAAGATATATAGGGGATAAATGATGATATTCGCATGCTTGGTTGATGACATTTCAAGTAATCGTTTTCTTTATACTATGAGCTTGGACAGAAATATTTTAGATAAGCCTAAAGATTGGAATGAATTATGTTGTACATAAGTTAGTATTGTTTAAGGATAGAACTTTTTTTTTATATTATTGATGGGATGTTATAGTAATGTAGTTTTAGAAAAAGGACAACCTGCAGTACGGGCGACATCCCATCACGTCGGACAAGGCTGTGGGAATCGAACCCACAACCGAAGTGCGACTGGCCTTTATCGCCTACCACTGGCCTACAGGAAGTCCATGTTTAGTAGAAACTAGTTTTATTATATTAAGCAGTATGATATATGAAGTATAAGTCCATTTTAGGAACCATATATGATTAATCTCACTATAGATGGACTTATGTATTATTTTTTTGATAACTTTTCTAACCTTTTGTTTGAGACAGATGCAATGACCCATCATTCTATCACATGATCTGCTAACACATCACGAATGAAAAATTCAACTTCATTTCTTTAAGAGATGAAGTGGAAATTGTCCAAAGAACGACCAATGGTGAGACTATACCAAAATCACGAAAGTATTTCTTCTAATCTTTAGGGAAATGATCTTGAGAACCAAAAATGTTGTCCTAGTGCCTTTATATCCGATGAATCAGATGGTACCTTAGATCATCACAAATTTATGGCTTTGTGATTGTTGGCTTTTTCATAGCCATGTTCTCTACCACTCTCTATCATAACATGATGGTTAGATTTCTCTTCCATATCCATATTTTCACCTATGTTCTCCTATGTGGAAACCCAGTGATGAGTTAATTTGGGTAACCGTTACATTTCACAATTTAGTTTTTAAAGCCATGTTTTGGTATTCCTTTTTACGATGTGGGTTTCTATTAAACAAACTTTCGAGTAGTAAACCATTTATAACCCCGACGAATTTCGAGGGTGAAATTCATTTTAAGGGGGGTAGAATGTAACACCTTGAGATTTTATGAAAAATATTATTTTAATTTCTTTAATGTCTTGTGTTGTATGCTACACCAATATTACCTTGTGCTATACGCAAACACCGTATTATCTTGCAGTATACACAACACTATTCTTGGATCGTGTTACACACAATTTTGATAATAGTCATTCTACGCAACATTGAGGGTGTATATATATATATATATATATATTCAATGTATAAATGAAATATGGTTGAATTCTGTTATAATAAATAATAAAGGAGTCTTGCACATCACACAACCCTAACTTGGCTTGCATTACATGCAATCACGACCTTCCTCGATATCGTGTGTTGTACGCAATACCGGGTTTTACTAAACAATGATATATTATTATAATATTATTATGAACTAGCCGTTATGAATAGTATTAACTAAATTTTGAATTTTATAACATTATTATTCATCTTACACATTTTCTAGAACATGGTATAAGAACAAAATAAATTTTTCAGGTAAAATAAGTATTTTTCAAAAAATACAGTTTTTCCGCCTTTTGATGGCGCACCCACTTTAAATCTAGTTTTTGAAATATTTATAAGTTCAATTTGACAAAATAAAATTATTCTTTGGAATCAAGAAATAAAAATTTACTCTGGATAAATTTTTCATTTTATTCTGGTAACTTTCATATTTTGATTAATAGTAAAAACACGCTATATTTTAATTAAAAACAACTTTTTTCATCGTAATATATTATGTGGTTAAATTATAATATTTAATGGTTTTAAACTATAAATAGAATATATTTTTACCATTTAATATAATTTATGTCATTATCATTGATTTTACCTTGAATTCTTAGGTTAAATCAATTCAATCTTTTGCAATGTTTTAAAGAAAAACCCATTTTCATTCGACAACGGAATTAATTTTAATTTAATTTCTGCAACTTTTGTGTATTGAATTTGTAAAAATGGATTCCATATTTGTAATCCGTGGGTCCAAATTATGTTAATAAGCTACTTTTTATTTTTTGGCATTGTGAATAGTAACTACGGTAAATTTTATTTACCATAGTTAAAGCTAAATTGGGTAATTAAGGGTAAATATAAGATTATAAAATTACCCTAACACTTGTAAAAATTCTATTGGATGACTAAAAGTCGACCCATATCACCTAAGGGTCGGATTAGATTCATTTAATGGACTTTTTTCCATGAAAATAATTTAATTATTTTTAAAACCAAAGAAAGTGACAACATGTCACTCTCTTAAATACTATAAGTATAATAATTTTAAGATAGTGATAAACTTCATGAAACTTAGAACATTAATAGTATCCATAAAGATAACAAAATTATATACATCATGAGAATTTATTTATAATTTTTTGGGATTAAATAATTATCATTAATTATGACACAATAGTGATGCAGAAATTAATTATCTAGTGAAAAATCAAGAATATAGTTTTTATTAAACTAATAGTGACCATAAAAGGCACAAAACCCTGACCAAAACTTATTGTTCATGTAACTTTAAACTATAATCATCCAATGGTATAATATTTGACCATTTTTAGTCTTATACAAGCAATTATGACACTTATATTATTTTATTTTAAATGATTCCAAAGTTTTCGCCTTCATAATTTAATACATATAACAATTTAACTATTGTGATTTTAAGATGATAAATTCGATTAAAAGTATTATTGTGAAATTTAATAGATTTATATTCATAATAAGATTTTATTTTTAATTTTTATGCAACATATAAGTATCTTAAATAATTATACAAAAATGTTGTAGTAATTATTTTATTAAGAGATAAACCAAATAAATGGTTTTAAAAATAATAAAATAAATATTATATAAACTATTTAATGTGATCCACTAATTTTATAGATACATATGACCTTTTATGTATCTATTAAAGCTTTTATTTCGAACATATCTTCTGTATATATTTTATTTAAATTCAAATAAGTGAATAGTGTCAAAATTGACACTATTGTTATTTTATAAAAATAACATATTATAAAATTGTTTAAAAATCACAAAAATATTTAAAAATTATAAATTAAAATTTATATGGTATATAATGTTATAAAGTAACCAATTATGGAAAATTAAAAACAAATAAGTAATTATTTGTTATAATTTAAAATTTAGAATTTTATTACCACAAATAAACTTAAATAGATTAAATAAAAATAAATCAAAATGATAAGGTTTAAAATAAGATCCAAACATGTCTAAATTTTATTGGTTGATGATATTACAACCCTATCTCATATAATCTTCGAATATGAGTCATTTTTGGAGGTTTTTAAGTGGGTTTAGATTTATTATAAATTAATATTTCTAAGAATTCCAAAGGTGCCCCTCTCCTCCCTTATAAAAGGGCACCTCCTCCCTCTCTTCCTCACACCACTTTGAGCCTTCAATCTCGGCCAAGCCCTGAAAAATTATCTTCTCCCATTTCCTAGAAACATCTTATAGGTCTTGGTCTACTTCAAAGACCAATCTTAGTGCCCTAAGAAGAGGTTTCAAAAAGGCGTATCGAAGAAGAGGTAATTTCTTCTACCGATTCTTTCAAACTTCTTTCTTCTTCAACTTATTCTTATTTATTTGTTTCATTATAAAGTAATAAAATCAGTATCACCAATATACTGATATGTTATTATAAATATGAAACAACCCCATTTCACCTTCTATCCATCCTACGGAAAACAAAATCACCGCGCGTGCGCACGTACGGAATACCGTCTCCACGCCGTGGTGTAATCTGTTTTTCCACCAACACCTTACATGGATGGGTATTATGGTGTAAAGAATAACTATACATAGTTATTATAACATCATAATGATTCTGATATATTGTATCATCTACTCCAATTCAATTCAATAATTATGGAAATGATATCATCGCTCGTGCGTACGTACTGACTACCGTCTCCACGACGCGATGAGATTCATTCTCCATGTTAAAAATTTAGGAATGATTTAATAGTATATATAAGCAATAATAATTAAATATATGAAATTATAAAGATACTGTATTTATGTATATATATATATATATGTATTTCATCTACTTAATTCCATTCAATTCAATGAGGAAACGAAAACAACGTTCATGCGTACGTACGGCCTACCGTCTCCATGAACGGTGTATTTCTTTCCATTTATAGATCTATTATATATATATATATATATATATTCTGAATATATATTATATATAAATCATGTTTTATATTCGGGAATTAAGTATTCAAGATCTAATTAATCATATTAATAATTACAAGTCAAAACACGGACGGCAAATGAAACAATTTTACCAAAAACACTCTTTAACATGGAATTTACAAAAGAACGGGTAATATAAAGTCATAAGTGAACCATATATGATATAATAACAATGAATATGATTCTGTAATAAGTCAATGACATTATTTAAATCATTATACAGGAGTTTTGGATACGTACGAAGCATATCGGACCTAAGGTAAGGGATAATTTATCAATCTCATTTTTATCCGAGGTTGTGTATTCATAAGTATTTACTGGGTTTATCTTTATCATCCAAGCCCATAATTTCTAAAAATGGTTTCATGTATTTTTAATGTCCTTTTTACCCATTTTTTACTTTTTCTACATGGTATCTTTCTTTTTTTACGTTACGAGGTACTTATTGACTTTTCCGGCAAAAGTACGAGAAGAATGTTTTTTTAACATATACGACATGAAAGGATTTTTATGGTTTTATAAAGCCTTATTTTCATGAATCTTCCTTCAAAATATTTCATGAATATTTTCAAAAAAAACCTTTTCTTATAAAATTGCATGACATTTTGTGAAAAGAAAATGTTTTTGAAGAAAAAAGGATATTTTCCTCAAGAATTCATTTCAAGTGTTTTATCAAAATCATTTTCATCTAAGATGACATTATTTCACATGTTTATGTTTCAAGTATCATGTCTCTATGATTTACATGGTTTCACCTTTCTTATTATGAAATGATATCCATTTCTTTTATATGGATTATGTGATGATGGGATGATGTTTATGAAACCCATTTTATTTATTGGGTTATTATGAATGATGTATGTTTATTTTGTGGCACAAGTAAGAATGATTTAATTATGAGATGGGTGGGACCTATATCTCCCTCAAATGCATTGGGTAAAGATTTATATCTCATGAGATAGACATGGCTGGAATGGTAAGTTAATTCGGTTCAGTGTTACAGGACTGAAACGAGGAGTGAACTCGATTCAGAAAGGGACTTTGTCCACTAAGATGGTCTTGGAAGCAATGCCTTGGCTACTATGGAAATCATGACATGTGATGAATGGTTGCCATAATTACATGTTTTACTCCCATGCTATTTTATCATGATTAATGTTTTTTTTATGATCTATGCCTTACGTACTTCAATGTTTTATGTCATTGCTCAAGATTTTGATGTTTAAACATTATGTTCATGTTTTTAAGATCAAATGTATATGATTTGTTTTATTTTATCCATGCATACCCTTACTGAGCATTTGAGCTCACCCTTTATATGTTTTATTTTCCCCATGATATAAAGAAAGGTTTTAGGTAGGAAAACAAAAGGGGAAGATCGATATGAGAGATGTTGAAGATCTTTCAACAGGATAAGATGTTTATATTCCGAGTTTCCAAAGACACTAAACTATTACGGTCCTTGTGTGTCTGTTTTTTGTTATGTATTAAGTATTACGCAAAAGTAATGTAATGTCCATGTATGTCAAGCTTTGGGTCTCTATAAATATGACCCTTATAAATAGTAAATAATGATAATATTTTATCTTCTTATGGTAATAAGATAATGAGATCTTAATTAATTTTTCAATGTGATATAGAACTAATTATACCTTTAAAATTGTTATTTTTTTAATTAACTATGATTTTATTTAAAAATTAATTTAAAAATACTTAGAAAATTATTTTCAAAAAATGGAGTTCATTTTTTAATTCTACACGTTAAATAATGTTTATGGTGGATTTTTTGGATTTTTCTAAAATACATGATTTTTTTATGAATAGTAAAAATACAGTTTTGAGTTTTCAGTAGTTTAATGATATTATAATGATGTAATAATTAAATATAAAATTATGGTAGAATTTTGTACAGTAACTTATGACATGATATGTCCCAAGTTGCTAAAACCATGGGCAAATACCATGGGCAAGCCCATGGTTTGGAAAAAACCACTAATAAGGTGTCCCTTTGAAATTATTAAAAAACTACCTTTCTTTCTCTATAAATACCCACTCATACATTCATTTTATTTCATTACAATCTCTCATCCTCGAAGTTCTGGTGTTTTTACCTCTCTAGGAGTCCTCTGAAGGTGTCCTTAAGCTTCCATTGTCCCATCCATCAAGATCTAAGAGTTACTCTACAAGGTAAAGGAATCCTTCGTTCTCTTTGTTTAGTCGACACTTCTTTTATGTTATCTATTTGAATTTCCATTCTATTATGTTGGGGTTTGATTTTATGTATTCTTATTAATTTCCTTTTTATTTCAATATGATGGAATACCCTTTTTTTCTCATCATTTCATTTTATGAAATTTTAAGCGATGTCATTAGGTAGTCGAATTTTCATAAGGGATCTCTCAACTTTTCTTTTCTTTTCAAGTTCATCTCTTTTCTATTACTCTCCTCACCTCCTATGTCCAAATGACCATAATAAACTCCAGTATCATATATATAATGTAATTATATAATGTTAATGGAATAACCATCATCAATATTCTTACTCCCGTATTTTATTTTTATAAACGAAATCAACATCCATGAGGTTCCAATTTATAACCTTTGTTGACGACGAAGTTTTGTTCTTCACTTTCTCCTTAATTATTGGTCATGAAACCATTTTAATGGTTGAACCAGATAAAAATATATTTATTTCATCTCATTAATGTTCTGTAATCTTTACACACTCATAATATGGTATAATAATACAAAACAAGTTCATTGTATACAAAACTTCCAAGCTAAATCCAAGTGTTTATCAAAAACTTTTAACTAATGATTCATACTAAAGTATATAACCTATAATCATTATAAGATCATTTATATATATATAATTTCACTAATAATATATATTAATAATTATGTATGTTTAACTACATTTCAAAAAAACTTCCATTCATGAATGCAAGTAAACGAATCATGAAAACCAAGGAAGAAAATTCTTGCAAAACAATAAAATTGAGCCTCTTAAACCCATAAAAAGGGACATGAATGAAACTAATAAGGTTATACTAACCCAATTACATGTATATAAGGTTCAGGTTATTAATTAATAAAGATAAGTTTTATTATTCAGTTCATTAAAACAAACGAAGAACACACTCAAGCATAAGGTAAGGGGTTTCTCATCTCACTTTCATTTCCGTGAGATTTTCATTGTTCGCCACTTATTTCTTGTATGTGGTATATGTGTACTGACATTTGATATATAATAACATGATTATATTTATATTCATTTTATTCAATGATTCATTTGAGGTTTATTATGTTCTGGTCATATGATTCGACTGATTATATTGTGGTAAGAGACCTTGTCTCAACTACTATTTTGTTGTGACTAACTTTGTATGGTGCACCTAATAATTATTATGTGGTGTACCTACTACACATTTGATATCAATTTGTATTTGAATTTATATATATATTAAATATCCATAATATCATATCATGGATTTGTTTTTTTCTAAATCGTATACCATTTTACATAAGGTGTTTATTTGGAAAGTTATTTTAACTATGGAAATATTGATGAATCTGTATACTCTACTCTATACAGATATTGAAAAGGAATATTTATATTTTATTGAATCAATGTATAAAGAATTATTTGGACATGAAGTGGCGATTAGGGACCGTTATATCCCCTCGATGCATCGGTATGTCTCATGAGACAAATCAGTTTGGGGACAAACCCTTCGAGTTTATTTTCAAAAATCAGACGGGTTTCTACCCACAGAACTAAATTGTTTTGACGGTATTATGGTTTCATGTTCCAGATACATGATGTCCAATTAATAATAATTCTCTTTATTAATTATCAGTTATTACTATCCATGAGGTTTTCACTATGAAAAAATCTATGGATGCAGTTTCATTCTCAGTTTATTAATGGCGTCAGTTTTTCATTTATTCACCATGTCATATTGATTATGTCAAATTGTTTACAATTTAGTAATTATTGATACATGATTTCACCATTTGTATCCATTATTGAGCATTTTATATCACCCCTTTCATTGTTTACTTTCAACAGGTGATAAAGAGGAGATCATTTATTGAGTTCTTGTGGATGCAGCTTTTAGTTTTCATTATTTATTGTATTTTGTAAACTTTTCCAATGTAATTTTACTAACATCTATGTATCTAGTGTCTTCAAGACTACTAAAATTATCATTCCTTTGGGATTTTCATTCCTTCAAACCATACCAATATAAAAAGTAATGCACCAGCTCTAGTCTAGAGAGGTTGGGGTGTTACAATCACAATCCTGTGTTGTGGATGTAATGCCACATTGTACCCTTGAGAGAATGGACCAACGGAACGCACTCAACCAAGACTAGTCCATACTAAATAAATGAAGGTCTACAAACACCCATCAAGAGGTTACACGGTGTGTACCCCAGGTACATTGTGTGTCCAGATATCCCCGAGTCTATCATTGTGGTAAATCCTCACAAAACATGTAAATATATAAACATATGAGTTGTAGGTAAGGTATACAACATGTATAGATCACCCAACACCTTTTTGTGTGCCACTATCCATGTTCATGTACTTTGGCCTACCCATGTACCAAACTGCATATAGATGGTCATGTCTGTGTCCAAGTACATGATGTGCCACTAGTTATGTACTTTTGGTTGTGTCTGTATACTTCCTTAATTATATGTTGAGCCATCACAAATGGGTCACACAGAATGTGAAAATTTCACACTATATCTGACCAATTCACACATCTTGTGATATTTAACTATGTGTGAAAATCATAGCGTTGCATAGGGGGGGGGGCACTCAATGTGTAACACAGAATTACACACTATAAAACTGAGGATTTTAGAGATCTCATAGGATCTCCTATGTGTCACTTTTTCATGATTTCATCTCCCTCATCTTCTATAGATATCATATATCTAATGTCATCCAACACTCCCATCACAGGATATCATAAACCCAGGCTTCAAATCTAATCGGAAAATGCCCATCAGCATCATCTGTAGCCACACCATTGAAACCGAGATTAATGGATATCGTAAATCCATTCCCATCAACCTCTTATTAACCACCACCTTTATCATACCTTTACCTCACCATCTATCATGAAACACACCCAATGTATTGATCTGTTGCATTGTAGAACCAACGCACAACATTCAAATATTAGGTATTTGTCGAACTAATGGCCAAAAGAAATGTCTTCAATGAATGTGTGAAGAATAGGGGAAGAAATACAAAAGCACTAAAATGATAGGAACAAACCTCATCATTCATTTTTCTTTCTTGATTATTTTTCATGGATAAGGACAAAAAAATAGGAATAAAACTCAATAAACAATTAAAATAAAATCAAATTAAATCTAATGATGAGTTGTGTATCAATTCTATTCATGGAATTGAGTCATGTTAATCTGAATTTATAAAATAGATGTAAAACACATAATCAAACATCCTACCATAATTTTTTATTGATCATTGATGAAGAATAATGGTGTGTTTCTATCATTGATTAGATCCATGAACTCCATCAATGAAACAATCCTTGATCCAGAATCGATCTATCATTGTTCGCCAAGTAAGATCTCCAATTATCATCTATATCTCTAGGGTTAGAGTGATAAACCCTGAGAAAATAATCATAACCATATAATTATAGGATTAAATGTTTTTTTCATCAAAAATAAATAAAAAAATTATTCATTTATTTATTTTATTCATTTATGCCCAGTATGAATTTTTCACAAATGCCCTTCACCGACAAAGGTTATGTCGTACCAAGGGTAAAACCCACATTCTGAACTCAATGGTTCCCTCGTATTTCTAATCTGATATCACATTCAATAGTTATTCAAAATTTTTAGAAAAAATGCCCAAACATGTTATTTAATATATTTAATAATTTAAAACAATTACTCTGAGCACATCGGGCCTCAAAATTGCATTTTGTCTCATCGCTTGGAATCAAAAATAATCCATATAATATCTAAAAATAATTATAGGAAATAAGATACATTAAATTATCCTTGCCATGGGGATTTTCATTTATAAAATAGACAACCCTACTAAAAAGGATGAGGGTACTAGGCTCACATATGGATATCTCACTCCTAGGTTATCTCCTAAAGATTATCATGTTACCACCAAACATGCACTTGGGTAATCAATCATCCATAAAGAATATTATCATGTTTATCCTTGATCTCCATCAGTTACTCTACAAAGGTAGCTCCATCCTCAATGTCCAGCTCACCCCAATCAATAACATGCAATGGGTTGTGCATATAAATCCTCAGCTACGACACATGGAAGATTTTCTATACCCAGTCTATCTATAGTGGTATAGATAAGTGGTATGCCACATCACCAACTATACACATTTTCTATAAGGTGCCAATGAATCTCAAAGATAACTTATCACCTCGGCCAAATCTCCACAATCCACATCGAGATGAGACCATTAGGAAAACATGGTATCCCACCTTTAACTCTAGAGGTATCCATCATTGGTCCTCATAAGACTTATGATGGATTTGTGATGACCTCATCCACTTCTAGATAATATGTACCTTCTCTATAGTATCTCACACTAACTTTGGGCCCTTGAGTGTCGACTCGCCTGGATCAGAACAAAAAAGTGGTAACCTGTATGGTCACTTGTACAAATCCTCAAATGGATCTTAAAAAATGGTGTAATGGTATATTTTTTGTATGTGAAATCCACCAAGTATAGATGATTCTCCCAACTATATCCAAAGTCCAACATGAAATCCCATATCATTTCCTCTAATACTTCAATGGTCCTTTCTGTTTGGCTATCAACCTGGGGGGAAACATTGTGCTCAAGCATTAATGAGTCTAAAATACCTCCTAAAATAATCTACATAATCATGATGTGAATTCAACATCATTATCTTAAATCTTATTTGATTGTACTCCATGGATTCGGACTCTCTCCTACATGTAGAGGCTTTCCCAGGTTTTTACTGAACATTTCTCTTGAATAGCTAAGAAGTGGACTGACATGGTGAGTTAGTCTATGATCACCTAGATGCAATAATTTCCCTAGGATGTATGTGGTAACCCCATCACAAATTCCATTGATATACCATCCCACTTCCACTTTATCACCTCATGGGGTTGAGATAAACCCACTGGAACCTAGTGCTCAGCCTTCACCTTATGCAAGTGAGGCATCAAGAGACAAAATCTGTAACTCCCTTCTTCATTCCTGGGCACCAAAACTGATATTAGAGGTTCTTGTACATATGTTAAATAGCTATATGTAACGCTAAAGGTGATGTATGAAACTCCCACATCACCACCTCTTGAAAAATCAAAGTTACCATCATACATCCTCTAAAAAGGATAACATTATCCTCGCCTTTAGAATATCCATAGGGAGCATGTTTGGTAGATATTTGAGAATGAAAGGCCTCATAGTTAGTATCCATATGTTGAGAATCCCTAACATTATGTAAAAGTGGTGGGGAAACAACCACCAACTGAAGACATGAAGCACCATCTTTTTCCACAAAGGAGAACTACAATGAGGATAAATTCTTTAATGATTCTTCTAATAATAGAGAATAATATATCCTATTGAGATCATTATTTACCATGTTCCCCTTCCCAGAGTATAAACAATATCAAATCATAGTTCTAGAGGAACTCTAGCCATCACCTCTATCTCAAGTTAAGATCCTTCTGAGAAATGATATACTTGAGACTCTTATGGTCAAAGTAAATGATAAATTCCTTACCCATTAGGTAGTTTCACCCCATATTTAGTGTGTATACAATTTTTTATAGCTTGATATCATGGGTTTCATAGTTATTCTCATGTGATTCCAACTAACGTGAACCGTAGGCAATCACTGATTTCCTCTTCATCAGAACACAACCAAGCCCCATCCTTGATGCATCACAAAACACTATATACTCAACACACTCCTCTATTATTCTCAATATGGGATCTCTTTTCAACTTATACCTCAAATCTTAGAAGTAATATTATAACCTTTCCATCCATAAGAAAGGATACCCTTTTCATGTTAAATTTTTTAAAGGTGATATCACTTTAGATAAATCGAGTACAAACCTATGATAGTAACCCACCAACCCAAGGAAACTCTACAACTCGGTAACACTCTTTGGTGGATCCCAAGAAATAATTTCCTCAACCTTCTTTAGGTCCATTTCTACCCTTACCTCTGAGATAACATGCCTTAAAAAGTGGACCTCACTAATCTGAAACTGAATCTTCAAGAGTTTTCTTTAAATCTGGTGATCTTGGGGTGTGTCCAAGACCATTCTCATGTGTCTCTCATGATCCTCCTCATATTACAAATACACTAGAATTTATTCAATGAAGAAAACCATAAACCAGTATAAGAAAGGATGAAATATCTGGTTCATGAGTCCCATGAACACTATTGGTACATTCATTATGATGAACAGTATCACCAAGTACTCATAGTGATCATAGATACATCTGAATTTCTTCTTCAGTATATCATAATCCCTTACTCGCAGCTGTTAATATCCTAATCTGAGTTCAATCTTTGAGAACCATTGAAACCCTCTCAACTAATCGAAGAGGTCCTTGATCCTTGGTAGTGGATACTTATTATTCACGGTCACCAGGTTCAAGATCCGGTAGTCCACACATAACCTCAATATCTTATCTTCCTTCTTAGAGAACAACACTGGGGCTACTCATGGGAAAACATTGGGTCTCAAAAATTCATTCTCCTATAAGTCCTCCAAATATACCCTTATCTCAGAAAGTTCTTTGGGATCCATAAAGTATATTGGTTTAGATATTAGGGTCATCCTAGGATGCAATTCAATGCCCAAGTCTAGATCTTGGCAAGGAGGTAAGCCTGGCATGTCCTTACGAAAGACATCCTTAAAGTCTACCACCACTATAGGGAACTGAATGATTATATCATTCACTACTACAAGATTCATGTTATCTAACTAGTGAGTAATCTGATGCACTCTCATATACCTGATCTCATCCTTCTCCTACAAGGTTTCCTTTTCACGCATAAAGGAAAACCATGTTCCATCACTGTGGACACATCGTATTCTCTACCTAAAGTAGTCAATATGGGCATGAACTATGGATAACTAGTCCATACCATATATGAGGTCATAAAGCCTCATCACTTCTATAAAGATATCCCATACTGAACTCTCGCCTCTAAGTGTTATATCATAATTCCATCATAAGTGCATAATCATTGAGTCAATTCCTATCAGAGTCTCTAGCCACATGGGTCAAGCCAATGGCACAACTGGAATCTATAAGTCTCAAACCACAGAAGTGAAAAGCATGTAATGACTCACGCCTCTATATATTAGTACTACATCTAAATTATAGAATACACATATCATATCTCATATCATTCCTAGAGCCTCAGGGTCATATCCCTCCATAACCTGTAGTTGGCCTCATCCCTAATAACCAGCTCCATGATCCTGGCATGGATCACCGGGGGGGTGGTGGTGGTAATAGGTCAAGCCTTAAACCACCTTTGAATGCTCTATCAACTCCTCTACCACATCTATCACCCTACAAACCACCCTTGTACTGCCTATATCTCTGCCCCAGCAGTCACTTGACCGTATCATGATTAGTTGTATGATGGTTCAAAAAATTACAAGCTAGATGTCCGTGAATATATTACAAGAAACACAGTTTCAACCTTGGATAATTTGATCCATTCTGAGAGACCTAAACCACAAACCCTATGTCCTAGGATCACCCCTGAAGATTCTAACATGATTGGACCCCTGTCACTTTCATCGGCTACCTATTATTGACGTCTCAGCTCTCGGGTGCCTGCTACTAGCACCCACTATTAGCGTCTGCTATTCCAGGAATCTCTCTACCACCAAGGCCCGTTCAAGAACCCCCATCATAGGTAGGAATGCAAAGGGATACTACCGAATCCTTGATGTCCCAACATGAGACCTTCTCAAAGGTTAATTCTCTAAAGAACAGATCTTAAACCATATACACAGAGTATCAAGAGAGATTAGTAAACCTCATTGAATATTATTCCATTATCAAACTAGGCTACTGTATATGTAGAAGATCCTGAATGTGCACTTATCACAATATGGCTGAATAGAACACCTCCCTGATTAGAAACTCAAAGTCTATCCTGAAGAGAGTTGTCTCATCATGTGACTGAGTCACTAAGCTCTATTATCTGACAATAGATCCCTGAATAATAATTGACATAAGGTCCACAATCTGATTTATTAACAACCCCACAAGGTGGAAAATGTGAGTAAATACCTCTAGCCAGTCCTCATCCCCCTGGGGGTCTGGCTCACCCAGAAACATGGGATGTTGTTGCCTCTGAAACTCTTGAAACGCACTCATCCTGTGTGCATCATCTACTGGAATTAAAAATGCTAGATGTTTCTCAATGGGTGGTGGTAAAGTTTATTACCCACTTGGAGGTTCTATCTTCAGTACAATCCTATGTACTAAAGCCTCATCACTCAGTGGATCATCCTTGTGATCACGTAGTATAATCCTACCTGCTTTTCTACATAGAGGCATCCTAAAATAAGAAAATATGTACCACAGTTACAATATTCTATCTTGGAAGATAACTCAAGAATTACATGGAAAACACAACCTATTTATATATGATGCATGTAAAAAAATTCCCCAAAAACCAATTTTTACATGTACTGAGTCAAAAGGTAGGTGATCATAGTCCTGGTGTATGGATACATCGGTCACCACACCAACACTGGAATCTGTAGCCTAAAAGAAAAATTCAAAACACTAAGAACTGTTTCCCTAAACTAATCTCAATGACTCAAGTCCTAAGTTAAAACCTACCTCTGATATAACTCTGTCATGACCAATACCTTTGGGTTCTGACCCAAGACTACCCCAATCCCACCTCTAATAGGCCATGGGTTGGAGACCAATGCTGAGTAGGCATATCCCACAAATGGGAGGCATTAGCCTAATGTAAAAGTATACATGATAACATCTCCACACAAAAACAATGCTAAAATAAAAAACAACATAAAACAATTCATGAATACATCTATAATCCCACAACTATAGTATGATATTAAAGTACTAAAAGTGGGAAAAGGGAGAAAATATAGGCCCAACCAAAAACTCTAAAGATTATAACCTTCTCCAAGGTAGAGAACTAAAATCAAATGAAATATCATGATAAACACCTCATTCTAAAAATATCAAGATATACTCCACTAGCTCTATATCCTCCATGGACACCATCAAAAGGGTCTTCGTCTTTATAAGAAATAACATGTGTGGGAAAAGCACATGAAAGGGTGAGTATAACAATACCCAGTATGAAACCCTGAAAACACTAAACAATAAGAACCAATTATATTTAGCTCAATAAAAGATATAAAAATAAAAATATAACAAAAAAACCTAGATATACTCAGGAAATGTACCACACCACTAGGACGTCATTACCAACTGCCATCCATAATATTATTCTCAAAGAAATGCTTGTTCTAGGAGAATCCACTCTATGGATCATGTTGTCACTAGAGACACTCATTGAAGAGGTCTAGGTCATTGGGGCCCACCTTGCACTGGTCTCATAAGACCTTGATACTTAGATAGGGGTCACACCCAGAATCGTTGGAGAACACCACGAACCCAATCTGGATCAACCCGCTACATAGGGGATCGTATTCCAATGATACCATGAACCATACCGATATGGCCTTATAGATATAGGATCAACTCCTACTCAAGGAGGTCGTTCTGATTCCATAAACCCCACCTGGGTTATAAATGTGATAGAGAATCACTCTCTAGTATCATGGAGGGACACCATAAACTCTTTGGAAGACTCATCCTCCATAGGGGATCACAATCTTGTGATGCAGATGTAAGGTAACATTTTACCCTCGAGGGATGGACCAAGGGAACTCACTCAACCAATAATTGTCCAAAATAAAGAAACAAATGGCTAAAATCACCCATGAAGGTGTTACATAGTGTGTACTAGGCGTACATGGTGTGTCTAGCTATTCCCAAGCCTCCCCATGTGGTAAAGCCTAACACGACATGTAAATCTCTAAATACCCAGTTTTTAGGTAAGGTACATGGAATTTAGAGATCACCTATCACATACCAATGTTCCAATGACCATGTTCATGTACTTTGTCATACACATGCACCAACACATGTAAAGTTTTTCATTTTAGTTTCCAAGTATAGAGCGTGCCACTATCTATGTTCTTTTAGTCATTTTCGGGTACTTCTGAAATACATGTCAAGCCATCACGGAGGGGTCACATGGAATGGGACCATGTCACACGAAGTGTGATATTTAACTCTATGTGGAAACCCTAGAACCAGAAATGGGGGTCCCACATGGCATGTAATGATAGATTACACATCGTGTAACCATGGATTTTCTAGATACAGTGGGCTCTATTCCATGTTTCTTATGCATTCTGGCACAACTAACGTCCTCACCAAAGATCTTAGATCTAGGGTGGTCTGTCACTCCCATCATCGTAGATCATAGAACCAGTCTTCGAATCTGATCTGGATATTCCCTCTCACACAGTCTATAGTTTCACCATCAAAACTATGATGAAATGATACCACAAATCCATTTTTATCCCCCTCCTATCATCCACCACCAATGTCACACCTCGAACGAAACATCGATCATGAATTGTAGCCATGGTATCAGTATTTTTTAATATAAAATAGTCACATCACAATTAAATATTGGGTATTCTTCAAACTACGATCCAAAATAAATGTATGTGATGAATGTGTAAAGAATAGAGGAAGAAAACCACAATCTATAAAATGTGAGGAATGAGCCTTGGCCTTTTTTGTTTTTCCTATATTCTTTTTCATAAAGAAGGGTGAATGAAGATTAATAAAAATCAATTAACAATTAAAATTCAGTCAAATTAAATCTACTGATGATTCACATATCAATTTTGTTCATATAATTGATCTGTGTTAATCGGGTATTAATAAAAGGGATGGATAACTCATAATCAAGCATCCTACATGGAGTTTGGATTGATTATTTATAAAGAATGGAGGTGCAGTGTTTTTTCTGAATAGACCCACTAACACTTTAGATGTAACGATAAATGATCCGGTATTGATATATCATCATTCAACAAGGTACCACTCCAATGGTCATCTAGATCTCCAATATTTAAGCAGACAACCCTGAGGAAATCCCCATAATCGTATAATTGTTGGAAAAAATGTTCATTATGTCAAAATAAATAAAACAAATTTATTTATTTTATTCATTTAATCTAGTGAAAAAAATTTCACAAATGCCCAGTGTCAACAAAGGTTATGTCATGCCTAGGGTAAAACTTGCATTCCGAACTCAAATGTGACCCCAAATTTCTCATCTAGGCCCCCACTTGGGAGTTATTTGACTTTTTATAGAAAAAATTTCACTCATGTTATTAAATATATTTAATACATTTCAAACATTTATTTTGGGAAAAACATGCCTTAGAATCTCATGTCGTCTCAGTAGGTAGTCTCGAAAATAATTCATATAATATCCAAAATGAATACATAGAAAATCCAAGGAATTATAATATCAAACCCCATTATTTTATAATAAGTTCATAATTAAAATATAAAACATATTGAAATCATTTTTAAATTTTTTATTCATCCCAATGTTCATTTTATTGAAACTATGGTCTGGGTTTGTGAGAATAGAGTCCATGATGAGCTTGTTTTAGATAATTTATCAATATTAATGGATAACTTTATAAAGATTGTACTGTTTTAGTTTTATAGCTTAAAATATATATTAATGAAATATATAACTCCTTTATGTATTATATATTCATTAAATATATTTTATAACCAACCATGTAATGAAGTTATGAAAAACGTAACACATCGCTCCATGGAGGCGGTAGTCTGAACGTACATATGGATAACTTTTCATTTTACATTGGACATAAGGAATGTATAAATGATATAAATTTTTAAAATATTATAAATATTATAAATTTAATATTTATTTATTTAATATAATTTTTTAACTAACCATATATGGTGGTTATAAAAAATGGAACATATCACTCATGGAGACGGTAGTCCGCAAGTAACACAAACAACATTCTCATTTATTGAATGGTTGGAAGGGGAATGGATAATGGATGTTTGATCAATATAATAACACTTTCGTAAAATAATGACACTGATATTGTTATTTTATTATTGTGTAATATAATTTTAGGTATAATAGGAATACATGTATATATATAGAAATGAAAGAGAGTGATTTGCGAATTTTACCTCACTCTTTAGAATAACTCCCTGGAAAATTTGATTATGATTTTGAGGGGTGATATTTTAAAGAGATCAAAACATCTAGTATTTTTCAAGGAATTTTTTAGAGGTATTTTTTTATATGTTAAATATGAAATAGATTTTTTATGGTATATGTAAAGGGTTTGTGGAATTATCCTTTTATAAGTGAGGAGAGTATCACCTTTATAAACACCCATAACTTTATATTAGTTTCATGTGAATATTAAAAGAAATTGGATCCAAAAATATGTAGAAGATATGATTATTGGTATATAAGGACCTAAAAAACTCAGTCAAAGTAATTTTTTTAATAGGGATTATGTCTTTTTTCCATTGTTTTAATCATTTTCCATTTTCACTTTTATTGCGGTAACTAATTTTTTCCTAAGTAACGTATTTTTATGCATTAAAATGTAACTAGAATTATTAAATAATTTGGAACTTGTGTATATAAATATTTAATCCATTTTATTAAATTTAATTTATAAAAGTGATAAAAATTAATCTTATAATAATAAATGTATAGCGCGTTAAAATAGTTTTTAAAAAAAATATAACTCAAGTTATAAAATATAAAATACAAGTTTGTAAATTAAACATAAAATTTATAATTTATAATTTTACTTATATAATACATATACGGTCAAGAAAATGTTTCAAAAATTTAATGTTATGATTATATCTTAATGATGTCAGAAAAGTAACAATATTTGTAAAAATTGTGTTTTTAATATTCACCTAAAAATAAATATTTTCTTAAAATATAAAAGATTCATCCTAAAATAATATTGTTATTATGAATCCAAAAATTAAGTTCATTTTTTCAAATAGAAATGATAAAATTTAGTAATTTAACTTTTAAAATGAAATACAAAATATAATGAAAACTATTTTCATAGTAAAATGACTTTAAATATTAACTATTCTTATTCTTATTTCTTATCAATTACTAATTAAATTGGTGTTAATGTATTAGTCATCTCAAAAATATATTTTATCATTATTAATCCAAAATATATTTTGTTTCTTAAAATAAAAAAACAAATTTCATTAAAATAAAAAAAAATTAAAAAAATGCATTTTTAATTTTAAAATGATATTGTTAGTTATTTATCTATACTAATTTAATATTATCAATGAATTAGTATTAAAAATAAAAATAATTTTTATTTAAAATTATACATAATAATGTGGTTAACACTATTTATAGATATCAATTTGATGGATATATTATAATGATCAAACATTAATAATTGTAATTTTCTCTTAAAATGTATCACGGTTTCATTTTAGTTCAGTGTTGTGTGTGGATAAATTTATTCAATATAATATTCTATTAAATAAAAATAAATATTAAAATATCAGGGAATTATATTCAACCCCCTTAAAAAAATTCATCCTCAAAATTTTAATTTCTCTCGCCAATGAAAATAGATGATTAAATTCTTAATATGGTCTTAAACTGAGATACAACCTCTAATGAAATATCAAACTCATTAACTTGGGTAAGACTAGGAAGCACTTATTTTGAATCATGATAGGAATATTTCCAATATTTATTTTTTCTCTAACCATTTAAGATAAGAGCCTATCATTATTTGGAATCAAAACCCACATTATATAGTTTACTTATAAAGGTATTTCATGATCATCCTTGCATTGATACACTAACATAGGTTGATATGTAATGTGATTTCATTATTCTAATAAATAATGTTTTCTCTTTATAGAGAGAACCAATCCATTTCCAAAAATTTGATTAAATTCATCTAAAGGAATGATAATAAGAATTTCATAAGGCACGTTCCCATAAACTTCAACTTAGGATACAATAATAATAGATTTTTTTTAATAATATCAAATAATTGGGGAGGATATTTGATGCCTTTATAAAAAATTCAATATATAATGGATTGTATAGAACAGAATCTATTAAGATATCTACAAATATTTATTAGATGATAACTTTACCGTAATTATCATGATCTCCTTCAGTTGTAGTTATTGTATAGGTTCTTCCTTTTTCACTTGGTCTCAGAGGTCACATGTGCCTATGATCCTCTTTATCCCTATGATTAAAGATTTAATTTTCACAATTAAAAAATTATTGCACTTAAAGCATTAAATTGTGGGTGGTGAATTAGTTGGTACATTATTCTCCCCTATATTATTAGTTTTCCTATTTTCATTTCTCTAATAAATTTATGCTTTGTGGCCTACCATACAACATGTAAAGTGGAGACGCTCATTATTAGTTAGGACTTTACGATTTATCCTATTAGTTGTCCTATTTTTCCCTCATGAGTTATTCTTTTAAATTTTTTAAAATATAGTATATTGATATTTCTTTAATCCTTAAAATTTATCACTTGAGTTCTCATGGAAATGTATTTTATATTTCATATCACCAAAACCATTTTAATAATGAGATTCTCCAATTTCTATGTCCACCTTAAGCGTGATTCCGACAATTTATTCATAGTTTCCAAAGTCTCTTACTAGAAATTCATCATTTAAAATTTGTTTTAAGCCACTAAAATTATCAATATTTCTTTCAAGGTCAATAATAAAACTAGAAGCATACCTTTCAAGTCTTGTGAATTTTTTTCATGGGTTCCAATGGATTCATCCTTCTTTTTTCAATTCTATTAATTATTGTTAAATTTTTTGTGAATATTTTATATAAAATATTTGGATAATAATATTCTCTTAAAATCCTCCCATTTAATATATTTTATTTCTTTCTTTTTCCTCATGTTCTTTATCAACATCCTCTATTGATCGGCTTTGACGTCTAAATAATAAACAGCTAAAACAACCTTCATGTTCTGAGCTCTAGAGAACATGTAATAAATTTTTAATTTTATTTATCCATTTATATATAATTCATAGGCTGGAATACACACTAAAAAAAGGTAGATGTTGTTTCATGAAGAAATTAATAAAAAAATTCTACTTCCTTAGTTCATTTCAAAGCTTGATCGTACCATGATTCACTGTGTCATTTTCACCCTTACACCATTGTATTAAACTAAATTTATATTGTAAATTTGAAAAATAATAAAAAATTTAATTCCATTTTTTGAATCATTTATTTTGTGTTTATCACTATTAAAAATTGCAATGTTACTTGTCTTGAAAATTTCATTGAAGGTGAAGGTGATTTGGAGGGACCATGATGATGTCCAAGAAAAATGGGACAAACTGCGCAGGATCCAAGCACACCAATGGATTAATCTACACACTTCTACTAGACTGTGCATCCAATTGGGATGAAATTTTGTGGGATGGTCCAAAACTCATTTGGATATGTTTTATATGAATAAACACAAGACTCATTCGGCCATCTTATGGCCTTTCTGACCTGATCTGTCCAGCACACAAAATCTGCACGGATTCAAAAGTATCGTGTTGTGATCTGTCCATATCTCGGGCTATAGGTGTCCAAATTGTGCCAAACCTTTAGTGGAGAAATACAAGATGTGGGGATACAACTTTTGTATTTTCTCCAAATCGATATAAGAATTTATGGAGGTCTAAAAACCTATAACAAGTGGTTTTAATAATTTTGTGTGCTCAAAACCACCTTCCCATTTTTTTATAAAATGGAACCTTGTGATCCTCATTTGGAAGTATGACCAGGAGGAAAATCTTTGGTATTTTGGAGACCCAAAGTAGTTCTCTCCTCATACTTGAAGTTATGGAGTTCCCTATCATCATAGGGGGTTCAAAAATTAAGAAGGAGTTCCACTCGAGCCTTCTCCTCCTCTCGATGGCGAGCTAAATGGTGGACGATTATTTCGAGGGAGCTACACATACTTGGGAAGGAGTTATGACACTTGATACTATACTGGTTTTGTGTAATTATTGTGTCGATTATTTCACTTATGTTTTATCTAAAAAAAATTCTCCTCTGAGTTCATTTTTGGGTTTAATTAAGTGAACCGCTTCTCATTTCAACCCCGATTGGGTTGAAATTTTAAGTGGAAAACTTGAGTTGTTATGATTGGGAAACATAAGGATCCTCTTTCTCTCACACATAAAAAATATTTTAGTATGATTTTGTAACCTTTAATTTTTTCTTGAAGTCCAAACCTTGACAACACGATTGTAGTGTCACAGGTTGGTACTTTGTGCAACGTTTAGCGAGGCAATAGGGGAATCAAGATCTTGAAAACCCTCAGCCAAAGAATTAAACAAAACCATGTGAAATTTTCAGAACAATGAACAATCCAAGATGTGTATTGAAATTGAATTGATCTCCTTATCTCATAATTCTTAAACCACCACCTTATTCTACCAACTATTAAATTCTTTAAGCTAAGTTATTTTCTTAAAACTGTTTCAAAATCAACCCCCTCTTTTAGTAATCTTTATTAAAAATAAATACTCAAAACCTCTCAACGCTATTCGATAGATGACCTAGGGTATACCCTATACTATAAATTAACCTTAAAAATTATCAATTTTACATGTCATGACAACATGGTCAAATTTTGGCACCGTTTTCGGGGAGCGCTTTGATTTTTAGTGCCTGTTTTTGAAGAAAAATTTTAAACATTGTGAATATTTATCTATTTTAAACCTCCACCTATCTTTTTGTATTCTGGTATATTTTTTTTGTAGGTCTAGTGCATGACGCATTCTAATTCGAGATATTTACCTCCTTTTGAACCTGAACTAGAAAGGATCTTACGTCAGCGACCCCAAGACGCACAAGAGAACCCATAGAAGGAGGACACACAACACATTGACACTCTTCTTGATCCTTTATCCTCTTACCACCCATGACCCCCATTGATTGAAATATGATCGATGCTGCTGTAGGTGGTGCTCTAGTTGATAAGACCCCAATTGCTGCAAGAACCCTGATTGAGAAAATGGCTCAAACACACAACAATTTGGTTCAAGGACTAATGTACTGATTTGAGGTGTCCATGAGGTGCAAAGTACTGAATTCGAGAAGAAGGTGGACACAAAGTATGAAGAGGTAAGTACCCATCTTAGAAAACTTTCTATTTCCAAAGTGAAATCCCAATCTCCTCCTCCTATCCATTGTGGTATATGTTCTTCTGACACCCACTACTCTGACCAATGTCCTCAATTGAGGGAAACATCTGAGATTTGTGAGGCAATATTTCCAGGCCGCCCCTATAACCAACCCTTTAGGTAAGAACCTTACTATCCATCCAACCCTAGATGGAAAGAGAACCAAGACTATAGTCAAGGGGGGTATTAAAACCAACCTCAATAATAATGGAACCAACCAGGGAAGAGTAGTCATCAACCACCACCACCTGGAAACCCTCGACCACCTCAAAGGCCTTTCCAACAAACCCCTCAAAAACCTGAGACTGGACTAGAAGATGTGATTAAACAAATTGATGCCAACAATATCCAATTCCAAAAAACCACTCATGCATCCATAAAAGACCTCAAACCCCAATTAGTCCAACTAGCTAACTCAGTGGGTGAAATTCAAAGTCATGGGTCAGGTAAACTTCCCTCTCAACCAGTAGTTAACCCTAGGGATAAAGGAAATTTTGGTTCCATCACCCTTAAGAGTGGAAAACAACTATAAAGTAAAATGAATCCCCCATTAGAGTCATCCCCTCCTAAGGAAACCTCCATCCCAACCATTAAAAATGTTCCAAATGATGAAGAACCTTTTCCTAATAGAATCCCTTCCAAAGGAAAGAGTGTGAATATAGATGAGTCACCTATCCCAACCATTCCTCTTCCATTTTCTCAAAGTTCCAACTAACCAAGAAAAGAAATGGAAACTAAACTTGATAAGTAAATATTGGAAATTTTCAAGAAAGTGCAGGTTAACATCCCATTGATTGATGTTGTGAAGAAAATTCCATGGTACGCTAAGTTTCTAAAGGAGATGTGTGCACACCGAAGGTGAATTCGAGGTGATAAAAAAGTGATATTGGAAAGGAATGTTTCAGCATTGATAGATCCATAACTCCCCGCCAAGTGAAATGATCCTGAAACATTCTCAATTCCATGCACCATAGGGGAGTATTCTTTTTCTAATGATATGCTTGATTTAGATGCCTCTATAAATGTGATACCTCACTCCATTTACTCTATATTGCAGGTCGGGGAACTGGAGACTACTAGAATTATTGTTCAACTAGACAACTTGAGTACTACACACCCCTCGAGTGTGTTATAGGATGTTCTTGTGAGGGTCCAAAATTTAATTTTTCATGCTGACTTTTATGTGCTTAAAATAGAGGATGATATGATGAATGGACATGCCCCGATTATATTGGGGAGACATTTCTTGAAAACTTCCAAAACCATAATTAATGTCCACAATGGTACATTATCTATGGAATTTGGTGGTGACATAGTCTATATCAACATCCTTGATTCCATGAATCACTCCCTATTAAGAACATTCTTCTCTCTTTGTTAATTCAATTGATGTACTCCCTACCCCTAAAAAACAACTTTTCTTTTCCCCGATCCCCTTTATGAGTATTCTTCATTGATAGAAATGCTAGGAAATGATTCATGCATTGATCTTTGTATTGGTCTAGAAATTTGTCATGCATGTTCATTGATTGATGATTTCTTGAACACTAATGATCCACTAACCATCGATGATACTGCTAAGCTTGTAAAAGCTCATTCCTTATCCGAGGTTGATACCATTGAGTAGTTAGATGAGATTAGTGACCTCTCACTTTCACACACACTCTCATAAATCCAAAATCTAGCTAAATTTGAACTAAAACAGCTACCTCAAG
The DNA here is from genome assembly GCA_963277665.1 of Viscum album. Lineage (NCBI taxonomy): Eukaryota > Viridiplantae > Streptophyta > Magnoliopsida > Santalales > Viscaceae > Viscum > Viscum album. Next base: position 1,286,187,971 of record OY728137.1, read on the forward strand.
ATTTAAAATATTCATAACTTGAGAATAGAAACAAGTTTCCCATCATAATTTCTAGTTCACTCCCTCCTGATCATGAATTGCGACTGATTGAACTTTTGAGGGAGAATAAACAAGCTTTGGGGTGGAAAATTGCTGAAATTATTGGTATTAGCCCATCAATTTGTACACATAATATTTTTTTAAATGATGAGGCTAAACCAGTGAGGCATCCACAACGTCGACTGAACCCAAACCTCCTAGAAGTTGTGAAAAATGAGGTAACAAAATTATTGGCTGCTGAAATCATTTACCCCATCTCTGACAGCCAATGGGTCAGTCTTATTCAAGTAGTTCCTAAAAATATTGGCCTTACAGTATTTAAAAATGAAAACAATGAATTGGTTCCAACTCGTGTGCAGAATAGTTGGTGTGTATGTATAGACTATCGCCGACTAAACCAACACACGAGGAAGGACCATTTCCCTTTTCCATTCATTGCCAAATGCTAGAGAGGCTATCAGGTAAGTCCCACTACTATTTCCTTGATGGGTATTCTAGATACTTTTAGATCCATATTTTCCCTGAGGATTAGGAAAAGACAACCTTCACTTGCCCCTTTGGCACATTTACCTATAGAAGGATGTCATTTGGTCTATGCAATGCTCCAGGTACTTTCCAACGATGCATGGTTAGTATTTTTTTCGGATTACCTAGAGAATTTCATGGAAGTATTCATGGATGATTTCACTGTTTATGGTTCTTCTTTTGATGAATGTTTGAGTATTCTTGTTTAAGTCCTACATCGTTGTATTGAAAATAATATTGTATTAAATTATGATAAATTCCATTTCATGGTGTGACAAGGTATAGTTTTGGGGAATGTCATTTCTGGGGATGGTATCCAAGTAGATAAATCAAAAGTTAATGTCATTTATTCCCTTCCATTCCCCAAAAATATACGAGATGTGTGATCTTTCCTAGGTCATGCTGTATTTTACCGTAGTTTCATCCGTGACTTTAGAAAAATCTCACTCCCCCTCTCCTGATTACTCAAAAAAGAAAAAGAATTTGTTTTTGATAAAGAATGTGAGGAAGCTTTTAATAATTTAAAATAGAGTCTCACCACACCCCTGGTAATCCAACCACCTCGGTGGGATTTACCATTTGAGCTCATGTGTGACATATCTAACTATGCAGTTGGGGCAGTTTTATCACAAAGGGTCGACCGAGCTCCACATGTCATAGCCTATACCTCACGTACTTTGGACCCTGCCCAAGAAAACTACACCAAAACTGAAAAAGAATTCCTTGCCATTGTGTTTTCCTTGGACAAATTTAGGTCATATCTTTTGTGGTCCAAATTCATTGTGTTATCAGACCATGCAGCCCTCTGGTACCTCCTTAAGAAACCGGAATCCAAACCACATCTCATTTGTTGGATGCTCCTCCTTCAAGAATTAAATCTAGAAATTAGAGATAAAAACGGACCAGAGAATGTGGTGGCTGACCATATCAGTAGGATTCCCCCATCCTTGGTAATAGAATCATCCCCCTGTATTCCCATTAATGACATGTTTCCTGATAAGAAATTGTACCAAGTGCTAGATGTTATTCCTTGGTATGCTGAAATTGTAAATTATTTGGTAGCATCTTTCATTCCTACTGAATTCAATAGAAACCAAGCCAGCCATCTAATACATGAGTCCCATTGGTATATTTGGGATGACCCCTACCTTTGGCGCACCTATAGTGATCAAGTCCTTAGGTGTTGTGTTCCCGATAGTGAGTTTCAATCCATCCATATATTCTGTCACACTCTTGCTTGTGGGGGACACTTTGGTTCTAAACAGACTGCTCTCAAGGTCCTTGATTCTGGTCTCTTTTGGCCAAAACTTTTTTGGGATGCCCATTCTTTTTGAAAATCTTATTCTCATTGTCAATGAATGGGGAATGTCTCTAAAATAAATGAAATTCCACAACAACCATTTCTCTTTCATGACATTTTTGATGTTTGGGGTATTGAATTTATGGGGCCATTTCCAAATTCTTTTGGAAACTTCTATATTCTTCTGCCAGTTGATTATGTGTCAAAATGGGTAGAGGCACGAGCTACAAGGAATTATGATTCTAAGGTAGTTGTAGAATTTTTGAGAACCCAAATCTTCTTGTAGGTTTGGCTTACCGAAGTTCATCATTAGTGACCAGGGTTCTCATTTCTGAAACTAAACAATGCAATCTTTTTTTCGTAGGTATGGGGTCGTTCATCAAGTGTCTACTGCATATCACCCATAGACCAATGGTCAAGCCGAGGTATCAAATATTGAGGTAAAACAAATTCTTGAAAAAAGGGTTCAACCCAATAGAAAATATTGGAGTCTTCGACTTGATGATTCATTATGGGCCTACCGTACTGCTTTCAAAACTCTCATTGGAATGTCACCTTATCGTCTTGTGTTTGGAAAGAGTTGTCACCTACCTATTGAGATTGAGAATCGGGCCTACTGGGCCATCGAACAATGAAATTCTAATCTTTCTGGTGTGGTTTCCCAAAGGAAATTTCATATTAAAGAGTCGGAGGAAATGAGAAGAGATGCATATGAAAACTCTAGGATTTATAAGGAGAAAACCAAGGCTGCCCATGACCGTCTTATCCTTCATCGTCAGTTCCACATTAGTCAGAAGGTCCTCCTTTATAATTCAAGGCTAAAGTTACATCCAGGTAAGCTTCGTTCCCACTGATTTAGACTATACACTGTTACTAACATTTCCCCATTTGGTGTAGTCCAGGTTCAAAATGAAGAAACCAAGCAAACATTCACTGTCAATGGGAAGTGGCTGAAGCACTTCCATGAATCCATTCCAGAGTCCCTGATGGAGGAACTCCATGTTCAAGAAGCAATCTATGAATGAAACTCATCAGGTTTTATCCTTCCTTTCCACATCCTCTTTTCTTACAGTGAGGACACTGCAAACTTTAGGTGTGGGGGGGGGATGGGTACATTCCTGGGATATTTTTCATCATTTTTTTTTTCTTCACTTTTTCTGCCTTCTTTATGGTATTTTCACCTTTCCCCATATTTCTGGGTTCATTAGGATTTCCATTATCTTTCTTCTTTCTTCTCTTTTTCGCGTTCTTTATGGTATTTTCATTTCTCCCCCCATCAAAAATTTCAAAGTTCCATGATTTGGGGACCATAAAAGGTGGAAAGTAAAAATACCATAAAGAATGGTGAAAAAGAATTTGTGTATGAAGTTAACATCAGGGAGTTATTTTTAGTGAATTGTTTTTCTGTCAATGATATAAATGGTTGTATCACTGTGAAACATTTGAGATGATTGATGCCCCTTGTGTAAGTAGTTTTTGGGAAAACTGTGTCACTAATATCTCTATACATTTTTGCACCAAACCATGAATTGTGAATATTTCTTACTTAATATAATTTAAATAATTGTTAGTTTAATATCTTTCAGCTTTAAATGATATTTTCATATGTTCATTCCTTATCCGGTCTATTTCATTACTGTACCAGATTGACCTATGCATGTGTACCTAATGTTCAAATGTTGTATGCCCTCAAAAAAAATTGTGTCTTGGGCAGATCAAAAACCACTCCTCCTCAACCTTTGATCTTGTTATAACTATTTCAATTAGTGTCGTGAGGAGATCTAACAAGGTTTGAGAAATGAGTGTGATATTTCTTCCAAATGAAACTTAAAAAAATATAATAAATGAGGGGAGTGATGAAATGTACAACATATGGGGATATCTAGGTCTAGAGCTTATGGTTTGACTTCTGGGAATGCTTAATTGAGTGGGTCTTCAAATATGATTGCAAAGGATGTAGGACGGGTTTGGTGAAAAATCATTTAAAGCTGAATAATGTTAAAATAACCTATATTTATTTGATAGAAATTGGAAATAATAGCATGGAATGGTTTTCACACACACACACACATATAGAGTTAGTGGAATGGTTGACTTTTTAATTACTTTATCATGTTGGTGTCATGAATCTCTTTGAATTTTATTATGATATGATTTATGAGACATCTTTTTCTATTTTCACTAGGAAGAACTCCTTGGTGTGGTTCGTGCATTGATCACATTACTTTAGTGAATTAAAATTTCATCAAATGTTAAATATTCATGATGGTTGGAATATTTATATATACATCATTTTATTTGGATATGTGACTTTTCCCAAGAGTGCAAATGTTTAGGTGTGGGGGTGTGATCGTACCACAATTCACTATGTCATTTTCACCCTTACACCATTGTATTAAACTAAATTTTTATTGTAAATTCCAAAAATAATAACAAATTTAATTCCATGCTTGAATCATTTATTTTGTTTTTATCGCTATTAAAAAGTCCAATGTTACTTGTCTTTAAAATTTCATTGAAGGTGAAGGTGATTTAGAGGGCCCATGATGATGTCCAAGAAAAATGGGCCAAACTGCGTAGGATCCAAGCACACCAGTGGATTAATCCGCATACTTCTACTAGAAGGTGCATCCAATTAGGCTGAAATTTTGTGGGTTGGTCCAAACCTCATTGGGATACATTTCATATGAAGAAACCCAAGATTAATTTGGCAATCTAATGGCCTTGCCGACCTGATCTGTCCAGAACACCAAATCTGCACAGATTCAAAAGTGGTGTGTTGTGATCTATCCATATCTCAGGATATAGGTGTCAAAATTGTGCCAAACTATGGAGACATCCAAGTGATGTGGCTACAACTTTTGTATTTTCTCCAAATCGAGATAAGGCTGTATAGAGTTCAAAAAACTGTGAAAAGTGGTTTTAATAATTCTATGTTCTCAAAACCACCTTCCCATTTTCTTATAAAATGGAACCTAGGGCTCCTCATTTTCAAGTTTGACTAGGAGGAAAATATCTGGTATTTTGGAGACCCAAAGAAGGTTTATCCTCATACTTGAAGTTATGGAGTTCCCTATCATCATAGGGGGTTCAACAATGAAGGAGTTCCACCTGAGCCTTCTCCTCCTCTCGATGGCGATCTAAACGGTGGACGATCATTTTGAGGGAGCTAAAAATACTTGGGAGGGAGTTCGGACACTTGTTACTTTACTAGTTTTGTTTAATATGTGTCTAGATTATTTTACTTATGTTTTATCTAAACATGTTTCTCTTCTGAGTTCATTTTGGGGTTTAATTAAGGGAACCGCTTCTCATTTCAACACCGATTGGGTTGAAATTACAAATGGGAAACTTGAGTTGTTCTGATTGGTCAACACAAGGATCATCTTTCCCTCACACATAAAAAATGTTTTAGTATTATTTAGTAACTTTTAATATTTTCTTGAATTCCAAACCTTGAAAACATGATTTTTGTGTCACGGGTTGGTACTTTGTGCAACTTTTAGAGAGGCAAGAGGGGAATCAAGATCTTGAAAACCCTCAACCAAAGAATTAAACAAAACCATGTGAAATTTTCAGAACAATGAACTATACAAGATGTGTAGTGAACTTGAATTGATCTCTTTATCTCATAATTATTAAACTACCACTTTATTCTATCAACTATTAAACTCTTTAAGTTTAGTTATTTTCTTAAAACTATTCTGAAATCACCCCCCCTCTTTTAGTAATCTTTATTAAAAATACATACACAAAACCTATCAACACACCTCGAGAGATGACCAAGGGTCTGCCCTAGACTATAAATTAAACATAAAACATTTTCAATTTGACGTTTTAGGACAGTGCGGTCAGAGCTCAACATGATTTACATTATTTTTCATAACTTGTGATATCATTATCTTAAATGTTTTCACTCCATTTTCCATCCCACTAGGTTGCCCATTGGGATAACCATTACATTTTCCATTACACCCATTGTTATTTTGGTTCTTCATGGATCTAACCTCTACTTTACATATAGAAAATTTGAGGTATGAGTATACTTAAATTAATAAATTTGAAAAATTAAAACTATAAATTTAAATGGAGTAACTCATAAATGATTTTGTACAAATTAAATTGGGAATTTAAAGGTTTTAATATTAGTTATCCATAATATTATTGGGTTCTATAACCTGAATATATTCAATTCCCTCATAATGGTTCATTAATAGCATATAATAAACCAGAACATATCCCTTAGGAGTGTCAAACTAGGTGTGCATTTAGGCCCCCTTATTGTTTCTTGACACCCTCCCCCCAGAGGTACCCCCTAGGCTGAAAGGGAAGGGAGAGAGATAATGACCCATGACTCCTACCTTTAATAGGCCTTGGGTTCTAGAATGGAACCAAGGGTATAAAAATCTCACATTTTGAAGGTATTTCCCTAAATAATGAATTTAGGATCTGGAAATAGAATGAATAACCACCAAGAAACCATACTACTTAATATGAAATAAAGGAAACCAAACCGCCACATAATATAAAATAAATGAAACCAAACCACCACACAATGCATGTACAATGTAAAAAATAAAATAAATGTCTCCAAGTGGATACAAAAAATACATGAGCTATAGTAGAGACTCAATGGAAGCTCGAATGAATAAGCTAGTAATGTTCATATAGGTCCCCAAAGTCCTCCTAGAAACTTGAAAAACAATTTTCATATATAATTTCTACACATATGAAAGAAAAATACTAATTCACTAGTGAAAAAACAGTAGAACCAACACACACTTTAACAGTCCATCTATCTATCCCAACCTCACCATGACACTCTCAAAAAATAATACATACAACAATAATAAGATATCATTGAAATAATATAAGAAATGTTACCTCATATACACTTCCCCATTTATTTTCCTCTCTCACTCTCCAATATTAAATTTCATGTTCACTCATCCCTTTCATTCATATATTATCACATAGACATTCATCTCTGATGTGGTTCAGAATGGTTCCCTACTTATCCCACCCTTGCAAGTTCTATCATCGTGTTCCAGTATCATCTACTATCAACACATCACAGACTCATCACCTCATCAAATATCATATCCATAATAGTAGGGTATTGGAAACATAAATGACATTAACCTCCTTCCCTCCTCTTACCACCCATGACCCCCACCACACATCACATCCATATAATCATTAGGAGATATCCAACCCCAACCCATCAGTGTCACTATTACTAAAGGAAGAGAAGGGAAGATGGGGTAGCTATCCATCTGATTCACCATCATCCTAAATTTTTGGGAAAACATCTGTAACCCAAAACATTTTTCCATTGGTAAGGTTATCAAACTAGGTGGGGAACATATAGAAATAACATGAAAATAAAATATAGATAACACACAATCCCAACCTATGGGTTCACAATAAGTGAAAAAATGCATCTCACAACATCTCCATAAAATCTCACAACCTCATACACTATCCACTACCACCACTAATGAATCACATCACATAGCCTCTACAAAAAATATATATATAAGGGTTTTCTAAAAATAAGTTCCACCATTTCTAGAATTATTGAGTTTCCACTAAATCTAATTTACTAATACATTTAATTTATATTAAAACAAATCATTCTATTATCCTTCAATTAATTTAATATAATTTCCAAACTACAATTCCATCCCATTATTATTTAAATCTAGCCTATGATATTCAATTTTAGTATTTCAAATTCATTCCATGAATAAATGAGAAAATAAAAATACCAACCCACACCATAGCTCATCCACCCCACATAAACCAATGTCACATAAAAATATGTGCCAAGACATAACCATAACCCAAATATCTCACCATATAAACTTCATGATAACAACCTCATAAAATAATTATTGCACATCAACCCTAATCATGTCCTATGCCAAACAAACATAACCTCACTGCCACTATATTCTCCATTAAATCTTATCATCACAATCACTAATAAACTACCCACAAGATCCCTGCACATCACACAAGATAAAAAAACAAGAACATCAACACATAAAAACAAATTTAATCTTATGAATTTACAACAATTTCAGAACAAGGGATTTCTAAACATCAAATATTATTTATCATGGGTATTATCACAAAATTATATATTTATATGGGTAAACAATTTATTAACCATATAATATTGATTAGTATTTTTCATGTATGGTGGGATCAATAAAAAATTCACAACAAAGGTATCATAATTATCAGCAATCACAGTGAGAACAGTGTTTCTAATAAGAAATTCAGGGGCAAAAGACCTTTTATTAAGAAACAAAAACACACAACCCCTTTTGTAGGAAAAGGGGGAACCCAACATAAAGACATTTTAGTGACCCAAAAGCCCAAAGGAAACCCTTTTACCTGGGTATGGAAACCCATTACATGCCTAAAGGCCGGACGCAGATAGCCTTAATTGTGAGTGGCTATAAACCCAATGAAAACCCCATTATAAAGTAAACACTCCACCACAATACCCTACGACATCGCTGCAAACATCCCTACCATCAATCCTGGTTAGGGTCGGCACACCGCCTAGAGACCACATCCTGGTGTAGGTCCTCCCCGCGAGGCCTCCTCCACCACCCCCTGAAGCCTTTGTCTGCTAAAACCCCAGATCCAGCAGATCTGAGGGCCGCCAGACCACCCAAGACGAAGATCCATAGGGTCATAGACCCCATACGAAGCCGCCAAATCTAGCACGCCGCTCCTCCTTCGAGGTCCTTTTCACCATTGCAGCAGCCGCAGGAATCCCTCCACCATGATCTTACCACCTGCCACAGTAGAGCCTGCCTATCGTCACATTGGTGCAAATCCAGATCCATGCCACAGATCTAGAAAATCTTCCAAATTTGGAACATATCAATGCCAACAAGTCCATCCACAAAGTAACCAAGCCAAGTCCTGTCCACCTCATTGTTGAAGCCAAGGAGAAAAAATAGAGAACCCTAGGGGGGAAACCCTAAATGCAAGAGCTCTCAGTCGAAACAGAGAGCCCCCAATTACATCCTATAAAAAATAGGATATTTGAATAATATAATATTAGATATAACGTATTGTTCGGTAATGAGGTATTGGGGTGGCCTCCCCACCTGCACACTGCACATCCCCAGAGAGGCCTAAGGTGGCCAACCCTTGGGCTTAGACTGGTTCCCAGTGGTGTAGAGGGGCCCACGAGAGGTTTGTTAGCATATAGTGTGTGTTTCCTTGCGAGAAATCGAACCTGGAACCTTAGGGTCAGGACGCCACTTCCTTTAACCAACTCACCTGTGCCCCAAGGGCAGAGAACAATGTTCCTAATAACATTTATTTTTAGTGGTAGAAACAATAAAGTATCTTAATAATTAATTTCATGGAAATAGTAAACACGTGAGATTACTCTCCATTACCATTAATTTCACTTAAACCAATTCATTATATTCATTAATACAATCCTTATAATCCACCCAATTGTGAATAAAATCATATAATTCACACATATTTACATAAAATTAATGAATGAGGTTCCCCTACCTCAAACAAATCTTTCCAACTTGATGTTCAATAATGAAGCAAGAGGAAGAAAACCACAAAGTACCATAATGAAAGTAAAGTCTTCGATCAACCTAGAACTAAATATACCTATCAATATAAATCTCTTATAGTACCTAAACCATCTGTCTACTCATCCAAAACCTTTCTAGAATGAATAAAATGGAAGAAAACAAGTTGAGAAAGAAGTAAACTCACTTAGAATCACTGATGTTTGATATTTAGATGGTGAGGATCAAAAACCCTAGGAATAATCATGAAATCCATATCAAATTAGAACCTAGGTTTCCTAAGGGTTGAAAGAGAATTTTGAATGATGAAGAGTTCAAATGGGATTTGGTAATTTATAGGTAGTTTTATAATTAAAATACCATGGTACAACTCCCTATACCATGGTGAAAAGGTGTTGACATGGGACAAAACCACAATGTGAAGGAAGGATCAATGCCATAGTGGGGATGGTAAAAACATATCTAAGAAACACAGTGCATTCTATGCTATAGAACCTATAAACTAGGATAAGGACCATGATGCAAGGAAATATATATACCATAAGCAGATCATCCTTATTCATGGGAGTATGTTACAGTTCATCTCTATGGAGAAAGGAATCAGAAATTGATAGAACCATCAAAAATCACCTCTACTAGACTCCATGAAATATCCAACCTTTACACACTACCATTTTAACCTACAATTGACCTCCATATAACATCACTATTTTATGATCCACAAACACCCCCTCTACGGCAAACCATAATCATCCATGTAATAAAATACTTCCCCATTTCAAATTTCATCTATAAATCCACCATCTAATCCTCAACCCCCTAGAACATCCCTCGAGCTCCTCTATCACATGTATTTACACTTAGTAATAGGTTGAGAATTATGGATCATTACCTTTGATACCTCTAAAAAAATTCTTATCCTCCATAATCAAAGGAAAATATATAAGAAGTAAAAAATAAGGCATATGAAAAACCACCCCATAAGATACCTCTCAATGATCTCATTACAAAAAAATATTTCTACTATCTGAGAACACCATCAAGAGGGAAAATCCATATCTCAAAAACTAGAAACATTCATGTGTTACATTATTAAATAAAACATAACAAAGCATTACTCAAATAAATTCATTACATATCAGGTTAATGGGAATGCCTCTATGTCTCATGGTCTCAAGTACTTTCTTACATATTAACATGCCTTCATATCACAATAACCAAAGGAATGGTTCATCCATGTATCACCTTCTATCAGTGATCCTAAATCTCTACCAGTTTCTTCAAGAATGTCACATTGTCACTGATATCTAACTTTTCCCAATTAATGGCATGTGATTCATCATGAAGATATCGACAGAGCTGACACAAATGGAATATTAAATGTATCTTATAAGTCCATGGTTAGAGAACCAACCGATAATACATTGTGCCACCATTCTTTAAGACCTCAAAAGGCCTAACAAATCAAGGAGAGATCTTACTTCCCTGGTGAAACCTCTACTTCCCCTATTGAGGGGATACCCTCAAGAACACATGGTCTCTAACCTCAAACAATATGGGCCTTAACCTATGATTAGTATAGACCTTATATAAATCATACACAACCATAATCATCTCTCAAACCATCTAGATATTCTCTATCATGATCTGAACCACATTAGGACAAAGAACTGATGACTCCCCAACCTTAGTCTAGTATATCAAAAAATGACTTGGTCATCCACAAAATTTCTCAAATGGTTCCATGAAAATGGATGAGTGATTGATATTGTTATTTTCAATCTCAACCAAGGATAATGGATCCACCCAAAACCCACAAAAATCTAAGATTCATTCCCACATCATATCCTCTTGTGTCTAAATGTTTTTTTCTATCAGCCAGTCTATCAGGGGTGGAAAGAAGTGCTAAGAATCAACTGGGTGACAAAGGAAGGATGAAATACCCTTCAGAATTGTAAGGTAGAACAAGGGTTTTTATTATAAATTGTGGTCCTAAACACCTCATTAAGCCACAAAACTTCATCCACATACTACCTCACAAGATAATCCACAGAACTCAACCTCTTGATCTCTAGAAAATGAGCCGAATTCATAAGATGGTCCTCGATCACCCAAATAAAATCAGATATCCTATGGAAATGGGGTAAATAGGTGAAGTAATTCATCAAATTTTCCTCTCACATCCACCTAAGGACATATAAGGGCTATATAAAACTTCTAGGGACATGGTGCTTGGATTTAACTAGATAAGAAACCAAAAACTTTTCCCCAAAATCCACTAGTGAGTGCTTCATCCCAGGACACAAAAGTTGTCCACTCAATCCATGATAAATATTAGACTCACCAAGATGCACCACCAAGGGAGATCTTTGAAACTCACATTTGACTTCCCCAGGAATTTCCAATAGAAATAATATCCTCCCCTAAAAAATTATCTAATTTTGACTATCACATGAACTCCCCTCACAAGAATCACTATGGATAAATGGTCACACATCACTTCCACCTATAAGTCTCCAAATTTTTACTCCTCCAACTACCACATAAAAGATGATCACACAATAATATGATAAATAAACCCTCTACCACTAACTTCCCCAATGTTAATATGCATTATCACATGCTCTCCATCCCTCTCCAAGAATCATCAGACTCATGAATGATATATCCTCAAGAATTCCTAATCAACACATCATCCATAATCTTTCCCCTCCCCATAGTTTTGGATATCATGAAATTATAATCTTGTAGAAACTCCATCCACATACACTAACAAATATTTAGATCTCACAGAGAGAATATATACTTTAGGGTATTGTTATCTATAAAACGCTCATCGATGAGGTAATATCACAACTGATTTAGATAAAACACTACTACCACCAACTATAGATCATGGGTGTCATAATTATAATCATGGGTATTCATCTAAGAAGGAACATAAGATATTTTTGAGCTTTACTAAATTAGGATGCATCTCAAGTACAATGATAATCATCAAAAAAGATCTCAATCATCACCCCTTCCTTGGGAACTGAAGAACTAGAACAATAATCAACCTCTCCTTTTTCGTATTCAAAAGATAATTGACATTGATCAGTCTAGAAAAAATCCTAGTCCTTCTTGGTAAAGTTGGTTAATAAGGCTTCAATTTAAGAGAAATCAGTCACAAACCTGTATTAATATCCCATAAGACTAAGGAATCTATGAACCTCTTCCATATTCTTGAGTGTTTTTCAAGAAACAAATGTCTCTAACTTTGATGGGTCCATGACCACACCCAACTAGGACACCAAATTTCTAAGGAAATGAAATTACTATATCAAAAAAATTACTTATACAACATTACATGTAGTTGTTGGTGTTAAAGGACCTACAGAACAACTCTGAGATTCTCAGCATACTCCTCTTTTAATTTTGAGTAAATAAGGATGTCATTAATAAAGATGACCACTAATTGGTCTTGGAACTCAAGAATCATGGATAATAAGAGTCTCATAAACACTTCTAGTTCATTCATGATGATTAATGATAAGTCCACAAACTTGGTGTTTCCATACGTACATTTTAGGATAGTATTTGGGATATCCCCATCCTTTACCCTCGTCTAATGATATCTAGACAATGGGTTTATTTTCAAAAAATTTGCTCCCTTTATATGACCAAATTGGTTTTCAATCATTGTAATTGAGTAATAGTTATTGATCATTACCTAATTCAAAATTCAGTATTATACAAATAACCTCAAAACACTTTCTTTATTCTTAGATAACAACCCCAAATCACTCGAAGGGGACACATTGGGTCAGATGAAACTCTTTTCTATTAGATCATAAACTTGGAGAATCAAATCCTGCAACTCTATGGGTTCTATCTGATAAAGATCCATCAAAATCAGAGAAGCACCTGATAGTAACTAATTTCTAAACTCAATGTTACAATGAGAGGATAGTGTCATAAACTCACCCAAGAAGATATATAGAATCATCTAAATGACATTAGGAACATCCAACACCTTAGATTCAACTAAATACTCTACCAACTAGAACAAAATAGGATTCACTAACCCGATTACCATTTTCTAGCTCTATTAAGCAATGAATACCACTCACTGGCCTTTTATGTCATAAAAATATATCTTCTAAAAGAAATAAATAAATTCCTGAAACTCTATGGGTTACATATGATAAAGATCCATCAAAATCAGAGAAGCACCTAACAGTAACTAATTTCTAAACTCAATGAAACAATGAGAGGATAGTGTCATAAACTCACCCAAGAAGATATATAGAATCTTCTAAATGACATTAGGAACATACAACACCTTAAATTCAACTAAATACTCTACCAACTAGAAAAAAATAGGATTCACTAACCTGATTCCCATTTTATAGCTCTGTTAAGTAATGAATACCACTCACTAGCCTTTAATGTCAGAAAAAACTATCTTTTGAAAGAAATAAATAACTTCATGCACATAATATAGTAAATACATGTCGTGAATAACATCATGTGGATATATATTTAATAATAATAAATCTCCAATCAAATGATATTTCCCCATCAATAGTTGAATTCCATGGAACACATCAAATTAGGTATCCTAACCTCCAAATAAAATAGATAGCACCAGGGGAACTTAAATTATCTCTACCTCCAGTACCGAATCACAATCCAAAGTAAGAGAAAAAAGGATTGATATTATCCATAATAAAATAAGGTAGAAACTAGGGTAAATTATAAACTAATCAAACCTCAAAAAACCTCTTCACATATTGTGTTGGAACCTCTATAGAATTCATTTTCCACACCCAAATACTCTTCCCCTCTATTGACAACCTTCACAAACACACTCAGGTTTGATAACCTAATGAAATGTACCATCATGGTGTAAACCTTTACTAGATATATCTTCACTAGAATGAACAAAAACCCTATTTTCTTGGTTGTTAACCAAACATCAGCATCCCCTACTACCGATGCTACCTTAGAGGAAACTGCTAACACTTCTAAAAGGGGGCATGACCGTCTATCAGATACTGAACTCCATGAGTTGTCCAAAATTAATCGTGATGGTGAACAAAAAACCTAAATACATAGAACAGGAATAGGATTCCCTCAAAAAACACTTAAGAAGCACTTACCCTGAAAAAGAGTGAAGTAAGATTCTTTGATCAACTCCCTACTAATTAGAATATTGACTTCCTTAACATTCATGACCCAATGCCTGAAGCTCTTCTCCTCAAGATTCCATGTTAGCCTCTTATTGGGGATACCCTCCCTAAGGGGTCATCATCCCAATCATATATACTCTATTATACACCTCCAACTATGTAGAACTTATTAATGAAGTGACAATATATATGATAGTAAGGTGTGGTGTCACTTCTAGATGATGATATCTAGAATCCTAATCTAGAAAGAGGTTAGTAGTGAAGAAAAAAAGTCTTTAATCCAAACCCCAATATCATGCACACTTAGGTTCCCTTGTTGAAGGGATATTAGCTCCTATATTTGTGTTTCATTCATCATCGATGATAGGAACTCCATATGAAACTCCTTCTGAAATTAATTCCAAGAAACTTCCACTTCCTTTAGATCATCATGATACAACATCCACCACTAACACACCACCCCTCACATTTGATTAACCAAAAATGGAACCTAGAACTTATCCCTTTCTTGAATTAGTCCAAATGTGATCTTGAGCTCCTCCAAGAAATACTCCATATCTAGATTGGATATAATCCCCCATTCTTTTTTAAACACTACCACTGAAAAGAATACAAGGACCTCTAACATGAATCATACTTCTCTATTGTATCGACCTTGTGATGATCAAATGTATCAACCTATTGAACCTCCACTTCTGATATTATGCAAGTATGATGGTCAGGAGCCATTTCTAAAAATACAAGGGTAGACCTGATCAAAGTAAAATTGAATTTTGTTAAGTTTCATTTAATTTTAATTTTTATTTCCCAAAATCACCCCATTCAATCAAAAACATAAAAAATTATGATTCATATACATATTCTAGGTATATACACAATAAGAAAAAAATCTCACTTGGTCATTCAATAGGCTTATATTTCTTACATCGGATCACAAGTGGAACTAAAATCACATTTCTTAACCAGTATCCTTGGTCTATATTGTACACTAAGTTCCAATGATACCGTTTACCTACTAACCCATGTAGTCTTTACAAGTGACTAACCCCAAGCTCCATATTATATCTTAACCAAAAACCTCGGATACCACTATGTTATAAACCTCACCCTATAGAGGTACCCCTCATGGGCAGACAATGAAAGGATAGGGATAATGACCCCTAAGTCCTATATGTGGTAGCCCTTAGGTTGGTGACTAGCATTGAGGGTATAAATATATCACATATGGAAGGTATTTTCATCAATAATGAATATTGGATCGGGAGATAAAATTAATAACCACTAAGAAAATCAACCACATAATATGAAATAAAGGAAACAAACACACCCCATAATGCATGTACAATGTTATGAAATAAAATAAAAGTCTCCAAGTATATACCAAAAATCCAATATATATGGAAGATACTCAATAACATATCCAATTTCCTAAATATTAATGTCCATCCCAGTCCTTGAATTCCTATTAGAAACATAAAAAATTGTTTTCCTTTACATAGGGTAAGAATAACTTGTATACTCATTTAGATCATACCCAAGGTCTCTTATGCACATGTGAAAAAGAGTATACTAATTTAACAATGAACAAATAGTAGAACCAATGTGAACTTAAATAGGTAATCTATCTATCCCAAACTCACCATTAAACTCTCACAAAATAATGGATCTAAGAGTAATAACATATCATTGAATTAATATAAGAAAATGTTCTCCATATCCACTTACCTGCTTATTTTATACTCTCACACTCCAAAATCAAACGTATTATGCTCCCATCCATTATATGAATATCACATCACCTAAACATTCATATCTAATGTAGGTCATCACACATCCATACCTACCCCACCCTCACAATTTCTAGTATCCCATGTTATTATCAGTCACTATCCATGCATGAAAACCTCATCATATCATTACAAATCATTTCTAGAGCAGTATGGTATCGTGAACATAAAACACATCAACCTTGTACCCTCCTCCAACCACACATGACCCCCACCACACATCATATCATCATCATTACTATTATATCTCCAATACCAATCCATTATTTTCACTACTAGTGAAAAAAGATATGGGAAGAGGGTATGTCCATCTATATAATTCACATCCATCTAGTATGCTATGAAAATCACCTAAAACACATAACATTTGGGTGTTGGTATAGTTATCCAACTTGGGTGTCTCACATACATAAATAAATTGAAAATAAAAGATAGATAACCCACAGACACATCCTTGGTCTCCTAACAAGATCACCAATGTGTCACATGACATCACCAAAAAATCTCATAACCTCTACCATTATCAATTTCCACTAATAATGTGCCACACCGCACAATCTCCACACACACACCACATAATCCCATTTTCCAACAAAAATCCATTATTTTTAGAATTATTGAGTTTCCATTAACACCAATTTACTAATCCATTTAATTTTAGATTAACACAGCCTATTTTTTTATCATTAAATTCATTTAGTTCATTTGACACACAACAATTTCAGACAATCATTATTTAAATCAATCCCATGATATTTTAGTTTCATCATTTTAAATTCACTCCACATCTAACTAAAAAACTAAAACAATTGTACCACACAATGGCTGGTCCACCCAACATCAAAAAACACCACATCACAACATAAACCAATCCACACTACAACTCAACCATTTCAACAATATGACTTCATGATAATGAACACATAAAATAATCATTGTTTATCATCCCTAATCAATTTTCCATATATACCAACAAATCCACACTGCCACTTCATTCTACCTCAAACCCTATCACCATAATCACTAGTAAAACCCCCACAAGATCCCCACGTGGTAAAAAAAAGAAACATAGAAATAATATAAACACATTTTAGCTTCTACATCTACCATAGTTTTAGTTCAAGAGCTTTTTAAAAATCACATCTTCTTTAACAAGGATATTTTCAGGCAATTCTTGATTTCCATGGTAAACAAGTTCATTAACCATATATAAATTATTAGTATTTTTCAGGCATGGTTGAATAAATCAAAAAATCACAAAAATGGACACATAATTCAAAACAATCATAGAAAGAAAAAGATTCCAAACAACTATTATTTTCATAAGTAGCAACAAGTATGTATCATACTAAGGAATTTGTGGAAAATAGTAAACATGTGTGATTACTCAAAATTCCCATCAATTTCAGTTAAAAAATAATTATATTAATTAATTAGACTCTTACTATACACCCAATAGAGAAAAAAATAATAAAATTATCACATATACACATAAAAAGGACAGAATAGGATCTCTTGGATCAAATAAAGCTTTCCAATTATCCATAAAAGGATGAAATAAGAGGAAGACAATTGAAAGGAATCAAAATATAAATAAATGCTACAATTAACCTAGAAAACGGTATCCCCATTAATATTAATCCATAAAAATACCTAAACCATCCATCTCATTAGCCACAACCTCCCTAAAATGAATAACAGGGAAGAAAACAAGGGTATAAAGAAAGAAACTCACTTAGAATAATTGATGTTTGATCTCTAGATACTAAGGATAAAAGAAAAAAAAGAAGAGGGTGAAATCACTCTCAATTAAAAACCTAGTTTTCCCAATTATAATGAGGGATGTTGTAAGAATGAATAGTTGGAAGGGTGTTCAAGAATTTATAGGCAGGAGTGGAATGAAAAGACCATGGTGAAAAACCTTGTACCATGGCTCAAAGGAGCTGATGTAGGATAGAACAATAGTGTAAAGTAAGGGTCCAATCCATAATGAGGATGGTTAAAAAGTCATAAGATAAACATATCATGGTTCAATATATATATCCTATAAACTATAATAAGTACCATGGAGCAAGTAAATATCCATTCTGTAAGAAGATCAACCTTATGTAGAAGACCACGCCGTAGTTTTGCTATATAGTATAGTAACCCTGAAGTCGATAGAACCACCAAAACTCACCTATTTAGGGATCCATATCATATTCAACCTATCTAAACTATTATGTCAACCTCCAACATACCTCTATAACACAACATCATTTTTTAGGCTACAAACACCCCCTCTATAGTGCATCATAAGCCTATATTCCATAAAATACTTCCAAAGATTAAATTTCAGCTATAACTCTTCCATCCAATCAAAAACACCATAATATCTAACCTGAGACACCAATTTCACCTACACTTATAATAATTAATGGGTCAAACAATTTGAAGCATTACACACCAAGTAAATATTGGGTTTATACTCAACTAGACTTTTTAGGTTTATTACCCTTATTTGAATCTACTCTAGATCCTACATCAAGTTGATTGTATCCAAATAGGGATTTTAGTGCTAAGAAACCACACAATCTCCACTTTACCAAAATTTAGGTGGTTATAATATACATATACATATCCCAAGGGTTTTCACTAAAGTTCAATCATTGTAATAACCAAAATAACTTAACCCTACTTTGATACCACTTGAGGTATCCCATACCCATACTCTCAAGTCTGGTGCTAAAAGCAAATAATTTACAACTATCTTTAATCCCATGTGAGATATTCCAAGATAAATATATATATATTTAAATAATCAAATCATTACATCTCATAATAATCCAAAAATCCCAAGAACCTAAGGTTTAGTTTCATTGAGGATCAGTTACATAAAAAACTTATTTTATGACACTTATGAACATTTCTCCATAATATATCCACACTAAGATCTATTCATGACTCATTATAGGTTATACACATCTTCATATAGTGGGAAATTTAAATATAAGAAAGGGGTGAGCTAAAATTCTCAGTAAGGGAAAACTTATCTACATTCCATTAAGGTTTAGATCATAATCATGTAAGAAAAACATTATCATGGGAGAAATATCTTATTAAAAAGAGCATGGAACGATAAGAGTTTTCTATAAGTCATGATAAAAGGTCATGAAATATCAAGTGAATAAATATGTACTATTAAATAATAATTTCAGTTAGTAAACATGATCCATAGGACTTAATCATAGCTATATGGCATAAAAATATGGCATGTCATTAAATCAAAACATAACAAGGAATTATGGAAGAAAAATTAATATTATAAATCAACCCACTGTGAGAAATCCCTACAATGTACACATGTAATCATCTCAATTAGATGGAAAACATTAGTGTGTCATTGTATCACCTATATGGAAAACATTAATGTGTAATTATCTCACATATATGGAAAATTTTAATGTGTCATCATCTCACTTGGGTGGAAAACTTTAACCAGTCACCATGTCACTTAGATGGAAAACATAAACTCATCATCATCTCGCTGATATAGAAAACTTAAAACAATTCATTAGAGGGATATATAATACCCCAACCGTCATCATCATTAAAACTATAAAAAATTGTACCCCAAGACCATAACATCTTTCATCATTACACTATATCTTAATTAACCCATGGAAAAGAAATAGGTTTCATGAAAACTTCCATAAAAAATTATCATCATAACCCATCCAAATAAATAATGTGGATGGTATCATAATAACATATCCCAAATGTAACATAAGTAATTTTGATGAATGTTAATATAAATGAAAAACAAAATTTCAAGATTATTGGATAAATCACTTTGAAAAAAACATCCCTTTTTCAAAATGCTTGAAAATCCATTAAAGTTTTTTATTTAAAGTTAAATACATTTATCTTGACATAAAATTTTAAATATTATAATTTAAATAAATTATTTTAGAAAAAAATATATTCTTTCAAAACCATTCTTTTAGAATACATAAAAACACTAAATACTTCTTCAAAACACAATCCTTTAAAATCCCTTTTAAAATCAATAATTACTTTACTAAATAAAAAATTTTATTTAAAAGACTTGATAATTATTTATTTTATTTTAAAAAAATAATGAATTATAATCCATTTTTTAAACCATTTTAATCCATGAAATTTAATCTTTGTAAAGAAGAATGGTTGTAAAAAATCTCTCTACATGGAAAATACTAAAAAATATTTTTTTGTGCATTTGTTAAAAACAACCTAGGTGGGAATCATTAAAAGATATATTAAAAACTTTTTTAAAGTAGTTTATAATATTATAAAATAATATTAATAAATTATTTAAGAATATATGAGATCATTCATAAAATCATCCAATTAATATTGACATAAAGGAGGAAAATTACCAACTACAAAGAATTGGTGGGGTTGTTTCTCTCACAAATGTCACATCAGGTAAATTATTTATAAAGGGAAATTAAATTGAGAGTGTAAATATAAAACTCCAAAATTAAACTAAGTAAATGAAAATTTTAGTGGTTTTAGATATAAATTTTACACAATTTCTCCTTATATGGAAATTTATTCATAATAATCATGATATAAAAATGATATTGGAAAAAACCCTTAAAGCTTCAATAACCCTTAAACCAAAATCCCTTAGAAGATAATAATTTTTATGTATTTTTAATCCATTTTATACTTTTTATAAGTATGATAAAATACATACCATGGGTAATATATACACCATAAAAAATAAAACAAGTGGTGGATATGGAATAAGTATCAATGAACCAAATTGATATGTGAAACTCTGTACCTTAATACTCGGTATCCAAGAAAATACTTTAAACTTATTCATAAAAAAAACTATTTTTATAACTCATTTAATTACCCTTATTAATATTAATAAATATTTTTAATAATTTATTATAATAATTTATTATACATTCATAAGTTAGTTATTTCTTATTTTCATTGTCATATGTTGTAATTCTA
The DNA here is from genome assembly GCA_963277665.1 of Viscum album. Lineage (NCBI taxonomy): Eukaryota > Viridiplantae > Streptophyta > Magnoliopsida > Santalales > Viscaceae > Viscum > Viscum album. The sequence continues at coordinate 1,286,209,368 of OY728137.1, forward strand.
ATTGTTTCACTCATGTTTCGTAAAAACGAAATAAAAATCCATTTTTTGATACTAAATTCATAATTATCATATTATAAAATATATTCAAATAATTTTTTTCAATTATTTATGCATCCCTATGTTCATTTTATTATAACTATGGTCAAGTTTTATGATAATGGAATTCACAACAGGCTTGTTTTAGGTATTTTACCAATATCGATAGACAACTTTATAATGATTGTCAATTTTTTGTTTCATACCTTAAAAACCATATTAATGATATATATAAATCCTTTATATCATATAAATTCATTATATATATTCTATATACATCCATGTAAGATCGTGATGAAAAATGGGACACATCACTTCATTGATGTGGAAGTCCACACGTACACATGAACGAAATTTTCATCTTCTATAGGATGATAGGAAGGTATAAAATGGTTTAAAATTTATGAATATTAAAAAAAAATTAATTACCATATTTATTTATTAAATAAACGTTTTTAACCAATCATATGATTCAGTTATGGAAGACGAAACACATTTCTCATGGAGGTGATAGTCTACACATGACACAAACAACATTCTCATATTTCGAATGGTTGAGAGGGGAATAGATAAGGGATATTCCATCAATATAATAACACTTAATTATAATTATTATAATTATTATATGATTTTATTATGGTATAATATAATTTAAGTTAAGATAATAAGACTTGATGATATTGAAACGAACGGGAGTGATTTGGGAGTTTTTCTTTACTCTTTCGAATAACTGAGTTAAAATTTTTATTAAGATTTTGAACATCGGTTTTTGATGAAAAAAAACTACAATAATTGTATAATAAGGTTTTGGATGTATTTAGTGGGATATTAAATTGGGAATTTAATTTTAAGAGTGTATTTAAAAGTGTGGTAGAAGTATCCTTTTATAAGTTAGGAGAGTTGCACCATTGAAAATACTCATAACTTTATATTATTTTCATAACACTTTCAAAAGGAAGTGATGCCAAAAGAAAAAAATAAAGGAGAGTGGATTATTTTTTATTGATAAATCCTTAAATCACCCATTTTTTGGAATGTTTTTAACCTACTTTAAGTCTTTTACCTTTTCTTTTAACCATTAATCATTATGGATTTTACCATGGTAACTAATTTTTAACTAAGTAATTTATTTTTATGAATAAAAATAAAATGATCCTTATTATATAATTTGGACCTTATAGTTAAAAATAATTAATAAATATTATTATATATAATTTATAAAAGTCATAAAAATGAATTCTATAATAATAAATGTATAACACATTAAAAATAATTTTAGAGAAAAATATAACATATGTTCTAAAATATCAAATAAACTTTTTTAAATTAAACTTAATATTTTTAAATGTATAATTTTTCATATAAAATAAATATTTTTTCAATATTATATTTTATAAATTTTATGTTATACTTATATCCTAAATTTTTTATAAAATTCATGATATTTGTAAAAATGGTATTTTTCAATACTCACTAAAAAAAATATTTCTAAAAAAGCAGAAAAATTAATCCTAACTTAATATTGGAATTATTCATCCAAAAATAAAGTATTTTTTTCTAAATAAAAATTATAAAATTTTATAATTAAACTTTTATATGGAATCCAAAAATATAATGAAATTTTTTTATAGGAAAATGATATTTAAAATTTTTACTATTCTCATTATTATTTACTATCAATTGAAAATTAAATTAGTGTTAATACATTATTAATATAAATATAATATTTTATCATCATTAAATCATGATATATTAATATTCTTAAAATAAAAATACATAGCACTTAAAAAGGTAATTTTTAGAAAAATGCATTTTTAATCATTAAAAGATCTTATTTTTTTATTTATCTATACCAATCGATTTTTATCAATGAATTAGTATTAAAAATGACTTCTATTTTACTTTATAAATTTAAATAATTTATTTACTTATATTTATAGCCATAAATTTAACAGCTGCATTATAATGATCAATCTTTAATAATTAAAATTTTCTCTTAAAATGTATCATAGTTTAATTTTAGCTCAGTGTATCATGTGAAGAAATCTATTCAATATAGTATTTTATTAAAGGAAAATATATACTAAAATCTCAATAAAAACGTTCTTTTGATTTTGGTATTTTATTTTTTTAATGATTTATAGAGTTTTTAAGGGTGTTATTTTATGGATAATAACCAATGAAAATTATTTAATTTTCCATAAGGTCAGCGGATTTATTTCATTCTCTTCATCTTAGGAGTCATATGTGTTTACTTTATTTCAAATATTGCTTTAGTAATATAAAATTTATCTTGGTCTATTTAATGATGGTTTTTTCAAAAATATAATTATTTATTATTTCTTTTCAAATTGGATAATAAATATCATGTCTAAATGTTTAAGAAAAACTTTTTCAATTTTTACAGCCACAATGTTTTCGATAAAATGTCTAAACTAGTGTTTCATGGAATTTAATAAAATTTTCCTTGTAAAGTGTGATATAGATTTCAAAGGTTCATAAAAAAATTTTCCATAAAACTCTCTATGAATTAACTGATGTTTGATACTTGATGATTATTTTATGAAAACCATGTTTTATTAGATGATAACCTGAAATGGTAAATAATGGTTTGTGTTAATTCCTTATTTTCATATTTTGAATATTGGTGAAATTGAGTGGGTTCATGAATTGTATTTGATTGATAAATAAATATATATCAATAAAAACTTCAATTGAATCCATTTTTAATAGGTGGTGTATCCTAGTATGAGTTTTTTATATAGATCTCCCGAAGTTATTTAATTTGGCATACAAAGTTTCCCTAATTATGTATTAAGAATTATAATGATCCCTTATATACATGTTTACATATAGCTCCCTTAATTGGTTTTCCATGTGGACATGGTGCTCTATTAATTATTCTTCAAAGGTGACATGGATCTCTCACATGGATTTACTTTAATATCATGTTGAGAGATATAGGTTTTAGGGTTTTTTGGCCTTTGGTCCCTAGCTTATATCCCATGAAGCTTAATTTTATTTTCCTTTAAAACAATTCATTATTCATGTTTACACTATCATGGTACAATTTCATTAAATGTATATAAATGTGTTTATTTTAAGGTTGTGTATTAAATAAAATCACTCCACGTGATTCATTTTTAATAAATTTTAAATCTTACTTTCATATCTGTAGTTAAAATAATAATGATATAGTTTTATTTGTGAGGATTTTACCAGGGGTGTAGGGAATAAAACTACTAGGATTATTATGATCACACCTTACATACACCCTTTGGTGTATGTAGATGGTATTACATGCAAATATTTTTCATGTGTGCATGAAATCTCATCTATTTTTATTATTTTTACCATTAGGTCATTGTGTGGTAATGAAGGTGGCAACATGTGATGAGTTTTTGTTCTAAAAGGTATTGGTAGGGTGTCTATTTATTTCTAGTATTATGTCTCATGTATTGATTATATAGTTTGTTTGCTAACTTTTTAATGTTTATTAAATGATTTTGTACTAAATTTTAGGTTGTTTTATAAAATATAGTCTCATATATTCATTTTATTATTTCTATGAGAAATCATCCCAACCATTGGTAGTTGATTTTATGGAAATTTTTCCAACCTGCAATGATTATGAACACACCCAAATCCTTATGATGGTCTTCCCCAAGTTTCATGATAGGTATTTTTGGGTTGGTTCATGAAAAAATGCTATCATAGCACAAGAAGGTAGATGGGTCGATGGTAAGGGCACTAGAATTCTCAAAAATTGAGAAGTAAACCATAAACAAGCCTCATAACCCCCTTTTTTCAAACACTCAATTTACTATGGTAATTTGATAGTTAGTGTAGTTTTCCAACACTTTTATCAATTATAAATTTATTTTCTTTCCCCAAAAATATGACTTGAATGTTTAAGTTTGAGGTGTGGATGCAATGTTATTTTATATTTTGTTTTATTGACTATAATTTACTTTGATTAATCAAATACTCATAAAAGACATTCAATGATTCCCAAATGGTTCTTGGTGGTGGTATGGTTGATTGAGAATCTAATGACTTTTTTTTATATGTTTTTATTTTATTTTTATTATTATATTATAGGTATATTTTGGTTATTTGACTAATTTAGCAAGGTGTAGTGATCTTTTTTGATGTTCGGTTATCATAAATTTACTTTTATGGATATTTTTAAGAATTTGAAATGGGATTTAAATTTTAGATAGTTATATGAGTATTTTTTCTAAATATTTGAAATAAAAAAATGATTTTTATTGATTTAAATTTAAATTAAAATAAAAAATAAAACAAAATATGTACTTTAAATAATGTTTTTAATGTTTCTAAAGTTTTCATGTATAAAGGAATTTATTTTATTTATTAAATATATCCTATTATAACTATGAAGTTTTTGAAATTTATTATTTTTTATAGGATTCCAAAAAATGAATATGTGCCTAAGTAAATTTAAAAATCCATTAGAATAATCATGTAGCTTTATTTAACAAGTTATATCAATGATAACCAAATTGAAGAAGGATTAATAATCCATATTATTGATTAGTGTGCTTTACAAATAATTACATTGATCATAATAATAAGGATTAAAATGTTCCTAATGGTTTGTTAGCATATTTTTCATTGATATCTATAGTAATTGATGGACTCCATATTGAATGTGTATTTTCCTTAAAATATATATTTTATTTAATGAAATAAGTTTTTTTTATTTTTAAATGAGTTCTTTTAAAAGTTATTTTACTTATAATTATGGGGTTGTTTTAAAGTGATATATGATTTAGGTTATCCTTTAATGAAGGTTTATCTCAGTTAATTTTTTAATAATGAAATTGGGTGCTTATGATTCATATGATTTTATCAATTATTTGAAGAAAATATATATTTTTTTGTCATCTCTTTATGTTGAAATTGGTTTTGGATTTTTTGTGTATAAATTTTTTGAATCAATCATCAAAATTTTGTTTTATATATTTCTGATTTTATACTAAATATCCATATTATTTTTATTAAATGTTTTAAATTTTTGAGTTATTTTAATTTTCTTTATAAATTTAATGGTAAATTCATAACCAATAAACTATAATTTTTTCTTATTTCATCTTGTTGAAATGAATATGGTTTGTTGTTTTTGTAAATGTTCAGAGGTTATTAATAACTAATTTAATTCATGTTTTTATATATGAATTTTAATATTAAGTTTTAAAATTTTATTATTCTGTAACACTAATATAATAGTTTTTTTAGTGGTTTTAATATTAGATACCCACTTTTAATTTTTTTTTATTGAGTAGGTGTGTGATTATATTTTCAATGAAAATATTCAATGGTTAATATTGTTCAGGTTTTATGTTTTCTTAAAACTTCTACTTTTGGGTAAAAATGGATTTATAAATTCCATAAATTACAATATTTTACCTATGTGGTGTAATGTTTTTAAATAAAATATTGGATGTGTTGATTTTCAGGATGTTTTGGCTTTTAGTTTATAAAATATTAAGATATTATTTAACATTATAAAGTTTTGAATAATTGTTATTTTTGGAAAGTAATTTATTAATGTGATTCATTTATTTTAAAAAAATTAGGGTAAATAGTTAATTAACACACTAGTTCTATTTTAGGTCTAAATTTTTGTTTAGGTGATTAAATATTATTTAAAATGAGTATTCTAAGGTTTTGTAATTTTGGGAACATTTTATTTTAAATTTTGAATCTTTATTTTTTGAATTGTCAGAGGTTGATTCTAATGGTAAAAATTGATGTTTTAAGATATATGCAGTGTTTATTTGATTTATTTTTTCTTAAATGTGTTTTTAATAATGTGTAAACTGGTTAATAAATATTTTGAAACAAAATTGGGTTGATTCAAGGGTATTTTGAATTGGTGTTACGTATATCGTGTTTAATTAAATTGGGTTAAGGTAATTTGGTTTAAATTTAGATGGTATATATTGAAATTTTACTTTAAGAATTTGTGTGTTGCCAATATAATATGGAATAACCTTTTCTATTTACATTTTACTCTATTTATGGATTATCTGTTTGTTTTGGGTCGTAAATGGGTTTAAAAATTATGATTCAAGTTTGATCTGTATGTAATATTCTGAAATAGGCATGTTGGAATTCACTTTGATTCATTTGGAATGTCAATTATTGATTCAAAATGTTGAATTTTTAAATCCCCCTAGATTTCATAAAATTTATGATTTATTTTTTAGAAAATGAAATATGTAATGGTTTAAACTCATTGAAATTCATTTTTAGAAGCTAAAATATGTCTCTAAATGGTATATTTTCATGTCTAAAATGTCTCAGGTGGGATCAAGGATAAAATTATGAAAGACATGTGTAACCTATGTGTTTTTAGTTGATACATGGATTTATGTGAAAAATAGACAAGGTTGATGCATGATCTCCGGGACCACAAACCCTTTAAATATTAGGATGGTAGGACGTTTAAGTTCCCTACATGGTTATTCATGGTGATCATAAAAATCTAGATATTTTCAACAACATTTTTCGTGGTTGGTTTATAGTTTGGTGACCATGCCTAACAGCCATGAAATTTATTAATTGTCAAATATTTGTATTGTTGGCCCTATATTGACCATAGGAAGTATCTTAGGCCTTGGCTGTGGTCCAAAGATACCTCAAATGTCTTAAGATTAATATAAAAATCAAAATCCAACATCAAATAGTCATAACTTTTGATCTAGGTGTCCGATTAGGCTCTAAAAGATGTCAAATCAAATATTATGACAAGATATATGATAGTTTTTTAAAGAGAAATCCTGTATGCTAGTTTTATTGGTCAAAATAGTGCTTTAATACCTCTAAAATATACTTTAAGTTGGAGTATCAAATTTTCCATGTTCTTTGGGAAATTTGAAGTACTAATTTAGAACTTAATTTTTTTTATGAATCTTTTAGTATTAATCTTTGGTTTTTATATGTTATTTTGTATTTATAAATGAATGAAAAAATTTCAATGGTTTTTATTTCCTAAACCAGTATTTTTCATCAATGTGTGTGTGTCACTTAAGAAAAAAGAGTTTTAATTTCAAAACTTAGAAAAATAATGAAGTTAAATAGAAAATGAATAATGGTTCTGTGATAATGAGTTAAAGATTATATGAAGCTTTATTATAATGAGGAGTACTCCCATGATCAATGGTACCATCACATGGATACATTGTATGGATGACATTTAATATGATCATTTATATGGTCAGGGGTTCCTACATGGATCTAAGTGAAAATCCTTCTTAATAAAGTTCCTCATTAGGTCATTTTTCTTGAAAAAAAATCTCATCCTAAAATAAATGTGGTTTTATTACAAACTAAATGTTTAAAACAAATATTTACGACTTAATTAGAGTAATTTATGGTTTTAAATAATAACACCTAAGAGAGGATTTCTGTAGGAGTAAATAATTTTAATTAGGAGAATTTTTACACCCCAATTTTTAAATTTAGGGTATATTTTAATTTAATAGATAATTTGGACCTGAAATAAAGAGGTTTTTTAAAAAAATTATAATTTTTTATGATGCACAGTCTGGGTGAATGGTCTTAGTGATCATGAAATGTTATCATGTAGTGTCATGGTTGAGAAAATGGGTGTTTCACAATCATTGCATGGTTCTGGGAACCATTCAAGGTGATCATTTATATCTTAATTTTGTCCCAAAACATCAAATTTAGTGTCAATACACCCACAAGATGTTTTTTAGTCAACTATTATATTGTTATTATAATATTTTTGGGTGATAAAAATGTTCATATAATTATTTTATGGTGTATTAGTTATTTAAATTATATTTTATTGATATATATATATATATATATAATTGGTTTTTATGTATATTTTGGTTATTTATAGTATTATCTAAAAATTTAATTAACTTTGTATTAGCCTAGAATCAAATATTTTATCAGGTAACTTTTGATAATAAAATGCTGGATTTGGAATTAATATTTGGTATTTTAGAGGGTTCAAGAAATATAATGGTGTTATTATATATATATATATATATTATTTAATTAAAATACAAGTTAAATAGGGGGATATCTCTTCCTCCACCCATATTCATGCACCCTCAATGGAGGGAAGAGGGTCTCTGTTGTTTTATCTCTTGGCCTCCTGGGTTGTTCTCCACCACTCTCCATGGAATCCAAAGGTAATATGCCTCTAATCCCTCATCTCTTTCTTCTTATTTATCTACTATATTTTCTATTAATGTCCTCCTTTATCTAAGGTTAATTTTTAAATAAGTTTTTGTAATAAAAATATGAAACAAATATAAATAAAAAGGGAATTTTATATCAAAAGTAAGAGTGGTCCTCTATGTGTCATCCACACTCAGTTTGAGGGTTTGAATTTAACCTATAGCTCTTTGATAAGTATTCGCACTTTTAGGGTTCCTATATATTATCAAAAAAATTATTTTTGGATTCTAATTTGATTTTAATTATTTGTAAGGTTTTTAGGGCCGGTATTAGATGCATAAATCAAAATGTAAAGTATTAGAGTTAGCCTAAAGGTAGGTGGCTCGATGTAAATCCCTTAACCCTGTGAATCTTATATGATTTCTTTATTTAAAATATTTTTTAAGTTGTATGAAATTTATAAGGGTGTGTTTAATGATGATTTCTTAATTATATAATTGTTTTATCTTTAGTTTCAAATTATATAGGAAAAATCATGTCTAATTTTTTAGAAAAAATCAATTCTATTTTGACACCCACTACATGTCCAATAAGATGCCAAAACCCATTTTTAATAGAATATCATGGAATGTTTTCTTTGGAAAGTTGAACAGGGATTTAAAAGGTTCTTTAAATTTATTTTTTTTTAAACTCTATGAATTAAGGGATGTTTATTCATAAATATAGTTTCTTGATAACCCTATTTTATTATTTGATAGCTTGAAATCATAAAAAATGATTTATCATAATGACTTATAATCATATTTTGAATGTTTTTTGAATGTATTAGTTTTTTAATAGACTTGTAATATTAGTGAAAATTAATTGGTGGTGAATTAGTGAATTCAATTCCTTTTATGTTTTTTAATAAATAATCCTCATCACTAGTTAAAATATAATTTTCACTATATGCACACAAATTACAAACACATAGAGAATAATTGAATTTTCGCAAGGTTCACTACTCAAAATGATTATCTAGTCCTTATCATGATCTAAATTCACTAGAGACCATATATTTAACAAGTATCATCTTGTGGATTAAAAAAATAAGGGTTTACCCTTTACTCCTGATATATAAAATGTCTCATGATTGTGTATTGTCTCCCACAAAATCAAAATATTGATTTTTTTAAAGTAAGAGAGTATATGCCTCTAAATTAGACTCCCATCAAGTTGTTATTGGGATTATTTTTCTTCTCATTTCTCATATTTCTCTTATTATTCTTCTTTCATGGAAACAAGTATCTTATTATTACTCATTCTATTTTCTTAATATATATCTATTTTAGTGTATCTACCATGTATTTACATAGAAATAGAAAATATAACTTCTTCAAGTAGTAATGGTGCTATTGAAATTCAAATTTTATTTTAAAATTTGAATATTTTGACAAATAAAATCCTTCAACCACTCTTAACATCTTCATTGTTTCACTCTTCTACTTGATTCACTAGAATTCCCCAGTTCATCATAGTGATGCAACATGGATTCCAACATAAATAAGTATTTTTCCTAAAAATCTATCACCCTTTACGGTGTAACAATCTTATATATGACCCAAACCTTCTTTCATTCTAATAACATCCTGAATGTTAAATATCATATATTCTCATAATAATGCAAAGATCCTTTATTTATCTAATACTACATTATCATAGTGCACCAACATCTATATGATGTGACCATATTCCTCTACATGTGACATCATGAATTATACTAATGATATAAAATCCATAAAATCCCATATTCAGCATCATTTGATTCATAAAATAAATCTTTAAAATTATTCTTAATTTTTAAAAAATTAAGTCTTATAAAAAAATCTATTATAATATCTAAAAGATCAATATTTTCTCTAAGTCTAAACTTCTTATGATTACTCAGAATGACCCTTATGAGAAACCTATGTCACAAAAATGAATCTTATGAAAGCTCTGAATGACTCTTATGAAATGATACTTGGATAATTTTTAGATATCTTCTTGAGATGACTCTTATATAAAAATTAAAAATAATTCATAAATTTAATAACTTAGTTTATTTACCCATACTCAACTGATATTTAATCTAATGAACTAGGTACTTAGATATATTTTCACTAATCTGGAAAACGTTACTATAAAGACCCGTAAATTTCACGGAAATTTTTTTCTTAATTTAATTGGAATTTTACAAGACTGTGGCTTCTGACGGCACCTGATTCCAAGGACCGGTGTGCCCGGAATCATGTTCCTAAGTTTAGCTCGGGTACGTTCAGTGAACGAACTAGTGGTTTTTCTAACTTTTGTACCGGTGCTCAGAATTGAAATCCTAGGGCACCAATGAACTCGTAGCACCGGTAATTGCTTAAGGGGACATTAAGCGCAGATGCGTTGTGTCGCATGAGGTAGTTAATTTTGGGGATTCGTTAAGTCTTAACTAAATTGTAGTGTTACAATTTATTTTTAGTGGAAGTTAATTTCTCCATAGAGAAGTTGGATGTGGGGCCACACCCCACCTAACTTTCCAAGAGAGGGTATGACCAAGGGTGGTGGGGTCCGCATGAAACCCCAACCCTTCACCTTCCCTTTAACTCCCATGAGCTTTTCCCCATTTAACACCCCTTGTGTTTAATTGTATAACTCCCTAACTCCCCCATTATTTGGGTAACTCCTTCTCTCCCTCTCTCCCTCATAACTCATGCCAACTTACAGTTTAATTAAGTTATTGAAACTCTTAATCAATGAAGTGTTTGAAATTTGAACTTTTATGCATGGCATGGTTAAAATAAAATAAGGGAGAAACCTTATTTTATTTTTGGTTGGGTTGTGTGGAGATTTTGGGGGGAAAATCTCTTGAGTTGTGAAGAGCACTTCATCTCCTTCGTTGAAGAACTTCATTCTCCAGCGAAGAACAATTCTTCATCCTCTTATTCCTCCGCGACAAGGGATAAGTCTCCGACCGTGGTGATCATCGCCAACGACAACGTACCTTCCTTCTTCATCACCGCAACAAGTGAGGAGACGTCGTTTCCTCCTCAAACGCACCCTGATGTCCACAGAATCTACGTCCGACCCCCGTGATGCCATTCTCCGCGACACCCTACATGTGACGTCAAATGTCCAGGTAGGGGTTTATTTCTTGTTTGTGAATTTTTTCCTTGTCGTTCATCGTATTATTCTTGCACCGCCTGTTATCATTTTAACGGGAGGAGGTCGGACCACACAAACACGGCCGACTCTCCTCCCCCCTTCGATGTTGTGTTTGTCGCGGCATGAACAAAGGCGCGTGGTGCAACGGAACTACACGGAAATAAGAAGAACGGGCGAAGAAGCGTGGCGTCATCGCGTCGTGCTGTGGAGTTCGAACAAAGTCGCGGTGCCCTCGCGCCATGCCGGAAAACCACGAAGAGGCCGCAGTTTTTTTATTTGACGTACAGATCGACGGGCGTTGACAGAACGGGCCGTAGGGGCGTTTGAATACTTCGCAGTGAATAGCCAGTCCCGAGAGGACCACTGGCGAAGTCCGCAAGCAAAACGGACCACTGAAGCGCGTCTGGTGGTCCGCGAAATAACCTGCTGGCACCGGCCGGCCGCCAGAAGGCGGCGGCGCCCAGCGCGCCCCCTGGAGGGTCCAACGTGGCTGCAGGCAGCGGTCCCGCGGCCACGCGGGACCAGGGGGGAGACCGGGGTTCATAACCCTTGGTGATCTAAGGTATCTTCCCCCACGTTGGGGGGGGGGCTTCAATCAGGGGGGTCGCGCGCCCCCCCTTTCCACGACAGCTCAGCCAAGCTGAGCTCTCTAGCCACGTGGGCCGCACCCACCCAGGTCGAGCTGGGCCGGGCCGTGCCCTAGTGGGATGGACCCGGACCCGGGTCGGTTTGACCCGGTTCGGGCTGACCCAGGGGGTCTCGGGCCAGGTCGGACCGGGCCCGAACCCCCTATTTTCGAGCAGTTTTTGTTCAAATGCCCATAACTTGGGCTACGGACCTTCAATCGAGACACCATCAGTTGCGATGTGATCCTTGGATCGAGACGGTCATTTTGGTATATTACACTTTTGGTTTCGAAGAACTTTGGGTACGGCCGGGTTGGTTCGAACACGAAACCCACCGGGCCCTCGGAGCGGAAATGCTTATAACTTGAGCTCCGGACGTTTGATTGACATACCGTCAACTTTGTTAGATTCCACTTAGTGAGACGGACCTTTTGGATTACTCTGCTCGAGGTTTTGATGTGGTTGGAGTGCGGTCAGGTTGGTTCGCACACGAAACCAACCGGGCCCCTGGAACGAAAAGGCCAATAACTCTCAGACCGGACGTCCGATTGACGCGTCGTCTATCACGTTGTGTTCCTCTTGTCGAGACGGAACTTATGGCATACTTCGCCTAAGTTTTTGGAAGTAGTTGGATAGTGGCTAGGTTGGATTGAACCCATAATCCAACCGGGCCCCTGGAACGGAAAAGATGATAACTTTCAGACCGAACGTCCGTTTGACGAACCGTCAGCGGCATTGGTGATCACGTTGAGAAACGGTCCCTATGAGTATACCCTATTAGAGTTCAGGGTACAGTTGAGATATGTTCGGGTTGGTTCGCACACGAAACCAATCAGGCCCCTGGGATGAGAAGGCTAATAACTCACAGACCGGGCGTCTGATTGACGAGCCGTCTGTTGCATTGAGACCCCTATGACGAGGCGGTCCTTTGAGATACTTCTTCATGGAACTTTGAGATACTTGGAGTATCGACCTGTAGCTCATGGAGCGGACCCTCCCAGAGACGAGTGTACGGAGTACGAAGACCGTGTAGCCAGCTGAGACCTGACGACTGCTTGACCGACTCGACTTGGAGTGAGTCGACTAGCCCAGTGGACGGAGCACTACTATGTTTGGGTGAAGACCCATAGCAGACGGAGTGCCTGGTAGCAGGCAGCAGACCCGCGGTACTCAATAGAAGGAGTACCTCTACAGGCTATTAGGGGGGGTGCACTACTGTGTTTGGGTGGCAGACCCGGCGGGAAGCACTACTGTGTTTGGGTGGCTGACCCGCGGTACTCTATAGGAGGAGTACCTCAGCAGTCTTAGGTTAGTGAGCATTACCTCGGAGTTATGACAGGATCATTGTACTCGTCAGAGACAGGGCTCTTCAGCAGTTACGGTTACGATAATGAAAATCCTGGTTTGAGCTGAGTCATTGACCTTGTTTTTACCTCATGATTGAGATGGGTCACTTGATAACTTAGGTATATGTATAGGCATATACCTAGGTAGTGGTTATCCGTTGATTTCATAACCTTTGTTTTTCCTCATGATTGAGATGGGTTACTTGATAACTTAGGTATAAGTATGGGCTTATACCTAAGTAAGGGTAATCTGTTGAGATCCTTCTTTGTGGTTATCCTTGTTGGATTTAGTGAGACCTTGAGGGTCTTGGGGTCCCTACTGAGTATCGTATACTCACCCCTGCACGGGCTATACCCGCACCTCGTTGTGTTGGTACAGTCGACGGGCAGCGCTGACAGAGGCTGAGTGTTCGAGGACTGGACGGTACCCGGAGGTGGACCTCACGACGAGTCAGTATATGGAGGTGGACTTCACGACGAGATGATACTCAGAGGAGGTTGTCGGGCGAGAGTTTTATGGTGGCTATCTGTACCTACCCTTCAGGTAGGATCCGAGGTGGACGACCCAGGAGCTGCTTCTATTCTTCCAGCTGTTTGTCTTTTCTGTTGTACTTTCATTCAGTTGTAGTTGTACTTTCAGTTGGGTTTGTATTCTGGCCCACTTACTTTTCAGCACTTTATTTTGTACTTAGTGTATTACTTCTGCTTGTACTCTGTGGTGTTTTGTTTACTTTTATAAAGGGAATTCCTTCCCATTTATCAGGATTTACGCCTTTGGTGCTAGTTTCCAACCCCTGGCCTATGGAAGGCAGGCTTGGGGTAGTCACAGCATAGGCCTCGAGGATGGTTCGTGATAAATTTGTATCAGAAGAGTCGGTTCTACTGTAGAACTTAGGACTCTGATATTTTCTTTCTGTGAAGAAATAGTGTTAAGGGTACTAAGTGTGGTTTTCAGTTCAGGGAGTCCAGTGTTGGTGCGGCGGCCGACGTATCCGTACACTAGGACCCTGACAACTGATTTATGACTTAGTGCACGAAAACATTGATTGCATGTGTGTTTACAAAAAGTTTTAAAGTCAACTCAAACCAGGTCATCTCACCAGGTATAAATCATTGACCGTGTCGCATCTGTTTAGGATGTCTCCATGCAGACAGTCAGTTGGAGTTCCAAGAGAGTACTCAATGACGGCCCACCGAGCGACAAGGCTCCGGTGCGGGGCCCTTTTTACTCTATTGGCACCCTCAGGTGGTGTACCAGCATCACCACCACCTGTTGGGCAGCATATGCCACCAACCATACTAGCAAATTGTGCACGCTGGCAGAGCATGTTTCATGAGTTCCAACAGCAGTGGCCTCCGAGGTTACAAGGCGAGGCAGATTCCCAGACAACAGAGCACTGGATGGAGGCGATTGCTAGATTTTTCCGCTTAGCTGAGACATCAGTAGAGTGGATGGTGGACTTAGATACTAATTTTTCCAGTGAGTGACGATGAGGATGGTCTGCATAGTGATGAGGTTTTGGTATGTGGATCGATGCCAGAGATAGTGCCTTCAGGTAGTGTGCCAGCTTTACATCACTACCTGTTGGTCAGCAGTTACAACCGGCGGTACCGGTATGTGACACATGTAGACTTACTGCCTTACACATGTTCCAACATCAGATACCCTCAAGTTCTGAGGCAAGCCTGACTCACAGGCAGCTGAGTACTGGCTTGAGCAGGTGGCTGAGAGTTTTCTAGAGCTTATACAGCTTCGGCAGGACGACATGTCGGTAGCTGAAAATTCATCGGGGCGTACCAAACCATTCTTGGTACTCGATGAATGCGATGTGATCGGTGCTTCAAGGCTCAGACATCCAGTCATCAACTTTTCTCTATGCATTCCTACTTATTCTAGGGAGCTAGAAAGAACTTTTGTGGTTGAGAATTCTTTTGCTGAATGGATGTAGTCAGTGAAGGTTAGCAGTGGGAAAGCTGGAAATTGGTGCCAGTCTCGGAGACTTGGGCGTGTAAAATGTTTCAAGTAGAGGAAGTAAAAAAGGATAGATGAATCTGCAAGGTGGAAGACATGGAAGCAGAGCTGTGAGAGCAGCATGGGGTGATGAACTTTTCGACATGTTACAATCACCCGCCTTTATAGTCCCCTCCAGGCTCAGGGAGCTGGAGGGCAGGGGAAGAGAGTAGCTGCATGCAGTCAAGGAGTGTGACCTAATGGCTCTAAGAATGATTCAAGGGATAGTCTGTATCCACTACTAGCTGCCATAGTAACAGACATTGATATGAATCATTCCTTCCACGAATCTTGTCCTAGACCTAGAGTTTCCACTAAGCCATAGACTTGACCCTCACGTCTGGAGATAACTTGGGAGGAGACTCGATAATCACACTTACGCTGACAGTGTGGTCTGGCACTCGAGGCGAGAGTTTCGGTTGGAATCTCTTGGTGGCGGTGTTGAGGCCTTACGACGTTGGTCTCGGTATAGATTGGATTCACAGTTCATGCTCAGATTAACTGTATTAGGAAAAAAAGGTTGTGGTCTAACTACAATGTTGGGATGGGTTTTCCTTGGTCGGTGAAAAGGAAACCTCAGGCAGCACAGAATAAACTCATGCATAGGAGGGTTGGCCGGTCACTCTTGGGTCGACCAACCTTACCCTCGTGGTAGCAGGATTTTTTTGTTTTAGTTCTAATCATAAAATAGAGGCCTCTTGAGTTAGAGGATGAAGACCACGTCCTTATACGGGTCTCACCTCGACGAGGTTTACAGAGATGTGGTCAAGGAGGAAAGTTATCTCTGAGGTTAAACGGACCTTTCTAGGTCCTCAGCAAGGTAGGTGGGGTGGTTTACCACTTGACCTTTCCACCTCAGTTGCACCGGGTGCATGAAATCATCCACGTACCTCAGCTGAGGAGATACGTGAATGATCCTTCACACATCATCAACCTCAGGGATTTGGACGTCGATGACAGGGCGACATGCATGGAGGTTCTAGTGGAGATCGAGGATTGATAAGAGTGGGTCCTACGTGAACGGTCGATTCCTCAGGTGCGCTTTCACTGGTAGCTCAGGAACCTCCAAGAGAGCACATGGGACCGGGAGGCTCAGTTGCGTGCTCAGTACCACTTTTGTTTCCCTAGTTTGTGTTATAGCTTTATGGGGACGTAAAGCCTTGAGGTGGGAGTAATGTAAAGACATGGAAATTTCAAGGAAAATTTTTCTTAATTTCTTTGGAATTTTATGAGACTACGGTTTCTGACAGCACCTGATTCCGAGGCCCGGTGTGCCCGGAATCATGTTCCGAAGTTTAGCTCGGGTACGTTCAGTGAACGAACGAGCGGGTTTTTCTAAATTTTGTACCAGTGCTCGGAATTGAAATTTGAGGGCACCGATGAACTCACAGTGCTGGTAATTGCTTAAGGGGACCTTAAGCGCAGATGCGTTTTGTCGCATGAGGTAGTTAATTTTTGGGATTCGTTAAGTCTTAACTAAATTGTAGTGTTACAATTTATTTTTAGTGGGAGTTAATTTCTCCATAGAGAAGTTGGAGGTGGGGCCACACCCCACTTAACTTCCCAAGAGAGGGTATGACCAAGGGTGGTGGGGTCCACACGAAACCAAAACCCTTCACCTTCCCTTTAACTCCCACGAGATTTTCCTCATTTAACACCCCTTGTGTTTAATCGTATAACTCTTTAACTCCCCCATTATTTGGGTAACTCCTTCTCTCCCTCTCTCCCTCATAACTCATGCCAACTCACACTTTAATTAAGTTATTGAAACTCTTAATCAATGAAGTGTTTGAAATTTGAACTTTTATGCATGGCATGGTTAAAATAAAATAAGGGAGAAACCTTATTTTATTTTTGGTTGGGTTGTGTGGAGATTTTGGGGGGAAAATCTCTTGAGTTGTGAAGAGCACTTCATCTCCTTCGTTGAAGAACTTCATTCTCCAGCGAAGAATGGTTCTTCATCCTCTTCTTCCTCCGTGACAAGGGAGAAGTCACCGACCATGGTGATCATCGCCAATGACAACGTATCTTCCTTCTTCATCACTGCAACAAGTGAGGAGAGGTCGTTTCCTCCTCGAACGCACCCTGACGTCCTTGTAATCTACGTCCGACCCTCGCGACGCCATTCTCCGCGACACCCGATGTGCGACGTCAAATGTCCAGGTAGGGGTTTATTTCTTGTTCATGAATTTTTTCCTTTCCATTCATCGTATTATTCTTGTGACGCCTGTTATCATTATAACGGGTGGAGGTCAGACCGCACAAACATGGCCGACTCTCCTCCCCCATTCGATGTTGTGTTTGTCGTGGCATGAACAAAGGCGCACGGTGTAACGGCACCGCGTGGAAACAAGAAGAATGGGCGATGAAGCGCGGCACCGTCGCGCCGCGCCGTGGAGGTCAAACAAAACCGCGGCGCCATCACGCTGCACCGTGGAGGTCGAACAAAGCCGCGGCGCCGTCGCGTCGTGCCAGAAAACCACGAAGAGGCCGCAATTTGTTTATTTGACGTGCAGATCGACGGGTGTTGACGGAACGAGCTGTAGGGGAATTTGAAGACTTCGCAGTGAAGAGCCGGTCCCGGGAGGACCACTGGCGAAGACCGCAGGCAAAACGGACCACCGAAGCACGTCCGGTGGTCCGCGGAAGAGCCTACTGGCCACCAGGAGGTGGCGGCACCCGGCGCGCCGCCAGGAGGGTCCGCCGCGGCTGAAGCCACGGTGGCAGGCGGCGGTCCCGCGGCCGCACGGGACCATGGGGAGACCGAGGTTCGTAACCCCCGGCGGTCTAAGGGATCGGCCACCACGTGGTGGGGGCGGGGGGTTTCAATCAGGGGGTTCGCGGCTTCAATCAGCCCCCCCCCCCTTTCCACGACAGCTCGGCCAAGCCGAGCTGTCTGGCCACGCGGGTCGCGCCCGCCCAGGCCGCGTCGTGCCGCGCCGGCCGGGACGGGCCGCGCCCTTGTGGACCGGACCCGGACCCGGGTCGGGTCGACCCGGTTCGGGCCGACCTAGTGGGTCTCGGGCTGGGTCGGACCGGTCCCAAACCCCCTATTTTTGAGCAGTTTTCTTTCAAACACCCGTAACTTGGGCTACGAACCTCCTATCGATGCACCGTCAATTGCGATGTGATCCTTGGATCGAGGTGGTCGTTTCAGTATATTACACTCAAGGTTTCAGAGAACTTTGGATATGACTGGGTTGGTTGGAACACCAAACCAATCGGGCCCTCGGAGCGGAAATGCTTATAACTTGAGTTCTGGACGTCCGATTGACGTACCGTCGACTTTTTTGGATTCCTCTTAGTGATACGGACCTTTTGGCTTACTCCACTAGAGGTTTGGATGTAGTTGGAGTGCGTTCGGGTTGGTTCTCACATGAAAACAACCGGGCCCCTGGAACGAAAAAGCCAATAACTCTCAGACCGGACGTCTGATTGACGCACCCTCTGTCATGTTGAGTTCCTCTTGTCGAGACGGAACTTATGGAATACTTCGCCTGAGATTTTGGATGCAGTTCGATAGTGGCCGGGTTGGATTGAACCCATAATCCAACCGGGCACCTAGAACGGAAAAGCTGATAACTTTCAGACCGGATGTCCGTTTGATGAACCGTCAGCGGCGTTGGTGATCATGTTGAGAAACGGTCCCTATGAGTATACCCTATGAGAGTTCAGGGTACATTTGAGATACGGTCGGGTTGGTTTGCGCACGAAACCAACCGGGCCCCTGGGACGAGAAGGCTAATAACTCACAGACCGGGCGTCTGATTGACGAGTCGTCTGTTGCGTTGAGACCCCTATGACGAGGCGGTCCTTTGAGATACTTCTTCGTGGAACTTTGAGATACTTGGAGTATCGAACTGTAGCTCTTGGAGCGGACCCTCCTGGAGATGAGCGTACGAAGTACAGAGACCATGTAGCCAGCTGAGACCAGATGACTGCTTGACCGAATCGACTTGGAGTGAGTCGACTAGCCCAGTGGACAAAGCACTACTATGTTTGGGTGCAGACTCACGGCATACGGAGCGCCTGGTAGCAGGAAGCAAACTCGCAGTACTCAATAGAAGGAGAACCTCTACAGGCTATTAGGGGGCTGCACTACTGTGTTTGGGTGGCAGACCCCGGTAGGAAGCACTACTGTGTTTGGGTGGCTGACCTGCGGTACTCGACAGGAGGAGTACCTCAGCAGTCTTAGGTTAGTGAGCATTACCTCAGAGTCATGACAGGATCACTGTACTCGTCAGAGACTGGTCTCTTCAGCAGTTACGGTTTCGATAATGAAAATCCTGGTTTGACCTAAGTCATTGACCTTGTGTTTACCTCATTATTGAGATGGGTCACTTGATAACTTAGGTATAGGTATGGGCATATACCTAGGTAGTGGTTATCCGTTGATTTCATAACCTTTGTTTTTCCTCATGATTGAGATGGGTTACTTGATAACTTAGGTTTAAGTATGGTCTTATACCTAAGTAAGGGTAATCTGTTGAGATCCTTCTCTATGGTTATCCTTGTTGGATTTAGTGAGACCTTGAGGGTCTTGGGGTCCCTACTGAGTATCGTATACTCACCCCTGCATAGGCTATGCCCGCACCTTGTTGTGTTGGATACAGTCGACGGGCAAAGCTGATAGAGGCCGAGTGTTCGAAGACTGGATGGTACCCAAATGTGGACCTCACTACGAGTCAGTATCTAGAGGTGGACTTCACGACGAGACGATACTCAGAGGATTTTTTTGGGCGAGAGCGTTGTGGTGGCTATTTGTACCTACCCTTCAGGTAGGATCTGAGGTGGACGACCCAGGAGCTGCTTTTATTCTTCCAGCTGCTTCTCTTTTCTGTTGTACTTTCGTTCAGTTGTAGTTGTACTTTCAGTTGGGTTTGTATTATGGCCCACTTACTTTTCAGAACTTTCTTTTGTACTTAGTGTATTACTTCTGATTGTACACTGTGGTGTTTTGTTTACTTTTATAAAGGAAATGTCTTCCCAGTTATCGGGATTTTCACCTTTGGTGCTAGTCGCCAGCCCCTGGCCTATGGAAGGCGGGCTTGGGGTAGTCACGGCACAGGCCCCGAGGATGGGTTGTGACAGTTACTCAAACAAAATAGTAAGGTTACTTATATGCTTTTTTTAATTTTCCAATTTATTTGACTATATGCTTAAAATTAACTCTTTTTAATACATGGTATACATTGATGACTAATAAAATTTTCCAGATTCAGTATAATGACTCTTAAATTGGAGCACAAAAACTCTTAGGAATTTGGAAATTAGCTATTTTTCAGTCTAAATCCTCTCAACACTAAAAGCAATTTCATATTGCTTCAAAAATATTCTTAGATAATTATAAATATCTTCCAACACTTCATTACCTTGGTATATACTTCACATTACATAATAAATTTATTTTATATAAATTCAAATATGATTTATGTATTTAAAAACCCATTAAATATATCTAATTCTACTCTTCTTTAAATCTTCTTCCCTAAAAAAATACCAAAATTCTAGGGGAAAATTTATCAACATTATATCATAATAAACTCTTATTAGGTCTCAATAGTCTCTCACAAAATATCCCTTGTTCTAAAAAATTTCCACATTTCAATTTTTTTCAACCAAAGAACATATATCAATTTCAAATATATCACATTTAGTAATGAATCATTATTCGATAATTCTAAGCCTTCATGAGTGAACTCAGCTTTTGAAATAAGAATATTGAATAATAATACCATATTTTCTATAACTGTGACTTAGATATTCTTATCCATAGCCCTTGGAACCTCTTGATACCAATACTTATTCGTACCAACTGAGAATCAAGTCTTTTTTCACTTCCTCATCTCAAAATTATCCCCTGATCATGTGTATAACAAGATCTTAGAAAACATTCTCACTAAACATGTTAAAGTAGTTCACATGATGATTTTACATCTTACCCTTTTATATAAATCTCAATAAATACATTATCCCTCTAGATAAGATATCTCTACCACATTAATTTAAATATGTATCATTTGATTATCCCAAATTTAAATGGTATCCCCCTTTATAATTATATAAAGGAATAAAAATAATGGGAGATTTATATTTTTACCCTTTCACAACAACAATCCAAAGAACAAGTGAAATAAAGGATGGATTCACCATACCTTATCCTTCAGAGGAATGATTTTAAGAACCCATCATCAACCTAAACCTTTGAAGTGTATCCTTAGGAATAGTTTTAGTGAAAATATCATCTATTTACTCCTTTATTGGAAAAAATCCATATTTAAAACATTTTTACTCCATAAGCACTTTGATGAAGTGATATTTTTTGTCAAAGTGATTTAACTAAGAGTGTTAAACTATATTTCTTGATAAATTTATGTCACATTTATTATCACATCCCACAAGTAGTGGAAACTTTACTTCCACCTTGAGATCTTCCAATTGAGTCCCCGTCCACATAAATTTGGTTATAAATTGAGTTAAAACCATATATTCTACTTGATAAATACTCAAAGTCACTTAGATTTGTTTTATTATGTTCCAATATACAAACCTTTCACCTAAATAGAAAAGTACCATGGATGTTGATCATCAATCATCTACATTTACATCAAAATAATCCCCTTTATAAATAAATTGATCAGGCTACCTACTTTTGTTATATTTTAGTTCAAAATGTATTGTGCCTTTAATATACATGACAATTCTCTTTCCAATAAATAAATTAGACTCTTTACATGTACTTTGATATATGGAACATAATGTAACAACATATATAATGTCTGGTATTGAAGCACTCAAGTATAGAAAACATATAATTATCTTCTATATTTCTCTTTAATCTACTTCCAATCATTTTTCATCCTCAAAAATATTAGTTCTTACTAAAATTGGGGTAGAAATAATCTCTAAATTCTATATGAAAAATTTCCTTAACATTTTATCACCACACTTATCTTGATAAAGAAATATGTGATATTCCTCTTGAGAAATTTATATGCCCAAAAAATACCTCATTTCTCCAAGAATAGTCATCTCAAACATATTCTTCTCATCCAAATAAAACTATTCAAAAATAATTTCATCATTACTAGGGAAAAAAATATCATATTCATAGAAAATAATAATAAGTGATACCTCTTTTTCATCTTTATTATAGATGTTATTGTCTTATCTTCTTTAATTAAACTTCTACTACTTCAAGCAAGCATTAAATGTTAAACACCATGATCTTGGTGCTTTATTTAACCCATATATAACCATATCTAACCTGGAAACATAACTCTCATCTTAACCAAGTAAGAAACCACTAGGTTTAACAATGTATACTTCATCTAAAACTCCCAATTAAGGAAGTAAAACATTATATCCAACTAGAAAATCTTGTATTTCTTTGTGACAAAATTGAAAGAAATGTCATAATGGTCTGTAGTCTAGAAATAGTTGTAATGGAATCATTATAATCAATTCATTAAAATTGAGATCACCCTTTTCACAAAATTATTTCCTTGTTTCTTATAACTTATCTTCTTTTATTGATCTTTTTTTTTGAAAGACCCCCCATAAAGACCAGCAAATTTATAGGTTATGAATTTTAGTGGAAATTTGAATTTTTGACTCCAGAGAAGGGGTTCTTTTGAGAATCAGGATTTGAATCAAGAATTAGAGAGTTAGGGATACCCTAGATAATGTTTTTTGAAATGGATTTAATCATATTTTATGAATAAAGTTCTCTATAGTGGTATTTTAGGCCAATTTTAGGTTAGAATTGTATAAGGGAAAGTTTCTTATGTGGATGGTAATTTTCCAAAATTTTCAATTTATAGTACTAGATAAGAGGACCTTGAAGACCCATACATGGTGACACTTATGTGATTCATCCATACATGTATCCCCTTATGTGGCCATCCTTATAATGGATAACCCTTACAAAGTCACATATATCTAGATGACCCTTATAGGTCCATCATTATGTGGATGAAACTTATGGGGACACCCATATATAGATAAACCTTATAAGATTCACCTTATATATTGACCCATATATGGATGACCCTTATGGGTTCATCCTTATGTGAATGACCCTTATGGGTTCATCCTTATGTGGATGACCCTTACGAATTAACCCATACATGGATGACCCTTAAGGGGTCATCCATTCATGGATGGCCCATACGGGGTCACATATATGTGGATAACCCTTACGAGTTCATCCTTACATGGATGAATATTATGGGATCGTCCTTATATAGATGAACCTTATGGCATCATCCTTATACATATGAAAATTATGGGCCCATCCTTACTTGGATGGAACTTATAGGATCATCCTTATGTGGATAACTCATACGAGGTCATCCTTCTGCGTGATAATACTTACACAATGACCCTTATGTAAATAAAATTTAAATATTTTCTAAAATATCAAATAAAATATTAAGAATGTTTTTCTAAGTGATTTTTGGGTGTTTTTACAGCTGTTACACATCAGGCTCATGAGAGTGGGGATTTTCCCTCTCTTTATCTCTAGGG
Source organism: Viscum album (assembly GCA_963277665.1). Lineage (NCBI taxonomy): Eukaryota > Viridiplantae > Streptophyta > Magnoliopsida > Santalales > Viscaceae > Viscum > Viscum album. The sequence goes on from OY728137.1 coordinate 1,286,233,277, forward strand.
GTTTTCTCCCTCAATTCTTATCAAAAAAAGATATTCAATTCATTTGGTATACTTCTTATGGTAAATCCAAAACACCATATGAATTTTTAATAGGATTTTTACCCTATTATCATTATTGATTTACATCATCCCAAGATATTTCTTGGGTGAAGATTCCACTAGATCATGGAGAAATCATCTCAAAACCGTTGATATTTTGTTCAAATTAGCTAAAAAATATCATGAGAGGATGATCACACTAATTTTTTTTCCGGGTTTAAAGAGTTATATCACAACCTTAGTATTATTTAAGGTTTTTTGTATTTTTAGTAAAATTGAAGGATTTTTGGAAATTATATATTAGGGAATCTATGTTTCAATGGTTTGGGTGGATGTTAGGGGTTGTGGTCCCCATTTACTTACATATTTAAGTCAAGGAATATTTTTAGTTTGTTCTATGAATTAATTAATTTTTAAATTAGATGGAATAATTAATTATAATTAATTATAATTTATTATTTAGATGTTATGGATTGATTTAGGACCTTGGGAGGTGATGTGATGCTTAAGATACATCATCAGGGATTAACTGTAATGTGGTTAAAGGAAATGACACCATGAATGAGGTAGGTGGTTCCTAGAGCATACCCCTTTGATAAATGAATTTTATTTATATTAATTTTATATTCAAACTCTCCTCCAAGGGAGATAAGAATTTTATTTAAGTAAATATTTTTATTAAATTAAAACATCTATGGAAACAATGTAAGGATTAAGTTCTACGATGAATCATTGAGCACTAGCTTCATTCCTCAACCTCTAATGGTTGAGGCCTTGATTATAAATGTGAGCCTCAAGACACTTAGACCCTAGAGAGGTATAATTAAATAATTATGTAAATGTAGTGGAAATTTTGATAGGTTCCTTAGTTATATTGATTAGGGATGGTTAATGAATCATAATGATCATCCTAAGTATGCCATAAAGGTACTTTGAGATTCATAGAACAATTGGTCTAGATGATTATAGAATGGAGGGAGTGTTCCTCCCCCACCAACATGTGGGCAGCCAGGTGGGTAGACCTTGGGTAGATTGATGATTTGTATAGTGATTAAATTGACCTAAGATTACTTGTGATGGGATATGGGAATTATTTCATCATCTTAGATTGGTTTTTTGGGTGTTTATTCTATGAGGATAGTGAGGCCAAAATGTAATCATGAGGATGTTGAGTGATGTAGTTCCCTCTGAGTGATGGGCTTGGCCTGAGAGTTGATATTGAGATTGCGGAACCCATGTAGGGTTTCTGAATTATGTTGAGATCTAAGGGACCTTAGTGGGTGTCCTGGTGATATGTTGACCCCAGTGAGGGTAAATGTAGGAGAGTATGTGTGGTTGACTTTGGGTTTCACCTTAGAACCTAAAGGTCAACGGTGTGAGCACAATGAGGCTATAGTGGTGAGTGTATGATATATCATGATAGGGAAGCATTTACATCATGTACTAATGAATTAATTCCTAGGATATCACCTTGGATTATGTTTTTTAGGTTTATCTGTATTTCTTATAGTCACCTACAAGGAATCAACTTTATACCAGATACTATTATATTTCTTGGGATTACCTCCTAGTAATTTATTTTATACATGATAATATTAGATAGATTAGGATTATCTACTATGAATTGGATTTATTATTGATACTACTAAATCACCTAGGATAACCTCTTAGGAATTGTCTTTGTCGATGATACTAATGGTTTTCCTAGGAATAAATCATAAAAATATGCTTTATACCAAATACTACTAGATTGAGTATGATTATATATTGTGAATCGACATTATTCCTAATAATATTTTATTTCATAGGATTACCTACTAATAATCCACATTATGTGTGATACTATCATATTTCATAGGATTACCTCCAAGGAATCTTTTTTATGCCCAATGCTATTGAAATTCCTTATATTAATTTCTAGGATTTGGTGTTTACACCTGATATAGATTATGATTATGAGGATACTAACTATGATATTTTGATTTTGTAGATATTATATTTAATTGGTACTAATCCTATTTATCAATATTATGTCATATTCTTAGAGATACTCTCACACTGGATGAAGTAGGTATAGTTAATCTTATGTGTCACCTTAGAACCTAATGATCAATAGTGTTTATTTATTTAGGATTATTTATTATATTTATTTATTCATATGATCATATAACATGTGTATAAACTAATTTATTGGTTGTGTTTGGGACCTTGTTGGTGGTTCTCTGTTGATTAGTACTCACACCCTACTTATGTGTCTATAAAACTTTGGTACCCGAGTAGACATCACTGATTTTATATCTAGGTAAGACAAAGGCTTGGATTTTCATGATTGATGGAGGCAGCTGGAATGGTGTCTGGTGTCTAGGATGAGGTGAGGCTCTACGATGGTAGTATAGACTCATGTTTATTTTCAGTCTTTTATTTATATTTTATATATGATTGATGTAGTGGGTGATCAATTGATGTATGTTGGTGTGACCGTGATTCTATATAACTATATAATGCTACATTTCATTTTTATAGCATGTAATGTTTTATTGCTTATGTGCACTATGATTATTTTTTATGGATATTTTTTGGTCATTTATGTTCTATTTTACTCATATATGATGGTATAGTATCCCCATATTAATACTCTAGACCCTTTCTACTAGTCTAAATCCTCTGACATATGGGGTGGCGCACCTAAGATCTAATAATGATCATTGGTCCTAGCACTAGTTGAGTGGTCCAGGGAAGTGGGGAATTATGAATTGGTATAATAGTATCCTTTTCTTTGTCTTTCTATTTGGGGATATGATATATTGGGAATAGTATATATTATAGCTTGTGATGGACCTCGAACCAATGTGTCCTAAACACCTTTTTTTATAGGAAGTACAGGTTACTAGGGATATGGGATTGTTCTTATTTTTCAATTTTATAGTTGAGATATTTATTAAAGATGATATGTGTATTGGAGATTATTCTTATGATTCTATATCTTTTCTCATTTTAAATAGGCTTGTTTATATGATTCATGTTTGGCATGTATGATTCACATGAAATTCAATTGATAGTGTGTGATTAGTGTCACTATTGATAAAGGTTCAATTATTTTAATTATCAAAAAAACTTTAATGTTGTTTTAAAATATAATTTTTTGGTGGAATTTTACTCATTTATACCACATTATATTTATTTTTTATGATAATTCATGTGTATTCAAAGGTGGGATGCTCCTTAAGGAATACTATGTAGTCCCTCTATGTAAGTGATGTAGAGTGACACTGAGTGGGTCAGTATAGGAACTTGGTGACTCGGTACTTATTTTGGAAGGAAGATGGGTTTGGTTATATAAAGTGTAAAAAACAACTTATATAGTGTTTTCCTATATAAATTCTTTATGTCATTATACTTAACAAAATTGTATGATTATGGATTACTTGATAAAGATCCTCAATTGAAGAATTAATTGTGTGTGTGTGTGTGTTTGGATGAGATTGTGGTCCTTATGGGATTAGTATTATATTAATATACTAGTTGTGTATTAGTTACCATGTGTGATCTAATGACTTGGCATGTGATTCCTAATTTCTTTACATATATAGGAACCATGGAGTGGGTATTTTAGTAGTGGGTTTCCTTATGATATTTGAGATAAGAGTAGGGTTGTGCCATGTGATCCTTGACCTATATGATATGGGATTTATCTTTTATGTGGGAGAGGATAGTGTTTTGATATGTAGATCATGATATTGGTGAGCTAGGTAATAAATTAGGATAATATAAGAGAAGGTTTTTTTGGATTTTTTTTCCTATAAACGAGAATCATGGGTAGATTTTTTGTTTCAAGAGATCGATGCACATGATGTGTTTCCAGGTAAATTATATAAACATGGTGAAGCTTTAAGATTTCATGATGAAAATAACATAAGGTGATTTTGGTATTGAAGTTTGGTTTTTATGGGTAGGATCAGTAGGCTTCCTTTCCATGTTGGGTTTTTTGTGTGGATCCTGATGATAGAGAATATTGAGATCAAATATGGTTGAATATAGGATGAATATATCATAGGTAAATTCTTCTCATTTTAAAACAAAATCATGGGTGGTGGGTGATTTTATGATAACCCTTTTCATAGGTTAAATTCCTCTATTTTGAAGAGGAGTGTCGAAGTGTATTTGGAAATATGAGTTGACATGATGGGGAGAATGGTTGATGACTTGGCATGTGAGTCTATGCTGATGGTGTGTGACTCATGGAAGTTTGAGTTGGGTTTATGAAAAGGTGTAATGTGATAATACACTCATTAGTTTTAGATGAGACTAAGATGGATAGTTAATTAGAAGTTGTGAGAAGGTTATTTATAGAATAACTCTACTCGGAAGAGGAGAGTGGGTGTTGAAGTGGTTCTTTGAGAAAGGTCCCAATGTGAGTGTAAGTACGCAGTGGTTATAAATACTGAATTTTTGGGTTATGGATTAGTGGACATCCATGTGTGAGTCAAGGACCAATGGATTTAATGAAATTATTTTTGGATTAGTTTCCTAAGAGTTTTGATGAGATAAGGAAAATTTCCTTCAATGTAGAGAGGTGACATCAGAGATTGATTAGGTTTGATGGTGTGGTTGGCCTATATATGTTCATTAAAATGAATTTTCAAGAATGTGTATAATTGAAAAATGTTGATATTTCACTCAATAAGTGGTATGAAGAGATACATGTGGTGGAAATCTATCACGAACCAGGCTGGGTCTCCATCTGACCCGGCACCCAGCCCAGTCTGCGGCAAGGCCCAAAGGGAGTTCTCAATCCCCACAGGCAGGCACGAGTACCTGGGTATCAAAAACAATACATACGAATGATTTACCAGAATTTAATTTTATTAAAAAGATCAACAATAATTAAAAAATTCAGATCTGAGAAATTCTACCATACACACCCTTAATAATTACCAAAAAAAATAAGTTGAAAAACTAAAACAAACCAAAAAAGGACATCGAAAAAAGGGAAATCTGAGACATCACCCCTAACCTTCGTGCAACATGAGGAGCGCATCCTAAAGTCACTGCCACCAAGATCCATAACATGAGCCACAAGAAACTCAAAATGCCAATGCTACACACCTTGCTTTAACCTGAAACAAACAGGTAACAAGAGCTACATACACCCAAAGGTGTATGTAGGGTGTGAGCCGAAGCCCAATCAGATTCCACCCAAAAGAGATTCCATGTTGTAACATCAAAAATATAATCTAACATGCTTATTAAAATTAATTCTTTTAAAACACTTCATGAAAAAAATTACAAGTGAATAGTAAAAAAGAGTCATTGTGAAGGAAAAATATTTCATAAAAACTACTTTAAAATGGGGGTAACAATTTATAAAGAACACACACACTCAAGTGTTACTCCATATGCCGATATATGGAACCATTTCATTTATCATATAGTACCACAGGTAAATCCCTTAGGCTTCATGTAGCTCGAGTGGGACCCTAAAATCTCATAACTTGGTGAAAGGTGCTATAAGAAACATGAAAACCTACATTCTCATGCATGAGCTACTAGTAGGGAATACATCCATAACCTAGTGGTCTCAAATCATCATCCAAAAGTTTAGTTATTGTTTTAATTGTCAAACTTGCTAAGTGAAGCCGGGACAAACCACTTCTACAACACTAGCGCACTAGTTCTAATCTGGCCACCTTGATACCCGAGGTTTCCCTTATTCTCGGGTTAATTTTTATATGCCACACACACAATCACTTTTATAATAACTGAATAATATTTCAAGTAAACTGATTTACTTCATAGAACACACATTTACCATTTTACACATACCAAGGAGAATCCTCACCCAAATACATTTACCACCACTTGCATAGTTTCTCAAATTCACTTTTTATAACATAATAAAACACACAATAAATTCAAACCAAGACAATGGTCCTATCCCCTTCATAAAATCATTCATTATTTTAAACCATTTTCAAAACAAGATTTCCACCATTTAAACATTTTACATTTTAAACTCAAGATGCGCCACAAAGCTAACCTTCCAAAAACAACTCATTTTCCAATGAAAATACCATTTAAATAAAAACACACCTAAAGTGATTTGAAAAGAAATTTCACACCTACCAAAGAACCCATGAAACCCGCTTTAGAAACATTACACCAAAACACACACAAAAACATATCCATTCCCTTTATTAAAAATCCATTTCCAACCTATAAACACACAAACCACTTCAAAAACACCTTACACACCACATAAACAAACCAATGAACACATTTATAAACTTAAAAAAAATTATTAAAATCCATCTAGTGATGTTTGGGTAGGGAACCTCCTACCTCAATGTAGGAAAACCCCAAATTTCAAAGAGTAGCTCTAATTTCACACCAAGAGCACCGCAATCAACTCAAAAGAGACCCTAAATCAAGAATTCAGAAAAAAAAACATGAAAATCGAAACCCAAAAAAATCCTCACTAAAAACCCTAAGGAAGAGTAAGTAAGGTTACCCGGGTGGTTCGCACTTACAGCGAAGGAATAAGAGGACCGACAAGGGGGTCTGGGAGGGTGTTGCGTGATAAGGGGGTTATCGTATGGGATTCGTGCCGAAAATATTCATCAGAGGTTATGCTAGCATGGGGAGGATGGTGCGGTATGGTTGGCTGAGAGGGAGAGGGTGGTGTAGTATGGCTGTCTAGGAGGGAGAGGGTGACATGCCATGTTTGGCCGGGAGGGAGTAGGGTGTGACGAGATGGTAGGAGAAGGGGAGGGTGAGGTTACACTAGGGTAGGGTTATGGGGGAGAAGAGGGTTCTTTCCTAGTATGGCTTTCCCCTCGTTTTTTAAACCCTAACTGGAATGAAAATAAAAAAAATGTTAAATTAATAAAAATGAATATTTTAATAATTATATAAATAATAATTTTCTTAATAATAATAATAATAAGCTAATTAAAATAATCCTAAATGATAATGATATTAATGAAATTAATAAATTAATAATAATAGTAATATTATTATTATTATTATTATTATTCTAAATTAAAATATTAACCAAGATAATAATAAAAATAATATTCTTAAAGTGAAACATTATCAATAATAATGATATTAATGATATTCATAATAATAACTTAATTAAAACATTAATAATAATAATAATTAACATTGTTATTATTATTAAAATAATTTATTAAACTTCATTTTATTTTTCTTATTTTACTTTTTCTTTATTTTATTATTCATTCTATTTTTATTTATTTTACGCGAACAATGGGTTGGCCACACGGTGACCAGGGCAAAGCCGCGCGGCTTTGACCACACCCTACCCATGCACTAGACATTGCCAAGGCCAAAATATTCCTTTATTAGAAAAAAACGCAAAAATTATAATCAGGCTCGGCCCACACCTCGACAGAATATTTCAAATTCAGATAAAATAAAAAAATAAAGTTATTTCAAAAGTCCGAGTGTGATAATTCTCCCCACCATAAAACATTCATTCCTCAGAAATCCATGACAAGGCCCGGTGAAAAAACAAAACTGATACCATTTCCAAGTTTAAAGGGGTTCGAAATAACTGCCAAATGAAAAAAAACAAGAACATTACCAATTAGAGTAAAAGGACACAAGCTAACTTGGAAGACCAAAATAGACCCCCCTACAAAGTTTCACCAGACCCCAAAAGCTAAAACACATCCATTTAATCAAACAAAATAAGGATACTCTCACTGCACTAAAACGAACATCCTGAGACAAGCACCTTATACCTTCCTAAGAAGCTCAAACAGTCCAGCTGAACCAAATGACATATTCGAACAAGGTTACCACAACCTTACTTCAAAAAAAACTATAAGACGTGTTCCAATCCCAATGTTTTCCCAAGAAAGAATTTGATGGTTAGATATCTCCAAACAAGACTATCTACTGCCAATCGAACCCTAGAAATACAACTGAATTACTGATACAGGGAGACCCGAATGGACTCCCCACCATAAGGGATAGACTAACATTATACTTTTTCTGAAATAATTTACATGAGACCCATGGTGGGTCTCCCGACCATAAGAACCAACCATCTTAACCGACCAAAACAGACAAAAAAATAAACCTAACATGGCTAACTTGGATGATTCTCACAAAACTTATTCTCCCACTGTAAGAGGCTCATTCAAAAAAACTCTAAACCAACAGAGACAATATGATGTTCACCACTCACATGAACATTACCATCCTTAGATGAGTCCAACCAAAGATAAGATCAAAATGGGTCTATAAGTTTATTCATACATAAACATCTATACAAAGATTCGTATCTACAAGGGTTCAAGTAATGGGGTTTTGAAAAGAAAAAACCACCACGCCTCCTTATAACCAAGGTGGGATCTTCCAAATACATGGATTATGATCCTAAGGGATAGGTTTAACATGTCTCTTCCCACCACACTAGACAACATGAAATAAAACTTCCTCATTGAAACCTAAAAATATCCTCACCTCTCACACCAGAGACATAAGTTAAACCAAGATTCTTTAAATCCATGGGGGTTTCCTGACTATGTTCCAGCTTCTCTATGGGACTTACAGGTAGAGCTCAGATGTTTGAAGCATCTCATGTCTCATAATCAGGTGTTTAAAAACCCCCAATCAAAACTTCTCCTTCTGGTTCCACAAGAAACCACATCACCTCTCATACAAAACCACCAGGGCAAAATACACTATGAATCCCACTTTACTCTACCACGGTACCTTCACCAAGACAGGGGACCTGAAGATGACTACACATTTCCCCTCTCACCCTGAACAAGAAATAACAGAATAATGAAAACAAGTAAGACACCATCTGAACGTGACCCTAGAAACTGATATAGACATTACAAGGAGTGGGAACTTGAACTGAATCCCAAGCAACATGAGATTACCGCAAGCATCCATAATAGCCTCAAATGACTATATTTTTCATACTGGTGGCCTAACATGAACCATTGCTTCAAAGAGACTGACGAAAGACCCAGAGGCCCTTAAATATTGTAGCCAATACCATCAACTCTGGACTGCTTTACCTTTCTTCACTAAAATTCCCTTAACTGTTTCCAGATAGATCCTATATACACAACAGTGTCAAACTTCACCTTTGACGGCTCAAGAAACATTAGAGAACAAGGTCTATTTCAACCTACCACAACCAATCTCCTCCTACAAGAGGATCCACTTAACAGAAAGAGAAATTGGGTAGACCAAATCTCCAAAGATCAAGAAGAAAGTCCTTACGTTGATTAACTGAAGGATTTTCCAATGGCGAATCACCCACGGTCACACTTACATCATGCATTAACTCCTTTTGGGGGAGTGTACCCTAGAAAACAAGAAAACCCAAGGACCCAACCAAGCCGTTCCATTGGTCAAAACATACCATAAACCAGGACCGAACACATGAGGGGAACCTTCGCCAAGGCTTCCTGAAACATTTCTTCTAAAAGACCACTAACCAACACTTCAACCCAACTTTCCAACAAAACACAAACCCAAAACATAATTCAAACAAGAGGGGTTCTAGAACTCAAAATATCCCACAAACACATTCCCAAAACACATAATACACACCACCAAAACACTTGTTATCAAAACAACTAATTTTCCTTCAAAGAAATCATTTCTTTGAAAGTAAACAGTGTCATAAGTTAACACATTTTTCAATGGTATCTCATGGGCCTCACACATTCTTGTTTCTGTGCCACATCGGGAACCCTCCTCATATCCACCCCAAAACTCATCTGGTCATGCCATTAAACATACATCTTCCCATGTAAACCCATGCATGTGGTCACCCATAAGGGTACTGAAAACCAAAACCAAACCTTTCCTCTTTTCAAAATAAAAACATTCTACCCACACTTTATCTTTCTCAAAATCGTTAACCACAAAATCAAAACCCAATTCAAATCTTACAAACCATTTCATAAAATCAACAACAATTCACATAAAAACTCACTTTCAAGTATTACACATTAATTTCAAGACATTAAACCCCATTTTAAAACACTTATAATTTCATGATAGACTCCATTTCATCAATCGTCTTTTAATTAAGAACTCAAATCTTCTCATTTTAAAACAAGGTTTCAAAGATTTAAAAAACTTTTCAAATTCTCACTAGTTACCAAATAAAAATCCATTTCCAAACTCCACACATAATTTCCAAAACACTGCATCCCATTCAAAACACCTTTCAATAGTTTAACACATTTTATTTGAAACATATTTTGAAATCCCACTTCGACATAATCTGTGCTTTCCAAAAAAAATTCAAAAAATTCACCAAAATTCATTTCCACCCTTTTAGAAATTAACACATTTCTATATTAATAGAAAATCATGTCACAAAAATTCACATTTTTTTACACCAAGTCGTTTTTACTTTAAAACCATGTCTCCATGATTCCAAAATATGGACTTTTCAAAACGATTTCCAAAACCCAAAGAGACACAAGATGATTCTCAATAGAGGGAAACTAGTGCTGGTTGGTGACTCAAAAATAAGGTTGTCGACCATACGCTAGTTATGCCACCATCATGGATAGTGTTATAGGACCATATACCTAGCTCCACATGACTTTCCTAGCCATGAGAGCTCATGGGGACTGTCGAACAAACTCTAATTTTATTTCCCAAACAACGAGAAGCCACAAGGATTAAAAGACTTAGATAGAACCTGAATTCCCCTGGTAACTCAAGTCCTGTCACAAGGTGTGCTATACAGACACCTTACTCATAACCAAAACATCAAGTTTTGATAGTCCTAGATCTGTTATACCCATACTCTTTCCCAAAATAACATGACCCAAAAAGAGACAACCTCGCACTGATACCATTTTTTCATTAACCAAGCCAGGTTTCCACACAACCTGGCACCTGACCCAATCCATAATAAGGATAAAAGGGAATTCCAAATCCTCACGGGTTGGCACAAGTTCCTGGATATCAAAATCAATACATGGGAACAATTTACCCAAATTTAATTTTATTAAAAAGACTAAAAAATTAAAAAAAAATAAGATCTAAAAAATTCTACCAAACACGCCCTTAATAATTACCAAAAAATTAAGTTTACAAACTAAAACAAACCTAAAAGGGACAATGAAAAAAAGGGAAAACTGAGACATCACCCCTAACCTCTGTGAAACATGAGGATCACTTCCTCAATCCACCGCTACCAAGATCTATAACATGAGCCATAAGAAACCCAAATTTCCAACATTATACACCTTGCTTTAACCTAAAACAAACAGGTAACAAGATCTACATACACCTAAAGGTGTATGTAGGGTGTGTGCTGAAGACCAATAGGATTATACCCAAAATATATTTCATATTATAACATCAAAAATATAATCTATCATGCTTATTCAAATTCATGCTTTTAAAACACTTCAAGAAAAATAATTACAATTGAATAATAAAAAAAGTCACTTTGAAGGAAAAACATTTCACAAACACTAATTTAAAATGGGAGAAATAATTTATAAAGAACACACACACTCAAGTGGTCCTCCATATGCTGACGGATTACACCATGTCATTTATCATAGAGCACTATAGGTAAATCCATTAGGGTTCATCTAGCTCGAGTAGGACCCTAAAACCTCATACCTTAGTGAAAGGTGTTATAGGAACCATGACAACCTACGTTATCATGAAAAAGCCACTAGTAGGGAATATATTCATAACCTAGTGGTCTGCAATCATCATCCAAAAGTTTAGTTAGTGTTATAATCATCAAACATACTAACTGAAGCTAGGAAAAACCACTTCTGCATCAATAGCGCACTAGTTCTAATCCACCAACCTAGATACCTGGGGTTTCCATTATGCTTGAGTTAATGTTTACAAGACACACACACACAATAACTTTCACAACAATGGAAAAATATTTCAAGGAAACAACTTTACTTCACAGAACACACATTTACCATTTTACACATATCAAGGAGAAGGATCACCGAAATACCTTTATCGCCACTTGTATAGTTTCTCAAATTCCCTTTTTATAACATAAGAAAACACGCAATAAATTTCAACCAAGAAAATGGGCCTATACCACTTCATAAAATCATTTGTTCTTTTAAACCATTTTCAAAAAAAGATTTCCACCATTTAAACATTTTACTGGTTAAACTTAAGATGCACCACAAATCTAACCTGCCAAAAACAAATCGTTTTCCAATGAAAATACCATTTAAAACAAACACACAAAGTGACTTGAAAACAAATTTCACACCTACTAACCAACCCTTGAAACCAATTTTAGAAACATTACACCAAAACGCACACAAAAACGCATCCATTCCCTTATTAAAAGTCCATTTCCAACCTATAAATACACAAAACACTTCAAAAACACCATACGCACCACATAAACAAACAAATGAAAACATTTATAAACTTAAAAAAACATATTAAAATTATTCTAGTGATATTAAGAAATAGAACCACCTACCTCGGTGTAGGAAAACCCCAAATTTCAAAGCGGAACACCAATTGTACACCAAGCGCACCCCAATCAACACAAAATAGACCCTAAATCAAGAATTTAGACAAAAAACATGAAAATAAAACCCAAAGAAAAATAAACCCTAACTGAAAAGCCTATAGAAGAGGAAGGAAGCTTAACTGGGTGGTTCGCACTTGTGGAAAAGGAAGAGGAGGAGCAACAAGGGGGGATCAGGTGGCTGATGTGTGAGGAGGGGGCTGCCAGAAAAGAGTTTCACTAAAAATAGTCATCAGAGGTTACGCCAGCAGGGGAAGGGAAGTGTGATATGGCTGGCCGGGAGGGAGAGGGCAGTACGGTATGGCTAAACCAGAAGGAGAGGGTGGCGTGGTATGGTTGGCCAGGAGGGAGAGGGCGACGGAATATGGCTGCCCGGGAGGGAGTAGGGTGTGGCGGGCTAGTAGGAGAAGGGGGGGTGAGGTCGTACCAAGGTCAAGTAATGGGGGAGAAGGGGTTCATTCCTAGTATGGCTTCCCACCTTTTTTTAAACCCTAACTAAACTGAAAATAAAAAATGTAAATTAATAATAATGAATATTATAATAATTATAATAATAATGTTATTATTAATAATAATAATAACAAGAATAATAATAATTATAATAATAATAAGAATAATAATAATCTAAGTATAATAATCTTGAATGATAATAATATTAATGACATTAATAATTTAATAATAATAGTAGTAATAATAATAATAATAATATTCTTATTTAAAATATTAACCAAGATAATAATAATAATAATATTCTTATTAAAGTGAGAAATTATCAATAATAATGATATTAATTATATTCATAATAATAACTTAATTAAAACATAAAAAATTATTATTATTATTATTATTATTAGAATTATTATTATTATTAAAATAATTTATTAAAATTCATTTTATTTTTCTTATTTTACTTTTCCATTATTTTATTATTCATTTCATTCTTCTTTATTTATTTGACTCAAACATCGGGCAGGAGACACAGTGACCCGGGTGAATCTGTGTAGCTTCGATTGTGCCCTTCCCATGCATTGGACGTTGCCAAGTCCAAAATATTCCTTTATCAGCAAAAACGTAAAAATTTCAATCGACCTCGGCCCACACCTCAAAAAAATATTTAAAATTTATATAAAATAACAAAGTAAAGTTATTTCAAAATTCTGGGTGTGACAAAACCTCATTATTAGCTATTGGAGGGTGTGACCCTCATTATGGATGGATTTTTCATAAATTCTAATGATATACTTTATGGTGATTCATAAATGGTTTTAGATTAATGTTTCATATTGTTACTTTTATTTGAGTTGGATGAACATGTCTAATCATTACAAGTGGTGATATATATAGCATGGTCCACGGAGGTATGACCCCATTTTGGTAAGTTTGTGGGTGGGAATAGACCAGTCATTGATTGTTCGATCTGGAATTTGGATGCTTCTATACAAGTGGAACCAATTTAATCTAGTTCCTTAGTGAATAATAGGATTTAGGATTTAATAAAGCATTAGATGGATTCTATATGTTCATATCGGGATTGGGATGGTTTTTTATGGGAACTGAGGTTCATTTGTATCAGATATGTTCTAGTGACCTAGGTGATAAAATGATAGCTGATTTTCTACATTGGGGTTATAATCGTGGAATTATACCAAGATTCAGGTTTGAACTTTGTTTTGGGTTTTTGGATTATTTTTTGATTTCTTCAGGGTATTGAGTTATTGTGATTGGGAAATGAGATAGTGCATCGAAGAGTGTAGCCATGAATTTTTAGAAAAGTTTTACCATAGGAGGATCTACTAGTTTTTTTCATGAGATTGGGTAAGGTGGTATGGAAACCATGCCAGATTTATCATTTCACCTCTGATAATTCATTTTTTAGTAGCTGGTTCTGGAGTTAGGGAGTTCCATGGATCAAAATCAACCTTTACAAGAAGGGGGTATAGTGTGAAGTAGCATGAACATTGAAATTAATTTTTGAATGACACAATCATGACTTAATGTAGACATTCATAGCTGAGAACCTCCTCTGTGATTCAATGACAGCGATAAACAGTAGCTCGGTTTTTGATGAATAATATGCCTTTTGTATAGTGTTTTTAAGAGAAAACTTGTGAAAAATTACATGGTATAATGCGGTGAGTTGATCATGAAATGAACACAATTTTAGGTTGGTTTTAATGGTTTAAAGAACATTGAGGTTTCTTGGGGATGAGAAGTGTTATAGTGGAGAGCTTATAAAGGCCTATATCTTTATAAGTTATGAATATAAACAAATATTTGAATTTTTAAATTAGTGCAAGGTTTATTTTGAGAACCAAGATTCATATCAATAATCCTACATTTGGGGATTCCTTAAATAATGCTTCTAGATATGGTTTGGGGATCATGGGATGAATTGGGTACATGATAGTGGTCTTTTAGGTCAATTCATGTGTTGGATTTATGGAAATAGAATACTCTTACATGGCTAGGACGTTTCCAAAATTTGGTAAAGTAAAACTAGATAAAGGGGCCTAAAATAACCCAACATGGTGACCCTTACATGGTTTACCTCTATATAGATGATCCTTATGTGTTCATCATTATTTGGATGACCCTTACGAGGTCACCCATTCACAAATGATCTTTATGAATTCATCCTTACATGAAGGACCCTTATGAGGTCACCCATATATAGATAACCTTTATGGGTTCACCCATACACAGATGACCCTTATGGGTTCATCCTTATATGAATGTCCATTATGGGGTCACTCATATTAAAAATACCCTTACAGGGTCATCCTTAGATAAATGACCCTTCCAAGGTCACCCATATGTAGATGACCATTATAGGGTCACCTGTATACAGATGATCCTTATGCGGTCATCCTTCTATGGATTTACCTTATAGGGTTACCCATATATAGATAACCCTTACAGGTTCATCATTACATGGATGATTTTTATGGTTTCATCCTGAAATCGATGATCCTTATGATTTCATCCTTACAAATTATGACCCTTACATTGTAACCCTTAGGTGATCATTGTATCTAGATTTTATAAAATATAGAATAATATTAAAGATGTTTATTATTGTGATTTTGGGGTGTTTTTACAGCTAGTACATAGAAGGCTCATGACAGTGGGGCTTTATCCCTCTCTTACTCTCGAGTGGGAGTATCTCTCATAATTCCTATATGAATCGAGTATAATATGATCTAGGAGACAACTAAGGTAAGTCTAACACTCTTCATCAATTTTTCTTAGTTTTTCCCATATTCTTTTGGTTGAATTACATCAACCTAATATAGGTCTTGTGTGATGATTCTAATAGAGCATGGTGGAATAGTCTCAATTCTATGAGGATTTTTTTGTTTTAGCTAAAAGAAATCCTGATAGGATGTTCACACTAATTTTTGTGTGAATTTAAGAGGCATATAACTTCCATGGTATTATATAAGGGTTTTTATGTTTTAGATGAAATATATGGGTTTATTTAAATTATTAACTATGGATTCTATATGATAAATGTTTGGATGGATGTCAGGGTGTTGCACCCCCATTTGCTTTAAAATTAATCCTTGTGATATTTATGGTTATTTATGGTCATTTTTACCTATTAAAATTGAATTGATTAATTTATTATAATTTTTTATAATTAATTATTTGGATTTTATGGCTTGATTTATGACCTTAAGAGGTGATGTGATGCTTGTATGATCTCAAGAGAGAGTTGCTAGGTTTTACATAAAATTAATGAATATATTAATGAGGTAGGAGGCCCCTTGAGCATGCCCCTTTGGTAAATTAATTTCATATATATTCATGTGATTTGTTGAATTACCACCAAGCATGATCAACCATTTATTTGATTAATTTTTCTTATTAAATTAAAACTCTTATGGAATTGATGAAAGTTTTAAGGGCTATGATGAACCCTTTAGAACTATCTTTGTTCCCCAGCAACCGATGGATGGTACCTTGATTATAAATTTGAGGCCTAAGATACTTGGTCCCTGGAGGGGTGAAATTAAATAATTAAGTGAATTTATTAGACCTTTTGTTCTGTGACTTAGTTATATTAAGTAGGGATGAGTGATGAATTTGAATGGTTGACCAAATTAGGCCATGAAGGAATGATTAGATTCCTTATAACCATTTTACTAAATGATTCAAGAGTGAGGAGAGTGTTCCTCACCCACTATAAAGTGAGAAGTTGGGTAGGTAGGCCCTAGGTAAATTGATGATAGATTGAGTGATTGGACCAACTAATGATGACATGGGATGTGAGATGGTAATTATGTCATCTTCCTGTATTTGTTTTAGTGGATATTTTCCTATGAGTCCAGTGAAGCTAAAATGTGATTGTGATGATGTTGAGGGACACCTTTTCCTTTGAGTGATGGGATTAGCCTAAAAGTTGAGATTGAGACTGAGGAGACCATATAGGATGTTCATATTATTATAAGTCCTATGGGACCTTGGTGGGGGGCAAAGTGATATTTTTACCCAAATGAGGGTTAGTTTAGGAAATTATGTGTGGTTGACTTTGGTTGTCATCATAGAACTAGAAGATTAATTCAATTCTATCATTATGGATATATAGGTGACTACATGATATATCATAGGAGGGAAACACTACCCTCAGTTACTTATTAATGAATTCCCAGTATATCACTTGGTATTTAGCCTTTATGGTTTATCATGGTTTCTTAGGATCTCTTCGTAGGAATCATCTTTATGGTTGATACTACTAGACTTCCAAATATTGCCTTATAAGAATTGTTTTTAGGCCTAATTCTTCTATGTTTTAAACTATTAACTCCTAAGTACAATGAAATAGCCTTAAACATTACATAATATTGAGTTTTAAGTCAAGAATTCATTCTCTTACATTTTAGTATCATTACGATTTAGATTTTTAGATAAATTAGGCCTTAAATATTATATAAAAACACCATATATTTCATAGTGGACACTTCTAATCACCATCCATTTTTTCAATAATATAAAACTTTTAAAATTAAACATGTTTTATTTTCATTAAAATCTTCATGACTTTCAACTGGACTTATTCTTTGTTATTAACCATCCTTAAACCCTATGATTTTTTTTTAAATGTGGGATGAGAACATAATTAACAATAAGGGACATAAAAAGGAAGAAATTTTTTAGTCTATTGAAAAACATTAAAACCCATGAAATGTTTACATTTATCACAATATTCTTTGATAATATAAAATAAATCATATCCACAAGAAAAACACTCACCTTTTTCTCAAAGAAAACCTTTAAACCCCATAGGATGAAAATAGAAATTCCTTTTAGGTGACTTAGAGCATTATATTAGTAACCCATGTCTGAAATAACTGGATCCTAGTAAAATATATTGGAGACACTACACTAGTTAAATACCCCATTCTTTCCTTCAAATATAAGTAAAATTACCCAACGCATTGGAGATCTATAGTGGGGCTCACCTATCACCTAAACTGTATCTGGATCACCGATTGTGCAAGTTGTGTCAGGATCACCTCTCATATAAGTTGTATCAGAATCACCCATCATATAATATTTATTTAGATCACTATTTTTTTAAGATTATTAGGATCACCCATTAATCTTATATAATTATCAAGTGTTAAATCATGAATAAAAAATTTTACCCTTGCAATTTTTCATCATAAACCCCCTAAAACTCTTTTAAACCCATATTCAAAACACTTTTGGATATCAAAATATCCCTTCTTTCAAAAAATATTTTTACAAACTAAAATACCTATAAAAAAGGTAAATGGTTTTTTTCTTTGAAGAAAACATGAAATATTTTAATGGAATCCAAAATCAAATAATGGCAGCATTGGTGGGAAAAATCATTGACTCCAAATTTTTTAAAATATAACATTCCATTTGTCTTTCGTAAAGAAAGTCAAAATATTCCATAAAAGATTCATTTTGAAAAAATTTGTAATAAATAGACATGAAATTTCCTTTATAATTAATTTATGTGAATATAAATAAATATAAAAAGGTTTGGACATGGAATATAAATATTTTGAAAATAAATCTTTAAAACATTTAAAATGAAGTTTTATAGTGAAGTGTCTCTTACCTTGATTCTGACTCATCATGTACGGTATTTAAATTCCTGAATAATAATATTATATTAATTATTTAAATTCTTAATAACATTTTTTTATTCCATTTATTCTTATGTTATAATCAATTACTTAATCAATTAACCTCACATCAAATGTTTTTATGATATTTGGCTCATATGTCTAAAATGACTTTAGTATGATGACTATGGTCAAAGAGAACATTATTCCATAATCTAAATAATAATAATCTTTAAATAATTATCATTTTTATATATCAATTATACTTTTAAAACTGACCATGAATTATGGTTATGAAAAATGAACTATGTTACAATCTTGGAGGCGGTAGGTCATACGTACACATGAGTAACGTTTTAATTTTTCAACGATCGTTATGGAAAGAAGGTAAGTATTATTTTATCTTTCCAGAATTATAATTTTATCATAAATACCATAGTATTTTTTTAAATACACTTATATATACCATCCAATTAATTTGGTGATGAAAAATAAATCACATCACTTTGTGTGGGGGGTAATCCACACGTACGCATGAACGACATTATCATTTTTAATTGAATAGAAAGGTAAGAAAATATATGATATAATAATTTTATATAATTATAAAAATTTAATTAATATCATTTATTTACATAAAATCCATAATTATAAATAGTTGTGATAGGTGGTTATAGAAAACGAATTACATCGGTTTCTAAGGCGGAAGTCCGCCGTACACACGAATAGTGGATTCATTTCCTATTTGATCAAAGACGAGATGAATATAGGTCATAAAATTAACATAATAGAATAAAATTAAATTTAATATAATTTTTTATTATTTTATCATGTTTGAAGAAATTTTGAAGGAGTTATAAGAAGAAATAAAATGAAATATTTTAGTTAAGAACTATAACTCTTCTTCAGACTATCTCTTAAGTTTTACAGCAAAAGAATTCCTAGGTTAGTTTTATGATCACTAAAAGACCTACAAGAAGTGAAGAGGGATGTAAGGAATGTATTATGACAGGTATTTTCCAAACCAGAACTATTCTTAAGTGTGAGGAAAAGAGGGAGGAGTTTTCCTTTTATAAGCGAGGGGAGGGGCAATCTTGGAATTTCTTAAAAGTATTAAATTAATATAAATTAATATTCATATTAAAATGGATCCAAATTGATTATTTTAAAATATAATATTATGATAAGTGGAAAGAGTCTCATAAAATAAAAAAAATCAATTTATATTATGTTTTATTATTATCTTTTTGTTTTAACACCTCGTTAACCCTTTTGACAATTACGGTGATATCAATATTTTTTACTCATTATGGGTCAAAATAATTACTATAGAAGGAAAATTGACCCATAAATGGACCATGGTTAATAATATCAACCATATCCCAAATAATTGGAAAAATGTAGTGATTTTTATAATTTTAAATCAGTTAATAAAACTTTATTTATTATAAAATATCATTAATGTCATTTTTCAAATTATTCATTTAATTTGACTTTAAAAAAAATGACAGCCAATTAATTAGAATAAAATACTTTAAAACATACCTAAAATGTAAAATTTATCAAAAAAAATCATGGAAAAAATAATTTCTTTAAATTATATTAATTTTAATATTTTAAAAAAAATTGATTAATTGAATAAATATTATTTGGACATTACGTAAGAATTTAAGGGAATTATTTCATCACTAAGAAATTATAATAAATTACCATGATAAAAAATAAAAATTTATCATTAAAATTAATATTTATGACCAAAAATATTTTATTTTTATCTTTATGAAAAAAATATTATAGATATTAAAATCAAGAGAGTGACATTTTTTACTTTATCCTTTACTTAAATATTATAAAGGATAAATTCATAGAAAAATGAAAAAAATAATATATTTGAATATTGGATTCTTATCCATGAAATAGAATTTTAAAATAAAATAAAGGAAAGTGTTAGGGTTATTTTATCATCTTTATACTATTATTTATAACCTCCATTATCTGATTTACCCTTATCATGGTGATAAAAATTTACTATGGTTACTACTCAAAAATGAAAAAAAATAAAAGGATCATATTTAAAAAAATTGACCAAATGATTCCAAATATTTAATTAATTTTTCAAGATTCAATTCATAGAATTGGAATAATTTAATTTAAAATTAAATCCACAAAGCATGATAAAAGGAATATTTTAAGAAAAATGCATTTTAAGTATAAAAAAGATTTTATGACAAATTCAAACATGAAATTAATTTCAAGGAATATAGTTGGATTATTTTTAATAAAAATAAACTAATGAAAATTTAAAACTAATACAAATAGAATATGAATTTTTAAATACTTATAAATAAAATATGTTTTTCAATAAAAATCAATATTTTTCACAATTCATTGAAAAATCAATCTTTTCAGAAAATTATCAAAACATAATCCTAAGATAATTTTGACTTTATGAATTCAAAAATTAAATTTATTTTTAAATTTTAAATTTCAATATTTTAGAAATTAAATTTTTAAAAAACCCTTATAGGAAAAGAGTTTCATAAAAAATCCTTCTTAATTTAAAAATTATGTAATATTTTTATAAATAATATAAATATCTAATTCATAAATACTAATAAACATGAAAATAATTCATTCGATCATTACCATTATTACTCCCTTTTAAAATTGTATCCTCGCAGTTGTATTCGTCACTTAAACAAGTGAGGATATCTTTCCCTAATTTTATTTTCATATTCTTATATTTCTTATTCAATCATATGGTTTTTCCAAAAAAACCCTTAAATTGATGAATTGACTTATTCCAAAACACTTTAAATATATATTCAAGAATCTATATAGGCTATATCTCATAAGAAACGTTTTCTTCTAACACAACTACTTCATTTCTCAAAATATGAGATGAATCTGGCACATATTTCCTTAACATCGAAACATGAAATATAATGTTACCTAAAATAAACTAAAAGTAAAGGCCACTCTATGGGAATATAATCCAAATTTCTCCAGGATTTCATATGGATAAATGAACCACAGACTTAGATTCCTCTTTTTACCAAAATTCATAAATCTTTTTCTTGAAAAATAATTAAGGAAAAACATGATCACCTGCCTTAAAAGAAATATCATCCCTCAAGTCATATGCATAAATTTTCTGCCTTCTATAATCCATCCTCATATGTTGTTGAATTATATTCAATTTCTCAAAAACATCCTCAACCCACTTTGGTCCCATCAAATTCATTTCTCCTACTTCATCCCAAAAAGTTTTAATTTGGCACTACTTTTGATATAATGCCTAAAAAGGTTCCATATATATATTGGAATGAAAATACATATTATAATAAAACATGACTAATTAAAATATTGATACCAACTTCCATGTTAATTAATTGAACAATCCCAAGGCATGTATTCTAAGTTTTGAATCATTATTCTAACTTTCCATCTGATTGAGGATGAAAATTTGTACTAAAATTTAATTCATTACCCAATTAATTCTGAAGGAATTTCCAAAAAAATTAAGTAAATATTGGATCATTGTCAGATACAATAGATATAGAAACTCCATGTAACCTAACTATCTCTTTGAGTTACACTTAGGAAAGATGATCTAAATACATAGTATCACGTATGGTAAGAAAATGTGAAGATTTAGTTAATCAATAAACAATAAAAAAATTCATTATTACCTTGAGAAGAATTTAAAATACTATCTTGAAATTCATCTATATATTTTCTTATTTCCACACCAGAATTAGAAAAGGATGAAGCAACCCCTTCAATAATTATCATTCTACTTTAACTTATTTACAAGTCAAACATTTCATGGTAAATCCAACAATATCTCTTTTCATTCCATCCCTCTAATAATACTCTTGAAGGTCTTTGTGTATATTAGTGCTACTAGGATGATTGTAAAATGAGGAATTACGAGATTTAATCAGAAATTATATCTTTAACTAGGAATCACAAGGAACACATAATACTTTTCCAAGTCTGATAACACATTCTTTATCAACATTAATCTCTTGATACTTACCATTCTTAATAGATTTTACCTTTTCCTATAAAACATGATCCTCATTATGATATTTCTTAATTATCTATGATAGATATGACTATACTAACACCTAAAACAAAACATTAGAAGTTCCCACATGTATAATTTCTAGGAAAAAATTCAACAGATAATTAACCAAAGGGTTATGTTCCAAATATAACATGGTTAATATAGTATTATTTTTTCATCTCAAATCATTGGCTAATTTTTTATCTTTTCCATAATTCTAATGAATCATGCAGTCATAATCCTTAATCAGTTCAAGCCATCTTCTCTACCTCATGTTCCAATATTTCAAAGTGAATATATACTTACAACTTTTATGATCAATATATATTTCACTATTTAATTCATATAAATGATACCTCTAAATTTTTCAATGAAAAAATATAGTATATAATTCTAGTTCATGTTCAGAATTATTTAACTAATGAGATTTTAGTTTCCATGAAGCATAAGAAATTACCTAGTCATTTTTCATCATAACACAACCAAGTCCATTAATAGAGAATCACTATAGATGAAAAATTAACCATTTCTAGAGGGAAGGGATAAAATATATCGTTAATCAATCTTATTTTTAGTTCCAAAAAACAATCATCACATAATTTTTTCAGGTTAATTTAACTCCTTTTCATGCTAACTTAGTTAGTGTCCTAGATAACTGAGAAATTTTTTCAAAAAACTAGCGATAATAACCTAATAATAAGAGAAAACTATGAATCTTAGGGAAATTTTTATGTAATGGAAAAAATTTAGCAACTTTAGTTTTAGAAGGTTCAATAGTTATTTTATATTTATAAATAATATGCATGAGGAAATAAATTTTTGGAAACCAAAATTCTCACTTACTAAATTTTCCATATAGTTTCATTTCATTTAAGGTTTAAAAAACAATCCTTAGGTATCTTTCATAATCCTTATGAATTTTAGAATATGCAAATATATTGTTAATGAACACAAAAATGAACTTATATAAATAGTAATAAAAACTATATTCATAATACCCATGAATACATCTTGTGCATTAGACAACCCAAAGGGAAAAAATAAAAACTCATAATTCCTGTATCTATTCTAAAGCATAGTCTCCAGGATATATTCCTCCTTTACATTCAACTAATGGTACCCTAACCTGAGATAAATCTCCAAAAATACTACTCCCCCTAGATATGATCAAACAAATCATTTATATGAGGAAAAAGTATACTTTTTCTTAACAGTGATGTTATTAATGGATCTATAATTAATGAAAAGTATCATTGAACCATATTTTAAAAAAAATAGGATTACCCCATGGTGAAGTGTTGGAAAAAATGAAACATTTATCTATAAACTCTTAAAACTATGTTTTCAATTCCAAAATATCTACTTTAGTAATTCGATAAGGGGGTTTGAAATTCGATTAAAATAAGGCACTAAGTCAAAAATAATCTCAACCTTTTGATCAAGAATAGCACTTGGTAAATCATCAAGAAATAAATCCACATATTCACTTACTACAGGAATGGTACTAATTTGAATAGTTTATTTCTTTTTAACAACATGATCTAGGTAACTTTCACAACCATTTTTAGTCATTTTCTCATCTTCTTGGAATGTTATCAAATGTATAAAATAATTGATTATAACATTATTGTATTTAAAATATATCTTAGAATGATAAATTTAAATCCAATCTATACCCAAAATAATATAAAACTCTACCATGGCCAGTTCAAAAAGATTTTTAGGAAAGTTCATCCCACTAATAATAATAGTAAAATTCCTATAAAGATTGGTCTCTTTAATATTTCCGCCCGTAATTTTCACTAAAAGTTATATCTTCTTTTCATGATGTCATATTATATTTTTTATTTCAAATTTATCAAAAATAAATGAATGTGGAGATATATAGTCAAACAGGTAATCGGCATAAATCTAATAAATAAGTAACATACCTATCACAACTTCATTAGATGACCCAAAATCAATCATAGTAGTAGAAAAAGAATTTTCCATGCCATTATACCTTCAGTCTTGATGATTTCCACCCAGAGTAACTAAATTCAGATATGTGTTAGCATAATGTCCCATCTCATTTAAATTAAAACATATCACTATTTTATGGCTATCTGTTACCCCGTTCTTGGATTGTTCATGACTCTTATCTTTATATACATGAACCCTATGACAAACTTATTACACCAATAACACATTATAGATCCTCTCAAAATTTCCATGAAATGTATTTTACTATACTTGGAACATGTTGGGGGATTATCCCTAGGCTTCTTATTTAGTTTCTTCTATATTTCTTTCTACCTTGATATTTTCTTACTTCTATCATATCAAAGAACATAAGTGCTAGAAAACTCCATATCAACTTTATTAGCACAATGAACCACTTTTTATTAACATTTAAATTAAAATGTAGTTAGATATATTCATAAAATTATTTTCAATCCTATGTAAAATCTAATAATTTTACTATAAAGGTCCTGAATAAAATTCAGTACATTTTTTACCAATATTATAAAAAAAATTATAAGTGGATACTAAATCTTCAAATTTTTTCATCAATTCCAAGAATTTTTTCTCCATACTAAGTCAAACAACCTTTGGAAAATACTTCTCCAAAAAAGGTTCTTAAATGTGTCTCATTCCATGGAATAAATATCATTTGTGTCTTCAGTATTCTTAACTAAATACCACCATTGATAAGATTCAACTTTAGAATGATAAATGGTAAGATTTACCACTTGTCTTTATGAACATCTCATGAATTCAAATATATTTTTCAAATCATGGATCCATCCTTTGGCTACCACTAGATCTGAAGTTCTACCGAAATATAGAGGGTATTGTTTCATGAAATTCTCATCTGTCAACAAGTTCCTATATAGTAAATCAGGTTTCTCTCTAATATGGATGTCACTAACATTTATAGCCAACATCAAATGAGCCATCACTATAACAAATTGTTCAGTTCCAATTCCTATCGTTTCGAGATATTTATTTGGAAGGATATTTTCCCCTTGATACCTTCCTACTTAAACTTCCCTATTTTTTCTATAAAAAACCATTCTAAATAGAAATAGTTTAGATGAAGAAATGTGGTAATATTTAAATGATATATTATGATAACCATAAATTATAATATCTTAATGGTATTTACTTTCATTATCTTAACCTCAAAAATTATCTAAATTGATCTCTGATACCAAATATAAGGACACATTCTTAAAATTTTCATAATCTTGAGTTTTAATTTAAGTATTCATTATCTTAAATTTTATAATCTTTATGGTTTATATTTTTATATAAATTAGGCCTTAACTCTTATATAACAAACACATATATTACAAAGTGTACAATTCAACTCAATATCTATTGTTCCCATAATATAAATTTTTTAAATTAATTGTGTATTATTTTCATGAAAAAATCTCATGAATTTCAAGTTGAATTCTTATTTATTCTTACCCATCCTTAAATCACGTGAAAACATTTTAAAAATTTGGAATGAGCACAAAAGTTTCAATAAGGTACATAAAAAAGAAGAAATTTTTTAGTCTAGTGAAAATCCAGAAAACCCATGAAATGTTTAACATTATCAAAATATTCTTTGATAGTATGGAATAAATCTTATCCAAATAAAAAACATAAACCTTTTTCTCAATTAAAACCTTTAAACCCCATAGAAAGAAAATAGAAACCTCTTTTAGGTGACTTAGATAAATATATTCATAACCCATGTCAGAAATAAGTGGTGCCTGGTTAAAGACATGGGAGAAACCATACCAGTTAACTCCCTCCTTATTTACTTTGAATATAATGAACAATTATCACTGAATTAAAGAGAAATAATGGGGCTCACCCATTATATAAGCTATATTGGGATCACCCATCATATAAGTTGTATCGGGATCGATCGTCATATAAGTTTTATTGGTCTCATTGAATCAAAGATTTTTTTAGTCAATTTAAACCTAACTCAAATTTTAAAACCTAATTGATAAAGTACAGTAGAAACTAGGGTTGTCTCCCAATGAGACTTCCCTGTAGGAGTTATTTTGGCACAATTTATTTAATTTTAAACTTTTATATTTTTAATTGTTTATGAGGTTATGAAAACTATTTTAAAAGAAATAAATTCAACTTTTAAAGATAAATTGTAATTAAAAATAGAAGCAAAAAACTAAAAAAATTGGAATAAGAAATATTGAAATTGACATGAAGAATATGTAGTCTCCTAACTAGTAATTCTTATAGATCAGTATCTCTTCATCATTTTTAACAGATATCAGAACTGTAACTCTCTCAATTATAAGACTGAAATCTAAATTCTAACATCTCATTTAGATTATTAATATGAGTCTACAACTAAGATCTCATAAGAATAACTCATTTCTTAAGGAGTTGGACAATGCTCTCAATGATCACCAAAAACAAAGATGTGGACAACACTCGTTGTACTCACAATCTTCGATAGATGATTGAAATATTTAAATTGTGAGGATCATCTTCAAACTCCAACTCGAATTGATTTAATGAAATTCTTTTAGATATCTTCACATTCTAATAGGAATTGTGACATACTCAAAATTGAATAAATTTTTTTAATAAAATGAAAAAATAATAAAACTATAAATATCGATTTCATTTTGAGTTACAAAATTTTGCAATGAATTGAAATTGAGAAATTAAATAAATAAAAACACATAAATATGTCACCATGAGAATACACTGGATTTGGATACTAATAATTTATAAAAACATCACTGAGGTGTAGAAGTGATCTTTGATCTTCGTCAGCCCCAGGAGTATTAGAAGCTCTCTAGAGAAACTCTTTATTCCTCTCTCGCCACTTCACTTATGAATTTTTTTGTCAATATTACTTTGTCTTGTTGTTTTTATATTAATTAATTCCCCATTTTTCAAAATTTCCTCGACACTCCTATTGTTTCCCAAACAAAACACCAAATTAATTTTTTAATCTCACATGTCGATCATCAATGATAGTATTTTTTTCCTCCTACCTTCTGTCACAACCCCCCATTACTTTAATAAAACTCTTCAATCACCTCTAACACCTAAATGGTAATCTAAATATTCTATATAACACCAAGTATTTCTTTTGCATGATTTTATCATATTCCCACAATTTTTATAGTTCAACAAAAAAGATCTTAATTATAGATTGGAAACTCATGCCTTTGTTCTTGGATCAAACTCTTAGTGAATCATATAAAAAACATTCCATACTTTTATCAGATCACAAATTCAATCATAACAAAAATTTGGCATATAGGATCAATCTTCAGTCAGATATTCGAGTTTCAACTTTAGAACAACTCCAAATCATCTCAGCTTATCTTATCCAATAACCACACTGTAGAAATCGATGCCTCTAAAAATTTATCGTTGTTCATTTGGAATAAGCAATATTGGTTTTAAAAGGATCAGGTCTATATTTTCTCCATCCAAGGTTGTTCTTCCTCATCTTTAATTATGATAGTGGGATCATCACCTTTACAATTGGTGAAAACTTCTTTAACATGGATAGAACATTGTACTTATTCAGCCCTCGACTTAGATAAATATTCATAGATTAACTTAGGAGGATTTAAGAAATTCATCAATTATTAAAAATTTATATTCACCATTTGAATGTTCTTAAACAATGTCTCAAAATCAGGTTCTAATTTCCTCTTAAAGGCTTGGTTTTGGATTTGGTTCAACTCCTTCATTCCTGGGTAAGTTCTTGTTTTCAAACCAGGTACATTGGTCTTATTTAATCTATATTCAAACCTCAATTCATTTCTATTTTCATATTATTGATGTAACTTAAATGGTTCAATCATCATCAACTTCTAAGATCTCATAATAGAAGAAGATCTAAATTTCTTGGTCTTTGTCTCCTTCTCTTGAAATATTGCTTCATTAAAGTCTTAATTGTCGGTTTCATAGTTGTTCCTATTCCGATGTGCAATGGTTATTTTTCTCTACATAATTCATTCTTGTTTATTTGAAAAAATGGGTCACCGAAATCAGTTCACTAGACCTGGGTAGATTCATCGGTGAACTCAAGTTGTAATCTATATTTAATTAGATCATATTTATCCAGGAAATCTATGATGATTCAGTCAATAGTGATGAAACTTGAAAATGGATGATCATAAGGCATCAATTTGATTTCTTCATTTGAAGATCTGCCCAGATTCAACCAAAACCCACTCCTCATTTGGATTCATCTTCAAACTCGGTAGTCTGGTTCACTGCCCTAATCTTGGTAACCTGACCCCACCTTTGGATCTCAACTTACCTTTGGTGTCTTCATCACACAGACATTCTCTAGTCACCAGTTTCAGGTGCGTCTAGATCGATTCTTCATTGGAATCAATACCTCATCCTAATTCATTTTCCATTTGATTTATATTATTCAAATGGGATACATAAGAAAAATTATCTTAAACATACTAAATAATCTTACAGACTATCGGTGGTGGAATATATGTTACTCAAGCTCTCCTTTAGATCCCTTGACATAAATAAATTTTTTATGCCCAATTATCTTACGTGAAAGCCCCATTGAAAATTATCTTACTGGCCTGAGAAGGTTTCAAATTACTTCTACGGTGAAAATTTTTTATCTTAAACAACTCAATTATCCAATGCCTTAAAGAGAGAATAAATTATGTCTGTTAGGAAATATAAAATTTCTTCCACACTTTGAAAATTATAATAAATAATTAAGTGATTTTAAATAATTAAAAAAATAATAATTTAACATTGAAAATAATAATTTCAAACAAAAAACATTAAAAAATATATTAAAATTTAAAAAATAAATAATTTAAATAAAAAATCTTTGAAATTATAAAAATCATTAATCACACTAGTTAAATAATAAAACATAAATTAACTATTTTAAAAACAATATAAAAAATAAAAAAATAAATAAACTAAGTACACACTATCATTATTCAAACATTAAATTAACCATCATTCAAACACTATAATAAAAATTTTAATAATTAAATTAAAAACAAAGCTAAAAAATAGAATTAAAATATAAAAGAAAAATTAATTATTCATAAAACAATTATTTTAACATCAAACTAATAAAAAGTAAATTAATCAATTAAAACGTTGTTTTAAAAATTAAATCATAATTAAATTAAATATTTTGTGTGGAAAAATTGTATCAAAATATAGCCACATCAATTCCCCCAAATGAATCATTTTCTCATCCTCAAGAAAACAATTAGTGAATTTCTGTGAAAAGAAATGAATCTTTAGTTTGAAATACTATATAGCCACAAACAATTAGCTTTTAAAATAACTTTACCCCTTGATTTTTATCAAGAAGTGAATATATTTAACCTCATAAAATTAAGTATTTTTAGTGAAAAAATGATTCATATTTTACAAAAATTATTGACCCTAAAAATTTGAATTTAGATTAAACCAATTTCGATTTACATTCAACTGAAAATTCAAAATTATCTTTACCTCCATAAAAACTGAATCAAAATATTAGATATCAGAATAAATTAGACACTCTATTTAGATGGTAGAACCTAATAAATTAAAATATATATAAATGAATAATCTAATAGCTTAAATAATAAAAGATTGAGTTCAACATGGATTAATATTTTCATTTCATAATTCATTTTGAATGAATATATTTTGCGTTTAAATCAAAATTTAAATATTAAAGGGAAATGATAAGTGTATAAATTAATGTAATCCTTTACTAAATCCATCTACTTTTAAATAGGGAAAGAAAAAAATGAATTAGCCAAATAATTCCAAGGGTTTTTAAATAATTAACCTCCTTAAAGTGGCTATACAACATTCAAACATCAGAAAAATTTAATATCACTAAAAATTATTAATTAAACCTGAAAAAAATATTAAAACTTTTCAAGGTTTTTTATGGGCCCACATTATGGTACAGTTTAGCCCATTGAAATACCCTCTCTCCCCATAGTAAATCTTAAAATTTTCCCCAACGTTTAATCCAATGTAGAGAAACATGTTTATTCAATTTTAAATTTCAAAATATATTTGGAATTTCAATAGATTAATATCATGTTCAAAGGGTTACAAGAAATATAAATGTTGTGTTTTCCACAAAACATAAATAAAAACAACTCACATCATAAATAGAGGGTTACTACTGGTTACCACTTCAATTATTCATCTTAAAAGTAAAATATGTAAACAAGTGCATGGTAAAAATAGTGTGAATAAAAAATTATATAAAAACATGAGATAATTATGAAAAAATACCCAATCCAAAATAATCCATTTAATGGCATTAAATAGTATGTTCGAGTGAAAAATTCAGCATGAACCAGTTCAATCATTTCAAAAAAAATCATCAATTTAAGTTCAATAAGGTAGTAGTAAGAAGATAAAATAAAATCATGAAATAAGAGCACAATTTTAATGAAAAACTCCCTTGAAATTGAACCTTTATTTCCCTTTAGATCCTCTAAAATTATCACCCTTCATTAATTTTATAAATTCCCTCCAGTCAGCATGAAAATTTCTAGAAATTTAAATAAATTAACATTAGATTCAAGAAATTTAAGATCAGGTAAAATGAAACAATGGTTTAGAAAGTAAGGGGATGAATAAATTTTCCTCATCTTGTAGCTTCTATTGATCAATGTAGGTTGTAATATATCTACTCCAACAAGATGATAAAGTGAAGAGAAACCCTAAGTGGATACCTCGTGGTGAAAAATATGAATATATACTCTCATTAATCTCAAATTATTCATTGAAGAGAAAAATTATGAAGAAAAAATAGAAAATCCTAACACTTTAAAAGTTTTGTACCTTCCCACAAAATTACTCCAAACAAAAACAAAAATAAAGGGAAAAAATAACCTAATTATTCAATAGTATTCATCTTCCAACAAAATAAACTCCTCTCCTATCGGTTCATTATTACCATCCCATGTGGAATAAAATTTACCTGGAAAAAGATTCATCCTATATTTTTACAACAACACCATATCAGTAATATAAAACTCTTTATTCAAGACCATATTTTCATTAACAACCTTTGTTTTCTATATAAAAATCCTTTAATTTTTATAATAATTGTTTTTTATTTCTTCCAACACTTGAAAATATAGTTTCCTCTATTTACCAGCTTCAAAAAAATCAAGTTAGAAAATTTGACAGCCTAAAAATCCTTATGTTCTACTTCCATGCGTAGATAAAAAACTTTTCCAGAAACTATCTTATAAGGTGAAATCCTTATTAGTGTACTATAGGAAGTATTTTATGCCCTAAAAGAATCCTCAAGACTTAATCATTAATCTTACTTGTTATGGTTAACAATTTTATTAATAATATGATTAATCTATCTATTTAAAACATCATCTATACCCTTATTTTTAGGGTGATAGGGTGTAGAAACTTTATGAATTACCCCATGTCTTTTCAACAAGGCCTCCAAAGTTCTATTACAGAAATTTGTTCCTTATTTTTTCATAATAAATCTTGACATCCCAAAAAAATAAAAGATATTACTTTTGAAAGATGAGGACACAACTCTAGCATCAAATGTTCTATTTGGAATAGCTTCCATACATTTGGACATTAATTCCACCAAAAGAAGGATGTAAAAATATCCAAAGGAATTTTGAAAATGGCCCATAAAATCCATTCCCCAAACATAAAAGACATAAAAAAATGACAATGGTTATTATGGAATCTCATATCTTTGGGAAATGTTTCCTTGTAATTAGAAAGATTTAAAAGTCCTACAAAACTCATGAGAATATTTAAAAATAATGGGGCAAAATATCCATGAATATAGCACCTTATATTTATCCTCTATGGATCAAAGTGACCACTACAACTCAAATTATTAAATAATTTAATCACTTATGAAATATTTGAATTTAAGATTAATATCATAAAAATTTGATCACTTAACAAATGCCACAAGTAAGGATCATTCCAAACAAATTTCCTTGACTCACAAATAAATTTAGTAACCTATTTCTTAGAAAACCAATGTGGAACAATTTCAGCAACAATGTAATTTACAATGTTTAAAAACCATGGCCTCTTCTTAATGGAAGTAGAATAAAACTTCTCTCTAGAAAATTTAGTAGGTTTCATACTCTAATGATCAATCAAAGTGTTATAAATTCCTTTCTTACCTTCAGTCTTTATGTAAAATTCATAAAGCAATAAAATCAATCTAACCAGCCTTAATTTTGATCCTAGCTTCTTTATGAGATATCTAATAAAAGAATGATCAGTGACAACCAAAATTTTAGATCTCAAAATATAACTTCTGAACATATCAAGGGAAAATACAATGGATAGAAACTCCTATGTTAGAGAGTAAGTGGAATGGGTAGAATCTGGAGTCCTAGAAGAATAAGCAATGACATGTGATTTTCTTCCCTCTCTTTTCCCTAGAACAGTTCCCAAAGATAATTTTAAAGGATTGGTCATCAGCTCAAAAGGAACACTCCAATTTGGTGGTTGAACTATTGGTGAGGTTACAAGCTTATGTTTGAGTTCATTAAATGATTCTTTAAACTTATCATAAAATATAAAATGAATTTCCTTCTGAAATAATCTTGTCAAAGGTAAAGCAGTTCGACTGAAATTTTTTATGAATCTCCTATAGAACCCAACATGGACAAGAAAATATTTAATATCTTTCAAAATATTAGGGAATGGAAGTGAAGATATTATTTCAACCTTGGACTTTTCCACATGGATTCTATTATTCAAAACTTCATGAACAATCAAAATTCCAAACGTAACCATAAAATGGAATTTTTAAAAGTTCAGAACAAGTTCCTTCTCAATAAAAACTCTAATAATAGCTTCTAAAGTCCTCATACAGATCTCAAAAGATAGACTATACATTATAAAATTTTTGATAAACACTTCCATGTATTCCTCAATAAATTCATAAAAAATTTAAGCATGTATCTTTAGAAGGTGTCAGGAGCATTACAAAGTCCATCTAGAATTATTTGATAATCAAAGGCACTAAAAGGACATGTGAAAGTTGTTTTATACTAGTCTTTTGGGGCTATGTGAATCAAGAAATAATAATAAAAACCATCTAGAAAGAAATAATGAGATTGACCAACTAACCTTTCAAGGATTTGATTAAGAAAATGTAAGAGAAAGAGATCCTTCCAAGTCACTAAGCTCAGCCTCCTATAATTAATGCATAAACTCCACTTATTTGGAAACCTTTAAGAGACTATCTCTTTAAATTCATTTTTAAGAACTATGAATCCATAATTTTTAAGAATAATTTGGACTGTAATTACTCATCGATATTCAAAAATTAGGTAAATAATACCTACAAATAACATGGCAGTAACCTATTTCTTAATTACTTCAATAAGGGTAGGATTAAATCTCCTTTCAAATTGTCTAATGGGTTTGCAATCATCCTATAGAATAATCCTATTTATGTACACCGAAATTCTAATACCAAGTAAATCATCTAAATACCAGCCTATAGCCTTCTTATTCTTCCTAAGGACCTATAAATTTGGTTTCCTTGTTCATTGGGAACCCTACTTGCAATTATCATGGGGAATTTTTTTTGTCTTCTCATTAGATATATTTTGAAAAAATAGGTAAAGGTTTGAGTTCAAGAGTGAGTGGGCTATCCCTATTATAAAATCATATTATTTGGGTTCTAAAAGTATATTTTTTTCCACTGAAACATCCCAAAGAAAATAAAAATTACAAACTCCTGTGCTAGAAGTACATATATTTTCTATGAGAAAATATTTTTCATCCTCAAAATAGTTTTCATATTGAAGTTCACAAATATTAGGTGACTTAATAATGAAATTTTGTGAAAAAATTATGTCAATTTCAATAGAATGTAAATCAATTTTAGTAATTTCATATTCAATTTCAAAAAGAAAATCCTAATTTTAAGTAGTAGTAAATGTTTCAAAAGTTTCAGAAACATCCTCATCATTTGTAGTATTACTTTTTAAAAAACATTATCATTTTCATGTTCAGAAATTATAAAATATCATGTAATTTTTCAAAATATTGATTCAATTTAAGATTCATCATTATAGAATATTTCAGAATTTTCAAATTCAAAATCTTTATTTTTAGTAGAAACATAATTTTCCAAATAATCTAGAGGTTAGTTATCTAAAATAAAATCAGGAAGTAACTCTATGGAAAATTAGTCAATCGTTTTAACTTAGTGTGCAGAATTCACTAGTAAAAATCTGGCATTTAACAATGCTAGTAAAAGGGAATTATCAGTGCTATAAAAGCATTGATAATGCGACTGAAGTTAAAAGGTTGGCTCTAACAACACTAATAAAACAAAGATAAATACCCTCCTTTAACAGTTCTAAAAACAATGATAAATGGGGCCTTTATCAGCACTTTTTTAGCATTGTTAAAGTCCACCTTTATCAGTATTTTTAATCACTATTAAAGTATCCCTTTATCAATGCTTTTTTAAGCACTAATAAAGGGGGATAATTTTTTTTGTTTGAGCCTCTTCTCACCCCACCTTTTATCAACCCTTCCCACCCCCATTTATCAACACTTTTTATCACCCAAGCACTCACACCACCCTTTATCAGTACTTTAGATAATTCCACCCTCATACACGTGCCCCTACCTCTAGTGATTTTTGAACCTAAGACCTTCAGCTCATATGCTCGTGCCTTTTCCACACTCCTATATTGTTTTGTTTTCCATTTTATGATATACCTATATATTTATATATATTTAATTAAATTTTTTATCCATATATATATATATTTATTTATTTATTTATATATATATAAATACATATATAAAATATGTTTATCTGTGTGAGTGTATGTGTGTGTTTATAAATTCATTCATACAAACATATATATATGTGTGTGTGTGTGTGTGCATCTATAAATATAATTACACATACTTATATTTATTTTTATATATTATATATTAATATTTATATACATATATTTGAATATATAAATAAATATGTATATGTTCGTCAATACACACAAACAAATATACATATATATACACATTATATATACATTATATATACATTAATTGTATAGGTGTATAAATATTCATACATTTTTATTTTAAATACAATGGATATTAGTTTTCATTTAGATAAAGTTTATATATTGAGAAATATATTTTATATTTAAATACGTTTACATATTTATTTATAAAATTAAATTTCTATGTGGGAATATATACAAAATATGTATATATTTTTATATATTTGATTATAAATAAAATTAAAATATGTAAAATGATAAAACTTCAAAACCATAATATTAATATTAATTTAAGAACTAAGAATAAATTCAGTCTCCACCAAAAAAAGACAATAATACCCCCTAAAATGAGGCTAAAATTCCATCTAATGTTAAAAAATTGGGATATCTCGACTAAAAACTCGGTTTGGGAGGCCTTATGGACCTTTTTTGGCCTCAACAAATGTGGTTGAGGGCTCCCCTAAACACAAGTGCATAGAACTTGTCGCAAGCTTTGATTTGATATATGGTAGGGCTCAAACAAACACCCGAATCAAAAGTTATGGTTATTTGGAGTTCGAGTCACATTATCAACTTATTTTATAGTGTTTATTAATTTTTTGATTTTTTTATATCATTAAATTGTTATTAAATGAATATTAATTGATAATAATTAGAAAATTATTAATTAATATTATATTTTAAAATATTTTATAATCCATTTTTCAATAAATATCTTACATATTAAGTGTAAATGTGTATTTAGCCTTATATAAATCATATTTGATAAAATATATAATATTTATATCAATATAAATGTATTTTTATGTTAATATATTTTTTTTAATTATTTATTATTTTTTATGAATTTCACCCTTTATCAGCACTAGTAAAAAGGCCTTGATAATGACCCCCCCCCCCCCACCAGTACTTTTTTACTAGTGCTGATAAAGGCCCCACTTTATCAACACTTTTTTTATAGTGTTGATAAAGGGGGATCATCATCAGCACTTTTGTTTAGTAACATTTTTTATTATTGTGAAATATCTTGTTAATTTTTAACCATTTATTCAAGGTGTGAATTGTTTATTTTATTGACTTGTTTTTTTATTGATTTTGGAAATTTAATAAATTCCATCCAACTTGATTTATAAACTGATTTTCATTATACCTAGGTTGTTGATTGAAATTTTGAGACTGGAGATTCCTGATTAGTTGTTTATTTAGATTGAACCTATTATTCTATTAGTTGTTCCAACCTTAGTTGAAATTTTTATTAGTTTTTAAAGGCCTCGGTTAGAAATTTTTGATTGAGAAACTGTTGGTTCAGGTTGATTTGGAAGGGTTTTCCAGGAAATATTCCACTAAAATTTTCAGAAGTTTCTTACAGCTATGGACATTGATCATTAAAATGATCAGTGGCAGAAAAAATGACATAGTACATCTGAAAGGGATAAACTGGTTCAAGTCAGGATTGTGAAGGAGCTATAGTAGTCATCACCTACTTAATTATACTTTCAAGTTCTATAAGATGATTCTCAATTCAGATACTATTAGAATTGAATGTAGACACATCCATAATTGGCTTAACATAGATAAGGCCCTTAGTACCAAAAATTTTTTGAATTTTGTTTCATGTTAGAGATGAGGTTTCTAGCATCAATAGAAGTCTTATCAATGAAATATCCTCTTATAGCAGTATTTATCATACTTATACCCATCAATACTAAACCTTCATAAAAATATTTAATTAGTAGTTGATTAGAAATTTAGGTATGAGGGAAGCTAGATAAAAACTTCTTAAACCTCTCTTAGTACTCATGAAGAGTATCCCCTAGGATCTACCTAATGTAATAGATATCTTTCCTAAGTGAGTAAGTCCTAGATGTTGGAAAGAATTTTTATAAAAATATTTTCATCAGCTAGATCCAACTCTTAAGGGTAGTGTATTGTGAGTAGTAAAACCACTCTTTGTCCAATCCATCTAAGGAAACTGGGAATGCTCTCAACTTAATCTGATCCTCACCTACCCTTTGGGGTTTTATAATGATACACACCATGTGAAATTATTATAGGTGCTTGGGAGGTCCTCTCCTAGTAGACCATGAAATTTTGGTATTTGATGAATCACTTTTGAAATAAGTTCAAAACCAGGAGAAATTTCAGAATATCCAAGATGGTTTTGTTTTTTTAAAACATTAGGAGCAGCGAGATCCTTCCAAGTTCTATCATCAACCATATTTTCTATGTTTAGTAAGATTTTAGTTTTTTTAAAATTTTATTCTGGTGCTTCTTTTTGTGTTGTTTCAATTTTTTATAAGTTTTCAAACTCTACAACTTGTTTATTTTTTCAATGGTTCTGATTATAAGGTTGTATGAATTTTTTAAATTCAAAATTTTCAATGTTTCTATACACGCATAATTTTTTTTAAACAAATTTTTAACTTTTTTAACAAGAAAAAAAATTAAAAATTCTTTAACCCCTTAGAAGCCTCTCAGCAATAGCTCCAATTGAATAAGGATTTTTTTAGTCTTTTCAATCCTAAAAAAATTGAAACCTAATTACTATAGTACAGTAGTATCCAGGGTTGTCTCCCAATGAGACTTCCCTGTAGGAGTTATTTTGTCATGATTTGTTTAATTTTCCACTTAATATTTTTAATTGTTGATGTGATGATGAAAACTTTTATAAAATAAATCAATTAAATGTTAGAAACTAAATGATAATTTAAAATAGAATTGAAAAAACTAAAAACAAATTAGAACAAGAAACAATGAAATTGACAGGAAGAAGAAGTAGCATCCTAACTAGTAATTCTTATGGATCAGTCTCTCTTCATCATTTTCAATGTATTTTGAAACTATAACCTTATCAATGATAAGAATGAAATAGAAAATATTTTATCTCTTTTAGCTTATTAATTTTAGTTGTCAACTGAGATCTTGGAAGTAGAAGTCCTTTCCAAAGGTGTTAATCGATGCTCTCAATGATCACTGAAAACAAAGATGCAGACAACGCCCATTGTACTCATAATATTCGATTAACAATTGTGAAATTTAAAAATCAAGGATCATCTTCAAACACCAAATCATATAGATTTAATGAGAGACATTAAAATATATTAATACTCTAATCGAAAATGTGAAATGCTCATAACAAAAGAAAAGTGTTTAAAAAAATGACAAAATAATAAAACTTCAAACAACGATTGCATATAAAGTTCCAAAATTATGGATAGAATTACAATTGTGAAGTTAAAGAAATGAAAACTCATAAAGACACCACCATGAGAATACACTAGATTCGGATACTTGGAATTTAGTCAAACATCACCATGTTGCATAAGCGAGCTTCAATCTTCATCGGCACCGTGAGTAGCAGCAGCTCTCTAGAGAATCTCCCGGTTCCACTCTCATCGCTCTTATTCCAAAAGTTTTCATCAATAAATCTGGGTTTTGTCCAGCTTGGGTCTCTATTTTCACTAGCCAAGGGTGTTCTTTCTCATCTTTAATAGTGAACTTAGGATCACCACCTTTACTATCAGAAAAAAACTATATCAACATTGGCAGACCATTGTACTCGGTCAACCCTCATCTTTGAGAAATCATTATAGATTAACTTAGGTGTCTTTTAGAAATTCATCAAACTTTTGTTATTTATCTTCAAAATAATAATGTTCTTCAAAAATGGCTGAACTGGGGTTCTTATTTTCTCTTCAAGGATTTGTTTTAGATCTGGTTTAACTTTTTTATTCTGAGGTAAGTTATTGTTTTCGACTGAAACCCACTCCTCATACATATTCTTCTTCAACCCTAGTTTCTTGGTTCAATTGCACAATCTTAGTAACCTGAACCCACCTTCATATATCTATTAAACTAATGTATCTTCATCCCATAGAGTTTATTCAATTGCCAGTTTCAGGCATTGCTAGATCAATTCTTCATAACTTTTTAACCTCATCTTAATTTGATTTCCACTTGATTTATTTTATTCTCAAGGGAAGTGTAAGATAAATTATCTTGCACATCATGAAAACATCTTACAAACCGCTAATGGTGGAATTTATCTTACAAAAGATCTACTTTAGATCCTTTGTCTCAAATAATTATTTTAAACCAAAATTATCTTATGAGAAAGGCCCTTTGAAAATTATCTTACTAGCCAGAGAATGTCTCAAATTACTTTTGTGGTAGAAAATGTTTATCTTACACAACTCAATTATCCAACGTGATAAAGAGAAAATAAATTACATCACTTGGGTGATTGAATATATCTCCCCCACCATAAAAATAATAATAAACAATTAAGGAATTATAAATAAATATAAAAAAACTAAAACAAATTAATATTGAAAATAATAATTTCATAAAAAATGATTTTAAAATGATAGATTAAAATTTAAAACAAAAATAATTTAAATAATAAAAATCATTAATCTAACCAATTAAATAAGGAAACATCAAATTGCTATTTTAAAACAAAGATGAAAATGAAACAAACAAAAAAAAGAACATGCTAACATTATTCAAACATTAAATTAACCATCTTTAAACATTATAATCAAAATTTTAATAATTAAAGAAAAATTAAAATTAAACAAAATTAAAATTAAAATTTAAAAGAAAAATTAATTAATTATAAAATCATTTTTTTAAGAAATATATTATTTTAGCATCAAACTAACACAAATGTAAATTAAATAATTAAAACATTATTTTAACATTTAAAACATAATTAAATTTAAAATATTTTTTGGTAATATTGTATCAAATTACAGACACATCACTCACCCATCATATAAGTTGTATCGAGCTCACCCATCATATAAGTTGTGTTTGGATCAACCATCGTATAATCTGTATCGATCTCACACATTTATCATATATAATTCTCAAGTATAAAATCATGAATAAAAAAAATTATGATTTAGCCTTTTCATCATCAAACCCTTTTAAACTCATATGCAAAACACTTTCAGGTATCAAAATACCCTTTCCTTTTAAAATATCTTTTTCAAAATTAAAGTACATAGAATAAAGGGATATAAGGGTTTTATTTGAATAAGACATGAAAGCCTATAAATCACTCCAAACATAAAATAATGGTTGTAGGGGAGGAAAAATCCATTGACATCATATACGTTAAAATAGAACATTCCTTTTGTCTTTTTTAAAGAAATTCAAAATGTTCTACAAAAGATTTCTTTTGAAACATTTGTAAAAAAGGCATATAAAATTTCCTTTATAAATAATTTATTTCCATATAGATACATATAATAATTATTTTAAATAATATTCACATGTAATATAAATATTTATATAATAAATCTTTAAACCATTTCAAACGAGGTTTTTATAGTAAGGTGTCCCCTACCTTGAGTTAGACTCATCACATGTATTAA
This sequence comes from Viscum album, assembly GCA_963277665.1. Lineage (NCBI taxonomy): Eukaryota > Viridiplantae > Streptophyta > Magnoliopsida > Santalales > Viscaceae > Viscum > Viscum album. Next base: position 1,286,274,445 of record OY728137.1, read on the forward strand.
TTATCTTCCTGAATAATAATATTATATTAATTATTTAATTTCTTAAGAACCTTTTCAAGTTTATTATTCCTTTTATTTCTATGTTATAATCAATAACATAATCAATTAATCACACATCATATGTTTTGATGATATTCGGATCATATGTCCAAAATGATTTCGGTAGGATGATTGTGGTCAAAGAGGTCACTATTCCATCATCTACCTAATAATAATCATGAAATAATTTTCATTTGTATACATAAATTATAATTTTAAAACTAGCCATTAAATATGGTTAAGAAAAATGAAGTGCATTACAATCATGGAGACGGTAGGTCGTATATATGCAAGAGTAAAAATTCCATTTTTAAACAATCGTTATAGAAATAAAGAAAGTATTATTTTATCTTTATAGATTGATAATTATATCATAAATACCATAATATTCCTTTAAATACACTTATTTATACCATATATGTGATGCGGTGACGAAAAAAAATTGCATCGCTTCATAGAGGTATTAATCTGCACATACACACGAACAACGTTATCATTTTTCAGTGAATAGAAAGAAAATAAAATATATTGTATATTACTTATAAATAATGATAAATATGTTATGAGTATAATATATTTATATTAAATCCATAATTATAAATATCTATGAGAGGTGGTGATAAAAAATGAATTGCATCGGTTCAGGAGGCAATAGTCTTCCGCACACATGAATGATGGTTTTGTTTCCCATTTGATGGAAGAGTATATGGATAAAATTTATTCCATTAGCATAATAACATATCAGTATATTTAATATACTTGTGTTATTAATAATTTTGTAATAAATACATGTAATTCCCCAATCAAATAAGAATTATTATATTTTGGTGAATACCCTTGAATGGAAATGGAGATGGCATTCACAATACAAATGTTTGGCATGGAAAAATTCACAGGATAATTTCTACAACATAATGGGGGTAAATAATGAATCATGGGAGGATTTAATGAGAGTTAAAGGGATATCACATCACTTTTAAATCATAATAGTAGTATTATGGATATGTAATAACATGATCCAAAATGAAAATTTGGGAAATAAAAGGTATAAGACAAAAAAGGGTGCTTGAATAAAAGTTTAGCATGGAAAAATTACAGGATAATTTTGGAAACATAACTCGGGTACATAATGAATCATGTAAGGACTTAATGAGAGTGAAAGTGGCCTATAGTCACTTAGAAATATTAAGGGTAGTAATAGGTATGTGAAAAATCATATCCCATTAATAGGAATTGGAATACAAAATGCATTACATAAATAAGGTTCTTGAATGAAGAGGAGAAGAAGAGGATCCCTTACTTTGGTATAGTAATAGATTAAGTGAAGGTTATAATGAGAGTGGATAAATGATCTCTAATTATTATAATATTTATTAAACAGTAATGGGATATTTATAAAATCAATACAACATTACCAATTGAGATTCAAAAGGTTAAATACCAATAAGGTGCTTGAATGGAAAATAAGAGAGAGACTACTACTACTAAATTTAAATTTTTTATTTCAAAAAAACTTTTAGGGACAATTGAGAAACTAAAGAAGATATAAAAATTAAGTTAAACATTGTATGATATGACAAAATCATTAAAAAACCTGAAATTATTGGAGTTTCTTACCTTGTATAGCTTCTAGTAAAGAGTATTCACCTTCAAGTCAGGTTTATCTTAGAGTAGAACTTCAAATTGGTTAGCTAACTTGTCCCATGAGTGAATGTACTCTTTAGAATTAATATTTTCCTCATTAATACCTCATTCTATTATTTTATATTGATTATTTATTCAATCCGCTTGTTCATCATTAAATTTCACCTATATTTGGCTTTCTAAGATTATATCCTTTTCTTTCTATGATCCTTGGAGATAGATTGGATTTGAATGCATTTATTTATTGGAATGTAAAATAAAAACTATATTTTTTTTCTTCCCCTTTTTCCTACCCTTATTCTTTGGTCCCTTCCATGTTACCCTCCATATCACCCTGATTATGTCTCTAAACTCCACTTTTTCTCTTTTGAAAGGCCTGGCTTTCCTTGCTTACTTGAACCTAGATTGATGAACCTGAGTTTTTCTCCTTTGAACTACAATCAAACCTAGTTTCCATTGGTTTTGGTAACTAAGAATAGTATTTTTTTTCTTTAACCCTTTTCCCCTTTACCATAATATACCCTCCGGCATCCCGACTCCCGTTCCATCCCTTTTTTCTTTCTAGGGCTATAAATCCCTCTTTCACATGTTCCTTCCACACTGTCAACTAATAGTTTTCTAGCTATTTCCAAATCATAATCAAAATCAGATAATTCTTAACCCACTCTAAGATTATCATTTAGAAAAGGTAATCCAATACCCAGACCATCCTGATACTCCTCCTGAGCACACTCCTAGTCTGTTCCTTCCTCAAACAACCCAAAAAAATGGTTGCTTAGAATTATAGTTGGTTTTATAAAATCTGTATGTTCTTTATCCCTTGAAAAGTTAAAGAATTATCATATCCCTTCTCAACTAGTGAAATACAAACTAAGTCCTTTTTTATATGTTCCATGTGGGGGAGTCCATTACCAATGCACACTACCTCTATCCTTGACTCCACATAAGCTGATGCATGCACCTATTAATATCCTCTAGTGACCTACATCTGATTACACACACCCAAGTCCTATTTTAGTCAAGAAAAAACATCCACTACCTTTCGATTGTCAACCAACTCCCCTGATTCACATTGAGTATAAGTAAACATAGCTGAAACAGTCTATGTTGCTAAGGGGTTCTCAGTAATCATACTGAACTCCTTCGGTATGTCTTCATGATGTTCCTCCCTGAGATAGATCAGCTGAACCACTCCCATACCATAATTATTAACATCCCTCTACTTTGACATCTGCATCTTTATAAACTGGCCATAATGGCACATAGAATCCAGATGACCAAGAAAACCATAGGAAGTATAGCAATCTATCCATGATTCGTAAATGACCACCTTCTTCCACCAAAATTCATCTTCAACTGTTAACCACGGCCACTCCAACGGTTCCTTTGACACATCAACCTCAATGTAGATACGGGGGGAAACTGGATGACTAATGGCATCCATTATACTATTGGATAATGGAAAGTGGGAGTTTCGAGAAACATACCCAAATTTCTAGAGTCAGAACATCATGCTTCATATGGAAATCTAAGGACCACTAGAAAAAGATATAAGAAGAAACCATTGCATTTACGGGGAACCTTTTACCACACAAAAACCAGATCCTCTGAAGTTGAAAACCTTATCATGATGTATCTTCTATCATGAATCCCTACCACCACTCAGTCCTTTAAACCCCATTATTTTTCCGAATAGAGCCACCAAAGTTATGTTGAATAGCTTCAAATCATTAGAGAACTCTGATAGCACATGAGCCTCAGCCCAGTTGGTGAGGACTCCTTAAGTGAATCTACGAGACCCAGGTTCAAAACCAGAAGGAGGCATATTTCTGGGTACTGTAGCAGTACTATAGTAGGTGTTGTAGCAGTACTGTGTGGTATTGTAGTAGGTACTGTAGTAGTCACTATAGCAGGTATTGTTTGGTACTCTAGCAGCCTGAACTATTCACCTTGGTCCATCGGTATGGTCATGGAGTCCTTAAGGCCTTTAGGCCACCCAGGAATTCAGGTCAGTAAGGATTTTAGGCCACCTTTAAGGCCTTCAGGCCACCTACAGGCCTTAGGTCCACATGATCAGTTCAGTTTCCCTAAATAGACTCTACAAAAAAGGAACATCCCCAGAGGAGGATTCAGAGCAAGTGCACTCACCAGAGTAGAACCAAATAGATTTGGAAGAATGAGAGGGTATGGCTACGCCATCGGGACCAGCCTGTGCTTGCATGGGAATCTTAGGTAGATGGCCATATGAAGGTGGAGAGATACCATCACATTGTAGATACTAGGGAGGGGCAGTTCCTTGTAGTTATATTTTGGTTGAATTCCCTAAGACCTTCAGTTCATGTAATCTCTTAATCCTACAGGCCATGTATCTCTAAGACTATGGGCCTTGTAAGGGTTCCTCCTCATCTCGTGAAAGGGGGGTTATCAAAAATCAATAAAAATTAAGTCCTTCGGTCCATTTGGGGGATTAGAGAACCCTGATAGAGATATTGGAAGTTGAGGAAAACCTTCATACAAATCTAGGACTTTCAGGCAAAGTGGGATCTCTAGAAACTTTGGGAGAGATTCTAGGTTTGAGAAAGGAAGAAAAGATAACTAGTGATTTGGGGAATATGTGATGGGAGAACATACCCCCTCCAAAGAGTAGGGGGTTTAAGATAACCTCCATCGATTCATAGCTCATCGTTAGGAGGGTGTCGAGAGAGGGGGCTCTCGTGGTTCCTCTATACCAAAGAGATAGACATACCTTAATTTTAGCATGGTAATGCCTTTGTTAATAGTCATAATGAGAGGGGGTAAATGATATATCATTATTAGAAAATATATTGGATAGTAAAAGGATGTTTAAAAATTCATTACAACATAACCAATTGATATTTAAAAGACTAATTAAAAAGAAGGTTCTTGAATGGAAAAGAAGAGGGGAAGATCCATTACCTTGAGAGGGTGCTTCCAAAAACCTGGGAGGAGCTTCTTGAGAGATTAGGGGTGCCTTGGGAGGTCTCTAGAGAACAAATTTCATATTATAGTTGTGATATAGTGGTTTTTAGTGAAGATAAATGAGAGATTGTGTGGGTTTATATATGAAAAGAGAGGGGAGTTCTTTATTATTTTCCAAACATAAGTTTTGGACTGTAAATAATAAAGTAATCAAAACCACAAAACGTAACATGGTTTTTTTCTATGGTTTCTGAAGAAGAGGAGTGGTTTTAATTATTTTATAAGTTCATTAAACAAAAATATTAAAATAATACCCTTGGCAATGTGTAAGTGAGTTATGTTTAAAAAAATAATTGGTTTTAAAACCTTAAAATATAATATAGGTTTTGAAGGATTAATAAAGGTTTTATATAATTAATTGAATAACCTAAAAAAATATTTTAAATGGGAAAAATATATTTTTTTTATACATTTCATGGCACATATTCATCAATTTTGGGTCATTATGATGTCATAAAACATACAATATATTTATACCGTATTTAATTTTTACCCAAAAATTCATCTGTCTCAGAAAATTATGAAAATTAAATTTTGGATAATTTATATGTCATAATTTAAAAAAAAAATTTATTTTATCCAAATAATTATATAAAAATGATAAATCACTCTTTTAAATTAAAATCCCTATTTATTAAAAAATACTGGTTTTTTGGCAATAATAGTTTTTTGACCCTTATAAAAATTACATTTTCACTTCATAAAATTATATTATAATTTATATTTAATAATAATATTTTATTAAAATATAATTTATTTCAAAATTCATGAATTCATCAAAAGGAATTTTTTAAATGATATTGCATATTACCCAAAAATAGAATTCAAGTTTTGTCGTATTTGATTTTTATCATACTCGTTGGTCAATAATTTATAAAGTAAGAAATAAAAATAATTATTATTTTATTGGAAATAAAATATACATATTCATATTTTCAGGGTTGAGATACATAGACCTTTATTATACCAATGAATTCTCTTAGGGTATGGTGTGATGTAGTGATATTTTCTTGGGGTGGTTTGGGGAACACAATTTAGGTCATGATCTCGATGAGCTTTGAAATAATACCATAAATGGTCTTTATCATGATTTAGTTTTTAGATATCATATTGGGATTGGTCAATGGAAAATCCCAAAGATTCATCTCCCTTGGAAGCTTTTATAAATGGGATTCATAGGGTACGATCCTACTGGTCGAGGCCATCGCTTCTTTTGTCTATGTCAATAGAACTTTATCATAACCCTTAATATATAAAAATAATATGATCATTGTTAAATGAATATATTAATTAGTGGTCATGATACTTAAAGGTATTTTAAATTTGACAGGGTATAACCAAAGAGGTGCATGTGTTTTCTATAACCACATTACATAATAGGGAATTTAATTTAATCACAAAGGGAATTTTATTTATAAAATTTTGGATCATTAAATTATTCCCCACTTTAGATATTTATACCTTGAAATTTTCATTTAATACACTAAAATAGATAATGGTAATTTTGTTTCATCATCTCTTACAGATCCCAAGTCACTTCACTAAACTTTTTGTTCCACTAAAACACTTTAACAATGTTAGTTGTCTTATTTTGTAGAACTTTTTCTCTATGGTCTAAGATCTTCACCGGATACTCCTTGTATGAAGTATCATTATCTAATGCTATCACCTCAAGATTTAGTACATGTGAGGGGTCTTGTATGTACTTTCTCAAGAGGGATACATGGAACACATCATGTACTTGGGATAGGTTAGGTTATAGTGCTAGTCGATAGGCCACCGCTTTAATGCAATCAAGGATCTCAAAGGGGATAATGTATCTAGGAATAATATTTCCATTATTACCAAGCATTATTGCTTTCTTACTTGGAGGTATAAAAAGGAACACTTAATCACCAATATCAAACTCTAGATCATGTCAACCATTGTCTTCGTATATTTTTTGTTGGATTTTTGTGGATTTTATATGGTGTTGAATGGTTTGAACCTTTTTTGTCATCTCTTGGATACGATCAGGCCCTATTAGCTTTTACTCACTAACATTATCCCAACATGTTAGGGTCTAAAAACTCTTCCCATACAAAGATTCATAAGTTTCCATTTTAATTCTAGAATATAAATTGTTTTTATATGATAACTCCACTAGGGGAAGGTGTTGATCCCAACATCCTTGAAAATACATTGAACATGATCTCAGAATACATTCTATGGTTTGAATGGCCCTCTTAGACTGAACATTCATTTGAGGGTGATACACAGTGTTGAAGTTTAGTTCTGTATTCAATGATTGCTAAAGGATTCTCCAAAACCTTGAGGTAAACCTTGGATCTCAAGAAGATATAATGGAGAGTGGAACTCCATGAAGTCTTACAACTTCCCTTATGTATATATTAGCGAGTTGGTCAAGAGAGAAATCTTATTTGATAGAAATGAAATGTGCTGACTTTTTAAGGTTATTGACTACCACCCAAATTGTGTTATTACCTTTAGGTTTCCTAGGGAGTCATATGATAGTATACATGGTTATGTTTTCCCATTTCCATAATGGTATGGGAAATGGTTTCATCATACCCTTAGACTTCTTTCATTCATCCTTGACATGTTGGCATACCAAGTATCGAGATATGAATTCTTCAATATCTCTCTTCATGTTATCCCACCAGAAATTTTACTTAATTTTTCTATAAATATTAGTGATTCATTGATAAATAGATAATGATGAGATATGCACATCATCTAGAAGTTCCCTCTTCAGTTTTGGTTTTTATGGGACACGTATTCGAGTTTCAAACATTATGACTCCATATTCAGTAAATTTGAACTCCAAAATATTATCTATCTTCTTCTGTAGAAACTCATCATCTTTCTAAGACTCCTTGATTATATCAAGAATATATGGTTGAGTAGTTATTTGAGTAAGGAACGGTGAATATTGTAACATCCATGTTATTCTCATAGGCTTAAGAGGGCAGTGAGATGTTACTATGCCTTAAGCGACATCCCCAAGATGACAAAGGCTATAAATAAATGTCAATGGGATTTAATATACACAGGGGATTATTTTACCTTTGAATATAATCAACTAAACAATAAAAAATAATCAAATAAAACACTACATGATTCATGATAAAATGAAATATAACTCAAACATTTTATTTATATCAAAACCAACCAAAGAGTACCACAGTAGAAGAAAAACTAATATAAAAGTAAATAATGGAATGAAAACTTTCAAAACTCAAAGACAACTACATGACTCCAAAGCTCCACATGCTCTAAGCTCCAACTCCACTGAATAGGCCAAGTATAATGAAGAATTACTAAAGATGTGTGATACTTTACCTTTTCCCATATCTTGATAAACAATATCTTCAAAAGCACCAAAGTTACAAAGTAGGGGTGAGTACTAAAAATCATTAGGTTTTCCTCGATGACTTACCAACTCACTCAATTAGTATAGAACATGTTAGCAACATTTATATAAATAATTTATATAAAACAATTTCTAAAATAGTTTATATCAAAGCTAAGTAGTTCGCATTAAAACAGTTTTCTAAGGAAAGCACATAAACAATTCTTTAAATAATTTAATATTATATTTTGGTGTAACCATTCTATTACACATATCCACACAACCGACCATGCATGAAACCTAGAAAATGGGGAAATCTCTGACCCTTATCCATCCCACTAATAATGGGGGATACTTCTTACCCTTATCTGACCCAAATGAACATGAATGTTTGATGGGGGTTAGACCTGACCCTTATCTATCCCAATAATGATGGGGGATACTCTTTGAATTTATACTTCTTGAATTCACATGAACACACACAACCAGGTATGCCCAAAAATCATGTCAATACAACCATTTCAATAAAACCATTTTTTTATTGAAAAAATTTCAAACAAACCAATTCAATACATTTCAATAAAACCATACCTTTATTGAAATTTTTTTTGATTAAACTATTTACCATAATTATAGAAAATCCATATTTTAAAATCAAAATTTTAAAATCAAGAAACCCAAACACTTTCCACAATACAACCAATTTCCACAATTTTGAAAACCATCACCAAATATGGGTTTCCAACAAGAAATTTCTAATAATTTCACAATAAATTTCAATAAAATTAATCAATTTAAAATTAATCCTTCAAGTTCTAAATATAGGAGTCGAGATTGAAGCCACCTACCTTGATAGTTTTGTAAAAAATGTTAAACAACATGAAAATTTCACAAAACCGATTTGAAAACTCCAAAATCCTACATTAGATTTCCTCCCCTATCATCAACAAGACCAAATCTAAACATATTTAGAATCCAAAAACTTAGATCTACCCACTGCAAGTGTAGATCTAAGAAACTGAGAGAGAGGGAGAATTATATCTAAGAAAATATCAAGAACAATGAAGAATGATCACATACCGTGAAGAATTGGATCCTAATCGCCAAGGGAAGCCTTCAGATTGCCTCCTGGTTAATGAGAGAACCTCCTTGACCTTTGGGAAATAAAAATACCGATTTAGGTCCACATAAGATAAAAAACGAGTGAGTTGGAGGGAAAAATGAGTGAGATCCACTTTTTAAGGAGGTTGTTTCTTCCTGTGCATGGTTTAGTCTCGTGGTTAGGAAAATTGTGTGCTAACCATGCACCAGATACTGCCTAAAGGTAAACCCTCACATTTTCATATCATATAGTCTACAAACCATGCACCAACCATGTTGAATCCTATACCTCAAAAAGACCAAATCTAACTTTCAAATCGAATAGTTTCTTCTAAGTGGATGCACGGATTGGGAAAACCGTGCACCGCCTGTGTGCCTTCCCTTTTCCCTTGTCTCACTATGAATGGTTTACTGTAAGTGTTTCATGGTTTCAAAAAACTATGAACCACCCATGAACCTATAGAAAATCCCTAAAAACTCTCAAAACATTATTCAAACTCTCCCAAACTTCACCTTTATACTTTATATACTTAAAAGGCATAATTAAATGGTTACTTACTAGAAAATAGGGGTGTTAGATTCTCCCCACCATTAGTCTTTCCATCCTCATAAAGTAGAAAACCACCATTTCCCTAAAAGAGTTCTGGCTATTACTCTTTCCTTTCCTTCTCACATTCCCAGGTTTCTTCATAAATCTGACCATGTTGCCACAAAACTTGCGTCAAACTGAAGCTTTTTCCATGAAATAATTTCTCTTTACTATCCAAAATCCATACCAAGATATATACAAAAGAATCATATGGATCTAGGTCAACATGATCCCATATGATCACATTGTTAGGGTCATGCTGATACCTTTTTGTAACGTCCCGAATCTGCGTGCCACACAACGGGTGCCCTGAACCTGGTTGGTCACATAACCTCAAGTGCATTTCCCCAAATGCCAGAGGCTGCCGACTAGCAACAAGGGCCTAGTACTGATAGTGGGGAAACTATTCCCTCATTTTTCAAAGTGTAGTACAGCGAAACAAAATATAAACATACAAAAGTGGAAGTAGTAAACAATATAGACCTGAAATAGACAATGGAACTGAAGTAAAAGATAACCAATAGTCATATATATATGATGATGCAACATTTCTCAAATCTAAGAAAGAATCCAAAACAAGATACACTACAATCTAATATAATATAGCAGAAGGTACAAAGTACAGCAAAACAAAACCAAAGTAGTGCAACAAGAACTCAGCAGTATCGTAATCCTATGCTCGGTCCTATGCTCTCCTACTCCTCTGCAACAATCATATACCAGTGTAGGGACCCTTGCCCTTATCGAAACCTGGAGCAATATAATCTATTTGGTCCCAATACATAACTCAAACGGGGTGTGAGAAATAAGTCCCAGTAGGCAACCACTAAAGGCCCATGCCCAACTATCAGTGAAAAATGTGCAACAGCAGTGTACAATAATAAAATGAAGTAAACTAGGAAGTACTCAAAAGTAACCATTCCTACTAGTTATATTTCCATTTTATAATTATTTAACAATTAAATATAATTCAATTATTAGTTTTTTGAGACTTGGCCTCAACCGACAATCTCTTATACCAGTGCCACAATAGAAACCACAACTGGATATCTAACAAGTAAAAGATAATAATAATAATACCAAGCATGAGCTTTAGCTTGGCAGGTACAACCTAAGAAATCACTATAGTGAATATTTAAAGTAAACATTGTCCTCAAACATGCAAGTCCTTACCCTCGGGAAAACATAAATGAAACCCTTAGGTGACAACCATCAGGCATAATGAATATTGCCCTCAGGCGTAAGAACCATTGCCCTCAGGCTAAAAAAAACCTTGTCCTCAGGCTAAACAAAATATTTCCCTCAGGCTAAACAAACACTACCCTTAGGTATAATAAAGTTTGCCCTCAGTCTAAACAAAACCTCGCCCTTAGGCTAAACAAACCTTGCCCTCAGGCTAATCAAAACCTTGCCCTCAGGCTAAACAGAACCTTGACCTCAAGCTAAACAAAACACTACCCTCAGGCATTCCATATGAAAATCAAGTAACCGGGACGAGCCCAACACATAAGCAATCAATTTATATATGCTTCCTCTCAATAAAACTCAAAACATGCTATAATCATGGCATACCCACGGGTATCCTGGCCAAACATCTAAACAAGGGAAACACACCCTCGGGGTGGCCCTATATCAAAGCAACGATCTCAACGCAGTTTATACTTATTCATTAGATTACTTATACAATTCTACGTATCTAAACAGTTAAGGATTTAGCCATACGACACCTCGAACATGGAAGCATGGCACAACGGTACACAAAATCAACTCGGTAGTTGGAATTAAACACAAGACCACCTACCTCGATCTCCATTGATCGATATTCGTGAAAGGTGCCTCCCGAAATGACCAATAATAATGTAGATATCAGATGAAAGATTACCCTTTCAAACCTAAATAACTTCTCTTAGGGAAAGAATTTGAAGGAAAGACTCAAGGAGAGAGAAGACCTTACCCACGATGTTCAAACGAGATCGACGGCCGAAGAATCAGAGTATCAGTGAGAGATCAAGAGATCCTCCAAGTCTCGGCCTCCTCTCCCGCAGCTCCTAGTGAGTTCTCTGCCTCCTCTATCGAATGAGGAGGATACTTCCTATTTTTAACGAAAAAACATAACTACACGGCGTGTACTTCTCAAGTACATGACGTGTACTATTCTTTTTAACTGTTCCACTGGCGATTACTTTCCACCACCTCACTGTTCATCTGTCGACTGATTACATGGAGTGTACTACTGATTACACAGCATGTACTATCATTCTTCTTGCGGCTACTTCCAATGCCTTATTGTTCACCTGCCGACTGATTACACGGCTTGTATTACTAAGTACACGGAATGTAGTTAGTTTTTACACCCTTAATCATTGACAAGCCTAAACGCCCTGTATTCTCATCCCACAAGACCAAAGTACACGGCGTGTGTACAAAAGTACATGGTGTGTACCCATAAATTTGGGATTTTTCCCAAATTACCCTTGTTTTCTCAAAAACTCTTAAGGAAAAAAGGAAAAGAAGAAACATGTACCTCAAGAATAAGAATCGGGTTCTTACAAACTTCCCTCCTTAAAGCAATTTGTCCCTAAATTACCCCTCTAAGTGTGGTGAAGATGAAGCTAAGAAAAACTCTATCAACTGAGCATGTATGTCGGTGTCCCTCTCCCAGGTTTCGTCCTACACTCAGCCATGATGTCATAGCACCCGTACAAGAGGAACTGACCGGCCTCGAAGAACCTTCGTGCTCTTATCAACAATACGAATCAGATGATCCTCAAAGGATGCATCGACCTGAAGTTCAACCTACTTAGGCTAAAAACATGAGATGGGTCTGAGTGATAATGGTGCAGTTGAGATACATGGAAGATGTCATGCATGGCTCGGTACCTCTGTAGTAACTGCAACCGATAGGCAACCGGCCCGACTCTCTCCAGAATCTCAAATGGCCCTACATACCTCGGTGAATGTTTACCCTGTCTCTTGATCTACCTGTGTCCCAACCTCAGTGAAACATGCAAGAAAACATGATCCCCAACCACTATATCTAAGGGTCATATGCGGCGATCAGGATAAGATTTATGACGAGACTGTGCAGTAGCCATCCTCTTCTGAATCAACTGGACCTGCTCTAAAGTCTCCTGCATGAGGCATGGTCCCAGTAAAGTTGCCTCACCTGCCTCCCACCAGCACAAGTTTGATCGGCATGGATTACCATATAAATCCTTGTATTATACGCTTTGAATGGCCATCGGTCTGAGGGTGGTAAGCTGTGCTCAGAATCACCTGTGTACCCAGTGCCCTCTGAAAACTCTGCCAGAAACGAGATGTAAAATGGGCATCCCTATCTGAAATGATAGAACGAGGGGCCCCATGAAGACGTACTACCTCTCGAATATACAACTTCCAGAGCTCTTCAACGTTGAAGGTCTACTTGATCGGTAAAATAGTGAGCTACCTTCATAAGCCTGTCTACAACAGCCCATATGGCATCATTACCTCAAGGTGACCTCCGCAACCCGGTCAAAAAGTCCATCGTGACATCATCCCATTTTCACTCCAGAATGGGTAACTATTGTAACAGTCTGGCTGGCCTCTGATGCTCCGCCTTCACCTGCTGACAGGGGGAACATCTCGTAACAAAACTAGCTACCTCTCTTTTCATACCCAGCCACCAATGCTGACATCTCAAGTCATGGTACATTTTGGTAACTCTAGGATTCATTTCCCAAGATGAAGCATGAAATTACCTAATCAACTCCTCACGTATATCCCCTGGAACCCACATTCTTCCATGGATATGCAGTACCTCGTCATCTCCTATAATCCAAACAGGAGGAGGGTCCTCACTTGCTACTGACTCCCATAGAACTAGGCCTTCTGAATCTGATAGTTGTCTCATACTTACTCTATATAGGAGGTTATAAGTCACAGCTAAGGATGAAATATAGGCTCTCCCCTAACTATCATGCACCTCCAAATGCATCTTAGAGAACAAATCCATCAACTGACACTCACCATTGGCCTCCTGCACTACCTATATCTAAGTCCTCCTACTCAGTTCATCAGCTACCGTGTTACCCTTACCAAGTGTATAGGCAAGATCAAAGTCGAAGGACTAAAGGTATTCAACCCACATTCACTGTCTCAAATTCAGTTCATGTGGGGTAAAGATGTATTTAAGACTTTTTTGGTCTGTAAACACCACAAAATGTTCTCCCAAGAGATAATGTCACCAACAGCATAACGCATGAACAACTACAGCCAACTCGAGATCATGAGTCGGGTAATTCCTCTCATGTGGCCTCAACTGCTAAGACCCATATGCAACTACTCGATCACCCTGCATCAACACTGCTCCCAGCCCAATACCTAATGCATCATAGTAAATTGTATAGCTCTTCCCTTACTCTCGAAATATCAGGACTAGTGCGGATGTTAACCTTCCCTTTAGCTCCTAAAAGGTTGTCTCATAAGCTTATGACCAAACGAACTTCATACTCTTCTTAGTCAAACCCATCAATGGAACTACTAATCAGGAGAATTCTTTTATAAAGTGATTGTAGTAACCATCTAACCCCAAGAAACTTCATATTTCAAACACGTTCTTAGGTTGCTCCTAAGAAACTACTGATCTCACTTTCTCTAGGTCTATCGCAACTCCTGACTCTAAGATAATATGACCCATGAAGTGAATATAGTACATCCAAAAGTGGCACTTTGAGATCTTAGCATATAACTGATTCTATCTCAGTGTACTCAGTATGATCTCAAGATGGGTGGCATGGTCGTGTCGAGTGTGAGAGTACACCAAGATATCATCCATGAAGACTGCCACAAAGGAATCCAGATATGGGTGGAACACTCGATTCATCAGAGCCATGAAAACTGTTGGTGCGTTTGTGAGTCTGAAGGGCATGAAAAAGTACTCATATAGACCATATCTGATCCAGAAGGTTGTAAGCGGTATGTCCGATGGTCTAATGTTCAACTGATGATATCCGAATCTTAAGTCAATATTTGAGAACACCCAGGCTCCTCAAAGCTGATCAAAAATATCAACAATCCTCGGCAAGGGATATCAGTTCTTGACCGTCAACTAGTTCAGCTTCCAATAATCCACGTAGAGTCTGAGGGTACCATCCACCTTCTTCGCAAATAGGACAGGAGAAGCCCAAGGAGAAGTACTGGGTCTGATGAAACCCTTTGCTTGTAACTCCTATAACTGCCTTTTGAGCTCCTTAAATTCTAGTGTAGACATCCTATAAGGAGGAATGGACACCGGTGCCGCTCCTGGCATAAGCTCAATAAGGAAATCCACCTCTCGCTCTTGAGGTAGACCTGAAAAGTCTTCTGGGAAGACATCCCGGAAACTATTTACCACTGGAGGGAAATACTTATGACAAGTTCCCTGGTCATCTAGATATAAAATCACAATCTAGGATATCATTCCACCTCACCCACGATGCTCGGGTCCAGCTCGGCTTGCCTAGACATCCCATTCACTCTTGTATAGAAACTCTCCACCCTCTGGTGACATGAAACTCACCCTACGATGATAAAAATTCACAAAGCCTCAAAAGGGTACCAACCAGTCCATCCTAAGAATGACATCATAGGCTGTTATCTCTAGGACATAGAGGTCCCAAAAAAAGTGACACCCACCAACCTCTAGGGGGAACTCTTTTCACTGACGCACACCTGCCATTTTAGTTCCCAACAGAGTGTCTAGCGTCATGATATCAGAAGAAAAAAAATAGATCCCAAGTCTCTCCACCACAGGCATAGATATAAATCTATGTGTAGCATTAGTATTAAAGAGTACAGAAGATAAAAAAAAGAAACTAGAATAGTAACTCTGACAATGGAAGGTCTGGGGTCCTTCTCTTGTTGGGTTTGTTGCACTGCATATGTCTGCCCAGTGTCGCGGCCCTGCGACACAGCCTGGCTACCCTGAGCTGACCCGCTTTGCTGTCTCTAAGATCCT
Organism: Viscum album; assembly: GCA_963277665.1. Classification (NCBI taxonomy): domain Eukaryota; kingdom Viridiplantae; phylum Streptophyta; class Magnoliopsida; order Santalales; family Viscaceae; genus Viscum; species Viscum album. Next base: position 1,286,290,147 of record OY728137.1, read on the forward strand.
GGTGTCTATCTACCATGTCCATGACCACCACCTCAGCCTGAACATCCTAATGTATTCCAATTCCCTGGCTGGTAAGAAGCTGTTGGCCCTACTCCTGCATGCGGAATCTACACAAAACCCCTCTCACTAGTCACTGGTGGAAACGCCCTGCAAAAACACTGAAGATGGCTCATATTTCCACAAGCTTGGCACTCCACTGGGTCACGGGGACACTGAGGTCTCTTGTGCCCCTCTTTAAAACACTGGTAGCACATTACCGGGCCACCTGAAGAATTCTTCTGGCTAGTACTAGCACCGTGAGAGAAATCCATCTGCCTCTTCCTCTTTCCGGTAGAAATAGTACCTGAGACCGGGGCCAAATTGCCCTGGTCTGTACCACTAGCTTCCCGCAAGTTCCTCTCAGTAATCAATGTCTAGTTCACAATAGCATGCACTATAGGCAACCTGAAAACATTCACCAGCATGTGGATGTCATATCGAAGACCATCCTCAAAGCGTCTAGCCCTCAACGTCTCATCACCCACTAGGACAGGTGCAAAACGTTGTATCTCGGTGACACAGGCAGAATAGTCCATCACTAACATGGCACCCTGTTGTAGATTCATGAACTCTCAAGCTCAATTTTCCCTTAGCGTCTCCAGAAAGAAAAAGTCATAGAAGACTGCCTGAAAAACTTCTCACTCCATGTCTTAGTGATGCTCAGTCTAGGTGGTAACATCCCACCATCTCTTAGAGGAATCACGCAGCATGTAAGTATCAAGCTTGACCCTCCTCCCAGGAGGCGTCTCCAGATGCTTTAAGATCGTCTTCATAGAACCCAACCATGACTCCACAGCCTGTGGTCCGCCATCCCCTGAAAACGCAGGTAGATGCTACTGCTGGAATATATGTGTTAGCTCTACCATAGATGTGGCAACTGGCGGTGCTCCCTAGAAGTTCTGCATGAACCACATGAAGCTTTCATGGAACTACGCATCCGCTCCTACATCCGGTATAATGGCTGGTGCCGCATCTGGCACTGCTGGAGGATCCATCGGTGGCCCATGGCCTACCGTCTCTAGAGTATAATCGCCACCACTCTCTTGGCGAACAACTCAAGGTCGTCTCGGCAGCATGACTCTACAAGGTCAAACACGTGCCTTAGATTAAGATCATCAAGGACTAAGAACTATTAACTTAAGAAGGGAAAAGGAGAAAGAAAACATTCGAGTTTTACAAAACAATACTACACAGCATGTATAATAACTATATGGTGTGTTCTCTTAAGTATTTCACATGGGCGTGTACTTCTGCCAGAAATGGTCGTGTAACACCCCAAAACACACGACGTGTTGTCCTTACACATGAGGTGTACTTGAATTTTCTTCCCCTGCATGAGTACTTCTACACAGCTAATCCACACGGTTCTCATTAGAACGATACTACATGGCGTGTTTGTTCTAGACACAGCGTGTACTAGACGAGCTTCACCGACCCGTGTTGTTCGTAACACGGCTGGATACACGGCTCACACTACACAGTGTGTTCCAGAAGGACACAGGGTGTACTTAAAAAGATAGCACTGACCCGTGTTGTAAGATACACGGCTAGATCCCAATATTACACTACACGGAGTGTTCACCATTAACATGGCGTGTATAAGCTAATATTTCTCCATCTGTGTTGTTAGTCACATAGGCGGACATAGGATCACGATGAAACGACATGTACAACCAGTACACGGTGTGTTCCCACAAGAGTTTCCCTATCTCGTATTTCTACCCTAGATACACAGCGTGTTACACCCGCACACAGCGTGTACACCACCCTGTTTCCCCATCCACACGGCCAAGTCCACACGATCTCTCACCGGTCAAGACTACACGGCGTGTCCCACAGGTACACGGCATGTCCCGCAGGTACACAGCGTGTCCCACAGGTATACGGAGTGTCCTCAATAAAATCTGGAAGACCTGTGTTCCCTCCCACACAATGGGTTACACAGCCACATACTACACAGTGTGTGCATATAATTACACAGCATGTACTTAGAAATTTTTCATTTCATCCTGAACAGAATATTACATGGCATGTAGTCAAAATTACATGACATGTATTCTGTTTTTTTTCGGACATTAAGCCTTAGAAACTACTCTGGGGCCCCCTTTTCTTTAAATTCAAGCGTCAGTATGCCAAATTCTGATCCTTGGGGGGCCCATACTCCCCGCAAACCAAATTTTAGCACCTGACCTTTCACATTATAGTGCAAAACATGACAAAAGGCTAGATCATGATCCACTAAATTCCAGTTCAAGAGAGCTCATACTTCTTAGGAACCAAAGTTTAGCATCCATAAACCCAACCATAACATGTACCATTACCCTATCAACAGTAGGTGTAACTACCAAGGTACCTATCACAATAGCATGCATTTTCTATCACAACATCTATCACAACAACATGAAATTTCTAATGCACCTACATGGCATAGAAACTATGCATGACAAGTGATTCTAACATATGCCTAAAAGATGCATGAGATGGCATACCCTCATCTCATCGGGTTACAACTAAATAGAACCCAAGTATAAAAACATAAACATCACACCACAAGTGCATCACACAATGGTGAAAATCAAATCAATTGTAATAATTGTAAACATAAAATCACAATTTAATTCAAGGAAATCCGGCCTTTACCTATACACGGGGTAGCTACTCCCTGGCACAGTTTATTACCGAATCCCTAACAATCTATCTCTTTCCATTGTCACCAAAAAATAAAATAACTCAGAGAAAATAAAACCCTTTGATACCACTTTGTAATGTCCTGGATCTAAGTGCCACACAAAGGGTGGCCCGAACCCAGTTGGTCACATGACCTCAAGCGCATTTCCTCAAATTCCAGAGGTTGCTGACTAGCAGCGAGGGCCTAGGACTGATAGTGGGGAAACTATGCCCTCATTTGTCAAAGTGAAGCGCAGCAGAACAAAATATAAACATACAAAAGCAAAAGCAGTAAACAATATAGACCTGAAATAGACAACATAACTGAAGTAAAAGATAACCAATAGTCATATATATATATGATGACACAACATGTCTCTAATCTAAGAAAGTAGCCAAAACAGGATACACTGAAATCTAATATAATACAGAAAAAGGTACAAAGTACAGCAAAACAAAACCAAATCAGTGCAACAGGAACTCAGCAGCATCGCAAGCCTAAGCTCGGTCCCATTCTCTCCTACTCCTCTGCAACAATCATATACCTGTGTAGGGACCCTTTCCCTTATCGGCACCTACAGCAATATAATCTCTTTGGTCCCAAGACATGAACCAAGTAGGGTGTGAGAATTAAATCCCAGTAGGCAACCACCAAAGGCCCGTGTCCAACTGTCAGTGAAAAATGTGCTACAACAGTGTGCAATAATAAAATACAATAAACTAGGAAGTACTCAAAAGTGACCATTCCTAGCAGTTATATTGCCATTTTAATAATTATTTAACAATTCAATATAATTAAATTCTGAGTTTTTCAAGACTCAGCCTTGACCGACAATCTCCTATACCAGTTCCACAACAAAAACCACAACATGTTATCTAACAAGTAAAAGATAATAATAATACCAAGCATGTGCTTTAGCTTAGAAGGTACAACCTAAGAAATCACCATAGTGAATATTCAAAGTAAACATTGTCCTCAGACATGTAAGTCCTTTCCCTAAGGAAAATAGAAATGAAACCCTTAGGTGACTGCCCTCAGGCATAACGAATATTTCCCTCAGGCGTAAGAACTTTTTCCCTCAGTCTTAACAAAACCTTGCCCTCAGGCTAAACAAAACCTATCCCTCAGTATAAACAAACATTGTCCTTAGGCATAATAAATTTTTCCCTCAGGCTAAACAAAACCTTTACCTCGGGCTAAACAAACCTTTCCCTCAGGCTAATCAAAACCTTTCCCTCAGGCTAAACAGAACCTTTCCCTCAGGCTAAACAAAACGCTTCCCTCAGGCTAATCAAAACCTTGCCCTCAGGCTAAACAGAACCTTTCCCTCAGGCTAAACAAAATGCTTCCCTCAGGCATTCCATAGGAAAAGCAAGTAACCAGGCTGAGCCCAATGCATAAGCTAGAAATTTATATATGTTTCCCCTCAAGAAAACTCAAAACAAGCTATAATCACGACATACCCACAGGTATCCTGGACAAATAGATAAAAAAGGGAAATGCACCCTTGGGGTGGCCCTAGATCAAAGAAACGATCTAAAACATGAGTTTATACTTATTCATTAGATTACCTATGCAATTATAGGTATCTAAATAGTCAAGGCCTCAGCCATACAACACCCCGAACATGGGTGTGTGGAACAAAAGTACACAAAATCAACACGACAGTTGGAATTAAACACAAGATCACCTACCTCGATCTCCTCTGATCAATATACGTGAAAGACGCCTCCCGAAATGACCAAGAATGACGTAGATCTATAATGAACGATTACCCGTTCAAACCTAAATAACTTCCCTTAGGGAAAGAATTTGAAGGAAAGACTCAAGGAGAGGGAAGACCTTACCTGCGCGGTTCAAACGAGATCGACAGCGGAAGAATCAAAGTATCGATGAGCGATCGGGAGATCCTCCATGTATCAACCTCCTCTCCTGAAGCTCTTGGTGAGTTCTCTGCCTCCTATATCAAATGAGAAGGCTACTACCTGTTTTTAACGAAAAAAAAATAACTACACGGCATCTACTTCTCAAGTACACGGTGTATACTATTCTTTTTAACTGTTCCACTGGCGGTTACTTTCTACCGCCTCACTCTTCATCTGCCGACTGATTACATGGTGTGTACTAATGATTACATGGCGTGTACTATAATTATTCTAGAGGCTACTTCCACCACCTTACTATTCACCTACCAACTGATTACACAGTGTGTATTACTAAGTACATAGTGTGTAGTTAGTTGATGCACCCAATTTGTGTATACATTTCTATATATATAATTGAAGATAAAAACAAGTTTTCAGAAAATATATGTGGTTTTATGAACATATTCTTTGATTTTGGTGAATCTGTTTACTTTTAGAAGATTTCTGGCTAAATACACAGATCAAGGGAAGTCTATGAAAATTTTTAAACTACATGGCGTGTACTTTTATACACGCCGTGTACATCCAGGCAGGGACACGGACCGAAGGAGGGAGTACATGCCCATGTCATCAGGTAGAAGATACACGCCGTGTGTGGTGGTGCTACACATCTTGTACTAATTTCTAGAAGCAGTAGTTGCCGAAGAAAAGTCCACACGCCCATGTGGCTGTTGATGAAGACACGGCATGTTTGAACTTTTACACACCGTGTCTGCTATTCTAGAAGGGGCTGGCGGCCAAACTTATGCACTACACGCCATGTATGGCGGTGCTACATGCCGTGTAAACTCAACTTGCAGGAGGCGCCATGTTCAAAAGTCAAAAACGACGTTCTCGGCCACCTGCCAGCGGAGAAACTGGTGCCAAAATGCATTGACGAAAAGTACACAGCGTGTACTTTCTATACACGTCGTGTACTTTATTTTTCTATAAAATGAGGCCTTGGCCTATGGATTTTGGGGTTCAAAACCATTGATAGGAAAGAGAAACTTTGTTATCACCATTCCTGAAGCTAATGTCATCACTCCGCCATTACACCTTTCGATACTCTACCTCAACGCCTACACGATGAATCCGTCAGGTATCACGTGTTTCTTTTCTCTCCTAAATTCTATGTGTAACTAAACTCCTCGTTTTGGGGCTGTGGATGATGGGATCATAATTTGTATATTGTTTAATATAGTTGTGTTTGAATCGTTGTAATTCATTTTACTCATCTTAAAACACTGTCTAATATAACTGAGAATTCTTAGCCGGACCAAGGGAAGGATTCTCAGCGATACAAAAGAAAAGTAACGGTGAAAACATCCATGAACATTGGAGGGTTTTCACCGATTCAAATAATGGACTAGACGTAATAAATAATTAAGGACATTGACTACCGGACCAAGGAGTCAGCTGCTCTAATTCCAAACAAGAGGAACCGGACAAAGGAAATCTTGTAACAAAATGAAATCCTGAATGATTGAATTATTATGAACAACACAACCATTTAAACAATCTGCATAAGAACTCCTTATTCATCACATCCCTGACACATCTTTTCTTTCCATTTCTAAGAACTCTTTAAATTTACCCGTTGTTTTCTTTCAAACTGTATCCATTCTTCAAAGTAAATCAATTTAGTTTCAATCAAAACCCAAAATCAACCCAATCGTTTATAAAATTTTGCATACTTCACCTAATTAAATATTAACTCAATTGAATTCATGCACGCCACGGTTCCCTATGGATCGACCCCGAACTTATGCTATACTAAAGTTCTAAGAACGGGTAATTAATTTGAAACGCATATGACTTCAATCAACGACAAGCGAGACCAAATTTTGGCACCGTTGCCGAGGACACCGTTTGGTTTTAATGCTAAGATTTAAATTGTGTTAATAATTGATTTAAGTGAAAATAAAAATCAAAAATTATCAAAAATCTCTTTTCTAAACCCATTTAAAATTTTCTTTTTTTTATTTTTCCCTTTTACGTCTGGTTTTCGTTTTTGTGTTGTACATAGCCTAAAGTGTATGTTTGGAAGTTTTACATGATCCAGAAGTTCCGAGTCTTCGGAATTAGTTCCGCTTGACCCGGAAATTGAACGGACCTTGCTTCATCATCGGCATACACAGACAGAAACTCAAAACCATCAACCACAACCCATGGCGAACAAGGAAGAGGGAGCACCAGCCGTAGATGCTGTGACTGAGCATCCGTACCAGGATCAGTAGCCTCCTCCTGTTGGTCTACCGGAGCAACCTCCTTGAGCCTTCATAGAATTCCTCCCAAGGGATTACCAACAGCCACTGCAGCAACTCTTCCCACGGCCATACTTTGCCCATCAGGAGCAGTTTATGCAAGCTCCACCCCATAAAAAACAACCTCCAAGATGTACCCTTATGGAGTACAGAATTATATCGATTCACGGAGCTGATACGGGCATCATTCGTCCTCCGGTCCAGGCCCAGAACTTTGAGATCAAGCCTGCTATCATGCAGCTAATCTGGAACATAGTCCAATTTAGAGGCCTGGCCAGTGAGGACCCGAACGCCTATCTCTCCAACTTTCTGGAGATCTACGACACCGTTCGGTACCATGGTGTGTCCGAAGACGCCATCCGTCTTCGCCTATTCCCCTTTTCTCTACGGGATAAGGCAAAGGACTGGATCAAGGGGTTTCCACAACGATCTATCCTCACCTAGGAGGAGCTAGACCAGGCGTTCCTGTCCAAGTACATCCCACCATCCAAGACGGTGACACTCCGGAATGAGATTCATAACTTCCAGCAGCACGACTCTGTGTCATTGTACGAGTCCTGGGAACGCTTCAAGGAGATGTTACAAAAATACCCCCATCACGGACTCCCACTCTCGATGCAAGTCCAGACCTTCTATGGAGGACTTACCACGAATACCAAGTCCATGGTGGATGCTGCTTTTGGAGGTACGGTGATGCGGAAGTCCCCCGAAGAACTATTTGAACTACTGGAAGACATGTCAGCCAATAGCTTCCAATGGCACTCCGATCGGGGGACTCAAAAGTGAGGTATGCACAACATTGATGCTACCACTATGTTAGCTGCTCAGTTGGACGCTATGTCCAAGAAAATCGACGCATTGAACCTCAAAGAAGCATCTCAAGTTCATGCGGAGAACCATCCAGCATGTGGCGACTATGGTGATAACCACGTCATGGGAGAATGCTCGGGTTCGGCTGGAGGACCCTCGACAAGCTAGGTGAGTTATGTTGGCCAAAATCGGAAGCCCAACCAGTACCAGCGGTACCAGAACCCAGTATGGAGAGATCAATAGAACACAGGTTGGGGCCAACAACAGCAGAATCCTCTGCCCCAGCGACTGCCTAACTACAACCAGCCTCCATATCAGAACCAATTCCAAAGGCCGCAACAACCCCAGTAGGGTCCTTATCAGCAACAAGGGTATCAAAACCCTCATCCACAGCAGCCACGGCAGCCACCTCCTCCACTGGCTCAACAACCACCTCAGCAGGAGAACACCTCAAGGTTAGAGGATCTGATGACTAAATTCATATCTACTGCTGATACTTGGTTCCAGAATCCGGAAGCTTCGATTCGAGGCTTGGAGAATCAAATTGGTCAGCTAGCAAATCAACTCTCAGGGAGGCAGCCCGGTACACTACTGGGGAACACCGAAAAGAACCTAAGGGAGGAGGCTAATGCTATCATGCTCCAGAGTGAAAAAGAGCTCCACCAGAACCAATTAGCACAGCAAGGTGCATCCACACCCACTTTTGATGAAAAAGGTACCAATATTGACCCCTCCTCATCCAAAAGCCCACAGAAGGAGGATTTACAAAATAAATAAAAGGAAGTAATCCAACCATTCAAGCCTGCCTTACCCTTTCCAGAAAGATTGAAGCAGAGGAAGCTGGACCACCAATTCAGCAAATTCATGGATGTTTTCAAGAAGCTACATATCTACATACCATTTGTGGAGGCCCTAACACAAATGCCAACATACGCCAAATTCATGAAGGAAATCCTATCGAATAAGAGGAAGATGGAGGATTTGGGAGTTATTGCACTAATTAAGGAGTGCTCCGTAGTGGTTCAACATTCCATTCCTCCCAAACTCCAAGATCCAGGTAGTTTCACCATTCCTTGTACTATTGGATCCTGCGAGTTTGGGAAGGCCCTCTACGACTTAGGGGCCAGCGTGAACCTCATGCCCCTCGGGGTTTTCAAGAAGCTGGGACTCCACAAGCTCAATCCAACCTGCGTCGCTCTTCAACTTGCTGATCGATCCATCAATCACCTGAAGGGAATACTAGAGGACGTACTGGTCAAGGTGGGTAGGCTAATTCTCCCTGCTGATTTCATCATCCTCAACATGGGGGATGACCAGGAAGCACCTCTTGTACTTGGAAGACCTTTCTTGGCAACTGGGAAGGTACTGATCGATGTGCACCAAGGGGAGATTATTTTTCGGGTAGGTGATGAAAGAGTTTCCTATAACGTCCTCAAAGCCATCAAACATGCTTCCTTGTCAAATCATGAGGAATGTTATGCAGTGTCCACCATGGTTAATCATTTTAGAGACAAAGGGGATGAACTGGTATGTTCTTTTATTTCAAATAATTTAACTGATCCAGATATTCTATTAGAAGAAGCGCCAGAAGACTTGAAATTCATAGAAGGCTAGGGCAGCCACTATTGGCAGCATGCAGTTGTTCCTGATAGTTTGGAACAGGAAAAGGTGCAGCCACTTGTGCCTTCGATTTTAAAGGCACCTGAACTCGAACTGAAGCCTCTTCCATCTTCTCTCAAGTATGGGTATTTAGGACCCAATCAAACTTTGCCTATTATACTTAATGCAAAACTATCACAGGAGCAGGAAGATGCACTTCTGCAGGTTCCCAAACAGCAGAAGCATGCTATTGGGTGGACAGTCACTAATCTGAAGGGCATCAGCCCTACCATTTTCACTCACAAGGTGCTACTTGAAGAGGGTGCCAAGCAATCTAGGCAACCACAATGGTGCTTGAATCCTCCCATTAAGGAAGTTGTAAAGGAGGTGATCAAATTATTGGATGCAGGCATCATCTATCCCATCTCGGATAGTCTGTGGGTGAGTCCTCTCCAAGTGGTACCCAAAAAGGGGTGTATCACTGTGATTTCAAATGAAAAGAACGAGCTCATCCCTACGCGCACTATCACGGGCTGGCAAGTCTGTGTGGATTATCGGAAGTTAAACGATGCAACAAGAAAGGATCACTTCCCCTTACCATTCATGGATCAAATGCTAGAGAGGCTAGCAGGGCACAACTTCTATTGCTTCCTCGACGGTTTTTTCGGTTACAACCAAATCTCCATTGCTCCAGAGGATTAGGAAAAGAGCACATTCACTTGCCCCTAAGGCACATTTTCTTATCGAAGGATGTCTTTCAGCATGTGTAATGCCCCCTCCACCTTCTAGTGTTGTATGCGGGCCATCATCCATGACATGGTGGAACGAATCCTGGAGGTATTCATGGACGATTTTTCCGTTTATGGAAAATCATTTACCATTTGTTTACGACACCTAGAGCTTGTTTTGGAAAGATTTGAGCACACTAACCTAGTATTGAACTAGGAAAAGTGTCATTTCATAGTGCAAAGTGGAATAGTCCTTGACCACAGAATTTCAGAGAAGGGGATAGAGGTGGACCCGGTGAAGATTGAAGTCATTTCATGACTACCAATACCGACTTCCGTCCGCACCATCCGCAGCTTCCTAGGGCATGCAGGATTTTACAGGCGTTTTGTCCACGACTTCTCCAAAATAGCCCAACCCTTTACCAATCTTCTAACCAAGGATTATATATTTGAGTTCGATGACCATTGTGTCAGATATTTTGAGCATCTAAAGCAGCGCCTTGTGGAAGCTCCAGTTATGATTTCTCCCAACTGGGAGGAACAATTTGAGGTGATGTGCGATGCGAGCGACTATGTAGTGGGAGCAGTCTTGGGCCAGCGACTTGACCGGATTTTCCGACCTATCTATTATTCCAGCAGGATGCTCAACTTGGCACAGATTAACTACACCACCACAGAAAAGGAGATGCTCGCAGTGGTTTTTTCTTTTGACAGGTTTCGTTCATACTTAGTGTTGGCTAAAGTTATTGTTTATACTGACCATGCATCACTAAAGTACCTACTCAACAAGAAAGATGCGAAGCCCCGATTGATACGATGGGTACTCCTCCTACAAGAATTCGATCTTGAGATCCGGGATAAGAAAGGTAGTGAGAACTTCATTACTGACCATCTCTCCCACCTCGAGCTGCCTCACTTGGAGAAGGAAGAAGATCAGGAGATCAGGGAGGATTTTCCTGATGAGAACCTCTTTTCGATCAGTGAAACACCTCGGCCATGGTATGATGATATCGCTAATTTTATGGTTACAGGTGTCGTTCACCCCGAACTCTCCTTCCAGCAAAGTAAAAGATTTTTCTCTGATGTGAAAAGGTACTTCTGGGAGGATCCTCTGCTATTCTGATCTTGTGCAGATGGAGTGATATGACGTTGCATCCCGGAGAATGAAGTTCACAATGTCCTGGAGTTCTGTCACGCCTCACCAGTAGGAGGACATCATGGTCCGGACTGTACCATAGCTAAGATCATACAGTATGGATTTTTCTGGCCCACCATGCATAGAGATGCCCGGGCCTTTGTTTCCTGTTGCGATCGATGCCAGAGGGCAGGTAATGTGGGACGTAGAGCCGAGATTCCTCAACACCCCATCCTGGAGGTCGATATTTTCGACGTATGGGGCATAGATTTCATGGTTTCTTTTCCCTCATCTTTTGGGAACACTTACATCCTGGTCTGCGTCGACTACATCTCCAAATGGGTGGAAGCTACTGCTACAGCTCACGACACAGCCAAGGTAGTCATAAATTTCTTAAAGAAAAATATTTTTAGCAGGTTTGGAGTTCCATGAGTACTGATCAGCGATAGAGGGACCCACTTCGACAACACACTAATGAGAGTAATACTATCGAAGTATGGAGTAAAGCATCATATGGGGACACCATGTCATCCCTAGTCCAGTGGACAGGTAGATCTCTCCAATCGTGAGCTCAAGAAGATCCTAGAAAAAACAGTGAACACTTCACGGAAGGACTGGTCCAAGAAGTTATATGATGCCTTGTGGGCATATCGGACTGCTTTCAAAACACCACTGGGAATGTCCCTGTTCCGCCTCGTCTATGGAAAGCCCTTCAATTTTCCAGTAGAATTGGAACACAAAGCCTACTGGGCTGTCAAAGCCCTGAATTTTGATCTAAAGGCAGCTGACGAGAAACAGAAGTTCCAACTGTTGGAACTAGATGAGATCCGATTAAAGGCATACGAGAACGCCAAGTTATACAAGGAGAAGACAAGATCCATTCATGACCGGATGATATCACGAAAATCTTTCCAACCCATTGATCAGGTACTTCTATTTAATTCTCGTCTTCGCTTATTTCCAGGGACGTTAAAGTCACGCTGGTCGGGACCATTCTACGTTATCCGCGTATTACATCACGGAGCGGTAGAAATTTCTGGAGAATATGGTCAACCATTCAAGGTAAATAGGCAGCACTTGAAATCTTACCATCCTACAGATAACATGGTGGGAACGTTGTCCACCATACTCCTCAGGTAAGCAAGGTAAGTAGGTCGACCCAACGACCTAAAACAAAGGCGCTTCCTAGGAGGCAACCCAGAGGTTACATGTTGTGTCCCACTTATTTACACGTCGTATACTTATATTTTTAATTTGTAATATTAATAGTATAAATCTATATAATAACAAATAAATAACCAGGGATGAATCCGGTGCTGATGGCAAAGTCACTGGAGTTTATTCGAGCCGCCCTCGGTTCGAATCCTCCTGACCTACCTTCAGCACGGGGTTCCTCCTTTTAATTAGACGACTTGTGTGGTATTTTCAATCTATATATATATAAATGTGTTTAATAAAACCCATGGTGGGGATGGGCTAGTTGGCTAGAATCGTAATTCGGTTTCAAAGGACCCGGGTTCGAATCCAGACAACCGTCTCATTTCCATCATTTTTTCTTTTAATAAAACCACACGAAGTGTACTCCAGTATACACCGTGTGCACCATGATTTTTCAAATATAAATGAAAACCATTTTAAAAATAATAAATTACATGAGGGTGAAGTTGGAGGATTGAAAAATTCTCTCCAGCAGGTTCACAAGACCCGGTTTCGAATCGCGCTAATCTCCCCGCTTCACCCCCATCCATTCCAAAATAAAAACCACACATCGTCCTTTTCTTTCTTTTCGTGTGTATAGGATGTATAGAATAAATATATATATATAATAAATATTAATATCAAAACAACCTTTGCTCCAGTGGGTGAGGGCGTCCGTTCGGCCGATCGCCGGTTCGAATCCTGCCCCAAGCACCGGACCAAAGGTTGTACTACTCTTTTTCTTATTTTAAAATACATGGCATGTATTTCCCAATATACATCGTGTATAGGTTTATGTATAATAGAATTTTTCAATATATCTATTTTTAATTATTAATAATAATTATTATATATTTTACTATAATAATTATATTTACTAATAATAAAAAATCGGGATACACTGCGTGTACCAAAAATACACGCCGTGTACCACGGCTATATAAGCTGCGGGCCACCCGGCTTGAGGCCATGTCGCACGGCCGCCCTATTCTTCCCCTTCTTTCCGTTTCTTCTCCTGAATTCCATCTGAACCCCCTTTTTCCAGATCCATCGATTTGGGGCGTTTCACGTTCTGATTCTTCTCACATTGTGATCCTCAATCCAGGTACGCCATTCTGCACCCTCTATTTCAAGTTTTTAGAATTTTTTAGGGTGTTAATAGGATCGGCCGACCATTCGGCTTCCACCTGTACATGGCCACGATATGAAGAACACACGTCGTGTACATCTGTACATGGCCACACACAAAATATTTCGAAATTTGAATGTACACGGTGTGTATGTTCGGTACACACCGTGTAGACCATTTCCTTTGGCCCCTTCGTGTGTGGCGCATAACACGGCCTGTCACCCCATGTTCTAGAACATGGCATGTATGTTCGGTACACGCCGTGTCCTTTATATCTATAGTCGGCTCATGTCTCCCCCTATACACGGCCATGTTCTTCATGTGCAATACACGTTGTGGCCTGTACTTACATGGCATGTATTGTTTTCTTAGAACTGATCGCAACATGGTCGTGTCCTTTTTATTACACGACCACCTGCACTTTGATGTGAACACGGCGTGTATGTTCGGTATACACCGTGTCCTATTACATGGTCTCTTTCCACCCTCGGTTTGTCTTTCCAGAGAACACGGGATACTCTCCATTTCTGACTACACGCCGTGTACTCTGGAGTACACGCCGTGTACTTTTATTTTCCAGTTTTCTCACATTTTCTTTGTTTTTTTTTCTTCCTTTTTCTTTTTATTTTGTTTTGTTTTATTTTTCTTTCTATTTCAGGATATAGCAGATCATGATCCTTCCCGCGAGAAGCAGCCAGCCTCCGCCACTGAGGGCGAGAGGCCCAGCTATCGTCGGATCCAACTCTGACCACCTACGTAGCCGGACCCTGACGCTCCGGTCTTTGAGCTCCCTATGTTGGCCATTCTACTGCCACTCACTCCCTCAGATGAGGCGGGGCCTACTTATTCTTCACCAGTTGCCACTTTCGTTGTACCATCATCCTCATCAGCTGGTCCCTCTTCGAGCACACCTTCCACCGAGCCACCTTCTTCTTCGGCGGATCCACCTCCAAAGCCAGATGTTGCTGCTACACCTGCACCTGGGCCGGGACCTGCAGGTGCTCCCTATCCTTGCACGGTATTCCCAGTCACCGACCTTGCATACGACAGGATCTGACGCTTCTCTCATCGGCTGATACCATTGAGCGGCCAGTACCTTGACAGCAGCATTCCGCAGCGGCTCGGTATTTGGGAGGATTTGGAGGTACTTCTCGGGCACACCACACTCCTCGAGATTTTCCAGGTCAGCACTCCTATGTTCCGAGATTTATTTTTGGAGTTTGCGGCCTCCTTTGAGTTCGATGGAGCGGAGTATTGGGAGACACCTGGCGATGTGGTGCCAGTAGTTCGATTCCGGCTAGGCGACCGATGTTTTTCTCTGACGATGACAGAGTTTGGCCGAGGGTGCGGCTTCTACCCCCATCCTATCAAACCACCCCCCGTTTCTGACTTGACCCGTCCTGAGCGCTCTAACCTTATTGCCATGTGGCGGGAGATCGCTGGGCCTGACCACCGGTACTCACCCACTTCCCAGAAGAGCACTCTTATCGCCGACCCTATCCTTCGCTTCACCCACCGGTGCTTCAGCGCCATCCTTTTTCCCTGCCATGAGGATATGGGGGTCATGACCGGACGTGACGTGGAGCTTCTTAGCTGTGTCATCCGGCACACCTACCTGGACCTCCCCTATCTTGCCACCTCCTATTTCCACTCCATGTTTACCGGTCGTCAGGGTAACCTGAACGGAGGGTTTTACACGACCCGTCTTGCCCACCACTTGGGAATATTCGATCCCTCATTACCTCATGACTTGATAGGTTCACCCCAGCGGATGGAATTCCTCATGATCATTCGCATGGGATTGGTCCGGAAGCAGGGGGGGTGCCTACATTCTTGCTCAGGCTCGAGCCCCACCACCTGCTGACCCTGCCCCACCTGCTGACCTCGCTCCTCCTTCCCCACCCCCTCCATCTTCTCCGCCTCACCCACCTTCTACTGACCCCACTTCTTCTATCCTTCCTTCTTCTATCTCATCCCCCATCCTACCTACCCCCGCACCCTGAGTCGATCCGACCCTTTCCCTCCGCCTAGCCATGATGGAGCAGAAGTTAGCCCGTATCATCAGCTGCCAGGACACCATTGCACGCCATTTGATTTGTCTGGATGGCCGCCAGGACTGGATGGAGCATCTATTGGTGCATATTGCTCAGCATCTTGGTGTTCCACTGCCTCAGCCACCAGCCTCTGCCTCCGTTCCTGGCCCTTCTGCTGCTGCTCCACCACCGTCTCCTGCGCCGGCCACAAATTCCATTCTGATGACTACGGTGAGCTCTTCTGCTGCCACTTCTGCCAGGCCAGGGCCTGCTATTGAGCTTCCAATCCTGAGTCTAGAACCTACGGCTCCTACTTCTTCAGCTACCCTTCCTGATGTCGAGTCAGAGCCTCACCCTTCCACGCCTCCTGTGTCATCTCTACCGGCTGATTCTGTACAGGATGTTGCCACCCCTAAGGCGACCCCATGATAGTGACATTTCCCTTTATCTTATATATCTCTTCTGTCATTTTCTGTACTGTGATGTTATGCATGTTTGTAGTTTTCTTTTTTCTCGACAGTCACAGGTACGGTCATGGAGAACCTTGGTCATCACGTTTCACGAGGGGAGTATTTTTCCATTTTTTTTCTTTTTTTTTACTTTTTCCACTTCTTTCCCTCATTTTGTCCCCCATTTCTCCCCGTTTCCCACCCTTTACCTTGGTGTTTCACTTGGTGGACCACGTGCAGTATTAAGTGTGGGAGAGCATCTATATCTTTCACCTTAGTCTTTGCCCTTAAACTAACCTAGGAGACATCATTATTAGACTCTATATTTGAAAATGTAAATCAATTTTGGTTAATTAATCTTATAAATGCTAGAGTTATCAGTAGGAAATTTTGGAAAGGTTACATGATTTTTAGTTTTTAAGTATTTTAAAATGATTTCTGATATAGTTTCAATTGAAACCTTTCATCCTTGATTAAATTACATTAATTAGGCTAATCATTTATATGCATGTCATGACCTGATTATCCCTTTATTATTTTTTTCCACTCCTGAGAGGTATTCTAAACCCTTTTTCGTATTTCTTTTCTAATACCCTCTTTCTTGAGAGATTCTTAGGATATGCATCACTACCAGAATTTTCAAGTTTTTCTTTCCGAAACATGAATTTTTTTTGAATTACTTTAACATGATTGAGGCATTAGATTGTTTCAACCCCTTTATCGTGAGACCTAACCTACATTTAATCTTCGTTAAGCCCATAGAAGCCATGAAAAGCCTTTATAGGAAGCCACATTACAAGCCTATTTCCCTACCTACCCTATTTCTTTTTAAACTTTGCATGATTATTCATTTAAGATTTAAAGAGGGAGTTGGAAATACATGGAATATTTTTGTGTACAGCCATGAAATAAAGTGTGGGGGAGTGCCTCTTGATTATTTGGGGAAGAATGGGTTCCAAACATCTACTCATTATATTCATAAGGGATTCCCTTGTGTTTTTTTGTTTAAAAAAAACAACAACAAACAAACAACAAGGGGAACTTATGCTTATTTGCCCATAAACCCTACTTTCCTAAGGAAGTTGGTGACGATTACAAAATCATTTGACTGATCTTTTAAAGGATTTATTTTCAATGAGCTTTACTTTGAATATCATGCAATGTTGTTTATAGGAATTAGCCATCCTTTTTCAAGACTCAGAATTTATTTTCACATCTGAACCTACCAACCCCTAGCCACAGAAACATCTGAAGCTTATTGATAAAGACCTCATGATTTTTGTAATTCAATTTTTCTGAAGTAGAGAACAAGATATCTTGAAAAAATATGGATAGAGTGTATATACCTTAGATTGAGCATAACTTTGATCAAAAACATCTTGAGTGTGGAGTGTGAATTTAACTGGAATGGTAAATCATCAAGTGGCATGTTTATTTTTGAAAGGTTGAAAAATGTGTTGAAAGAGGATGAGAGTAGTTAATTACATTATATATGAGGCATGATTTTAATATCTTATGAATTGAATTTGTTTGTTCCTTTTAGAATTTTTCCTCAATAACTTTATCAGTTATACGTTTGATTAATTAATGTCTTCCTTTTAAAGTATAGGCTCTCTTAATTAGATGTTGAGATTTTGCTTGAGGGCAAGCAAAAGGCTAAGTGTGGGAGGATTTGATGCACCCAATTTTTGTATACATTTCCATATATATAATTGAAGATAAAAACAAGTTTTCAGCAAATATCTATGGTTTTGTGAACATATTCTTTGATTTTGGTGAATCTGTTTACTTTCAGGAGCTTTCTGGCTAAATACACGGATCAAGGGAAGTCTGTGAAAAATTTTAAACTACACGGCGTGTACTTTTATACAGGTCGTGTACATCCAGGAAGGGAAATGGACCGAAGGAGGGAGTACATTCCCATGTCATCAGGAAGAAGATACACGCCGTGTGTGGCGACGCTACATGCCGTGTACTACTTTCTAGAAGCAGTAGTTGCCGAAGAAAATTCCACACGCCCATGTGGTTGTTGATGAAGACACGGCGTGTTTGAACTTTTACACGCCGTGTCTGCTATTCTAGAAGGGGCTGGCAGCCAAACTTATGCACTACACGTCATGTATGGCGGTGCTACACGCCGTGTACACTCAACTTGTAGGCGGCGCCATGTTCAAAAGTCAAAAATGGCGTGCTCGGCCACCTGCCAGCGGAGAAACTGGCGCCAAAACACGTTGATGAAAAGTACACGGTGTGTACTTTCTATACACGTTGTGTACTTTATTTTTCTATAAAATGAGACCTTGGCCTACGGATTTTGGGGTTCATAACCATTGAGAGGAAAGAGAAACTATGCTATCACCATTCCCGAAGCTACTGTCGTCACTCCTCCATTCCACCTTCTGATACTCTACCTCAACGCCTACACGATGAATCCGTTAGGTATCACGTGTGTCGTTTCTCTCCTAAATTCTATGTGTAACTAAACCCCTCGTGTTGGGGATGTGGATGATGGGATCATAATTTGCATATTGTTTTATATAGTTGTGTTTGAATCGTTGTAATTCATCTTACTCTTCTTAAAACACTGTCTAATATAACTGAGAATTCTTAGCCGGACCAAGGGAAGGATTCTCAGCGGTACAAAAGAAAAGTAACGGTGAAAACATCCATGACCATTGGAAGGTTTTCACTGATTCAAATAATGGATTGAACGTAATAAAGAATTAAGGACATTGACTACCGGACCAAGGAGTCAGCTGTTCTAATTCCAAACAAGAGGAACCGGACCAAGGAAATATTGTAACAAAATGAAATCCTGAATGATTGAATTATTATGAACAACACAACCATTTAAACAATCTGCATAAGAACTCCTTATTCATCACAGACCCAACCCGTCTTTTCTTTCCATTTCTAAGAACTCTTTAAATTTACCTGTTGTTTTCTTTCAAACTGTATCCATTCTTAAAAGTAAATCAATTTAGTTTCAATCAAAACCCAAAATCAACCCAATCGTTTCTAAAATTTTGCATACTTCACCTAATTAAATATTAACTCAATTAAATTCATGCACGCCACGGTTCCCTGTGGATCGACCCAGAACTTATGCTATACTAAATTTCTAAGAACGGGTAATTAATTTGGGACTCATATAACTTCAATCAACAACAAGCGAGACCATTAGTTTTTACACCCTTAATCGCCGACAAGCCTACACGCCCTGTATTCTCATCCCACACGGCCAAAGTACATGACGTGTTTACAAAAGTATACGACGTTCACCCATAAATTTGGGATTTTTACCACATTAACCTTGTTTTATCAAAAGAACTTAAGGAAAAAGGAAAAGAAGAAACTCATGCCTCAAGAATAAGAACTGGTTTCTTACACTTTTCAAATGCGATACATGAAACACATTATACACCATACTAAACCATGATGGAAATTCCAAATGATATGACACTTCTCCAACCCATTCTATTATCTAAAAAGGGACTATGTATCAAGGATATAACTTCCCCTACTTCCCAAGATGTTGATGTACAAGCCTTTTAGAAATCCTTAAGAACACATGATCACTCACTAAGAATGACAACAACCATTGATGAAGATCTGCATAATATTTCTAATGAATCTGAGTCATCTCCATCCTCTTCCTGATCAATTGAATCTTCTCTATTTTTTCTTGTAAAAGGCTCAACCCAACTAGTTAAGTCTCACCCATTTCCACCCAACAGAGTAGAGAATGATAAGGATACCCATATAATGCTTCAAATAGAGCCATATATATCGAGGCCTGATAGATTTTGTTATTAAGGAACTCCATTAAGGGTATGTGATCTTCTCATGATCCACTAAAATCCATTACACATTTCCAAAACATGTCTTCCAACATTTGTATCATCCTTTTGGATTTCCCATCCATCTAAGGATGATATGTCATACTCATTGTCAACTAAGACCCAAGGGATTTTTAAAATTATTTCTAGAAATGATATATAAACCTTGATCTCTATCTAACACTATCAAAATAGGTATGTCATGCCTCTTTACCACTTCTCTGATATAGATTTAGGATAGATTATCCACCATATGAGTTTCATGAATAGGGATGAAATGGTCCAAATTTGTGAGCTGATCCACAATCACCCATATGGATTCATGCTTTCAAACCATTATTGGGAGACTTATAACAAAATCCAAAGATATATTCTCTCATTTACATACTGGAATTGGTAAAGACTGCAACATACCTACTGGTTATTGATGTTCTTCCTTAACTTGTTGGAAATTTAAGCATCTTGAAACAAACTCAACCACCTTAATTTTCTTGTCGACCAGCCAAAAATGTGCCTTCAATACCTTATACTTCTTTTGTATTTTAGGATGAGTATCCCATCTCGAATGGTGGTAATCATGAAGAATCTATTCTTGAAAATCCTTAGGTAAAACCATTCAATTTCTGAACCACAATATTAAACCCCCAGCTAGCCTCCAACCATCAATGGTCTCCCCGCCATTGAGTTTTGACCTCATAGCTACACATCTGCCTTGAATATCTATGCCTCCGTTAACATCTTCACTAAATCAGGAAGAAGAAAAACTAGAAAGAAAAATGTAACATCACCTCATTCTTCACATTCCACATGCATGTATTCTAGGATTTATATCAACTGCCACTCATCTAAATCTTCTTTTACCAATTGATCATATGATGTTCTTCTTAATTCATCAGCCACCAAATTTCATTTTCCCAGTGTATACATCAAGTCAAATTTAAAGATGTGGAGATACTATAATTATCTTCTTTGTCTTAGATTCATATCTTGTTGTGAGAAAATATGTTTCAAGATCTTATGATCCATGAACATAGTAAATTTATCACTAAAGAGATAATGATTCCAAGTCTTCAAAGCATGGACTATGGCAGCTAACTCTAAATCATGTGTTGGATAGTTCTTTTCATGAACTCGTAACTACCTTTATCCATAAGAAAAAAATGATCTCCTTGCATGAGAACACACCCCAACCCAGATCCTGACGCATCATAATACACCAAGTATCCTTATATTAATTCTAGAAAAATCATGATTGGTGCTGATGTAAGGTGAACTTTCAGTTCTTGAAAATATTTTTGGAATTCCTCAATCAATTGGAATGGAACATTATTCTTTTTCAAATCTGTCATAAAAAAAGATAGTTTTGAGAAATCATTAACAAAGAATCAATAATAACCAATGAGACCAAGAAAAATATGTATCTCAAATACATTATTTTATGGTTTCAAAGAGATAACAGCTTCTATCATCTTTGGATCCATTGAAACACCTCTTTTAGAAATTATATGGACAAGAAAGCATACATTTTGTATCCAAAAATTACACTTTGATAATTTGGAATAAAAATGATGGTTTATCAATCTTTCCAACATTGTCTCCAAGTGTTTCTCATGATCATCCCTTGTTCTTGAATACACTAATATGTCATCCACAAACACCACAATAAAAGAATCCAGATATCAC
Source organism: Viscum album (assembly GCA_963277665.1). Taxonomy (NCBI): domain Eukaryota; kingdom Viridiplantae; phylum Streptophyta; class Magnoliopsida; order Santalales; family Viscaceae; genus Viscum; species Viscum album. Next base: position 1,286,311,627 of record OY728137.1, read on the forward strand.
TAAAATATCTTATTCATTATTTCCATAAAAACCACTGGTGTATTATTAAGACCGAAATGAATTACCATATATTCATAATGTTCATATCTGCTTCTGAAATTTATCTTAGGAATATCCTCCTTCCAAACTCACAATTGGTGATATCCTGATCGCAATTCAATCATAGAGAGACATTGAACTCCCCTCAATTGAGCGAATAGATCATCAATTCGGGGTAGTGGATATCTTTTCTTTATCATAACTTGTTTAGGTTTATGATAATTCATACACAACATTAAATTTTCATCCTCCTTTTTCACAAACAAGACCAGTGCTGCCCATAGGGAAATGCTCGGTCAAATGAAATCTTTTCTTTCTAGCTCTTCCAACTACACTTTTTTCTCCCTTAATTATTTTGGTTCCATCCTATAATAAAAAAGTAATATATTACTAGTCCTCTAGAGGATATCAATCATAAACTGCACTTCCCTTACAAGTGGTCTCCTTGAGAGGTTTTTGGGAAAAAACATCTAGAAACGGATTTACCACCGCTAGAAAACTACTTGTCTTAATTTTGTCTATCGATGCTAAATATAGTGCTACCAACTGATACGAGATCATTCCAACTACTGGTTCTAAAAATATTGTTGCACCAATCTTTACATTCTTGTCCCTTCTAAAGAGATGATCAATGCCATCCTTAGTTGTAAAATTGACCCCTCGAGTATAATAGTCAATGTGAGATTTTTATGTTGTCAACAAATCCATACCCAAGATTATGTAAAAAACATCCAACTCAATCATAGATAAATCCCTTATCATCTTTGATCCATAAACATTTATAGAACATGCTCTACACACAAAATCTCGACACTATCTTTGACCAAGATAAGTTTTAAGTTTTATCATAGAAGGCATCATCTCAACTTTTAAATGAAGAAAATTAACAGCACTGGATGCAATAATGGAATGAGATTCACTCATATCAAACAAATATTTCATAAGGTTATAATTTAAAATAATCGTACCTCACACTATAAATGGTCCAAGAGGATCGTCCATAATCATCTGCTTATCTTCATATAATTACTTCATCACTGTACATTGTTCTCTATTACCCTGTTGAGATTTCCCTTGCTAATGAGTCATGGTATTCCTAGAATCACCATGGTTGTTCTGCTGATAAGGATTGTTCTACTACCCCTATTCCATTAAAGTATACAATGTATTTGACATAAGGGGAGTGTTCCAAACACCTGACCACAAAGCACTGTGATAATAGTGGTGAAGATTCCCCATCTTGTTGCAATTATTCCATGATCTCAATGGTGTGGTACACTCTTTCTTTATGTGTTCAAACGAATGGCATTAGAAACATCCTACTTTTCTCTTGGTTCATGGAGGAGTCTTACTTGATCTTGTGGTTTGATTATGATGTGTTCTGCCTCCTTAATAATTGGATTTCCTCTTCTTCTTTCTCTTAAAATTAGATTTCTCACCTCTTCTCATGAAGGCAACCATACTCCCTCCACTTATATTTCTAGTAGTGAAGGATATCGTAAAAATAGTATTTGGATTCAGTTGTGACTCAATGGTTTGAAAAGACTAAGTGATTCTTTGAACCAAGTATTGGTTCGTATGTGGTTTAGGTGCAACCATATTCTCAATGGCCACTTCAGATATGTTCCAATAATGTCTAATGGGTTCCATTTTCTATAAACACAATGAAATTCCATAAGTCTCATGCTCTATTAGCAGAATGCTTAACATTTCAAATTCTATCATATCATTTTATCACAATAATTCTTTCCAAAATCAACCTTTTTTCACATTCAACCATTTTTGAAAAAAGTTAACTTGCTTTTGAAAATCAAACTATTTTCGAAATACCACAAGCATTCTCTTTTTCAAAATGTTTTATTTGAAAACGATTTCAAAATTTTCAAAAAACAACACTTTTGTACAAAATCATAAATCATTACTCAAATGATGTATGTACTCCTAGTGGGAATTCATTCCTCTAATGTATTCCCTGATCATATCATTGTCTAAACCCATGAAAATGAGATTATAACTCTTATTAGTGTCTCTAAAACACTTATATACCCAAAACCCTGGTAACTTGAAGTTCAGTATAAAAAAGGATAGCTATGTCTTTTTATGTTCTACATGTCAAGTCCTAACAATCCTACTCCTTTCTGTGATCCCAACTCAAAGAATAGACAACAATTAAATTCAACTCCAAGAATGACATAACTGATGAATAATTGTTCCACAAGGAAAGGACCAAGATGATATCACTTGTCTCAAACATACTTTTGGACCGAACAAAACTAATATCATTTTCAATGTCCTTCTTATTCTCATTAGATTAAGAGGGTAGTGAGATGTTATTAGGCCTTAAGCGACATCCCCAATATGCCAAAGGATGGAAATAAATGATGAAGGGGTTAAATATACATGGGGTATGATTTCCCATTTAAAGATAAACAACCAACCAACAAACCATAATCAAATAAAACACTTCACAATGCATGATAAAATTAAACACAGATTAAACATTTTATCTATATCAAAACCAACCAAAGAGTACCAAAGAGGAAGATAGACTAACATGAAAGTAAATAGTGGAATAAAAACTATTAAAACTAAAATAAAACCACATGACTCCAAATATACACATGATATAATATCCAACTCCACCAAACGGCCCAAGTATCATGAATAAGTACTAAATATGTGTGATACTTTACCTTTTCCCGTATATCGATAGACAATATCTACAAAATCACCAAAGTTCGAAAGTAGGGGTGATTAATAAAACCTATTAGGTTTTCCCTGATGAATTACTAACTCACTCCACTAGGATATAACATATTATCAACATTTATATAAACAATTTATATAAAACAATTTCTAAAACAGTTTATATTAAAACAGTTTTCCAAGGAAAGAACATAAAAAATTATTTTAATCATTTAACATTCTATTTTTGTGTAACCATTCCATTCCACATATCCACACAACCAACCATGCATGAAACCTAGAAAAGGGGGAAATCCCTAACCCTTATCCATCCCACTAATGATGGGGGAGACTTTTTACCCTTATCCGACCCAAATGCACATAAATATTTGATAGTGGATATCCCTAAACCTTATCCATACCAATAATGATGGGGGAGACTCTTAACCCTTATCCATCCTGAATGCACATGAACACACACAACCAGGAAATCCCAAAACCCATGCTAGTACAACCATTTCAACTATTTCAATAAAACTGTTCTTTTATGGAAAACCTTTCAAACAAACCAATTAAATACATTTAAATAAAACCATCCTTTTATTTAATTTTTTTATTAAACCATTTTCCATAATTCTTTAAAATCCACATTTTAAAATGAAAATTTTATAATCAAGAAACCAACACACTTTCCACAAAACACCCAATTTCCAAAATTTTCTAAACTATCACCGAAGAGGGTTTTCCAATAAGAAATTCACAATAATTTCTCAGTAAATTTAAATCAAAGCAATCGATTTGAAATTAATCCTTTATGTTATAAATAGAGGAATTGGGACTGAATCCACCTACCATGATAATTTTGGAGAAAATGATAAACAGTATGAAAACATCACAAAACTAGGTTGAAAACTCCACAAACCCACCTTAGATATCCTCCATTATCATAAAAAATACCAAATATAAAAATATATGGAATCCATAACCTTAGATATACCCAAATAGGTCATATATCTAAGAAACCAAAAGAGATAGAGAGAGAACGAAGTAGACTTAAGAAAAACATCAAGAATGATGAAGAAAGATCACATGTCATGAGAAATCAACTCCTAATAACCAAGGGAAGCCTTAGGATCACCTCTATATTGATGTGGAACCTTCCTTGACCTTTGAGAAATAAAAATCATGAGTTAGGACCACATAGGAAGAAAATTGAGTGAGTTAGAGGGGAAAAAGAGTGAGATCCACTTTTTAAAGAGGTAGTTTCTTGCCGCACATGGTTTAGTCACACTGTTAGGAAAAATATGTGTTAACCATGCACCAGAAACTGCCTAAAAACCCCTCACATGGTCATATTTCATGGTCTATAAATTGTACACTAATCATGTTGAATCCACTGCCTTAAAAGGATTAAATCCAACTTTCAAAGTGCACGGTTTTTCCTAAGTGGACACACTGTTTGGGAAAACCATGCACTATCCGTGCACCTTAAAATTTTCACCTATCTCAATGTGTATGGTTTCCTACAAGTGTTTCATGGTTTCCAAAAACCATTCACCACTCGTGGACCTGTAGAAAATCCCTAAAACTCTCAAAAAGTTCTCCAAAATCTCCTAAACTTCACCCTTATACTTTATATACTTAAAATTCATAATTAAATGGTTACTTACCTGAAACTGGGGGTGCTAAAAAGATCATTTTATTATTCTCATATTCATACTTTTCATGTCCAAGAATACTAGATCTCTTACAATCTTCATCATGGATAGAGTTGTGGGGACCTTTCTACTCAAATCATCTGCCACTTTGTTTTCTTTCCCAGGATGGTAATGGATTGAAAAATCATAATCATTGATCATCTATAACTAATTCCGTTGGTTAATATTAAACTCCTTTTGTTTGAATATATACTTGAGGATTTTATGTTCTATATATATATCATAATTATCCTTATAGAGATAATGTATCCAAATCTTTAACATGAAGATCACTTTATCCAATTCTAGATCATGGTTTTGGGTAGTTCTTATCATGGATCTTTAGTTGGTGGGAGGCATAGGCTATCACTTTTTCATTTTTAATGATTACACACCTCAATCCATTTTTTGATGAATCTTTATAGATCAAAAATATATCCCTGCTGGTGGGTAATGTGATCAAAATTATAGTTATTATCCTATTCTTTAACTCTTTAAAACATTCCTCGCATTCATCATTCTATACAAACTTGACTCGTTTTATAGATAGTTTGGTTAGTGGGATTTAAAATCATTATAATTTCCTTATAACTCAATGATAGTATCTAGTTAATCCAAGGAAACTATGAATATCCATCACAGAGGTCGTTCAAGGCCACCATTCAATCATATCCATTTTTTATGGATCCATAGATATCTATTTGCATGAGATTACTTCCCTAAGACTATCACTTGATCTAACCAAAAATCACATTTATTATAATTTACATAAATCTTTTATTTTTGTAATTTCCTCAATATAGTATTCAAATTCACCTCATGTTCCTCTTTTTCTTATAGAGTAAATAAGAATATCATCAATAAAGACTACCAATTTTTTTTGAGATAATCCCTAAAGACTATATTCTTCAAATACATGAATATTTTTTTAGCATTAGTGAATCCAAATAGAATCACTATGAACTCATAGTGATCATACCTTGTACAAAAATTATTCTTGGGTATATCCTCATTACTCACCTTTACTTGATAATATCCTAACTGAATATCTATCTTAGATAAATATTGGGATCCACATAGCTAATTAAATAAGTCATCAATCAGTGATGAAGGATATTTTTTCTTTATTGTGATCTTGTTGAGATTATGATAATAAATGAAGATGCACATTTACCAATCCAACTTCTTGATGAAGAGGACTGGCATACCCCACAGTAAAGAACTTCAGTGTATAAACCCCTTGTCTATATTCTCCTATAATTGTTTCTTCAAATCTTAGAGTTCAATAATGGTCATTCAATATGAAGATGTGGATATTGGAAAATCCCCAAGTGTAATCTTGATTGAAAATTCATCCTCTCACCTAGGAGGAGGATTAGAAAATTCTTCAGGAAACACATTATTATATTCCCTCGTACTAGGAATGTCTTCAAGGATGATCATTTCTTTAATATCAATCATTTGGTCTAGATATTAATGATAATAAAGAAAAAAATCATGCTTGAGATGTAGGTACTGAAAAAGATACATCATTTTCCTTGAACTTTTATAGAATTGGAGGTCAATTCATGATACAAAGGGTGATTTCCTTCTCTCGGTAATTTATGTTGTCTTTATATAAGTAAATTCAATCCATGGCCATAATTTCATAAAATTCCACTAAAGAGAGTATCACAAGGTTCACTATGAATTTCAATTCATAAATTTTGGTAGGGGAGTAGTTCTATACATGGGATACAATAATTTCCCCATTTTACATTTTCATAGAACACTCTACTTCCATGATTTGTGGTGGTGGTTGAATAGTTATATTAAACTTGAGGGATATGAAATAATTAATAGAACTATAATCAAAAAGTTTGTTCACTATTCTTGAAAGAATAACTAGAGTACCTATCACCACTTTGTTTTTGGGATCCACCTCTCTGGTTGTGATGCCATAAGCTCACCCTTTCTCTCTAGGCCTTGGGGGTTGTTGTTGTTGGTTGTCATCGAAAACCCTTGGCTTAGTGAATTGTATGGAATAGTGTCCATGTTCCATGTAGTTGAAACATTGGACAATGGGTTGAGGGTTGGTCAAATCATTTATTTCTTCTGTCACATTGGTGGGTTGCTCCCATCAACAATCACTAGTTAGGTGCCCTTCCTTCTCTCACCTAGGGAATTTACTCATCCCCTTCAGGAAACTTCCAGGGTGCTTCTTCACAAACTATTGACAAGTAGGATATTGAAATTTATTTCAACCATTATATTTCTCTATCACACCACTAGAATTAAACTCCACTTTCTAATTCTTATCCCCATGAGACCATTGAGATTTTATGATCTTTATTTTGACTTTAAGGGAATGTCATAGAATTTTCTAATAACTGTCAAATTCATGAATGGATAAATATTTTTGTAGACTAAACTTCATTCCACCAAATAAGTAGTCAAATTTTTATTTGGGGGTAATGAAAAAGTTGGTGGAATATTGTGAAAGTCTTGTGAAGTTTTCCTCGTACGAACCGATAGATTCATCGTCATTTTTCTTAAGGCTAAGGAAACCCCTCTCTATTTTTAGTTAGAGAGTGCAATGGAAATATTTATTGAAAAACATTTTCCAAAATTCCTTCCACTTCAACTCTTTTATCTCTTCATTAGGCTTCATATTCTTGATCAATTCTCACCAATGATCATCTTCGCATTCCATACCATAAACAGCCAGCACGACCTTATCTTGCTCGGAGAATTGAAGTACGAAGAAGATATTTTCAATGGAGATGATCCACAATTCCAAAATTAAGGTATTATAAGATCCACTACAATTTTGAGTCTTTTTTCTCATAAATGTCTCAATTGCAACTTCCCCTTTTTTATAGGGATTTTGGAATTCCTCCTAATTCGAGTTTCAATTCAAAACTTGAGTCGATTGATAATTTATTGTCATGAAGTTTGTGATGTATCTCCCATTAGGTTTGGAATCTCATTTTGGTAGTCAGCACATTGCCCCTTGTATTGGTTGTTGACTTGGTTCCTCATAATCCATCCATTGACTAGAATAAATGGAAAATTGTGGATGATAATTTTTAAACTCTTAAGAAAATAAAAGTGAAACTATAAAAATTAATGAGATAACTCATAAATAACATATATTCTTTAACCTATGAATTTATAGGATTCAATCTAAGTTATCCATGATCTATTTCCTAATATAAAATCATATGGTCATTTTTTTCTTTAATAATGGTTCATAATGAGCTGAATTTACTGAAGCATATCCCCCATGAGTGTCAAAATAGGTGTGGATCAAGACCCATTATTATGCACCAGGTGACAATCAAGTCCATCTCAATATACCCTTTTTAGGGTTATTACCCCTAAATACCTCTATGCCAGAGCCACATCCACTTGTAGTATCCAGACTAAGATGTATTTTCTTGGAAACCATACTTTACCAAAAATTTAGGGATGTATTACTATTTTCAGTATTATCCCTAAGGATTTATCTAATGTTTTCTAATCCTAATACCAAAAATAACTAGACTTTACTCTAATTCCAAATATTACAACCCTTATCTTTAATACACTTTATTTCATGATTTATTACATAAAATCACGCATATTAAAACCCATAAGATCGATAATACTAGTGTATTTGGGATATTAGGTACATAGTGCATCAACTTGATACATGGATACAACAACATTATTGAAAATTTATTTATCATTCTTCTAATATTCCATCTCTCATTTAAAAGTGTATAGGATAACCTGGGAACATACATAAGATAGTGGTGAGCTATAAAGCCCAGTAAGAGAATAAACAAAGCATAACATGATGAAATTATTACATATTAGTCAATAGGCATTTAAATGGGAGATAAAAGTTGTGAGAATCATAAACATGAACATTGAATCATGATATATGATGATAACATTAAGGAAAAATTGGAATTTGGCAGCATCAGTACACATGACATCATAAATATAGGTCAAGGCTAACCACCAAGACATTATAACATGGTAGAAAAAGTACCATAATGGATTAGGTATAATCCATAATCTCATACATGATGTATCATGAGACTAAAACATTAACCAATTCATTATAACACTATATAATTCTACGCGCACCCATCACTTTTATATCATGTACATGCATAAGTGTTCCACATAGATCATTCAACAAAAGATCATATTTAATCACATTTAATCCCATGATTATGCAGTGTATAATAAATAAATGGAATTCAAAAATCAAAGTAGGATATGTATGTCTAGTTGAATACCCTTGATTGGAAATGTTAATGGTATTCACAATATAAAGGGTTATCATGGAAAAAATCATGGGATAATTTCAGCATCATAATGGGGGTACATAATGAATCATAGGGGGGATTAATGAGAGTAAAAGGGGTCTTTCATCACTTTTGAATCATAAGGTCGGTAAGAGGGATATTTAAGAACATAATCCAACATGAAAAATTGGTAAGTAAAAGGCATATGACAAAAAGGGTTCTTTAATAAATGTTAAGCATGGAAAATCACAAGATAATTTCGGCAGCATAACAGGGGTACAAGATGAATTATAGAAGGGATTAATGTGAGTGAAAGGGGTCTATCATCACTTATAAATCATAATATAAGTAATAGGTATATGTAAATTTATATCCCATCAATATTAATTGGAATAAAAAAGGCATTACATAAAGAAGGTGCTTGGATAAAGAGGAGAAAGAGAGGATCCCTTACTTTGGCATAGTAACGGCTTAGGTAAAGGTTATAATGAGAGGGGATAAATTATCTATAATTATTATAATATCAATTGGAAATTAAATGTATATTTATAAAATTATTATAACCTAACTAATTTATATTTAAAATGTTCAATAAAAATAAGGTTCTATAATGGAAAAGAAGAGAGCGAAAGATCCCTTACTTTTAGCATGGTAACGGTTTAGGTAAAGGTCATAAAAAGAGGGGATAAATGATCTCTAATTATTATAAAATATATTTTACATTAAATGGATGTTTTAAAATTCATGAAAACATAAAAAATTGATATTAAAATCCTAATTACAAAGATGGTGCTTGAATGGAAAAGAAGATAGGAAGAACCCTTACCTTGAGAGGGTGTTTTCAAAAGCTTGTGAGGAGCTTCTTGAGAGCTTGAGGGAGACTTAGGAAGGATACAGAGAGTAAATTTTAGGTTATGATCATTATAAAATGGTTTTTAGTGAATATAAATGGGATATTTGGTAGTTTTATGTAAAAAAATAGATGGGATTTCTTTATTATTTTCCAAACATAGGGTATGGACTCAATATAATAAAGTAATAAATACCACAAACATTATCCTGGTTTTTTCACATGGTTTCTAAAAAATAATATTTTTTTAATTATTTTATAATTCTATGAATTGATCAGATTAAAGTTATACCCTTGGTGATGTCGAAGTGGGTAGGTTTACAAAGAATTGGTTTTAAAACCTTAAATATAATGTAGGTTTTGGAGGATTCATAAAGGGTTTATAAAATTAATCAAGTAACATTAGAGACAAATTATTTTAAATGATACATATATATTTGGTTTTTAATACCTTTTATGGGACATATTAAAACAATTTTGAGTCATTATGATCTCATAATACATACTGTATATTTATACCATATTAAACTTTTACCCGAAAATTTGATTGTCTCAAAAAATTATGAAAAATTAAACATTGGATAATATCAATGTATTGATTAAAAAAAATATTTATTTTATAAAAATAATTCTATAAAAATTATAAATTTCACTTTTAAATTAAAATCCTCGTTTATTGAAAAATACTAGTTTATTTAACAATAATAGCTTTCTCTTATAAAAATTAAATTTTCACTTCATTAAAGTATTTTATCATTTATATTTAATATATAATATTTAAAAATAATATTTTACTAAAATATCAGTTATTTCAAAAAATTATGAATTCATCCAAAGGAAAATCTTAATTGAAATTTCATATTACCCAAAAACGCAATTCAAGTTTTTTCGTATTTGATTTTTATCAAACTCGTTACTTAATCATTTATAAAGAAACACTACAACATAAATAAGGTTTAGCGGCAGTTTTGTGGTGGCGGTTCACAAAACCGCCGCTAAATGTTTTCCGAAAAAGGTTTCGCGGTGGTTTTTAATAAACCTCCACTAAAGCCATATTTTTTTAAAAATTCCCGACCCTTCCCTGCCTCAACCCCCGTTTCCCCCAACCCTCCCAACCCCTCATGCTCCCTTCTTCCCACACCCCCCCCCCCCCCGGAAACCCCACGATGTCTCCGAAGAACGTGCGACCTTCGTCTCCAGCAACCCCATGACCAGCGTCTATGGTGGAGCTCGCTACCGGCGACCCCGGTGACCCGCGACCCCCTTCTCCCGGTGACCCTTCTCACTACAACCATGACCCCAAAGTGTGTTTTCCATTGTGATATCATTTTTCATCTTTTTTTACAAGATTTTGTGCAATATATGTTTATTATTTGATTATAATGTTTGTTACTCCAAGTTTTAGCATGTTAATTTGAAGAAAATTGTTAGTTTGATACATAATTCATGTTTAATTGAAATTTTTATTCCATGTGTTAATGGAATTGGATAAAGAAAATAAATCCGGAAATACTTATTAATGATAATAATAAAGAGGTATATTAATGGAAATTTTCATCCTTAAAATTCAATGAAACATGAAGTTTTGATTGAAATAATATTTAAATAATTAATAGATTATGGTAGCTAATTCCATATGTTTCTCATAGTTTTAACCTATGATAAATGAATAAGTTAATCCAAAATAGAAATAAAACTGGTTGTTTGATAAAGATAATTGTTTGGGGTCGAGCGAGCCTATTTTCATGTGATGTTCAGATACATTGTTTCTAGGGCCTATATTCCCTATTGACTCTTTTTATTGTTTATTTACTTCTATATTTTCTTTTTAATTGATTATTTTTATATGATTCTTTTTTATCTTGGGATGGATGAAGATTGAAGGTATATGGTTAATAAGACTTGGGTTTTTGGTTGCAGTTGGCACCTAATATGGTGGATGCATGGTGATATGCATGGTGTATCGGGATTGATGGAATGGGTTGAACATGTGATTTCCCATTATTATGTTAAAATATAGGATAATTTCTTATGAAAAAACTTATTTAAATTTGGTTTGTGATTTCCCATTATTTATTGGAAATGGAACCTTTAGTGGTGTCCTTGGTAGAGACTCTTATGTAAGGGTAGCATGGGACTTTTTTGAGTTTTCTTGGAATATAACCACATGCATTCTCCATAGACCTCCTTTTTAATGATGGATTAGTTGATTGGATTTTGAGCCTAGTGAATTTTGTAATCATAACATGGTGTTAGGTTTGATGCATTCTCATTTTAAGTTGATATCCTTTGGTAGGTAGTGCCCTTAGAACATTAATACATTTCTATTACAAGGAGTTTTCTGATGCTCGGTTCTGTTTAGGTGTCGTTTCCCCTCATATGACTCTTTAGTTCAAATTAAACCATTTTTTTATGGTTATTGTGTTTTTGGCCATTTTTATTTTCATGAGTATTGAGAAATACTCAGTTTCATTAGGATAGGCTTACCTCAAGCATTGTCATCTGCTTTTCAGGTCGCATGACCCTTTATTTTCCTCAGTGTTGGACAACATTGTATACTTTCATTCATGTTGATGGTCGTATAAGTCAATATGATGTTGGTTTAAATCTATTAAATGTACCTTATAATTCTTTAATGCATAGGGTGGACAAAATATGTATAGTAATCAGGATGTACCAATTTCTTATGGAACCTATGGTAACATACTTACATCTATGTTTTTTCTATCGAGTTCTAAATGTTGTAATGAATGTATGGAGTTAGGTTAAATCATTGAACCATGGGCTGTTTTTTAAGGTGTTGGGTCATCTACGGAGTTGAGTAACCTATGAATTAAATAATCAACTATGTCTCAAAGCATTGGAGGACTTCAAAAAGAATAAGGTGTTTTTGCATGCTGGTCGGTTTGGTTTTGGCCCTCTTTATGATTGTTATGATGTAATGAGTGTGCTTGAGGGGAGAATCAAATGCATGTTTAATGTGAATATGATATAGATAACTTATTAGTGGCTGATATATCTCTAATTTTGATAAGTAGGACACTCCAAAGGTGGGGAGAATCGTGTCATTTTTGTTAAACATGTGTCATTCCCAGTAGAATGAACACAACCTAAGATGTCAATTGAAAAATGGAAATTTTTTCTAGAATTTATTTTGAGCTCTCATGTCTTAAATCTCTTCAGTTATTGGTTGGAAATACGACTTTGATATGGTTGGTTGTGTATGAAACCATTGAGAAACATCATTCCTCTTGGAGGACATCTAAGGTCAAGCCTAAACAATCACATAATGTCTTAGGTTTAAAATTCATTATGACCGGTTTCGATCACACATCAATGGGGTGTTGTTTGAGGCAACATAAATGTGTGATCGACAGTGTTATGATAAGTGTGTAACCTGATATTCTTACTGCTCCTCAATGAGGTGTTGACGCTGTCTCCTATGGACCATACTTTTTCGGTTGGTCTGAAGTGGAAAATGTGATCAATGAATCATCTTTATTATATTATGCATACTTTATGATCAATGGGTCATCTTTATTATATTATGTTTCTATAATCTTACACAATCGTATATTTTGTGTAGGCACATTGTGATTTACATGGATAAAAGCTGGATCACATTACCGAGGAACACACCTCAGTATGTTAAGGGATTGAATGAGTTTTTAGATTTTTCAATTTATAATCGATCCGTTGAAGGGAGAATAAAATGTCCATGTCCTAAATGTAAATTCAGAACATGGTTGAAGAGAGATGAAGTTTATGAACATTTAATACTGAAGCAATTCCCTGGTCAATATTTGTGTTGGATTTGACATGGAGAATCGAACGTTATAGAAAGATTGAGCACTGATGTTAATCCACAGAATGAGGTCCCAAGTTCATCGACAATGGAAAATGAAATACAAAACCTCATAAATGATGCATTTGGCACTGCAAGACACAACTATCAGCATCAAAACATATCAGAACAACCATAAGAGTGTGCTAAAAATTGTAACGTGATAAGTGATGTTTTTGAGACTGTAACACAGGCAGATAAAGATTGTAATATATCATTGGATCCTCCTCTTGATTCTGTGGAGCCAAATGTAAGAGAAAACTTCACTGAGGAAAATGTGTTTCATGATTTAGTTGACGATGGAAATCAAGAGTTGTATAGTGGGTGTTTGAAATATTCAAAGCTTTCATTTTTGCTGAAGTTGTACCATATAAATGTCTATGTGAAATTACAAATAAGGCAATGTCCATGATATTAGAATTGATTCATGATGCATTTTCTGAAGCAAAAATCCCAGAATCTTTTTATGATATGAAAAAAGCTGTCAACAAGCTTGGTTTGAATTATACAAAAATACATGTGTGTCCCAATGATTGTATGCTTTATTGGAGAGAGGATTCAAGTAGACAGAATTGCAAGAAATGTTCTTCTTCTAGATGGCAGGAAAAGGGTGATGTTGGAAGTATGAATGAACATAATTTCATGGAGAAGAAGAAAAGGAACACACCTGCAAAGGTTTTGCATTACTTTCCTTTGAAGCCTCGATTGAAAATATTATTCATGTCATCGAAAACCGCAGAATACAGGAAGTGGAATTCTATAGATAATAACAATTATGGGTTAATGAGACATACACGAGATTCCCAATCATGGAAGACATTTGATTTATTACATCTATATTTCTTAGTTGATCCTAGCAATGTTTGATTGGGATTGGCTACCGATGGATTTAACCCATTTGGGACTTTCAGTACCAGTTATAGAATTTGGCCAGTTGTTTTGATCCCTTATAATCTGCCTCTTTGGATGTGTATACAACAAACATCTGTTATCCTTTCGATGATTATTCCTGGAAAACAAATGCCTGGAAATGATATTGATGTATACTTGTAGCCTTTGATTGATGAATTTTAGGAGTTATGGAGCAACGGTGTTGAGACATTTGATGCTTCTTCTAAAACAATGTTCAAAATGCATGCTTCTTTAATGTGGACCATTAGTGACTTCCTTGGGCTTGGGAATTTATCTAGTTGGAACACTTACACGGGTTTGGATTGTCCCATTTGTAACTTTTATTTTGAGCCCAAACTAGTACCTCATAGTATAAAATGGTGCTTCTTGTGTCATCGAAGATTTCTCGATGCATCTCACAGATTTCAGCTGAACAGATCAAAATTTAATGGTTCCATTGATCATAGACCACCTCCAAAGTTGTTAACTGGTTCTGAAATATTGAAACAGCTTGAAAATATTGAAACATAATTTGGGAAGGTTCATCATTTGAATGATAGCGGAAAACGGGTCCAAAGTGCATCGTCAAGCGAAATCAGAATGCAACAATGGAAGAAAAAAAGTATATTCTTCAAACATCTGTATTGGGAATTTAATTTGTTGCGGCATAATATTTATGTGATGCATATTGAGAAGAATGTCTGTGATAATTTGATTTTTACATTACTTAATGAGCATGGAAATTCAAAGGATCATCTCAATGCTCGTAAAGACTTACAAGCAATGAACATAAAATGCGATCTCTAGCCAGATGAGAATGAAAAGTATCCTCTGACAATTTTTGCAATGAAAAATAGGGATAAAGATACATTCCTTCAAATTTTAAAGAATGTTAAGGTATATCATGGGTATTCAAGTAACATCTCGAGGTGTGTTGACTTGAAGAATAGTAAGTTACATGGATTGATAAGTCACGATTCACATATTTTATTACCATAGTTACTACCATTGGCATTGCGTACATTATTACCTGAAAAAATTACTGCTATTGTACTCCAATTCTATACATTTTTCAGACAACTATGTGAGAAATCTCTACATCCATTTCAGCTTGACAACCTTCGGGAGAGGTTTTTATTGACCCTTTGTGAAATTAATATGATCTTTCCTCCGTCATTTTTTACTATAATGGTGCATTTAACTGTGCATTTAGTTGAGGAAGCTAAATTAGGAGGCCCCATTCATTATCGATGCATGTATCCAATTGAGAGGTACTTTATTTATATGTTTTTCAGTTAAGTAAACAATTTTTTGTACTTAATTAAATTCATAATTATGTTTATTTTATTTCACAGATATATTGGGCATTTGAAATCATACGTGATAAATAAAGCTCAAACAGAAGGCTCTATTGCTGAAGGCTATTTGGTTGAGGAGTGTCTTACCTTTTGTTCTCGATACTTGGATGATATTGAGACAAGATTTAATCGAGTTGGACATGTTGACAACACATTGAATCAATCTCAAATACATCATAAATCCAAAATATTTCCTACTATTGGCCGATCAGTTGGGAGGACCTCAAATGTGACACTGACTGAATTGGAATTATTATAGGCACATAGATATGTGATGCTGAATAGTGAAATTTTAGATCCATTTATTGAAGAGTTGAGGATACAAACAAAGAGACGAATGAGAGGCTGAACACGAAATGAGAAAGATATAACAAAAGCTGTTAATAAAGATCTTGTAGAATGGTTTGCATGACGTGTAAGTTCATAAATATTTCAATAAGTACGAATATTAGTTTGACACATACATTTTGTAAATCTAATAAAATATATTTCTTTTCTCAGATCATGAATACTGGTACTCGACCAGAGGTGTCAGAATATTTGAAGTTTCTTTCTAGAGGTCCTCTAAAACAAGTTATAAAGTTCGACGCTTATAATATGAATGGCTTTAGATTTCATACAGTCGATCGAGAAGTGGGTTTGAAAACACAGAATAATGGTATATTTACATTTGCTGAAGTGGAATACTATGGAAATTTGCATGATATTATTGAATTAAACTACCACAAACATTTTTCTGTTGTTTTATTCAAATGAAAATGGGTCGATATTATCAGAGGTGTTAAAAGAGATTCCTTTCAATTTACTTCTGTGAACTTCTCTCGCTTGATGGTTGTTGGTGATCGTGAACTGCATGATCCATATATCTTAGCATCGCAAGAAAAAATGGTATATTATGTGAATGATGTTGTTGATGAAGGTTGGAGTGTATTTTCTCACATAATACAAATAGATTTGTATGATATGGGTGATGAAGTGGATAATTTGACCTCTGAAATTGAATTTAATCAACAACTGGAAGTAGAATTATTTTTCCATCATGATATTGAAAATATTATTCTATAAAGTATGAATGAAGTGGATGGATAAATGGAGTAGGAAACCAACATGATTTAAGGGGAAAATGATTGTATGTACAATTATTTATTTATTCAGCAACCACTTGTTTCATTTCTGCAGTCATTCATTATCATTGTTATATATATTTTGTCTGTTAGTACTGGGCATCTATTATCATTTTTAAATTTTTTTTTCTGCATAATTTTTTTTGAAATATATATTCTGAACTTAATTTTATTTCATTAAATGACAGGAATGCCAAGGAAGAAGCGGTATACTATTTCATCTAGTTCCGTGACAGATGACGATCCATCTGGCTCCCTCCCCACGACATCTGAGGCACCAGCTGCCTACACTCCTGCACCATCTCCCCATGCACTATCTCTCACACCATCTTTGGATGTCCCATTAGAGGGTGATTCATCGACTCTCCCTTCAGTAGCCTCAGCAGTGGGGCAGCGACACGCCTATTCCAGTTCATCACGGGCATACTGGAGTGTCACTGTCATAGGTACAAATTTTAATTAAATAAATTTATTTCATTTTGTTTATACTAATTGTTTGCTCATTGAAGATGAAAAAAATACAACCGTGGAGAAAAACATAAAAAGTGCATATGTTTGAAATATGACTGGTGAAAAGATAGTCATGTTGGTTGATTCTTATGGGGTCCTGACGGATGACGCTGCGGGGTTACTTGGCCAGATTCTAGGCCAGCTGGAAGCAGAGCCCATTTCCCTTCTTATTTCATACGATGATTGGATACATATGCCTCCAAGCTAGAAAAATGAAGTTTTCAATTCGCAGATAAAGGTAAATTTATTACATTATGGTTTAATTTAATGACATGTTACTAATATGTTCAAAATGAATTTCTGTATACAGATGTTCTTCCACTTTACAGTTGCTGATGTGATAGCATGGAAGTGGATGTTGAAAAATATATGTAAGAAATGGAAAGATTTAAAATGGAGATTGTGGTGTGATGTCAACGATACCTCGTTTACTGTGCAACAAATGTATGAGAAGCTACCCAGTGGGGTACTGAAAGAACAGTAGAAAGTTTTTGTTGACAGACATCGTGATGAGAAGCGGATGGTATTGAAATATATATTATTATATTATCCTCGTTTTACATTTATACATTTATATGAAGAGAACATGACATTTAATACATTACTATTAAATTTTATTTTATTTATTTCAGGATCTCTCAAGAAAGAATGCTTCAAACCGGGCTAAGTAAGTCATCCCTCACACCGCGGGCTCAAAAATATTTTCTAGAAGCCGAATGACATTGGTAATTTTTTAATTAGTTTAAATATTTATAAGACAGTGTTATCTGTTTAATATATTGAATTGTTGATTTATCTTTTCTTAATGCAGTCACAGAGTTTAGGGCACGAAGCATCCCGAACTGAACTGTGGTTGGATGTTCACAAGAAATCAGATGGAAGTTTTGTTAATGAGCCTGCTAAAGAAGTTGGGGTATAAAGTCAATTTTTTATTATAATAAATTATTATCAGTTTTTACTGTGTTAATATATATTGATATTTTATTTATTGTAAAAATTAAAGAACTATGGGATTCCAATCCTGCACAGTCCTACTCAGTCTCCCAGGATGACCCGGTTGCTAAAGTCCTTAGGAAGGAGCATCCTGGTAGAGTACACGGGATGGGTTTGGGACCCATACCATCTGAGGTTTTTAGCAGGCCACCGGGGATGGCAGCTACATCTACTCCTGGATTTAGTCATCCCATACCCAGAGATGCTCAGAAAGAGATTGTTTCTCTACGAAACATAGTTCACCAGCAGGGGGATCAGATATCTGCTTTGTAGAAAGAGTTGATTGAAATACGTCAGCATATGAGAAGATATGCCCCCAGTGGTAGTGCATCGACTGGTGGTATGCAGGTAAATCACAAAAAAACAAAATTATTTAGTTTTATAACTTTCATTGGTTTTAAGTTTTAATATAAATATGCAACCGTGTTTAATTTTCAATATAATGTTCTTACAGGTGATAGCAGAAAGTGGTGATGAAGGTGGCGAGGGTAATGATGCATCATCGGACCATGAGTAGTTGTATTGTTCATGTGTTGAACAAATATGGGAACAGTTGGTTTGTATATGTAACATTTCTGGCACATAGTTTCCACCAAACATTTTCATGTCCTAAAATTTCCTTGATTTCTCATGTTTCCTTTTATGCATTTTATTGATTTCTGAAGTTTCTTTTTATGTATTTATTTCTCGAGTGTGGTATACATCATTCCATTTAGGCCTGTGTTTGAATTGGTAGTTGAGATTTTGGATGACTAGGAGTTAAACCCATTATTGATGTGTTGAACAAATTGGGTCATTTCACATGTTATACTATTTGGAATTGGAACTAAGTAATATTCTCTTATGTTGAGATGGTTTTAATATTTTTTAGTGGTGAGGGGGTAGTGGATTCATCCAAACCTATTTCATACTTAATATAATCATGTTTCCCAACATTAATTGGGTTAACATTGAAGAAATATACTAATGGGTTACCACCAATAGGAAACACATATTTACATTATAAGAGGGGTATCATTAATTTTGGTGTGATCCCATAGGATGAATGATACTGGAGATGACCATGAGGAAAAAATGATAAAAAATTCCCCCACCCATGTGGGTTATGTTTTCTGTTATAATTTTATAGTCACAAACTCCACTTAGGATAGATTATGATGCTTTTAGATATTAGAGCATTGTAACCATCCCTAGTATATTATCTAGATATTCTAATGGGCCTCAAGGGTGTTTAAACTAGTAGGGGTATAAATATACTCTTGAGTGTTAGTGTTTGGATATCCCCAGTGGGATCAACTTTTAGATGCTTGAGTATAGACAATAGGGAAAACACCCTATATATCTTCTTGAGTACTCAAGGCCACATGTTAATAAAAATGACTATAGTGAACATGATACTCATAATGAAGTTCTAAGGTGATTTCTACTTTATGGTGGACATATTTATCCAAATCAATATGATAAGAGAAGAACGTGTTCTCATGATCTATTGAAAGGATACAAAAAGGTTGGATGTGAAATTATGGACCAATGGTTTTGCCATAGAATATTTTTAGTTGGACAACCTGTGGGGCATTATTCCCTATAGATTACCATGAGTGTCATATAATGTTAGGATAGATCCATTTAGATGGTATTCCTGAAATAAGGTTTGAACCATCATGCACTCATTTTACAAGGGTAGGAGATAATGTATGTCAGGGTATGGGGAACATATATTCATAGAAATTGAGTCCTATATATGACATAAAAATTGTTTTCATGCCTCACCATTTTGTTCCTTATGGGTACTATCAGCTTGTTTTTGGTCTTGAACATAATTGGTGTATTTGGTGATTCAATTTTAATTGAAGTATGTGATCACTATTGTCAAAGGTACGCACCTCAGCACGCCTTGGCGTGAGGCGCGGCGAGGCACACCCGATGCGCCTCACCATGGGTGAGGCGAGGCGCGCCAAAGGCGTGCGTCTCGTGTGCCTACTCAAGAGGTGCTATGGCGCGAGGCATGGAAAAGGTGCACCACTATCCCCCAAAATTGGGGGGAATAAGGCAGTGGAGATCATACTTAGAGGGGCGGCGGAAATCGAGGGCCCGATGGAAATTGGGAGTGCCAGCGGAAATCAGGGGTGTGATAGAAATCATGGGTAGGAGGAAATTGGGGAAATCAAGGGAAATCATGGGGGAGCCGGTGGAAATATTGGGTGCTATGAAGATCGTTCTTAGAGGGGATGATAGAAATTGGGGATATTTTCTCTAAAGTCAGTTGTACATCCCTAAATATAACATAACATTTAATATATTAATAAAAGAAGAATTAAATAAAACTCTATAAAAATAGAACCATCACCAAAAGAAAGCAAAGAATAACAGAAAACACATTTAACATAACACAATGGTTTTGATGTTTAGGTTCTCAAACTCATTTAATATAACACATTTAACATAGTAGGGAATAAGAGAAACACATTTAAAATTGCAGAAGATATATACCATAACATAATGATTTTAATGTTTAGGTTCTTAATGATTGATTATTTGATTATGATTTGGTTAAAAATTATCAACATTTATTTTAATTTTTATTATTTTGATTGAATTTAAGTTTTTTTATTTAAACTATTGTTGAAATTGTATATATTTAATTATGCGTGTTTGTGCCTTAGTTGTGCCTCGCGCCGCACCTCACGCCGCATACCCAAGTGGCATTTGCGCCTTATTGAGTCATGCACCTTTGACAACACTGGATGTGATGAAGGTATTGAGAAGGAAACACAATGAAGAAACCCATAAATACATCATCAAATGTAAGAGTTCGTATTTTATCAATCCAATTAAATGTTAATGAATTCACATTAGGTTATCTATTTTTTGATGAGAACCTCCAATGGGCTTCCATGTATATGAATATTTGGTATGGATGTCCTTTCAGAACTAAATTACAATGAAAGGTTTTCACTAGTGATTCATATACTATAGATTCTTCAAAATAGGTATTGGTAAAAGGTGTGAGATTTTGGGATCATCAAATATTATTTGGGTGGAATAATTTGAATTATTGGATTCCCTTGTAGATTTATGATTTTTTAATGAATAATATCAAAATACTAGTGTTTAATGAGTTACCCCTATTCCTATGATCTCTTTGAATCTTTGTAGATATGAAAATATATGATTTTTAGGTTAATCATACATATAATATATGTTTATGACTCATTAGTTTAAGGAAAAATAGTTAGGAAATTATTCATTTTTCACTATACAAAGAGGTCGTAGGTGTTTACATTGTTGGGATCAGGCCCATGTGATGAGTATCATATGAATCTCTATAAATATAATCATAACACACATATTTTATTAATGATTAGTGGATACATCATACCATTTATGTTCAATTTAAATAGAAATATTTCAAGAATATTAACTTTTTGTGAAGGGGAACACTTTGTGAAAGGTACCTAGAAATAGATAGTGTTTGAATTTATCATGAGTTTCAATTTTAGTTTCATCTCGGTCTTCAATGACTAATTTGGAGAAGGTATGGTTGTGGATTACACCGATTAGAGGGCCCATATATTGTTTTCAATATCATAAATGTTGGTATGATGATAATGGATGAATGCTTAAGAGGTCGGGGCATACAAATTGAAGGTGGATATGATATTGTGATACTAGGAGGGGTATCTAAAATTAAGGACTATATAAAGAATATAATACTAAATTCTATAACTAAGGTATTTTGTAAAAGTGATTCATATTATTCTTATTACATAAGAATAATAGCATGTTTCTTGATGTTGGGATTGAACCTCAGAGGGGAATATATTGTATCCTAGTTAAGAGGAATAAAATACAATATAATTGAAGGCATGCATTTTAAGGTAATGTGACATGATTCATCGTAGATTAAAATTGTGTCAAAATGACATATGTAATGAATTTTAGAGTCGTCCTACCAGGTTTAGAAGGTGATTACTATAATCTATCTCAATAATTATTTTAAATTATGATCAAATAGAACATAATGTTTTTGTGTATCATGATTTTTTTAAGAAATAAGTTAATAGAAGATTAGTTGTGTTACATAAAAGTGCACAATAAAGTATTGAGTGAGACTAACACACGAGCTTCTCTAAGACACCTGGTATAGTAGATGTGTGTGGTGATGGTATATTTGGGGTATTAAACCAAGTAGGAGGCCCACAAATGGTAAATCTAACTGTATTTTACACTCACTCCCTATATGGGAACACCGACACACATGTAGATCTAATGTTTCATTTTTAAGTGATATATATTATGGGGGATCAAGAAGGATCGTCTAGATGTATGTTTGGAGAGTAGTCAAATAATGGACCTATGTTTTATAGTTGATTCTATCATATATATTTTTTTTCAATTTATTCTATACTGATTTCTTAGGTTGATGTTTCTTGTTGTATGTTGGTATGTACAATATGGTTCATTCTTATATAGCATGTCAATGTTTACTTATTTTTTTCAATTTATTCTATACCGATTTCCTAGGTTGATGCTTCTTGTTTTCTGTTGGAATGTACAATATGGTATTTCTGGTTTGATTTTTCTTTCAGGGCAGTGGCGCAGCGGAAGCAAAAAATTTATTTTTTTTTCTGGTTAGCTTTTCGCGGCGGTTTAAACCACCGCTAAATGTACATTGGCGGTGGTTTAAACCGCTGCTAAACGGTGAAAACCACCGCGAAATGTAAAAAAAAATAAGTTTCGCAGCAGTTTTAACCACCGCTACATAGGCGCATCATAGGTTCTCATTCCACAGTGGTTCTAGTGACTTCAGCGGCGGTTTTACAGCCGCTAGATTTGACTTTATTCGCGGCGGTTATAACCACCGCGAATAAACTGATGTCCAGGGCTCGTAAAAACCGCTGCTCAACTCAGTAAAACCGCCGCAAAATGAGGCAGCTACGACGCTTCCCATAAACAACTGTAAAATGGAAATAACTACTGCTAATAGATTGGTGACTCCGTATTAGGTGGCGGTTTCTGTAAACCGCCGCCAAACCATTTAGCGGCGGTTTAAACAGCCGCTAAATGAAAAAAAAAACCACCGCTAGCGTCTCCAGAAAGAAAAAGTCATGGAAGACTGCCTGAAAATCTTCTCACACCATGTCTCAGTGATGCTCAGTCTGGGTGGTAACATCCCACCATCTCTTGGAGGAATCACGCAGCATGTAAGTAGCAATCTTGACCCTCCTTCCAGGAGGCGTCTCCAGATGCTTGAAGATCGTTTGCATAGAACCCAGCCATGACTCCACAGCCTGTGGTCCGCCATCCCCTGAAAACGCAGGAGGATGCTGCTACTGGAATATACGTGTTAGCTCTAGCATAGATGTGGCAACTAGCGGTGCTCCCTAGAAGGTCTGCATGAACCGCATTAAGCTTTCATGGAACTGCGCATCCGCGCCTACATCTGGTATAACGGCTAGCACCGCATCTGGCACTGCTGGAGGATCCATCGGTGGCCCATGGCCTACCGTCTCTGGAGTATAATCACCACCACTCTCTTGGTGAACAACTCAAGGTCGTCTCGGCAGCATGACTCTACA
The DNA here is from genome assembly GCA_963277665.1 of Viscum album. Taxonomy (NCBI): domain Eukaryota; kingdom Viridiplantae; phylum Streptophyta; class Magnoliopsida; order Santalales; family Viscaceae; genus Viscum; species Viscum album. The sequence goes on from OY728137.1 coordinate 1,286,335,477, forward strand.
AGGTCAAACACACGCCTTAGATTAAGATCATCAAGGACTAAGAACTAGAAACACAATAAGGGAAAAGGATAAAGAAAACATTCAAGTTTTACAAAACAAGACTACACAGCATTTATAATAACAACATGGTGTGTTCCCTTAAGTCTTTCACATGGGCGTGTACTTCTGCCCGAAATGGTCGTGTAACACCCCAAAACACACGGCGTGTTGTCCTTACACACGGCGTGTACTTGAATTTTCTTCCCCTTCCTGAGTCCTTCTACACAGCTAAGCCACATGGTTCTCGTTAAAACGAGACTACATGGCATGTTTGTTCTAGACACGGCGTGTACTAGACGAGCTTCACTGACTCGTGTTGTTCGTAACACGGCCGGATACACAGCTCACACTACACAACGTGTTCCCGAAGGACACAGCGTTTACTTAAAAAGATAACACAGACCCATGTTGTGAGCTACACAGCCAGATCCCAAGATTACACTACACGGAGTGTTCAGCATTGGCATGGCGTGTATAAGCTAATATTTCTCCATCCGTGTTGTTAGTCACACGGGCGGACATAGGATCACGATGGCACAGCGTGTACAACTGGTACATGGCGTGTTCCCACAAGAGTTTCCCTATCCCATATTTATGCCCTAAGTACACGGTGTGTTACACCTGCACACAGCGTGTACACCACCCTATTTTCCCATCCACACGGCCAAGTCCACAGGGTCTCTCATCGGTCAAGACTACACGGCGTGTCCCACTGGTACACGGCGTGTCCCACAGGTACACGGCGTGTCCCACAGGTACACGGCGTGTCCCACAGGTACACGGCGTGTCCTCAGTAAAATCTGGAAGACCTTTGTTCCCTCCCACACAATGGGTTACACAGCCATATACTACACGGCGTGTACATATAATTACACGGCATGTACTTAGAAATTTTTTATTTCTTCCCGAACAGAAGAGTATACGGCGTGTAGTCAAAATTACACGACATATATTCTGGGTTTCTCTGGACAGTAAGCCTCAGAAACTACTCCGGAGCCCCCTTTTCTTTAAATTCAAGCATCAGTATGCCAAATTCTGATCTGTGTGGGGGCATACTCCCTGTAAACCAAAGTTTATCTCCTGACCTTTCACATTATAGTACAAAACGTGACAAAAGGCTGGATCATGATCTGCTAAATTCTAGTTCAAGAGAGCCCATAATTCTTAGTAACCAAAGTTTATCATCCATAAACCCAACCATAACATGTACCATTACCCTATTAAGGAAGTTATAAATCAGTCAGGCCACACGGTTTGTTCTAACTATGCGAGTTTGCCCAGCTAATCATGCATACGGGTTTTTACTTAATCTAAATTTTGATTAAAAATTCCCAACCCCCCCCCCCCCCATTTTGGTCCCTAACAGACCAGAACAACCCATAATCGATTTCTACCTTCCTTGGAGCTGCCAAGAATATTTTATGGCCCCTCATACCCCTCCTGAAAGTGGATCTAATCTTGAGGAATGTTGTTCAATATTCACCTGGTAGGTTTCCTATTATCGTTCGCATTCTCCCATTATCTCTATCTTCCTCCCTAGGGTTCCATGGATCCTCATGTTGAATTTTAGATCTAATACCCTCTATTTTAGATTATAAACCCAGATTTTATCCTTGTTACTGAGATTCCATGATCATCATTCTTCATTGATGAATCCAGGATAGGGTTGGGTGATTCGAAATTTGTTGATCCTGAAGTTGGTGGTTCCATTACGATGCCCAATTTTTGTTAACCCTAAATTGATTTGTTTAATTTCAATTTCTTAAATTAAATGAAATTTCTTGATTTAAATGAAATTTATATCAATTTTTTTATTAAAAACCTAATTCCATTTAATTTGGGTTTTTGGAAATTAGTTTTCATATGAAATTGGGAAAACCCCCAATTCCATTGAATTGGGTGTTTTTATTAAATTTATTTCAATTAAATTGTTGAATTTAATTGTGGAAATGGATTTTATAGAAAATTTTGAAAAAAACCAATTCCATTAAATTGGTATTTATTATAAAATTGATGGAATTTTGTGAAAAAATAAATTATTGAATTTAATTGTGAAAGTAAATTGTGAAATTAAATTTTGAATTGAATTAAAATTATTATATTTTGAAAATGTATTTAAAATGGTTTTGATATAAACCTTAGGTTCTTATTTGAGAAAAGGCATGTTTTTTATTAAAAACATGTTTTGGTTTTTAAATGGAAAATTGGAATATTTGAAATGGAGAATGGGATTAATTGTATTTTAAGAATTCTTAAAATAAATTTCCCATAATTGGTTTATTATTAGATCACATTTAAGACTTAGGTAATTAGTGAGTTATTGGACAACACTCTATGATTTACAAAGTACCAAAACATAAATGCAGTATGTCATATCCCTTAGGCAATAGTGATGAGTCCTATTTTACATGAGCTCAAATGGACGTATGTACATATTGTCATGTCACCTTGAGTGTGTTGATTATCTTAGCCTGAAACTATCATGCCTTCTTAAGCATATGACCATGTTTCTCATTTTTTTATTTCAAATGAATATATTTCATTGTTGTAAACTGTTTTACATACCTTCTGATTTATATAAAAAAAATTATATAAAAGTGTTTTTTAAGCCATTGGTGAAAATCACCATTATTTTATAAATATTACATCAATTTAAATGTAAAGATTTTTTTTAAAATTATTTCCATCATTTGAAATGTAAAGTGTGAATTATTTTAATTATGTTTTTGAAATGAAAAACCTATTAGTTTTAAATTGAAATCTCTCTTTTGCTAATTTAATTTTGGAATATATTATCAAATCCTTGGTGAGACCCTACTAGGATTTTTATCTCACGCTCTACCTATACCTTTAGGTGTTTGTAGATTATCTCCTTCTAGGTTTGAGCAGGGGTAAAGCACCACTTGGAGGCGGTTCTAGCTGTTGTTCTATGGACTTGGTGAGTCGTGTTTGAACTAGGACTTGGGTTATTTTATATGTTTTTCTGATACTTTGTTGTAGTAATTTGGGTTTTATACATGTTTGAATTCTGGTACACTACTTCCAATAGAGCTTTTTGTATTCATACTGTATTTTTTCTTTTACTTCTATAATTTTTGTTTCAAAATCATTCATACTCCCATTTTGTATGATTCCAGGTGCTAGTCGCTAACCTATAGGGAACAGGAACACCCTTCAGGTTATGTCAAGACCAGATCAGTTATTGGGTTACCAGGGAACCCTGGGTGGTTTGTGGCATCTTCTATTTCTCTAATCCTATATGACATGGTGAAACAACATCTCCATGGTTCAAACCATCTTCCTCCAATTTTAGCATCATGAATCCCCTTCATGATATTAAATTCATGAAATAACAGCTTCAAAATCATCTAATTCATAAAATGATTCTTTCAAATTCTTTATAATTTCCAGAAACAATAATTCTAAAAAAAACTATGATAATATCTTAAAGATCCATATTTTTTCTAAGTATGTCACTATTATTAATGCTCAAAATGAATCTTATGAAAAACCTATGTTATAGAAACAACTCTTACAAAATCTATAAAAGACTCTTATAAAAATTCTTGAATGACTGTTATGAAAGGACACTTATCCAATATTCATATTTCTTCTTAAGATGACTCTTAAAAAACTATAAAATCACTCATATGTTTGAGGGCATAGTCAATTTACCTAGACTCTTCTCATAGTTACTCATATGAACCAGTGGATTTACTCATAGGAACCAGGGACTTAGCTGCATTTTCAATGATCTACACATATTTTCTTATATGAAACTGTGAGGTTACTCATATTCCATTAAGACTTTGTTAATTTTTCCAACTATCTACATTAAATTTACTCTTATGAATACTAGGTAGACATTGACATATTATCCAATTTTCTTTGATTCACCAGAATAAATCTTACTTTTGAGCATAATGACTCGTACAAATTTGGGACTTGGCCAATTTTCTGTGTGAATATGCTCAGCTCTAAAAACACTTAAAAATTACTTCAAAATAGTTCCAAACTAATTATAAATATCTTCAAACACTCCATAACCATGGAATGTACTTCACCTCACATAATAAAATTTATTTTATGTGAGTTTGAATATGATTTTTGTTTTGATAATAAAATCCTACACAATAAACATATCAACTTATACTATTCTCCAAATATTATTTGCTAGAAAAATACTACAATGATAGGGGATACGTCATCAACTCCATATAAAAAAACTCTCCTTGGGTCTCAAAAATCTCCCCCAAAATATGTATTGGTCTATACAGGTTTCATGAATGGTCTTTGATTAACAAAGAACTATAGACCAATACCAACTTTATGGAAATCCTTTGGAAATTGTGGGGGGTCCTAGGATGATTGTTATGGGAAATGATGCTCTATTTGTTATTTGATTTGGGACACATCGCTCCCCAAATTATTTATTATGGGACATTGAACTCCCTTAGATACTTGTTTGGAGAATGACACTCCCTTAATTGTTCCATCATGTGGAAATGGAACTCTGATGGGGATTTACTTCAAGATAATGATGTAGATATGGAGGTACTAGGGTTTCCTAACTTATATCCATTTGGTTATATCCCATGATGATTAATTTGATTTTCAATATTAAAAATTTTTATCATTATTCATGTTTATACAACCATGATATAATTTCATTACCTCCATATGATTTTTTTAAATAAAATTAAATGCTAGATTTCCTAACTTTAGTTCAAACTGAAATGTTATGGTTCATTTTGTGATGGTTTTACATGAGGTGTGGAGTAGAAACCTGTTAGAGTTGGTATCCCAGAACCAACTATTTTTACTTTGATTACATGAATATTTGATGTATTAAATATTAAATTAAACATCTTATTACATATTGTTCATTGTTCTGCATGACCATAATGTAATAATGTCCTGGAGTATTTGTCACATTGCTAAGGTCATAGTAGTTCCCCTCTATGATGATAACCTTGAAGTGTTATAACAATATTCTTAATATAGTTCTACAGTTGGATAACATACTATGATGGGACACAAAGTATTTGTCAGGTGTGAGTACTCATAAGTAGATGAGACTTCTTCTCATAAAGTTCGCACTTGGTAATCTACAAGATGGGAGATTATGAGAATAGACCCGCTGGTAGAAATTCTGTATGTTTTGGTGTCATCGGATATTCTTATCTATGATCATGTGTAATGGTCCCTAGACTTTAAGATTATCATTAATGCATGTCATGACTCGCCCACTTAGATTTGATGATGAAAACTATCACGCTGTATGTTGGTAGGAAGTAGGGTATGTTGGGTGTTTCATGAATGACATGTTATTAGTTTATAAGTCAAGAAAGGATTTTTTTCCTTCCATATTTATGGAAGTAGATATCTTATCCTTTTTTTAAGTAGAACCATCGCCCTAAATTCCATGGCCATGGTGTAATGATGATTTTATTTCAAATAGTCAGAGAATGATGTATCAAGCATATATATTGATGACACCACCATGCAACCTGCTTGATGAGATTATGTGACAAAGGGATTATATTACATAGTGAGTGTTCATATATGGTTATCATCATTTTGACTTTTAGTCATTTCTCTTGGGTGCTTTGACCCATTTATAGATAGTAATCTTGGACTTTAGGTAAGCTCGCTTAATTCCAACGTGAAAGAATCCTAGAGGGTCACACACTGAGTGTTTCTGGTGGTCTTGATTAAATTCTATTTGAATTTAATTAATAGAATAAACATTATTCCCAAGACTGGGGAATAATTTTATTTAAGTTATATTGATCACATAAATTAAATAAATATTTATTCACTGAATTGTGAATAAAATTTATTTTTTTATTTTATTGAATATTTAATAAATATTAATTTACTATTTTATGAATAAAATATTTATTTAATAGAATAAAATATTTATTTGGGTGTTCAATAAATACAAGAGGGGTTTGAATGGACCAAGACCATGTCTAGTGATAAAATAATTATTTACGAGTCGGTAAATATTATTTATCCATTTTGTGCAAGTTGGTGAACCAAAAAATAATAATATTGTTATTATTATTATGTGGCATGGTATTTCATTAATGGTTATAGTTATATTTAATGGTTGTTATGTAATTAAATTTTGTAACCAAAATCCCAGCTCTATAAACAGACGGATATGTCCATTGTGTAATTCATTCGAAACCAATTCTAAGTTTGAGAATATAGAATTGTTGTGCACAGTGAATTCTCTCTCAACTCCTCCTCCTCTCTCCCTCTCAAAAACAAGAAACCCAAGAGAGAATTTCTTCAATACTGAAGAACGATCAATCAAGAACAAACAATGCAAGACATTTTATTTGTCGTACTGGCACCCGGAGAATAAGTGGAATTGCTCGGAGACCATTGAAGCATGTGCAGATCACTGCTAGAGGGATTATACCATTGGATCCTTGTAAGCACAACGAAGGAAATCTGGAAGGTCCTTTTTAGAAGATCAAAAATCATCAACGTTCCTAAGCCCAGGTATTTATTTCTTTAGATATTAAATATATTAATTATAAATTTGACATGAAAGATTTTCACTATTAGTTTTGAGCAACGATTATTAAAAGAAATTTTAATATATCACCCACCAACACACACTTCTGCTACACCCAGAACAAACAAGTGATATCAAAGGGGTCACGTTTAAATTTATAATTATTTATTTGACTGTAGATCTATGCACAATTGTGGTTAGATTTTATTTCATGTTATTCTTTTTTGTAATCCGATTTGAATTAACATGTTATCGACATATTAATCATGTTCGTTCAGTGTTTCATTTTCTTAAAGACTTAAGAACAAATGAATAATGATTAGAGATGCCACTAGGAAGTGCCAAATAATTGGATGATAAAACTGGGTTACGTAGCATGCAGTCAAAGCACACGTTGTATTCCCATGCACAATGTATCTAGATACACTGAGTAATTAATTACATTTGGTGATTTTATTGCACACCACATGTTGATCAGGCCATCCTGGCACACTGAAATTGGATACAAGTGTGCAATTGTAATGAGCACACAATGTAGTTTGGCCAAGTCAACACACCAAAGCCCCAGGCGTGTGACTTGGATATACGACAACTGAGGTACTGTTAGGACCAAGATGAAGGAAGAGATGGTTTGCATGGATTATCTTTTTTTATCTTGAGTAAGTTTTCATAAAGGAAAGACACCTTGAATTTCTAAGAATTCAGAAGCTGTAAGCTTGAAGATTTGGAACCGTGTATATTGAACATTCGGAACCTGGTGTTCGAAGAATTCAAAGTCTGGAATTCGGAGTCTGGAAATTGAGAAATTCGGAACCGGGAAATTGAAAATTCTCGAAAGCTGGCTGATAGGAGATGTGAAGGCATCAATTGTGATGATGCTTTGATGTTTTGTAACTCTAAAAATTTGTGAGTATATGCAAGTACTCAAGATGCAAGAAAAAGTTGGTTCGAGAAGTCATACCGAGAATCTGGTGAAGCTGTTACAAGAACCAGAAGTGAGGAGTCGACTTCTAGAGTCAGAAGTGTGGAGTCAACTTCCTGAACAGAATTTGCAGAGTTTACTTCCTGAACAGATTTTGCGGAGTCAACTTCCTGTGTCAGAAGTTCGTAGCAAGAAGTTCGGAGTCGACTTCCTGTTTCTGAAGTTTGTAGCCAGAAGAGCGGAGTCTACTCCAAGAATTGGTGAAGTCAAAACGTGAAGTCGTACCGAGAATAGAAGAAGTCGTATTGAGAACCAAAAGTCGTTCTGAGAATCAGGAAGAGTCGTACCGAGAACCAGACTGTCATACCGATAACTCGTGAAGTCGTATCGATATCCAGAGGAGTCATACCAAGAGTTCAAAATCTTCGGTATCGATGAATAAAGAAGGGTCATACTGAGAATTGAAATGGTGTCATGCCGAGGAATCAAAGAAGATTGGATCTGAGAATGTCATGCCAAGAAATCAGAAGAGTGGATCCGAGAATGTGATACCAAGAAATCAGAAGAGTGGATCCGAGAATGTGATACCGAGAAATCATAAGAGTGGATTCGAGAATGTGACTCCGAGAAACCTACGTAACAAGGTCGGATCTGGAATAGGCCAAATCTCCAAATCAAGAGAAGGGGAAGAAGATTCGAGAAGATTGTAGAAGCATTGATAAAGTCTTAATTACTCTAAGATTTCAGGAGAAATTAAGATTTGGGTGAATTTAAGTGAGCGGGAAAATTATTTTTGGTTTCCCGCCTAAGAATACTTTAGAGTACCTATAAAAGGATACCATAGTACTAAATAAATTGATTGATGATGTTGTAGTGAGAGAATCTATGATAATCTAGAGAGAGAAAGAAGTGTGTGGCCGACTGAGTTTTCATTGAAGTTTCAATTAAAACGAGAATTTGATACTGGTTGACACTGTATTGAGTTTCTCGGATTAAAGAAAACTCAGATTGAATAATCGGAGTGAAAGTGAAGAATTCGGAGTGGAGATTCAAAGTGGAAATTCAGAGTGGAGATTCAAAGTGGAAATTCGGAGTGGAGATTCGGAGTGGAAATTCAGAGTGGAGATTTCAGAGTAGAGATTCGGATTGAGAAAATTCGGAGTAAAGAATTCAGAGTGGATATTTGGAATGGGGAATCAGTACTGGCTGTCACCGTATTGAGTTTCTCAGACTGAGGAAGACTCAGATTGAAGAATCAGATTGAAGAAGGGAAATTCAGAGTGAAGAATTTGGAGTGGAGATTCAGAATGGGGAATCAGTACTGGCTGTCACCGTATTGAGTTTCTCAGACTGAGGAAGATTTGGATTGAATAATCGAAGTGAAGAAGAAAATTCAGAGTGGAGATTCAGAATGGGAAGTTCTGACTGTAATTGATCTATCTCTAGTCCAATAAGTCCTTTCCTTTCTTCTGGGTAAGGAAGTGAAGATTTGTGCTGAACTTGCTTACACTTGTGTATTTGAAAGGAAGTGCAGGTAACATAAGTTGTTACAAGAAAAGAGACTTTTCCCTATTGTGCTAAGAGGGTGCACGCACACTGGAGTGATTTTTTCACAGTTTTTCACGAGTGTAAGGGTATATCCTACTCATTGTAATCCAAGGATTGTTTTCTTAGTGGATTTTATGGTGCTGGATTGTTTCCAACCATACCAAGGACGTAGCTATTCTTATTGAATAGTGAACCTTATAAATTGTTGTGTTCCTTTGGATGTGTTCTTGTTTGTTTCTCAGCAGGGAAGTATATCTTTAATAGGAGACAAAGGTTTTTCTCATTTTAAGGGAACTTAAAAGAAGAAAAAGGGGTACCACTGATTCACCCCCCCCCCCCCTCCCTCAGTGGTTCATTACTCCAACTGGGTCCTTACAGGTACATGACATGTAGCTGTATGTACACGCCCTATAGTCTCCCATTAATTTAAAAAACTAAAATTACATTAAATAATAAATTAAAGCATTAAAACCTTATTTTATTGATTAACACACCATTGTGTGTTTAAAATTTTAATAATGGTTTTAAAGAATTTTAAAGTTCTCAATTAATTTAATATAATTAATATGTCATTATTAGTTCTATCATTTATTTTTCATGAATGTAATTAATGATGGGTTTCTCCAAATAAGATCAGATTATCATTAATATTAAAGATAATTAATTAATTAATTAATTAATACAAGTGAGTCTATCTTAAATAATAAATGAATGAATAAATGAATGTCAGACATTTACTTGTGCATATTCGTTGTATGTGTGAGAGCTCATGAGCTTGACTAAGACCTATGTATGTGTTGGAATTTATTTAATTAAATTTATTACATGGTTTTGAAATTATTTAATATTAAATTAAAATATGGCATGTGAGTCATCCCTCCCTCCGTTATTATGAAGGACCTACATGTCCAATGATATTTATATAATTCCCTTTAACCAGTCATTTGGTTCCCCTCAACTACGTGTAAGTGATAAATATTTGTAATTAATGGAGCATCCCAAGGCATGTGGGGACAGTTCAAGATGAAACCATAATGACACCAACTCAGTGATACATAGGCGTACACATGGAATGTTGTATCTCATGCCAAGTCCGACATAAGGAGTTATTCCCCCTAGTTCATAGGTTGATTTAATGTCCGCTCATTAAATCGACAATTAGATAAGCTCATGATTGGTTCATTTAATTAATTATTTATTTGCTATCTAATGCATTAAAATTATATTTATTGATTCAAGACCGTGATCACATAAATGAATTAATTAATTTTCAAAAGATATAATTTTAATAAAATTGATTATGCATAAATTCTTTATCCAAACATGGTTAATTAATTAAGTAATCATACACTTAAATATTAACAAGACATGTAAAGGATAAAACAAGATAAAAATTTATGCATAATAAAATAAAATCCATCATTCTAATATTAAGTTAGAATAATCCTTCTGTTACTTGATTATGAACAAAATTCAATAGAACTATGTGTTTAACCAACCCTTGTTGGGACACTTACTTTTATAAGGGGAGTTCTTATGAAAGTTTTGGGTTGACTTAACCATTTTACATCAAGAGGACTATCCCTAACTAGACTTGGTGTAATTTGGAGGAAAGTTTTGAGAAAATCCAAGTCAGGATTTCTGGATTGGGGAGTCCACTCAATGGATCAAGGAGCTGCAAGCACGCAGTTGGCAAAGACTTACCTACCTAAATATCTTGACCAACACTTATTGGGGTTATGCGAAGGGGAATATGGATCCTTACCACTAGAATGTCCTAGAAACTAGACACTCCAAGTTCAATGGTGAGGGCTATTGGGGATGGATAAAATAGTGGGAGATTTAATAAAATCAATTAATTATTTCTCACAAAATCCATAATCAAGAAAAGTAATAATAATATGCTCTTTTAATTGTAGGATAAAATGAAAATCTCATTATCCCTATAATCAATATTGGATAAAGACAATCTTCTCACTGGCAGTAACTTCCATGACTGGTTTATATACCTTCGGGTTGTTCTATGCCATTAATAGAAATCTTACGTGCTAGAATAATCAATGCCTGATCCGCCTACTCAAGAGGTGAGTGATGAAGAGTTCCTAGTCTACGAAAAACATATGAATGACACAGTTGGAATTCAATGTTTGACGATTTCATCTATGTATAGTGAACTCATTAAGTCTCATTCAAACATGGATGCATATATCATGCTTGAGATCCTTTGTGGTCTTTACTAGGAGAGAGCTAGACATGAACCGTTTGAGATTTCCAAGGCACTCTTTCAGAGTAAGTTTGGAGAGGGTTTCCCAAATGGGATTCACATAGTCAAGCTATTGGCTACATTGAGTGCCTATAGATTCTTGGGTTTAAACTCCCTGAATAATTGGGAATTGATCTCATTATGGAATCACTTCCTCATATCTTCTCCAGTTTTGTTGTGAATTTTAATATGAACTACATTGAGAAGTCTCTGCCAGATCTTATTATCCTCCTTCACCAAGTGGATAAAGATATGAAACAAAAATAGAAAGAAAAGAGATTTAATCCCAAAGCTTTTTCACGCCCTTCCAAAAAGAATAAGATAAAAGGGTAAGTAAGGTAACATGATGTTGTCTGTTTCACATGTGGTAAAAAGAGCCACTAGAAGAAAAACTACAGTTAGATAAAGAAGAAAGGGGAAGCTTCAAGTGTATGTTATCGATTGAAATTTATCTATTTCTAAAAAGTGTGTATTAGATACATCTTGTGGTACTCACATATGTATTCAAATAAAGGGACTAAGTAAATTCATGAAAATTGACTGAGGGGAGGTAGATCTACGAGCAGCCAACAAAGCTAAAATTGTTGTTGTAGCTATCGCGGACTACCACCTCACATTGCTGACCAGAATGATCTTGGTTTTAAAGGGTTTTTATTATGTGGATTTAGTTACCAAAAACATTATTTCTTTATCTAGACTAGATGCAGAAGGATTTATTTTAAAATTTGGAAATTAATATTTCTTATTTTATAAAGATAGCATTTTTTATAGTAATATGCATTTACATAATGATATTTACTTGTTGGATTACATGAACCAAGTAATGGAAATTGATAATGAAGTTACTTTACATTACTCATACCACACCCAACTTTTACATCACCGACTAGGTCATGTAAATTAAAACAGCTTTACAAAATTACATCAAGATGGATATTTAGATTCTTTCGAACTAAAACCACTTGGTGTATGTCACGCATGTTTACAAGGAAAAATGACCAAAGCCCAATTTAGTGAGAAAGGTGAAAGGGCTAAATAGCTTCTTGAATTAGTTCATACTGATATGTGTGGACCATTTCCTATTGAAGCAAGGGGTGGGTACTCATACTTCATAGCTTTTACTAATTATTTTAGTAGATATGGATATATTTACTTAATGAGGTATAAGTCAAATTATTTTGATAAATTCAAGGATTACAAGAATGAAGTTCAGAACCATCTTGGTAGGAAGATTAAGAAACTCTTCTCAGACTGAGGTGGAAAATATCTTAATCAAGACTTCATTGATTACTTACAGAAGTTTTGGATCCTATCCCAACTTGCTCCTCTTTACATGCCTTAGTGTAATATTGTAAGCAAAAGGAGGAACCGTGCCTTGTTAGACATGGTGAGATAAATGATGAGTCATGAGAGTCTTCCATTATCCTTTTAGGGATATGTGTTAGAAATAGTGTCACACATACTAAATGAAGTAACAACTAAATCAATAAATTATATTCCATATGAATTTTGGAGTGGAAGAAAAACCATGTCATCGAATTTACATGTGTGGGGAAGGGAAGCGTTTGTTAAGGCCTCTTTAGGTGACAAACTTTCACCCCAAGGCACAGAGTGTACCTTTATAGGATAACCTAAGGAAATAAGGGGATATTATCTATATGAACCCTCGGAAAAAATGGTTATAATGGAAAGACATTCCATATTACTTGAGAGGGAGCACATCTCTAAAAGAGATAATGGGAGTGAGATAAACTTCAATGAATTCAAGGCTCAAGGCACACAAAATTTGTTATAGGATCAGATTCTACATAGCCATGTGGAAGAATAAACTATTCTAGAGACATGAGAACTATGTAGGAGTACAAGTGAGGTTACAGAACTAGAACGGTATGGTTTTCTAGTTACCAAGGATGGTGACTCGTTATCAGTTGATAATAATGATCCTCTAACCTACAAGGAAGCAGTAAGTGGAATAGATGATTCCAAGTGGCAAGAAGTCATAAATTCTAAAATGGATTCCATATATCAAAACCAAGTCTAGATTTTGGTAGATCCTTCAGTGGATGTAAAGCATGTTGGTTTCAAATGGGTATTCAAGAATAAACTGGACATTGAAGGACAAGTTAGTACCTATAAGGTGTGACTGGTTGCAAAAGGGTTTAAATAACATCAAGGTATTGAATACAATGAAACATTTTTACCCGTTACAATGATGAAATCTATCATAATTCTACTTTCCATTGCGGCTTATCGTGACTATGAGATTTGAAAAATGGATGTCAAAATAGCCTTCCTTAACATGAACCTTCAAGAAGATGTCTAAATGACACAACCTGAAGGGTTTGTGACTCCAAATGATTCCAATAAGATATATAAGTTGCAAAATTCCATTTATGGATTAAATCAAGCATCCTGGTCATGGAACATTTATTTTGATGAATCCATAACAGAATTTGATTTTATAAAGAATGAATATGAGCCTTATGTCTACAAACGGTTTAGTGGGAGTGTAGACATTTTCTTAATAGTATATGTTGATGACATATTACTTATTGGAAATGAAATATCAGTCTTACAGTCTATTAAGGCGTGGTTGAATAAATTCTTTTCCATGAAAAACTTGGGTGAGATAGCATATATTCTTGGGATCAAGATCCATCATGATAGATCTAAGAGGTTGCTCAGCCTAAGTCAAAGTACATACATTGACAAGATACTGAAGAGATTCAGTATAGAACAATCCAAGAGGGGATTGTTTCCAGCGTTACATGGCATTCATATTTTCAAGAAAATGTGTCCTTAGAACCATGAGGAAAGAAATAAAATGGCAAGGATTTCATACGCATTAGTGATTGGGTCATTCATGTATGTTGTGTTATGTACTAGGTTAGATTTCGTTTATGTATTAAGTGTGGTAGGTAGATATCAAGCTGATTTAAGTGACCGTCATTGGATGGCAGTCAAGACTATCCTTAAGTATCTGAGGCATACTAAGGATATGTTCATAGTTTATGGAGGAGGTGAGGAACTAGTCATCAAAGGATATGCAGATGCTAGTTTCTAGACTGATCAAGATGACATGAAGTCACAAACTGGATACATCTTCACTTTGAATGGAGGTGTTGTGAGTTGGAAGAGCTCAAAGTAGGTTGTGGTCGCAGATTCTACAGTAGTGTTTGAGTATATTGCATCTTCTGATGTAGTTAAAGAAGTAGTTTGGATGCAAAATTTTGTCCAAGAGCATGATGTGGTACCTAGCAGTAAAGATCTCATCACATTCTATTGTGATAATGCTGCAGTAGTGGCTCTTGCAAAAGAGCTAAGGTGGCATCAGAGGACAAAGCACATACTTCAAAAGTATCATCTCTTGAGGGATATTTCTCAGAGAGGTAAAGTTGCAATGAGCATTATTTCCACGGAAGATAATGTGGTGGACCCCTTGACTAAAGGCTTGACTCAGCAAAAACATGATTATCATGTGAGGTCTAGCGGATTGAAAGTCGTGGGTAGTTGGATCTAGTCTAAGTGGGAGTTTGTTAGAGTTGGTGTCTTAGAACCAACTGTTTGTATTTTGATTATATGAATATTTGATGTATTAAATATTAAATTAAACATCTTATTACATATTGTTCATTGTTATGCATTACCATAATGTAATAATATCCTAGAGTATTTTTTGCATTGATAAGGTCATAGTAGTTCCCCACTATGATTAGAACATTGAAGTGATTTGAAAATATTCTTAATATAGTTCTATGGTTGCATAACATATTATGATGGGACACATAGCATATAGACCGTCAGGTGCGGGTACTCGTAAGTAGATGAGACTTCTCATGAAGTTTGCACTTAGTAATCTCAAAGACAGAAGATTATGAGAACAGACCCGCCAGTATGTTTTTATGTCATCAAATATTTCTATCTATGAGTGTGTGTAATGGTCTCTAGACTTTAAGATTATCATTAATGCATGTCACGACTCGTGCACTTAGATTTGACGAAAACTGTCACACCATACGTTGGCGGAAAGTAGAGTACGTTAAGTGTATCACGAATAACATGTTATTAATAGATAAGTCAAGAAAGAATTTGTCTCTTCCATATTTATTGAAGTTGATATCTTGGCCTTTTGATTGAAATAGAACTGCCACTCTAAATTTCATGGTCATGATGTAACAACGACTTTATTTCAGATAGTCAAAGAATGATGTATCAAGCATATAGTTTGATGACACCGTTATGTAACCTGATTGATGAGATTTATGTGACAAAGGGGTTATATTACACAGTGAGTGTTCTTATGTGGTTGTCGGCGTTGCGACATTAAGTTCTTTCTCTTGGGTACCTTGACCCGTTGCTAGACAGTAATTTTGGACTTTAGACAAATATGTCTAATGCCAACAAGAAAGAATCTTAGAGGGTTACACATTAAGTATTTCCGGTGGTCTTGATTAAATTTTATTAGAATTCAATTAATGGAATGAATATTATTCTCAAGACTGAGGAATAATTTTATTTAAGTTATATTGATCGCATAAATTAAATAAATATTTATTCATTAGATTGTGAATAAAATATATTTATTTATTTTATTGAATATTTAATAAATGTTTATTTACTAGTTTGTGAATAAAATATTTATTTAAGAGAATAAAAAATTTATTCGAGCGTTTAATAAATACAAGAGGAGTTTGAATGGACCAAGACCATGTCCGATGATAAAATAATTACTTACGAGTTGGTAAATATTATTTATCCATTTTGCACAAGTTGTCGCACCACAAAATAATAATGTTGTTATTATTATTATGTGTAATGGGATTTCATTAATTGTTATAATTATATTTAATGGTTGTTATGCAATTAAATTTTGTAGCCGAAATCTCAGCTATATAAATAGATGGGTACGTCTATTGTGTAATTCATTCGAAACCAATCCCAAGTTTGAGAATAAAGAATTGTTTTGCACAACGAATTCTCTCTCGACTCCTCTCTTCCACTGAAGAACGAGAAACCCAAGAGAGAATTTCTTCAAGACTGAAGAACGAACGATCAAGAATGAACAACGCAAGACATTCGATTCGCCGCGATAGCACCCAGTAGACGAGTGGTGTTGGTTGGAGAGCATTGAAGCACGTGTGGATCACCACTAGAAGGATTCTATCCTTGGATCCTCGCAAGCGCAACGAATGCAATCTGAAATGGCCTTTTTCGGATGATCAACAATCATCAACGAAGAAAGTTTCTAAGCCCAGGTATTTATTTCTTCATATATTAAATAAATTAATTATAAATTTGATGTGCAAAACCATCGCTCTTGGTTTCGGGCAACGATTATTAAAAGAAAATTAAATATATCATCCACCAACGCACGCTTCTGCTGCACCTGGAACCAACAAAACCAAATGGGCTGGGTATGCTCACACCCAACATACATCCTTAGGTGCATATAGATGGTCTTCCATGAATATGTTTTGCACATTTGAATCTCACGTCATCTATTCTTAGGATTTATACCATTGGATCATTATAGTGCAATGGAGATGGTGACATGGGAGGAGTTCGTGATCTTGGGATTTAGACCATTGGATCATTGTGGAACAATGGAGGTGGTGACATGGGAGGAGTTTGTGTTCCAAGTAGAGGTTTGCAGGGTGTCATTATACATTTTTTGTCTTGTAAATCTCTTTTATTAATTATATATAGTCTTAGTATTCACATTTTCGTGTTTATTGATTGTTATGCTTTATTTTAAAAGTATGGTCTCTCGTCGTGAATTATGGAAACACGAGGGTGGAAAAATGGAACGGGCATATGCATTGCACCGTGGATAGGCGAACTAAAACATGCGGTGGCTTTTGGCTCCAGTCGGCACTTTTAAATGCGGCGGCGCGTGCCGTTGACGCTGACCGTCAACAACTCCCACTGCTGACCAGCGCCGCCTGCGCTCCCACCCCGGATTGAAAAGAAACCCCCTCATCTCTCTCGCTTTCATCCTTCGATTTCCGGCCGGCATGGTGAGGCGGAGATGATCATCGGCGGCCGGAGCCCCCCGTCGGCGGCGGATCCATGCATGATGGGGTTGTCGATGAGCGTAAGGTGGGTGGTGATAATGGCGGCGCTGACGGTGTCGCTGGTGGTGCTCCCGGTGGCGCTGCCGCCGCTGCCTCCGCCGCCGCTGATGCTGCTGCTCCTTCCTGTACTCATAATGATCATCCTTCTCTTCCTGGCGCTATTCCCTTGCCGGCTGAACCACAACGTCCCCGTCGGCGGCGACCACGTGTGACGGAGTCCGTAAATTCCGGTAATTAAATTTTTATCGTCCACTTTTTGTTGCTTCATTTGATAATAAAAGGAAGAGTCCTTAGGGTTTGCATGGGATTGTCGGTGAAGAAGATAGGTTAATAAGAAGATAAACCGAAGAGAAAGGGAAACCGGTGGCGGGTTGCGGCTTTTTTAAATTTATTTTATGGCCCGGACCGTAGAAAGGCGGGGACCGGTGGCCGCCGGCTGCTAAACTTATTAGTTGAGTTTTTTTCCAATGGATTTTTTAGAAATAGGTTTAAATTATTAAATATGATTCCTCAAACGCGTTGAATCCCTAACACATTTTAATATATATGTTTTTAGAAATTGGTTTAGATTTTATTATATATGTTTTTTTTAAATATATATTGTTTTGTTTTGTTTATATATATATATTTAGGATAATTTAACTATTATATCCATCGCTACTTTAATTATAATATTTTGAAATATTAACTAAACTTTAATGTGGGCTCCCTTTTATAATGGAAAAGCCTTGAAATCATTTCAGATTTCCAACAACATGAGATTCAATACATTATTATTATGAATGCATACTAATTATTTTTATTATTATTGTTATTATTATTATTATTAATCTTTATTAGGTTAGGTTACAAACCACAAACAACGCACACACAAACACCTTAGTGGATCAAGCCACATCCCTCCCCACAAAGCTGGATCTATTTTACTAAGTATACATGGAACACCCCGAAAGCTCTAGTTCTAGATGGCCCGAAGTCCCATCTCATTGTGACCCCAAATGCCCTTTGAAGGAGATGACCAAAAAGCCCAAAAGAGCACTCCGCATCACACCAAGTTACTAGTTTTATGCCGCAATGCTCCCCCTATCAACAATAATCGCACAATAAAGGACACACTGCCCCCTACTAAGAATGCAGAGCACCCCTTCATCCCACATCAAAAACCTGTGTGGGAGGAGAGCCGATTGATAGGTGTCAACACACTCATTGCTCTTTCGAGCAACCTGCATCACGATGCTTGCATGTTGCCCCACCATATCGTGTGCCTAGCCACCATTACTAGAAAAATTGGTATCGGCGACTGCCAAAACAAGTCGCGAAAATGAGTTTTTGAAACATGAACGACCCCTGCGCGACCGCTTGGTAGTCACGGTTGATGGCACTTCCACAAATTGCATGATATACAGTGCTGTTTTTTATCAGCGCTAAACAAAAATCACTGATAAAAGTGAAACATTTATCGCCACTGGATAAATGCGCTGATAAAGGTTATTTTTATTAGTGCTAAGAAAAGTGGTGATAAAAGTGTACCCTTTGTCACCACAATTTTTAGCGCTGATAAAAGTGTCACTTTATCATCGTTTTTCGTAGCGCTCATAAAAGAAATAGCAATTTGTATAAATTTTAATAAAAAAATATTATCAATATATATATATATATATATAATTGTCATACACTACTATAAAAGTGGGTGTTAAAAGCACTAGAAAAATCATTTAGCAACACTAAAAAAGCGTTGTTGATCTAAGCGTCGTTAATAGTGAGTCACTTTTATCGGTGCTAGAAAAACATCGATAAAGGGTGACCTTTATCAACGCTTCTTTTAGCGCTAATAATGGTTGTGCTGCTGCAATGTGTTGTTAAAATTACAACACAATACAACAGCAAATGCACCTGTATATGGTAAATTCATAGTTTAATTGAAATAAAAATTACATCACAAATACAAGAAGAAAACATTATATTATAGACATTTCAAACATTGTTTTGTACAATTACATCAACAAGTGCCACTACCACATAAATGGTTTTACGCAACACCACCCTTTAACAACACTAATAAAAAGACACACTTGGAGTCATACCAGTCACACCGTGCCTCGAATTGACATGCGAATGATTCATACGCATCACAAAATGGCTTAAGGATCGTTGTCCTAAAGTATCGAGGCAATCCAAATGTGTTTGCTTGGTTTTGAGTATGTCACGTGTCTTTTTTACTAAAATGTCAATTTAAACTAAAAACACGTACTTTGAGTCATACCGGTCATATCGTGTGTTGGTCTGATGTGAGAATGATTCCTACACGTCACAAATGCCTTATGAATCGTTTTCCTAAAGTATCAAGACAATTTGAGCACGTTTGTTTGGTTTTCAGCGAGTGACACACGTTTCGAACTAAATTGTCAATTTTAATCTCACAATGGACACTTTGAGTCATACCAGACACATTTTGTATCAGATTGACGTGCGGTTGATTCCTACACGTCACAAATGATTTATGGATCATTTTCCTAAAGTATCAAAATATGGATTTTTTAATCCCCTTTCTGATTTTTTTAAAACGGCCTCGGTTTTTTTTTTAAAAATATACCTTAAAGGCGGCATCGATGATGCCGCCTTTTTCCTAAAACAATAATTATTTTTCTATTTTAATTATGTTTTTTATATATTTAATATTTTAATGTTTTATTATTATGTTGTTATGGTTATATATATATATATATATAAATAAAACATAATGTTTCAACATAATTTATCTTTTATTCAAGTACGTGACTTTGCTAACCTATAAAATATAAACTATAAGACCGATATGAATGACATTTTAAACATTGATTAAACATACAATAAGTAGTTGAAAATAAAAATAATTTCTTAAAAAATGTTGATAAAAAATAATTTATAAGTTTTCTAATCCACCTACTTGAAAGTTAAAATGTTTCAAGTACGTGACTTTGCTAGCCTATATAATATAAACTATAAGACATATATGAATAAAATTTTAAACATTGATTAAACATATAACAAGTAGTTGAAAATATAAATAATTTCTTAAAAAATGTTGATGAAAAATAATTTATAAGCTTTCTAATCCATCTACTCGAAACTTAAAAATGTTTCAAGTACGTGACTTTGCTAGCCTATATAATATAAACTATAAGACCGATATGAATGAAATTGTAAACATTGGTTAAACATATAATAAATAGTTTAAAATAAAAAGAATTTCTTAAAAAATGTTGATGAAAAATAATTTATAAGTTTTCTAATCCACCCACTAGAAACTTAAAAATGTTTTAAGTACGTGACTTTGCTAGCCTATATAATATAAACTATAAGACCGATATGAATGAAATTGTAAACATTGGTTAAACATATAACAAATAGTTGAAAATAAAACGAATTTATTACAAAATGTTGATGAAAAATAATTTATAAGCTTTCTAATCCACCTACTTGAAACTTAAAAATGTTTCAAGTACATGACTTTGCTAGTCTATATAATATAAACTATAAGACCGATATGAATGAAATTTTAAACATTGATTATACATATAACAAGTAGTCGAAAATAAATAAAAATTCTTACAAAATGTTGATGAAAAATAATTTATAAACTTTCTAATCCACATACTTGAAACTTTAAAATGTTTCAAGTACATGTCTTTGCTAGCCTATATAATATAAACTATAAGACCAATATGAATGAAATTTTAAACATTGATTAAACATATAACAAGTAGTTGATTTTTTAATTTTTATTTATATGAGTCTTATAGTTTATATTTTATAGGCTTTCAAAGTCAAGTAGGTGGCCTAGGATCCTCCTTGACATTCATTCTTTTCGCTCTCACTTCTGAGTTACTTTTCTTACATTCCTTTCATTATCATTTATTTATTTTATTTATGAAACTCTTTATTTTCAACAACTTTTTAGATGATTAGGATTTCTTTTAAATTTTATTTACATTGTTTTTATACTGTAGATTTTTAATCTTTTAAAGTTATTTACTTAAAATTTAATAATTATTTATATATTTCAAGTAGTCGACTTTGAAAGCTGTCAAATAAAAATTGTGCCTAAAATATAAATAAAAATTGAAATTTTGGATAAACATATAAGAAGAGCTAATAGTAATAATAGTAATTTCATTTCAGTAGACATAAAACATGTAAATGAACATGTACAATCAATGTTTATGTCTATGACAAGGATATTCTGTCCCACATGGTGGTCTGCGAATAGGATGTCCGCATCGAGTGCACAGTGGAGTATGATGACTTGGAGAGGGATGATCCTCGGGCACTGGAACGTCGACTGGGGAATCCTCTATCTGTGTGTCAGTGGGAGGAGCTGTCAACTACATCTCATACTACCCTACGAATCCTTCTCCTACTAGGGTGGTAGAAGGACCTTCCATCATCACGGTGAGGAACCAAGCCTGCAATGGAGCTATAGCCCAAGACTGCGATGGATCTGGAACCCCCAAGGCTACGATGGATCTAGACCTCAAGATTGTAATGGATCTGGACCTCAAGGTTGTGATGGATCTGGACCCCAAGATGGAGAGAACTGCGGATATCCTATCAGGAAAGACGGATCTCATGCCACCCGAGGAACATCCTGAATCGGCTGATCCTGGACTACTAGAGGGCCGACCTCTGCCTGTGGAACAAGTGAGGCCTCACGTGCAACACGACACTATCTACGTCGCCGTGGTCATGGCTCCTCAGCACCAGTAACAGCTGAAGAATGTTCCTCTGGGGCAGGAACCTTCTCTCTTCGGGCTATACGTTCGAAGATGCTCTCAGAAAGCGCATGAAAAGATGCCCTCACCTCTAGCGTTGCAGCATGGACGGCTGCCCAGCTAAAGACCCCCTCCTCCTCTTCATCACTCATGCGAACAAGCTACTCTATATGACTACCATGTAAAGAGATTCAAATTGAATTATAAAATAGTTCAGTAAACAAACTAATAGAAATTTATTGGCTTACTATACTTTGCATCTCTATGTCAGGTCGGGTAAGATACAATATAGACTTCAGTCTATACCATGGATCATACTCAACCTGCTCCAAAAAAAAAAGAATCAATTCGTAAGAACACCTTGAATATGAAACTCTACACATCTATGCCAGCAGTCGATAAAGTGGGCATGTACTCGGGGCCAATCCTCATCCTGCCTCCCTGTCCGCTTCATCCCATGAAGCCACTCTGTCTGTCTCGATGACAATGGAATCAGCTGAGTACAGAAAAACTGACACATGACTCTGTTAGGATGTTGTCACTCAATAATATAGAAGTGAATAAGGGGCACTACAACCATAGCATCCTCAATCCCAATAGTGCGATATGCTGACAACTGGTCCATAATACTCCAGTATGGAAGCCATGAATCTGAAATGACATGTGACTGTAAAAAAAGCGCCTAACTAAAAACCAAAATTGATGCTATTATTAAACATGTTAGACAATTATAGATTGTATATACATACCTGATCAGGTAAGAGACAATCCAATTGAAGCTGATATGCACCCAAATGCTGTCTCAAAACCGCATCAAAATTGCGTCGCTGACACCACATGTAAAATACATCATCGATAGTGACAAATAATAAGAAATTAAAGTCAATAACTCATAATAGCATCATAAATCAATAAAAATGACTGATCATACCAGCATCCATGCAGAGCGTCATGCAACACCTCCATCTCGATCGGCAGACCATCAAGCTCAGGGCAGAATGCGGGGAAACGCTCCCATGCCCACATCTGAATAAGGATGACACATCCCCTGAGACATGTGCGGTCCCTGCGGGATATCCTGCATAATGCCCTGAACATGTATTCCAAGCAAGCTGATCCCCAACTATACGTCTCGGACCAATCAAAGTCCTCTAGTAGGATTAGATACATCATGTGCACGTGCATCCCTGAGTGATCAGTACACATGGTCCCTCCAATGAGCTGTAATATATATGCACAGGCATAACGCATGACAGTCTGCTCATCATCATCATCGTGTAAATGTGGAATCTACGCCTCCAACCAAGGCATAGATATGGATGCTCCATCTGTAGCCCTACAGTCGGAAAAAATGTCAACGCCTAACAAACGCTGAGCAAGGTCTGACCAAGTTGCATGAGTGAGTCCAATAACAGGTCTCCCCTAGATAAGAAGACTGAGAAGCACTGTCACATCCTGGAGGGTGATGATCATCTCTCCCTTAGGCAGGTGGAATGTGTGTGTCTCTGGTCTCCACCTCTCAACGAGGGCAGTAAGTAGGTGATGGTCTACAAATGTGATATCCGATACGACAAGGCCATAGAATCCAACATGACACAAATATGGTCTAATGGCATGTGGAGGCTCCCTATGATGAAAATGGTGTGCTCGACGCACCCTGATTGATTGATCCACACCACCCTCTAACATGACCTAGGAAATATGGGTATGTTGCTGAGTGAGTAGTATGGTATCATCCATCCGCATATAAACAAATGAAATGAGTTGTAAGTGTAAAATGTAAATATAACGTTATGGTCAGCATAATATTATGACTTGTAGAATGCAATGCCATGTTTATTCACATTGTTTTATGAAGTTATTTTTACCAAAAGAAATATAATTCTCTATGTCTTCTGGTTTTTAATGAAATAAAGATAACAAGAGGAAAGAAGAGAAAAAATAGATAACAGTAAAAACAAAATTTAATAATTTCCCCACATATGATAATTGTGGAAGTAAAAACATTGATACATGTTTTAAGGGAATATATCTTAGAATAATCCAAGACACAAATGTAAAGAATATGTTATTGATACTTTTGAAGTGGAATGATTTATATTCTTGTGTATTTTGATCCAAGAAATATGTTTTGAAATAATTTTATTAATGAAAATATCTTTGTAAGAATTTTATTAATTGATACAAGCTTTAAGGGAATATATCTAGGTTTTTGGATTTTTTGTAAGGTTTTAGGGTTTAGGTTTATGAATTTTGGGTTAGGGTTTATGTTTAAAGGTTTAGGGTTTAGAATTTTGATATTAAGGTTTAGGAAAGATGTTTTTGGGTTCAGTGCTCTGCTATTGGGTTTTGGGGTTTAGAAAATCGCGAAAAAAATAAAAGATAACAACATATAATTTACAATATGGGTTAAGTTTTCTGCTTTTGGATTTATGAAATAAATTCTATAATCTAAGATTTTATTTAAGGAATAAGGAGAAATTTAATTCTTGAAAGCATGCATGTTTTCATTAAGGATTTAAGATTAATAGGGTATTTAGATATTAGGTATGTGTCACTAAGATATACCTTTTTAGAATAATGGCATACTAATTTT
The DNA here is from genome assembly GCA_963277665.1 of Viscum album. Lineage (NCBI taxonomy): Eukaryota > Viridiplantae > Streptophyta > Magnoliopsida > Santalales > Viscaceae > Viscum > Viscum album. The sequence continues at coordinate 1,286,360,202 of OY728137.1, forward strand.
TAGAACCGTAGAGACAATATTTCTAAATTATTGGGTCTTGAATTTGGTTAGACATATTTTGGGGGAGTTTTATGATTAACTAATTATGGATTGGATTAATATAAAAAATGGGAATTACTAATGATGTTTTAGGAATTTATCTAATTATCTATATTGAATAACTTATGCTAATCATTATGATACTATTATTTCGTTATATAAAAGTTTATTAAAATATTAGACACATAATGTTATAAAAAACCATGGTAAAGGGAAAATGTTTTTGGGTTTATAATTCATCTTTTAGGTTTTAGGATTTAGAGATTAGGGTTTCAGATATTGAGTGTTGGCACTACAACAAAAATTGGTTTTAGCAGCGGTTACGAGAACCGCCGCTAAACGTTTTTTTTAAAATGGTTTTACGGCGGCTTATTATAAACTGCCGTGAAACATTTTTTTTAACACAGCTGACCCTTCCCCTCCGACCCCGACCCCACTGTCCCTGCTTCCCCCGTGACCCCAGCCCCCCGTTACCCCTACGACCCCACGACGCTGGTGGCCCCGCGACCCCAGCGACCCCAGCCCCCCGCGACCCCGGCGACCCCGTGACTTCGGAGACCCCACGACCCCGGCGACCCCAGCCCCCCGCGATCCCAGCGACCCCGCGACCTAAGGTGGTATTGAAGATTTTTCTCCTAAATTTTATGTATTATATGCGTATGTGGTTGTTCCAATTTAATTCTTTACTATGTTTTGTGTTCTTGAGTAAGAAAAGTGAGATTAGGACTTAGATTGGTGTATGAAACCCTCTAAGGACTTTGTTGGGTCCATTGATGTTTGAGATCATACCTAGGTCTACCCTTGGGTTATGAAAACCCCTTAAGATTGGTGAAATATTTTTAAAAATGTTGCAATAATATAATTATGAAAGTGAATGGGTAGAGAATTGTAAGTTGGTATGTAGTCAAGGTTAATGAGATATTTGAAATATGGAATTGGTATTTTTTTGAAATGGCTAGTTGGATTCTGAAATGGATTAAAATAAGCATTTTTCACTTTGATTTGGTTATGGTTTTCCATGAAGGACAACAATGTTTTAAAAGTGGGTATTGTTTTGAAAAGGAGGTGTTGACCTCAATGTTATAGGAAAAAGGGGTTATCTTAATAGATTTCAAATGGTGATTAGAAATGAGGGTGTGGTTCCCCTTTTTTGAAAATGATTTAAAATCCCCTTTTATGGTTGTAAATAGAAATGAAATTCTTGGGACATGTTGAGTTTTTAAAAGAGGAAGACTCGTTTTTTGAAGGATGGATTCAAGATTATTTCATTTGAGTATCTTGAATTGTGTTTTATTCCATGATTTGATTTTAAAAATATGTTGAGAACATAGTCATTTAAATGATATATGGGTTAGTGAGATAGAACCCCCGAAAATTAGGTTGGCATGTTAACTTGTTTTATTAAATGAAATAAGTGATAAATGTGTTTTGTTGATGAAATAACATAAGGGGGAATTTGATATAATGTGATTGTGTTAAATGGGTTAAGGTATGGAATTGATATATGTGATAAATGAGTTGCGATTGTAAATGGAATATATGTTAATGGGTTATTCATTATAAATGGGATATAAATAGTCAGTTATGGGAATGATCATTGAAGTATATTGATATAATATATTATTTAATTCTTGGATGGTAACCTAGAGAAATCATTTGGAAAGATGTTGGTGTGTCAATCCACTATGATAGTAAGAGTTACATTTCATGTTTCATTAGCAGCAATCAAATTTTTTAACACTAACTAGTCCTTGATTTTTCCAACCACAATTAGTATATCTTTAATTCTAACTGTATTTAGAACTAAATCCCAAGTGAATTCATGAAGATCTCTGTATAGAGATGTGAACACTACCTAATAATGTTGGTGGACTATACCAGCTTTAAATCCCACCATGTAGTTCATACAAAATATTAAATCAATGAAATACATGTATATGATCTGAATAAACTAGATAAATTATACTGTAATAATTGTCATGTAGAATTCTATCCATTTCAATCCTCCTCACTACCACTATCTATGAGGTGTGTTGACACTGATGGTATGAGGAATAGTTTCCACAAGTTGATTAACAATAGAAGAATGATGGATGTATCCAATACAAAAATATCATTTATGATATCCATAATTTCCATATTTAGACAAATGGTACCCCAAACCATATAGGAATTATGTTTCTTGTTTATGATATCCTTAACTTATGTATAAAACTAATTCTCAAATGTCACAAGATAGTTATTGATTCTCTAATGAGGCCCATCCTAATAAAATTAATTGTTCCTAGATTCCTCTTAGTTTTCCTAAGTCTTTTGTTAAGAACTAGTCTAATAGGACTATTCCATCTGAGTATACAAAACCAGAGGTAGAGTTGATCTTGTTGCACCAACTGGTCATAGAATTTTATGAAAATATTTTTTAAGATTCCCATTCATGGAACAGTGGTGTAAATTCTATAGTGGTGATATGAATTAATTATTCATGTGTAAATTCAAGATGTACTGTAAAAAACCTGGTCAATTGATGTGATATGGATTATAAGAAACTCATCCCATTGATTGATTTTCTCTTACATTACTATCATAGGTCTGACTCTACATATTGTGTTTAAATCCCATGTTGATGCTCCTAGTTTCACATAGCTGAACAATGGTGTCTCCTACACTAATATTCCATCCAAAGTCTCTTCCTCCAACCAACTCCTTATTATCAATTTCTAGGTGTCATGTAATATAGAACTTTAAAAATATTGATAGATCCTTAGTTTGGATACCTTAAATAATGATCTATTCATTCAGTCCTTTTCTAGGTGTTGCCTCTCATGAACAGTGAAAAAAGTGAGTGAATTTTGAAGTATATTTAATCTCTTATACACATACATGTTCAAATTTAACAAATTATTCTACATTTATTACCCCAATGGTTTTGAAGAATAATTATTTTACATTAAAAGTATACAAATCCTTTCCAAGTGAGGTATTAAAACAACATATCCAAAAAAACTATGTCTAATCATTCTAGCATTGGGTACTCAAGAATATTCATTCCAACTTTGACGTTTATCTCATCTGGTTTCCCATCAATGTTAAAAAAAACTGGACCTCCTATACGAAAACACATCTGCTTTATTGGGTCTAAAATCCCCTTAAAATGTCAGTGGATTCTATTTTAGAAGTTCTATTAAATGATTTACCTAAATGAAGTTCCACATTTACAGGCCCCTTAACAACTTCCACAAAATCATGTTCTACACTCTGAACAATATCCTAGTTTACTTGTTGTCCTAGAGCATCTACATTCTTAGTTTCTCTATCTTTTGGTTATAGTGGCTTCATGGGGGGATAAAACAGGGAGGCTTCTACAACATCGTTAGTTTCTTACTTACATAATCAAGTAAATAGTATTTGGATCCCAACATCACTGTAAAAAACTAAGTTGTGATAAAATGTGTTTGGTGCCAATTTTTTTCTATCATCACGGGGATAGAGGAGAATATTGATAAAGTGGAGTTTCTTCTCCAACTCTTTTATGGCTTGGGCACAATTGTTCACCATGATGAGTTGTGTGTCTATTTACTTATATAGTTTTAGTTCATGCATGTTGTACCGATATAGATGATGTTTAAGGTTTCTCTTTACAATTGGTGCACATTGTTTAAGTTTATGATGTGTGGACCATAAGCTGGGGTAGCCTACATGAAGAGATGTTTCAAGTTAACCTGATATGAATTGGTAAAATATGCTATCATGAATATGGATGATCTCATAATTAATTATAACTCAATAAAACTAATCATAATGACCACATAAGAGGGGAATAGGGTGTTAGATAGTAGAATAAGTAGGATCTCACCTAGGTGTTCTAGAATATGTCTCTGTAAAATAATAGCAGTATTATCATTTTAATTTAATAATTCCCTGATAATCATTAAAGCATTTTTATAAAAAAAGGAAAACAGTTCAAATTTCCCAATAATTCCAAAAAAAATGAAGGTGTAGATACGGTCTTGGAACATGGGTCATTTAGTTTATGGTCATGAAGCCCATACCATTTGCTTTGTGATTTAGAGTCACACAATAAGGACCAATTATGGGTTACATCCTGCTATTTCTATGCTTCTTCATCAAGACTGGAAACATTATTTTTTTCCACATGAACTATGATTCCAACCAAGTTATGCTTATGTTACTTTTTGTTATCTAATATTATATTTTTATGCTATAAAGGATTTCAAAAGTCAAGGGTTGAAAATTTGGAGATTTGGGAGAAACATTATAGGAATACTGTTTAGCATAACTTTTAGTATTGACCATGTGGTAATTGAGTAATATGGTATTGTTAGCACACTGTTTCTCTTTACCAAAGAAAATTCCCTTATCCCAAACACAAGAGGGTTCATATCTAAATCAGGGGCTCATCTATATTATATTATGTTTCTGTAATCTTACACTATTGTATATATGAATCTATTTCTCTATTTAGTAGTAACTATGTGTTTTAATTTTTTTGATTATTGTGTAGTCACATTGTGATATACATGGATAAAAGCTGGATCACATTACCGAGGAACACACCTCAGTATGTTAAGGGTTTGAATGAGTTTTTAGATTTTTCAATTTCTAATCGATCCGTTGAAGGGAGAATAAGATGTCCATGTCCTAAATGTAAATTTAGAACATGGTTGAAGAGAGATGAAGTTTATGAACATTTAATACTGAATCAGTTCCCTGGTCAATATTTGTGTTGGGTTTGGCATGGAGAATCAAACATTACAGAAAGATTGAGTACTGATGTTAATCCACAGAATGAGGTCCCAAGTTCGTCGACAATGGAAAATGAAATGCAAAACCTCATAAATGATGCATTCGGCACTGCAAGACACCACTATCAGCATCAAAACATATCAGAACAACCAGAAGAGGGTGCTACAAATTGCAATGTGACAAGTGATGTTTTTGAGATTGTAACACAAGAAGATCAAGATTGTAACATATCATTGGATCCTCCTCTTGATTCTGTGGATCCAAATGTAAGAGAAAACCTCACTGAGAAAAATGTGTTTCATGATTTAGTTGACGATGGAAATCAAGAGTTGTATAGTGGGTGTTTGAAATATTCAAAGCTTTCGTTTCTACTGAAGTTGTACCATATCAAATGTCTATGTGGAATTACAAGTAAGGAAATGTCCATGATATTGTAATTGATTCGTGATGCATTTCCTGAAGCAAAAACCCCATAATCTTTTTATGATATGAAAAAATTAGTTAACAAGCTTGGTCTGAATTATACAAAAATACATGTGTGTCCTAATGATTGTATGCTTTATTGGGGAGAGGATTCAAGTAGACAGAATTGCAAGAAATGTTATTCTTCTAGATGGCAGTCAAAGGGTGATGTTGGAAGTCTGAATGAACATAATTTCATGGAGAAGAAGAAAAAGAACACACCTGCAAAGGTTTTGCGTTACTTTCCCTTGAATCCTCGATTGCAAAGATTATTCATGTCATCGAAAACCGCCGAACACATGAAGTGACATTCTGTAGATAAAAACAATGATGGGTTAATGAGACATCCACGAGATTCCCAATCATGGAAGACATTTGATTTATTACATCTAGATTTCTCAGCTGATCCTAGGAATGTTCGACTGGGATTGGCTGTCGATGGATTCAACCCATTTGGGACTTTGAGTACCAGTTATAGCATTTGGCAAGTTGTTTTGATCCCTTATAATATGCCTCCGTGGATGTGTATGCAACAAAAATCTTTTATCATTTCGATGATTATTCCTGGAAAACAAATGCCTGGAAATGATATTGTTGTATACTTGCAGCCTTTGATTGACGAATTACAGGAGTTATGGAGCAACGGTGTTGAGACATTTGATGCTTCTTCTAAAACAGTGTTCAAAATGCGTGCGGCTATAATGTGGACCATTAGTGACTTTCTTGGGCTTGGGAATTTATCTGGTTGGAACACTTACCCGATTTTGGCTTGTCCTGTTTGTAACTTTGATTATGAGCCCAAACGGCTACCTCACAGTAGAAAATGGTGCTTCTTGTGCCATCGAATATTTCTCGATGCATCTCATAGATTTCGGCTAAACAGATCAAAATTTAATGGTTCCATTGATCGTAGACCACCTCCAAAGTTGTTAAATGGTTATGAAATATTAACACAACATGAAAATGTTGAAACATAATTTGGGAAGGTTCATCATTTGAATGATAGTGGAAAACGGGTCCGAAGTGCATCGTCAGATGAAATCAGAACGCAACAATGGGAGAAAAAAAGTATATTCTTCAAACTCCCGTATTGGGAATTTAATTTGTTGCGGAACAATCTTGATGTGATGCATATTGAGAAGAATGTCTGTGATAATTTGATTTTCACATTACTTAATGAGCATGAAAAGTCGAAGGATCATCCCAATGCTCGCAAATACTTACAAGTAATGAACATAAAACGTGATCTCTGGCCAGATGAGAATGAAAAGTATGCTCTGGCCATTTTTGCAATGATAAATAGGGATAAAGATACATTCCTTCTAATTTTAAAGAATGTGAAGGTATCTGATGGGTATTCGAGTAACATATCAAGGTGTGTTGATTTTAAGAATCGTAAGTTACATGGATTGAAAATTCACGATTCAAATATTTTGTTACAACAGTTACTACCATTGACATTGCATACATTATTACCTGAAAAAGTTACTGCTGTTGTACTCCAATTCTGCACATTTTTTAGGAAATTATGTGAGAAATCTCTACATCCATTTTATATTAACAACCTCCAGGAGAGGTTTGTATTGACCCTTTGTGCAATGGAGATGATCTTTCCTCCATCATTTTTTACTGTCATGATGCATTTAACCGTGCATTTGGTTGAAGAAGCTAAATTAGGAGGTCCCGTTCATTATCGATGGATGTATCCAATTGAGAGGTATTTTATTTATATGTTTTTCATTTAAGTAAACAATTTTTGGCATTTAAATAAATGCATAATATTATCATTTTATTTCACAGATATCTTGGGAATTTGAAAGCATACGTGAGAAATAAAGCTCAACCAGAAGGCTCTATTGCTGAAGGCTATTTGGCTGAGGAGTGTCTTACCTTTTGTTCCAGATATTTGGATGATATTGAGACAAGATTTAATCGATTTGGACATGTTGACGACAAATCAGCTCAATCTCAAATGCATTAGAATTTAAAAATATTTCCTGCTATTGACCGATCAGTTGGGAGGACCTCAAATGTGATACTGACAGAATTGGAATTATTACAGGCACATAGATATGTGCTGCTGAATAGTGAAATTGCAGATCCATTTATTGAAGAGTTGAGGATACAAACAAAGAGACGAATAAGAGGCCAAACACGAAATGAGAAAGATATAACGAAATCTGTGAATAAATAGCTTGTATAATGGTTTTCACGACGTGTAAGTTCATAAATATTGCAATAAATATGAATATTAGTTTGACACATACATTTTGTAAATCTATTAAATTATATTTCTTTTTTCAGATCATGAATACTGATACTCGAGCAGAATTATCAGAAGATTTGAAGTTTCTTGCTAGAGGTCCTATAAAACAAGTTATAAAGTTCAACGCTTATAATGTTAATGGCTTTAGATTTCGTACAGTCGATCGTGAAGTGGGTTTGAAAACACAGAATAGTGGTATATTTACATTTTCTGAAGTGGGATACTATGGAAAGCTGCATGATATTATTGAATTAAACTACCATGAACATTTTTATGTTGTTTTATTCAAATACAAATGGGTCGATATTATCAGAGGTGTTAAAATAGATTCCTTGCGATTTACTTATGTGAACTTCTCTCGCTTGATGGATGTTGGTGATCGTGAACTGCATGATTCATATATCTTAGTATCTCAAGAAAAAATGGTATATTATGTGAATGATGTTGTGGATGAAGGGTGGAGTGTAGTTTTTCACGTAATACAAAGATATTTGTATGATATGGGTGATGAAGTGGAAGATTTGACCTCTGAAATTGAATTTCATCAACAACAGGAAGCAGAATTATTTGTCCATCATGATATTGAAAATATTAGTCTAGCAAGGATAAATGAAGTGGATGAAGCAATGGAGCAGTAAACTGACATGATTGAAGGGGAAAATGATTGTATGTACAATTATTTATTCATTCAGCAACCACTTGTTTCATTTATACAGTCATTCATTATCACTATTATATATATTTTTTCTGTTAGTACTGGGCATCTATTATCATTTTTATTTTTTTTATGCATATTTTTTTTGAAATATATATTATGAACTCAATTTTATTTGATTAAATGACAAGAATTCCAAGGAAAAATCGATACACTATTTCATCTAGTTCTGCGATAGATGACGGTCCATCTGGCTCCCTCCCCACGGCATCTTAGACACCAACTGCCTACACCCCTGCACCATCTCCCCTTGAACCATCTCTCACACTATCCGTGGGTGTCCCATTTGAGGATGAGTCGTCGACTCCCCCTTCAAGGGCCTCAGTAGTGGGGCAGTGACACGCCCATTCCAGTTCATCACGGACATACTGGAGTGTCACTATCATAGGTACAAATTTTAATTAAATAAATTTATTTCATTTTTTAATACTAATTGTTTGCTCATTGAAGATGAAAAAAATGCAACCGTGAAGAAAAAATTAAAAAGTTCAGATGTTTGGAATATGAATGGTGAGAAGATAGTCATGCCATTTGATTCTTATGGGGTCCCTACTGATGACGATGCAGGGTTACTTGGCCAGATTCTAGGCCAGCTGGCAGCGAAGCCCATTTCCCTTCCTATTTCATATGATGATTGGAGACATATGCCTCCAAGCTAGAAAAATGAAGTTTTTGATTCCCAAATAAAGTTAATTTTATTACATTATGGTTTAATTGAATTCCATGTTACTAATATGCTCAAAATGAATTTATGTATATAGATATTCTTCCACTTTACAGTTGCTGATGTGATAGCACGGAAGTGGACGTTGAAAAATCTTGGTAAGAAATGGAAATATTTCAAATGGAGATTGGGGTGTGATTTCAACGATACTTTGTTGACCGTGCAACAAATGTATGAGAAGATACCCAGTGGGGTACCGAAAGAACAGTGGAAATTTTTTGTTGACAGACATCGTGATGAGAAGCGGATGGTATTGAAATATATATTATTATATTATCCTCATTTTACATTTATACATGTATATGAAGATGAGATGACATTGAATACATTACTGTTAAATTACATTTTATTTATTTCAGGATCTCTCAAAAAATAATGCATCAAACCGGGCTAAGCAAGTCATCCCTCACTGCGGGCTCAAAAAACTTTTCTAAAAGTTGAACGACATTGGTAATATTTTAATTATTTTAAATATTTATAAGACAATATTATGTGTTTAATATATTAAATTATTGATTTATCTTTGCTTAATGCAGTCACAGAGTTTAGGGCATGAAGCATCCCGAACTGAACTGTGGTTGGATGTTCACAAAAAATCAGATGGAAGTTTTGTTAATGAGCCTGCCAAAGAAGTTGGGGTATGAAGTCAATTTTTTATTATAATAACTTATTATCAGTTTTTAATATGTTAACATATATTGATATTTTATTTATAGGTAAAAATTAAAGAAATATGGTATGCCAATCCTGGTAAGTCCTACTCAATCTCCCAGGATAACCCAGTTGCTAAAGTCCTTAGGAAGGAGCATCCTGGTAGAGCGCGCGGGATGAGTTTCGGACCCGTACCATCTGAGGTCTTTGGCATGCCACCAGGGATTCCAGCTGCATCTACTCCTGGTTATAGTCAGTCCATACCCGAAGATTCTCAAAGGGAGATTTCTTCTCTATGAACCACAGTTCAAGATCAGGGGGCTCAGATATCCGCTTTGCAGCAAGCGATGACTACTATACATCAGCAGATGGGAAGATATGCCCCCAGTGGTAGTGCATCGACTGGTGGTCAGTAGGTAAATAAAAAAAATCAAAATAATTTAGTTTTCAAACTTTCATTGGTTTTAAGTTTTAATATAAATATGCAACATGATTTAATTTTCAATATAATGTTCTTACAGGTGACAACAGAAAGTGGAGATGGAGGTGGAGAGGGTGACGATGCATCATCAGACCGTGAGTAGAGTTGTATTGTTGATGTGTTGAACAAATATGGGAACAATTGGTTTGTATATATACCATGTGTGGCACATAGTTTCCACCACACATTTTCATGTCCTAACATTTTCTTGATTTCTCATGTTTCCTTTTATGCATTTTATTGATTTCTAATGTTTCCTTTTATGTCTTGATTTCTCGAGTATGGTATACATCATTCCAGTTAGGCCTGTGTTTGAATTGGTAGTCGAGATTTTGGATGACTAGGAGTTAAACCCATTGTTGATGTGTTGAATAAATTCTCAATGCTTAATATTATAATATGTAATTATTCAATATCATCATCCAAGAAGGTAAACCCTTCTGGCGTTGCTATCCTATGACACCGTGAATCACAAAAACATGTGGATTGATAACTCTTTATTAGGAACTATTTTCTATGAAACCAATAGAAAATGATTTGCATTTTCCATAACACAAACATAACCTTGTTTTATATTTGATCCTAATATGATTCATGTTATATAAATCTTGGTTTCCTAAAATTATTCATGAATATATAAAAAATTACATGTAGTTACATGAATAAAACCTTAGAAAACAATAATATCTCACAGCTATCATATCACCCAAGGTGAAATAACATCCAACTATAACATCAAACAACAAGAAAAACAATCCCACACCGAGAAACTGGATTTTCCCCCATATATGGGTTAGATAATCCCACAAAAAAACACATTACCAAGGTTCCACTAAACTAGTTCCCAAAACCAATGTGCCACATGACCATAGGAATGCCTCCTCATATACAAGAGGCTTCCTACTAGTATTGAGGGTCCAATGAGGTATGTGGGGATAATATACCATCTTTAATAGTGTAAAAAAATAGTATAAATTAATTTAAATGATAACCAAGTATGTTATAAGAATAATCATGCATGATGTATTCAATTCCAAAAATTGGGTAAATCCATGCAACCAATATAGTAAACATGTTAGTTCATACAAGTGTCATGTGTTAAGGAAAAAACAAAATAAAAAACCCCATAAAAATCCTAAAATGGGTCTCGATGTCCATCTAGTTACCCCATACATACTCCATACCATATCCCAAACCAACCATCTATCAAAAGTATTTTTCCCTTATACTTCCCTACAACCATGAGATCTACTCAGGTATCAATGACATCCTAAAAAGGGTGTGAGTATAGGTTAATAGGACACCACCAATAGTGTCTAAACAAATAAATATTATAATAACAATAATACATTGTGTTTGGTTTGTCTGGTTTGATTTGTTTTTCAGGGTAGTGGTGCAGTGGAAGCAGCAAATTTTTTTTCTGGTCATCTTCAATAGCATTGTAGGATTCCTTGGATACACTCCTTAGATCTAGAATTTATAAGTAGGTTCTATGGTTAAATCCCAAAAGGCCTAGTCACTGTTTATCCTCGTTTTACCTTAGATAAACTCCTTGGACTCAGTAGGTGCCTCATTATGGAATTACTTGGACTATTATACTTGGATTACACACTTACCCCATTCCATTCCACAATTATTACTAATTTGGTGACACTTGAGGTCAACATCGCCTTGGTTATTACCTTGGGAATTCACTATTAAACATCATTATAGGTTTCCTTGTTATAACTTTCATACTTCAATATTCATAAAATATGATATGTTATAAACTGGAAACAATAAAATAATGAATTTATTACATGTTTATACAATAGTTGTGGTCTGAAATTGGTGCTGGGGTAATCAGGTACATTGTTCTACTTTAATTAATATATGCATGCCACAATACTGTTACATTTCCATTACATTGGCCAGATGTTATAGACACTATTGTTTGTGGCCCACTGAGATTTATCTCACACCCTATCCAGGTGTCGTTTGGTACAAAGACTGAATTACATGGTTGAAGGTGTTGACAACAGAAAGTATACAACTTCAAAAACATGATTGCTTTCTATTTACTAGGGAGCTTGAGAGAAGAGGACTGATTTGGAACTTAGTACGCACGGTATAGTCTTTTGATTTAATTTATACTTTAATGGAACATGTTAGGCCTACTGTATTGTATCCATGTTTTCCAATTTTCAAGTGACATTACAAATTATCATCAGTTTTTTAATGTTATTAAAGTTATTTTAGTTATTGGTACTATTGTCTCTATTTTTATATAGTGCCTTCTATTTACTTATATTTATTCCACTATTTACCTATGTTTACTTTTATACACTACGCTACACTTTAGTAATGAAGGCATAATCTCCCCAAGAACACACCATACTCCCTTGTTTCTAATTGTAAGCCTCTAGAGTTTAGGGAATTGGGCTTGACGCCTTGTGGACCACCGAGATCAGGGTACCCATTAGGTGGCACCTGAGTCTTGGATGTCACAATCATGAAGGCTCTCCAAGTCATGTCAGTTCCTTTGGATTCAGTGATTTGGATGCATAGATGCATACATGACAATACATCGGAGTGGGAAGTATATGTGAATGCATTGGGGCCAAGACACTTCTCTGATGATGTTCTACTAAAATATGAAGGGAAAATAGTGGAGTAATTTTCATAATGAATGGGAGGTTGTAACATCCTAGATTTTTTTTCCAAAGGTACACACAATTGATTATTGGTTATGATTCCTTCAAAATGACTCATATGTGATGACTAAATGGTTCAAGGAGGTCTCGAGTGCATCCAGGACTATTTTATATCCTATATACATAAAATGGGAAGGAAATACTGGGCCACACCATCTAAGGAAACCATGATTCCCATCCTACATAGTTTCCCTAAACCGTGAGGCTGTAGACAGTGGACTAGAGGTGGCCACATGGTTTGTCTGAAAACGTGCGACCCCAGGAGATCACCCATGTAACCAACTATAGGTCTTGTAAAGTGGAATTTAGAATGTTATACACATGGTTAGATAAACAATTCACCTAATTGGGAGGGTTCACCCCTTATAGAAGTGACTACTGCACAGTTATTGGCCAATTTGGACAACCGTGCAACCAAACCGTGCATAGTTGTGTTTGAGGAAGAAATTCCTAAACAACCCATCTTAAATGATTTTAAATAATTTTTCTTCCTACTTATTTATAAAATAGTTTTCTCCTCTCCACTTCATGCATGGACATTCTCTTCTCTTATCCATAGGTTTTGAGAAATCTTCCTCCGCTAGGGTCAGAATCCTTCATCATCAGAAGCAATGAAAAGCCCTTATTAATCACTTCCTTCCACTCTAATATATTTTAAGGTTCCTATATCAAATGCTGTGAAATTTAGGTGAGAATCTATTCACATTATTTTTGATTATTTTGGTAAATCATTCAATTTTCATTTGTTCTAGGTCCAATAAAGCCTCAATAATGGATGAATGGAGTGATACAACATCGAGGTAGGTGGTTTAGGGCATGAAAATTTGTTTTATCCCAATTTAAATAACTTGTCATTGTTATGCTGCCCAACCCCTTTTGGAGATGTTAAAATTGTTTTAATAAATTAATTTAAAATGCTCTTTGTGACCATTGTGAAATTACCATATGATAAAAACCATTAATTGTTCACCTTGACATTTGGGCACCACCTTGATTTGTTTTGCAGGGCAGTGGTGCAGTGTAAGCATCAATTTTTTTTTCTGGTCATCTTTTAGCAATGGTTTTAACCGCCGCGAATAGTCTACAGGTAAAACTGTAGTGGCGGTTAAAACTGCCGCGAAACATAAAATACTTACATTTCACGGCGGTTTTAACCACCGCTACAGAGCCACATCCCCTGCCTGCATAACGTTGCGGTTCTCTCCACTTTAGAGGGGGGTTTTACGAAACCAGGATTTTATTTTATTAGCGGAGGTTATAACCGCCGCTAAAGTGGAGAGAACCGCCAAGAAATGCGGCAACTATGATGCTTTTTTAAAACCTCCGCTAAATGGGGAAAACCGCCATGAATAGTTTTTCCACGCCAAATTTAGTGGTGGTTTCTGTAAACCACCGCCCAAACATGTAGTGGCAGTTTAAACCGCCATTAAACGCAAAAAAAATGCCACTACATGGCGGTTTTCTTGTAGTGTGGGTCTAGGTTTTTGGATTTTTTGTAATGTTTTAGGGTTTAGGTTTATGAAATTTGGGTTAGGGTTAGGGTTTTAAGGTTTAGGGTTTATAATTTTGATATTAAGGTTTAGGAAAGATATTTTTGGGTTAAGTGTTCTATTTTTGTGCTTTGAGGTTTAGAAAACCGAGAAAAAAAAAGAGATAACAAAATTTAATTTACAATATGAGAATTTCACAATGAAGACAATACATCATTCTGGATGAGAGTGTGAACTCGACCCAACAACATTAGGAAATCATTTCTGGTTATGACCATATTTATGACATATGGTGCATCTCAAACTCAGCCCTTATTCTTGAGGCTATTCCATCTCATTATGCATCCTACTGGCCTTCGGTCTCCCATGAGGACGCAACCAATTGATCTCAGATATCACTATCGGCTGGCCTTCGGGTATTGGGAAATAACGATACTCCCCAATAGGCATCCATGGTGCAGCAGAATAGTTAGCAATGGTATCCATCCGGTACACTGGATCAATATATGCTTCCCATGATTTGTTCATAGAGGCACATGCTACGATGGCATGTGTGCATGGAAACCATAAGGCTTGAAAGTTTCCACATTGGCATTGCCTCATTTCTAGTAATACCACCATTTTTTAACTGATGTGATTTATGATGAGGTCTGAACGCTCTTGAACTTCAAATCGAGAGTCTTCTCATCGAAAAAGATAGACATGATAACCAGAATCTTCTTCAATATTCTTTTCAGTCTCTCATTGAAAGTGTCTTTCGTACCTTATCCTATGTTGTATTCCATCTGATGCTAGTTTTTTTCTATCAAAAAAATACTTCACACATAGATATAATGTCTCCTGAACTAGGGAGGTTATAGATATCTTGCGAATCCCTTTAAAGACACCATTGATGCACTCCACAATGTTTGTGGTCATGTGTCCATACCTGTTCCCCCCGTCATCGCCAATGTCCATTTTTCTTTTTGAATCCACATCATATAATCATACAATTCTTGATTAGATTGGAATATTTCTTCAAAACATTTTTTAAACTTCCATTGATCCGACTCATATGATATAAAGAATAGATGATATTTCACATAATTTGATTTTATCTCTATGTTGAAATAGTAAAAAATAACAAATAAAATGCGTACCAAGCCTTGTGATTGCCTTCTTCATCAGTTCGTTGTGGAAATTTTTTATGCACATTGCTAGAAATGTGTCTAATGCAGAACCGATGATGTGAATTTGGGTATCTCCATGTATCAAGATCCACATTTATTGCCTCATTAATTGCCCAATGGCGATCAGATATCAAACTAACACCCCGAATGTTGGTGAAATGGTTGTTGATACATGCCAGAAATCAACTCTGCGATTCATAGATTTATTTCTCTACAATGGAAAAGGAAAGCAGAAGAGGTGAATGATTTCCATCTTGGGTTTCTGCAATCAACAATACACCCTTGTATTTTCCATATAAAAACGTTCTATCAATCTGAAAGAACTATTTGATGAAACGAAATGAGGAGATACAGGGGAGGAATGAATAGAACAACCAATGAAATTGAACACAAGATGGATCAAGTTGGTTATTGTGAGACACATGTTCATTTGTATAAATATGGAAGACAACTTGGTTATGATGCCTCTGTATTTCTAGCAATTGTGGCAACACCTGATATAATTCATCCCAATCACCATAGACCTTCACAATTGCCTTCTGTTTCGCCATCCAAGCCTTATTATAGGAAATATTATAACCGAATGTTTGTTGTATCCTCTCTTGCACAAGGGCTACCAGAACATCTTAACATGTCCTAATCATCTCAACAACAATAGATGACACAAATTCTGCATCCAATGAGGTATGATCTTGTGCTAGGATTTTCTGAATACAAGTATGATCTTCCTCAATCCTCGAGATTCTCCAACCTCCAAATGTAATGCCCGAAATCACCCTCAAGAAAAATCTACAATCATCCCCATACTTGTCACACCATATGACATATTTACTACGTCATGATTCATGAACTATATACCTGCAGTGCCTCTCAATGTGAAATCTCTTTAGAGTTATTTTTAATGCATCTTTACTTGGAAAATTAATTCCAACATATAAGGTTATGTCCAACTCACTAAACATATCTGGTACAACTCTAGGAAACTCAGTTTCCAGTGTGAGAACATTATTGTCAAATTCAGGCACATGTGTCATTACTTCTAACCAAGATGCAAGGAGTGATGGATGATTTATTATAGGTCGAGGTTGATGTAAAACTAATGCATTTCTTGAAACCTCCTTCCTAACTTCTGCTAATCCCTCCTCATTAGCACTCTTGTCACCATCTGATCCATCATTATGAAAATCCTCATTGGAAGTCATATTTACATGTATATTCAGAAGATCATCTAGGTTTTACTCTTCTGCATCATTTGGAATAGGCTCAATTTCATAGGGTGGACTGTCTTCAACAACTCTTGTAATTCTACGTCTTCTTACAACTAGAAATTGTTGTTTTATAGTAGAAACATCAACATATAATTTCATTTTGGTACCATATGACCATTGAGAAAATAAATTAATTGCTTGGACCCACTGTGCATCAGCAACCAATAGACAAGTTAGATGCCACAGTGTTGCTGGGAATTGAAAATTTCTATATCTTATAGACTTGATCTCTTGATCGGGTCCCAGATTTAAGGAACCATGAATTCTCTCTTGAAGGTCACTTATGGTTACACAATCAGCTGTACTAACCACCATTATTAGTTGTGTACTGTAAGAAGCTCCTTGCTCAGTTTGAATAACCTCCCCATAACAATACACACAAGAAAACATGACTCTCTACGTCAAAAATGTTTCTTTCATCAAAATTATGATAGTGTAACAAATATTAACAATGATGGTTGACCATATAATATTTATTAGAATGAAATTTTAGGATGCCTTTTTATACCCCAAAATATGCTAGTAATGTTTCATTATATAAAATTTTATTAGAATATAAGTCACAGAACGTTTTGGAAACTGAGGTAAAAAGAAGAGGAAACATACAATTAGTTTATTTATCATTGAGAAAATGAAAATTATGATAATATAAAGTGAAATGAAGAAGAACAAATGCATTAAATAACACATGAAGGCTTTATAACATACAACCAGTTTGTTGACATTTTTCAATAGAATGTGGTTTGGATGAGATGATTCTCACTTCACATGAGGTAAAATCAAAATTATTTTTTATTAACAACTTAATAACATCTTCAAAAGATATTTAATTCACTTTTACCTCATTTATGAAGTGAGACTCATCTCATCCAAACCTCATTCTATTGAAAAATGTCAACAAATTTATTATATGTCATAAATCATTCATGTGTTTCTTCTTCTTCATTTTACTTTATTTGATCATAAGTATCATTAGCTAATCATTATATGGATTCATTTTTTAACCCTATGTTATTTATTAATTATTCTATAATTAATCATTGATAATAATAAATATTATTTATAAACTATATAATATTTATGATACTAACATTTTAAAACATTTTCTTCTCCATTTCATTTTATATAATCATAATTGTCATTTTATCAACGATTATCTTAGCACTATTTTTAACTAATCAATAATTCTTCAATCACTATTTAATCATTATTAAGTTATTATTTAATTATTTATTCTTCAATCCTTAATAATATTATATTCATTAGTTAATTATAATTAACTAATCATATGTATTCATTTTTAATCCTAAGTTATCATTAATTAATATATAATTAATCATTACTAATAATAATAATTATTTCTAAACTATATATAATTAATTAAACTACTTAAACGTATTTAATTACTAATAATAAATTTCATTCGTTAATGATTTTGTTCTTATTTCATTCTATAACATCATAATTATCATTTTATCATTGATAAATATACTAATTTGTTTTTTATTTTATTAGATATTTTAGTAGTTTATAAAGAAAATATAAATCATCTTAAGAATATCCCATGGGAGTGTCAAATCATGATTGCAACAAGGCCCGTTGTCGTGTACCAGGATACCCTGGGTCAAGCCCGGAACTCCTTGTCAAAGTTTTCACCCCTAGGTACATCTGTGCTAGAGCCACATCAATTTTTTTGTATCCAGACAGAGATTTGATTTCTTGTAACCACATAATCTTTATGCTACCAAAATTTGACAATACTTAATCCTAAGTTAATCCTAAGTTAATCTATACTTAATATATACTTAATCTATACTACTAATAATAATTATTTTAAACTATATATAACTAATTACACAACCTAATAAACAAAATATTTAGAACTAACTAAAATACTTAGAAAATGAAATATTTAAAACTAAAAATAATTAAATTAAATAAATAAATAACATTAAATTAAATAAATAAAAATACCTCTAAATGATGCTTTGAAAAAAACTGCATGGAAAATGAATTTTATAGATAGAGAAGGAGTGGATTTAGGAGAGATGAGGGGAAAATCTAGTGAGGAGAAGGGGGGGATGACCTTTTATAAGGAGCTGAGGCAAAAGAGGCATCACTGATGCTGTCTTTCACCTATGCGTTAGGCCAAAGACAGAATCAGCGGTGCCACATTTCTCCTTACCTAGAGGCAAATGGTGGAACCCCCCACCGCTTTTTCCATGTCATCGATCTGGGCTAAAGGCGGCGCAAGGGAGGGAAGGCGGTATCACCGATGCCGCCTTTGTTGCGTATTTTTTTTAAAAAATTTAACCTATGCCGTTTTAATTTTTTTTCTTTAGAAAACATAGAAAAAAAACTCATCAAAATATTGTGAATGCATTTTCTCAATTTTTAGTATATGATGTGTGTTTTGAACTAAAATGTCAATTTTAAATAAAAAGACACACCTAGAGGTATACCGATCACACCATACGTTGTATTGACGTGTGACTTATTCCTACACATCAAAAATGACTTAAGGATCATTTTCCTAAAGTATCTAGGCAATCTGAATGTGTTTTCTCGATTTTGAACATGCCACATGTCTTTTTTACTAAAATGTCAATTTAAACTGAAATCACACACTTTGAATCATATTGGTCACATCATGTGTTGGTTTGACATAAAACAGATTTTTACACATCACAAAGGACTTATGGATCATTTTATTAAAGTATCAAGACAATCCGATCATGTTTTCTCGGTTTTAGTGAGTGACACACGTTTGAACTAAATTGTCAATTTTAAATTGATAACAGATATGTTGAGTCATAATGGACACACCGTGTATCAGATTGATATAAAGTTGATTCTTACACATCAAAAATGACTTATGGATCATTTTCCTAAAGTATCAAAATAATTTGGATGTTTTTTCTTAAGTTTGAGTATGTGATGTGTGTTTTTAAACTAAAATGTCGATTTTAACTAAAAAGACACACTTGGAGTCATACTAGTCACACCATGCATTGCATTGATGCATGGATAATTTCTACACATCAAAAATATCTTAAGGATCATTGTACTAATTTATAAAGAAAATATGAACACGTTTTCTCTATTTTGAGTATGTCATGTGTCTTTTTTTACTAAAATGTCAATTTTAACTAAACACACGCGCTTTGAGTCATATTGGTCACATCGTGTGTTGGTTTAACGTGATATTGATTAATACACATAAAAAATGACTTATGAATCATTTTCATAAAGTATCAAGACAACCCAATCACATTTTCTTGGTTTTCAGGGATTGACACACTATTTTAACTAAATTGTCAATTTTAAACTAATAACATACACTTTGAGTCATACTGGGCACACCGTGTATCGGATTAAGGTGCATTTAATTTCTACATATCTCAAATGAAATATGGATCATTATCCCAATGCATCAAAACAATACACATGTGTTTTCTTAGTTTTGAGAATGTGACATGTGTTTTGAACTAAAATGTCAATTTTAAATAAAAATACACTTGGATTCATAACGTTCACACCGCGTGTCAAATTGAGGTATATCTAATTCTTACATGTCAAAATGACTTATGGATTGTTTTCACGAGGTATCAAAACAATCTAAATGATTTTTCTTGGTTTTGTGTATGTGGCATGTGTTTTGAACTAAAATGCCAATTTTAAATAGAAATATACACTTGGAGTCATACTGGTCACACCATGTTTCAGATTGAGATGTGGATAATTCCTATATTTCACAAATTTACTTATTAATCATTTCACTAAAGTGTTAAAACAATTCAAATGCATTTAATCAGTTTTGAGTATGTCTTGTGTCTTTTTTACTAAAATTTCAATTTAAATTGAAAACACACACTTTTAGTCATACTAGTCATATCATGTGTCGGTTTGAAATGAGATTGATTCCTACACATCAAAAATGATTTATTAATTTCATTCCTAAAGTATCATGAAAATCCAAGCTTGTTTTATCAATTTTTAGTGAGTGACACATGTTTTGAACTAAATTGTCAATTTTAAACTGATAACAGACACTTTTAGTCATACCGGGTACACCATGTATCAGATTAAGGTGGGCTGATTCTTATATTTCACAAACGATTTATGGATAATTTTCTTAAAGTATCAACACAATACAATTTTTTTTTCATGGTTTGGAGTATGTGATGTGTGTGTTGAACTAAAATGATAATTTTAAACCAAAAACATGCACTTTGAGTTATACCGGACACACCGTGTATCTAATTGAGATAAGGTTGATTTTTACATGTCACAAATGACTTATGGATCATTTTTCTAAAGTATAAAAATAATTTTAATGTGTTTTATCAATTTTGAGTGTGTGATGTGTGTTTTGAACTAAAATAAAAAATTATAAACTAAAAACATACACCTAGAGTCATACCGCGCACATTGTGTATCAGATTAAGGAATTGATGATTGGGGTGTGGTTTATTCTTACACCGTTCAAGACAAAGTTCATGAAAAATCTTTTGGGAAGTCATCCTTTTCTATTCATCTATTTCAAAATAACTCGGTAGATGCATCCTTACGATTTGCTTCACGTTTCAGGTGGAATGCAATTTACTCTTATATCCAAATGGAACATATTCCCTCTTCTATCTTATTGCAGATAGTTGAAAGAAAATTATGAATTAAAAAATTATCTATGGAAAAAACTAAATAAGTATCAGCTAAAATGATAAAGAAACCAACTTAAAAATAGTAGATTAAATGATGAAAAAATTAACTTAATTAGTAGTAAGAATTTACCTTTTCATGATGTATGCATGCATTCTCAACACATTTACCTATCACCATTATCTCAATTGCAGCCTCAAATTCCAATCTCTCATGAGCACAAGCAGCTTCAAACATGTTACTAGCTCTTTCATACTAGGAACACCATGTATTGGACTGAGATGCAACTGATTCCTACACGTCACAAATGACTTATGATTAATTTTCCCAAAGCATCAAAACAGTATGAATGTGTTAGCTCGATTTTGAGTATGTAACACATGTTTTGAACTAAAATGTAAATTTTAAACCAATAATATAAACTGTGAGTCATACTGGGCATACCGTGTATCACATTGAGTTGAGGTTGATTCCTACACATCACACCATGTCTTTTTATTCTTCAATTCTTTCAACATTTGGGGTTATCTAACAATATTGTTGTTTGATAACTTAGAATGTTGAATAAATTGAAAAATAAATTAGAAAATTACATCGTCATGAGTGAATCATCCTCATTGAGTGCATAATCATAGTACATTAGTGTCTCATGAGTGTATCATCCTTCTTCATGATTTCTATGAAAATTATAAAAATAATTATTTGATAAAAATGATAAGTAAATTAACTAAAAAATAGAAAAAATGATGATAAAATTACTAAATAAGTAGTATAAATTCACCTCTTTATGATGTCTGTATACAATTTGACACTACATATTCTGCCCATTTGTTTCTAAACAAATATTTTTCCTCTAGTGAATACGAGGACTGTCGATAGTCCTGGTAGTATTGTAAAAATATAAATAAATAAATTATTAGTAGATATTTTAAATGAAATTGTAATCATCATCAGAAATACGTCTTCAGGGATTCTAATTTACTGATGGAATACAATATCTTTAATAAATTTGCAATCATAATAACCACAATATTTGTAATTAGTTTGTTCAGGGCACTAAATAAAAATTAAGAAAAATAAGTAATTTGTTTTGATATATGTTTTGATAGTGGGATTTTATTATATATACCCTAATACTTATCCATTTTTAGAATTTAATAGGTTTTGTGCTTATGGATTGTCCTCTTGCCATGATTTTAATGATATTTAAATGCCACCCTATTATAACATAATTTTCATTAAAACATAATATAAAATCTATAAATTGATGATTATTTTTAAAATATTTCATGTAGTGCATTACAAATTGATAAAAGTCATCATGTGTGGTCGGTTTGTTGGGTATCCTTGCATTGAATACCTAAAATAAATCTTTAGAGTATCCAAATTGACTACAATGAATAACCAACACTACTTAAAAAAGGAATAAGTAATGAAATGAATGAACATATATTTGATATGATTAAATTGCAAAGTTTTACCCCTGTATCATGAGTATTAAGAAGAGAACATCTTCTATAAGTTTTCTATCAAACATTATGGCTAGTTTGTACACTATTACTCCATATTTATTTGGATCCAATGAGAATTGTTTTGTTGAAGTGATGTGAGGACTAATGAGTCAAAATTTTTATTCACAAGGGGTTCCCTTAAAATAGTATTGATATACATGCCTGCAAAAATTATGAATAGTATTTAGTCATAATTAACACACTAGATCAACTATTGGAAAAACAAATCATGAAAACACACCTCATGTATATATTTACAACTGAGACTCCTAGCCATTTATGCGTGAGGATTTAATTTACATTCTTAAGACCGATATAGTCTATAATAGCCTCTCCGTACACCTATTATTCAAAATCAATTGTGCTCATATCACCACTTCTAACGTTGTATACACATGAACCTTTAATGTTAGTAAATGAAGATGTTGAAAAAGTGTGGTAAAGGTACTTTGTGAAGATCTTTTCGATTGTTTGGTTGGTCCTTTAGATCATTATGATTTGAACTTCTATATCGCCTCCTTTACTTTGTCCATCTATAATAACATTCATTGGTTCATGCCATTTTTTATTAACTATTAATGTTTTTAAATGAAAAATAAATTTTAAAGGAATACCTCCTTGTCAACATATATTTTTACAATATCTAATAGTCATTATATGAAAGTTCCAATAGCACACTCGACCATATGAATATCCACATCATCAAGTGGAACATGTAGCTCATCGCTCGGCTTGTGATCTATGTGAATCCCCACTCTAACATGACCTATTGGAAGTTATGTATTGTGTAGAATATCTCCTTAGATATTTTACATGGTAACCCTTACAACAATGTGATGGGTGGGTGTTGATAAATATAAATAACAATAATTATCACCATTATAATATTAGTATAGAAAAGGTATCAGCATCTTCCTAATTCACATTTCACAATAGCAATTATGATAATATTGATTACCTCTTATAAGACTTCCATTTGAGGGGAATGGATCACCTCAAATATGGTAAGGGGGTATCTTCACGTATTGGTTGTTCTTGTGTTGTTTCTTCTCTTTGATTCCTTTCCATAACATTTTCTAACAACTCTAACTACCAATTAAGTTTTTCTTATAGAGTAGATAATCATGCCTATAACTCTTCCATTTTATTATCTTTATCCCCTATTCATTTCTTTTCTAAAAATATGTTCCTAGTGACACCCCAAAACCCACACCTCTAACACGACCATACTTTTCTGGTTGCTTTAAGTCCACTGATAACATCTCCTCATCAGGTACAACTGATGATGATTCTTATGTCTAAGTTGGATAAAATATATAAAAAAATAAGTAATCATTTTTATGTAATACCTATTTAAAATAAAACAAATTTTTATTATGTCATAATTACACATGATTCTCACACTTTTTGTGTGTTTTCATCTATTAGTATTTCATCTTTATTTACATGTGCCTCCCTCCATAGCACATTATGTGGGATGGAAGTGCCTTTGGATTTTGACTCATCAATATTTATATAAACAATGGAATATAATTCTGTTGTTGTTTATTCTCACATAAAAGTATTAGTGTACATTTAAAATAGTACTATTTTTTTCAAGTGAAGCGTACCTCATCCTTACTTTATGGTAGGGGTATGTTGGTTTTTCTGCATGTTTCATATTTTTATCACCCAGTTTCTATTTCAAAATTAACAATTCTTAATAAAAGTGATTAATACATGTATTTTTAAGTAATGTATTACCAGTCACAATGTTCCTAAAATGATGTCTCCTCATGAAGGCCAATAAACAAATCCCATGCTTGTTAGTTTATCAAGTGTGCATACATATGTGGTGGGTGTGGGTTTATTTTCCCTTCAACATCTTTGAGACGACACTTCATAATAATTTTATGAAAGCCTCTATGAGACTTTCCACTAAGTATTAATACAAATTTCATTCGGGATTGATCTATTATAAATGAACTATTTAAGGGATAATGAATAATAAATAAAAGTTTAATTATTTTTTAGTAAAATAAAGAAATTATATCATAATGTTACTCTAATATCTTCCCAAATTAGTGTGTTAAGTGAGGTCAAAACATTTTCCATGAATGAACATCAATCGACAGACATATTTGAGCGATGAGCCCAATGTAACTACTGAAAATGGACTTTTGGGGGTTAATAGGATGGTCGTGTTCATTCCATCCAAACTTTAATTTGATACCTTTGTTTCTCACCTTAATAATTTTTTCTAACACCATCATGCTATGATGCTCCTGTTTTTTTGGGATACAGGATTTTCACTATCCACCATTTCCTATACTTCAACATCATCAATATATTATCCCTCTGGATTGGTAGCATCGACATGCACAAAATTTTGTTGTTCCTCTATATTGGGAGCATCAACATGATGAGAAACCTATTGTTCCTCGGGATTGAGAGCATCAGGATGTGAAGAAATCATTATCTGTAGAAGTGGTTGAACATTTAATTTAGAATATGTAAATGTGATCATGAATAGATAATAATATGAAGTAAATCAATGTATAATACAAGAAAAATATAACCACATTATTGAACACTTTTTTTAATGTTTAAGGGATTTATCCCCTCTATCAAGTATCCAAATCCTCTCATTGTGGTCTCCTATGACATACAAGAACTCATCTATACTAGGACTACTATCAAATGATTTTGACATCCCAATTAAAGGGTCATACTCATTTGAATTGACATCTGACCCTTCAATGGTTTTGGTTGATAACAGAACAATTGACCACTTTTGGTTTGTAGGATTTGAAACATAAAATACTTGTACTTCCTATGATGCCATTATAAATGGTTCATCTTTGTACCCTTCCTTACTGAAATCCACCACTACGAGAAAAATGGGTATTTGCGACGGGTTATTTATGACAGGGATAAATCCCGTTGCAAATAGTCCGGTTAAAAACTTATTTGCGACGGGGGAATTTGCCCATCGCAAATAAGTAGTTATTTGCGACGGGTTAGCTTGCCCCATTGCAAAAGGACTGGCGCGCTTTGCGCGCCAAATCGCGGGAAAGTTATTTGCGACGGGCGGTTACCGCCCGTCCCAAATAACCGGCGGCGGTAAAAGATATTTGTGACGGGAATCTACTCCCGTCGCAAATAACCGGCGGCGGTAAAAGCTATTTGCGACGGAAATCTACCCCCGTCGCAAATAGTATGTCGGCAGGTTATTATTCGCGACGGGTCCCGTCGCGAATAATTATTTAACCGTTGACCGTAATAAATGAGAGTTAAGGTATTTGCGACGGGTACCATCGCAAATAATACTATTTGCGACGGGTATCCCATCGCAAATGATCTAACCTATAAATACCCCCCATCCGTTTTTTTTTCATCCATTCTCAAACTCAATCTTCTCCTTCTCTCAAAACTCTATTTTTAGATTTCAGAGTTTCTTAAGTTTTTTTTTTCCGGAGTTGATATTGAAGTTTTCAACAACGATCAGAGATCAACCTCAGATCAATTTTAAAGGTATTTATGTTCGTTTTAATTTAATATTTATTTTAAATTTTTTATTAGTTTCAATTATTCTTAATTAGTTGTAATTTAATTATGTTTACATTGTTTTGTTACTTAATAAATTTAAATTATTAGTATTCATTGTTCATAGTTAATGGTACTTAGGAATAATTAGTAATAATTTCCAATAATTAAGAATAAATGCTAATAATTAGTAATAAATACCAATAATTAGGAATAATTAGTAATAATTACCAATAATTACCAATAATTAGTAATAATTACCAATATTATCAATAATTAGTAATAATTAGTAATAATTACAAATAAATCCTAATAATTACCAATAATTAGTAATAATTTCCAATAATTACCAATAATTAGTAATAATTTCCAATAATTACCAATAATTAGTAATAATTTCCAATAATTACCAATAATTAGTAATAATTAGTAATAATTACCAATAATTAGTAATAATTAGTAATAATTAGTAATAATTAGTAATAATTCTTAATAATTATCAATAATTAGTAATAATTACTAATAATTACCAATAATTAGCAATAATTGGTAATAATTACCAATAATTGGTAATAATTACCCATAATTGGTAATAATTACCAATAATTAGTAATAATTACAAATAATTATCAATAATTAGTAATAATTACCATTAATTATCCATAATTAGTAATAATTACAAATAATTATCAATAATTAGTAATAATTACCAATAATTATCCATAATTAGTAATAATTACCAATAATTACCAAGAATTACCAATAATTAGTAATAATTAATAATAATTACCAATAATTAGCAATAATTACCAATAATTAGTAATAATTAATAATAATTACCAATAATTAGCAATAATTAGTAACAATTACCAATAATTAGTAATAATTACAAATAATTACCAATAATTACCAATAATTACCAATAATTAGTAACAATTAGTAATAATTACCAATAATTAGCAATAATTAGTAATAATTACCAATAATTAGCAATAATTAGTAATAATTACCAATAATTAGTAATAATTACAAATAATTATCAATAATTAGTAATAATTACAAATAATTACCAATAATTAGTAATAATTACCAATAATTAATAATAATTACCAATAATTACCAATAATTACCAATAATTACCAATAATTACCAATAATTAGGAATAATTACCAATAATTAGGGATAATTACCAATAATTAGGAATAATTACCAATAATTAGGAATAATTACCAATAATTAGTAATGATTCGTAATGATTACCAATAATTAGTAATAATTATCAATAATTAGTAATAATTACCAATAATTAGGAATAATTACCAATAATTCATAATAATTAGTAATAATTGGTAATAATTAGTAATAATTACCAACAATTACCACTAATTAGTAATAATTAACAATAATTACCAATAATTAGTAATAATTAATAATAATTACCAATAATTCGTAATAATTAGTAATAATTACCAATAATTAGTAATAATTAGTAATAATTAGTAATAATTACCAATAATTAGTAATAATTACCTATAATTAGTAATAATTATCAATAATTAATAATAATTACCAATAATTACCAATAATTACCAATAATTACCATTAGTTAGAAATAATTACCAATAATTATCCATAATTAGTAATAATTACTAATAATTACCAATAATTACCAATAATTACCACTAATTAGTAATAATTGGTAATAATTAGTAATAATTACCAATAATTACCAATAATTACCACTAATTAGTAATAATTAATAATAATTACTAATAATTAGTAATAATTAATAATAATTACCAATAATTAGTAATAATTAGTAATAATTACCAATAATTAGTAATAATTACCAATAATTAGTAATAATTACCAATAATTAGGAATAATTACCAATAATTAGGAATAATTACCAATAATTAGGAATAATTACCAATAATTAGGAATAATTACCAATAATTAGGAATAATTACCAATAATTAGGAATAATTACCAATAATTAGTAACGATTCGTAATGATTACCAATAATTAGTAATAATTATCAATAATTAGTAAGAATTACCAATAATTAGGAATAATTATCAATAATTAGGAATAATAACATTATTACATTATTTGTATATTTTATTATTAATATTAAAATAATATAATTTTTTATATTATATACAATTATCCTTTCATCTGTGTGTTTTCTGTCTCCACATGTAATATTTGTATGTGGAGACAGAAAACACACAGATGAAAGGAGAATTGTATATAATATAGAATATTATATTATTTTAATATTAATAATAAAATATACTAATAATGTAATAATTTTATTATTCCTAATTATTGTTATAATTACCAATAATTAGGAATAATTACCAATAATTAGGAATAATTACCAATAATTAGGAATAATAACATTATTACATTATTAGTATATTTTATTATTAATGTTAAAATAATATAATTTTCTATATTATATATAATTCTCCTTTCATCTGTGTGTTTTCTGTCTCCACATGTAATATTTGCATTCTTTTTCAAAATTATCAACCTACTCACTAATGGAGAGGTGAAAGTGAATGCAAATATTACATATGGAGACAGAATGTTAAACACACAGATGAAAGGAGAATTGTATATAATATAGAAAATTATATTATTTTAATATTAATAATAAAATATACTAATAATGTAATAATGTTATTATTATATAATTAATATTTATGAAAAAATAATATTAGTACTATGAAAATAATAAAAAATTTATATAATATTAAAATTATCAATATTTGTAACAGGTTTTGCTTTATTCTAAATATATTCAATTCTTAAAGGGTCAATTTTTAGGTCTATCTCAATTAAAATTTTGCGTTAGTCGTGTATGATGTAAACTCTATAATTATCCTTGCTTGAGTGTTTTTTCTAACAAATTATTCAAAACCAGTAATTCTTTTATATTTTATAGAAAAATATGGAACAACGAGGTCGTCAAAAATCATTATTAGGTGACCGCATATGGATAAATCAACGTAGAAATCCAAATGGTTCTGGTTTAAATTCAGTATATGTAGAGGGTGTGGAGACTTTTTTATCATTTGCGGCATCAAATCCAGAATTTGTTTCAGAAGGCAAAATAAAATGCCCTTGTAGAAAATGTGCATTGAGAACGTTTGACACGTTTGACAAAGTGGGGGGACATCTCTTGCATTTTGGTTTTCAACCAGATTATGTTTTTTGGTATCAACACGGTGAACGAAGTTCCAGAGCAGGTGATACCAACTTGATTCCGGATCCATCTCAGTTTCAAGATTTAGTAGATGATGTTGCAGGTTCATCTGTTCAACATACAAAAACTTCGGATGATATAGCTTCAAATCCTAAGTTGGCACCATCTGAATTTTATGAGTTGTTGAGGTCTGCTGAGGATGAATTATATCCTGGATGCAAGATGAGCAAATTAGAAGCAGTTGAAAAATTTATGGCTATCAAATCAGATAACGGAATGTCAAACACCTGTTTTGACCAGATATTTTCTTTGCTTAAAACACTGTTACCCGAAGGAAATGTTTTGCCTGCAAATTACTATGAGAGTAAGAGGCTGGTTCGAAATTTGGGACTTACTTGTCAGAAGATTCATGCATGTTCAAATGACTGCATTTTATATTCTGGGGAAAATGAGTCATTGGATAGTTATCCCACATGTGGACAACTGAGATATAAAGAAGGAAAACATGGGAAGTCTGGTTTGATTCCTGTAAAACAGTTGAGATATTTTTCGCTTACATCCAGACTTCAGCATTTATTCATGTCTAAGAATACAGCGACAGTGATGTCATGGCATAAAGAGAATATTTCAACCGATAAAAGCTTGAATCATCCAGCCGATGGTGATTCATGGAAACATTTTGATAGAGTGCATCCATCCTTTGCTTTAGAAGCTAGAAATGTTCGACTGGGCCTTTCCACTGATGGTTTCTGTCCGTTCGGATCTTATGGTAGTCAATATTCATGTTGGCCTATTTTTTTAACTCCGTACAATTTACCTACATGGATGTTGATGAAGGAGCCATATATCTTTTTGACTTTACTAATTCCAGGACATTCGAAGAAAAATATTGATGTTTATTTGAAACCATTGATTGATAATTAAGTTTATTGTGGAGTACTGGTGTCAGTACATATGATGTTGCAACGAAACATAATTTCATACTGAGAGCAGCATTGATGTGGACAATTAGTGACTTCCCGGATTATGGGATGTTATCTGGCTAGAGTACACATGGTCAGAAATCATGTCCTTACTGTATGGGAGAGAACAAAGCATTTATGCTCATTCATGGAAAGAAACCTTGTTATTTTGACTGTAATCGCAGATTTCTTCCAACTGATCATCCTTTTCGCAGAAACAGATCTCATTTCAGAAAAGTAACAGTTGAAAGGGATGGACCTCCAAAAATTCTATCAGGTTCGGAGTTAAAATCATTTGTATTTTCATTACCTACCATCACTTTTGGTCCCACAATAAACCAACAGAAAATTTCTGGTTTTGGGAAAGAACACAATTGGATTAAACGTAGCATATTTTGGGATTTTCCATATTGGTCTGATTTGTTGGTCCGACACATGTTAGATGTCATGCACATTGAGAAGAACTGTTTTGATAATTTGTTTCATACAGTTTTGGATACGCCAGGAAAGAGCAAAGACAATGTAAATGAACGTTTAGATCTTGCCCAAATTTACAGGCGTCCAGAACTGGAACTGTTTGAGAATGTCAGAACAGAAAGGTTTCTGAAACCAAAAACAGCTTATACATTGTCTAAAGAAAACTGTTTATTATTTTGTCAGTGGATTTCAGATTTGAGACTTCCAGATGGTTGTGCTTCCAATTTGGGTAGATGTGTAAAGAATGGTCATATTACTGGATTAAAAAGTCATGATTGTCATGTTATAATGGAAAGACTTCTATCCATTGGATTAATAGGTCTGTTGAATTCCGTGATTTGGGATTCCATAACAGACATGTCTCATTTTTTTCGAGAAATTTGTGCGGCTACAACAGATTATGATGCTCTATACAAACTTGAAGAAGATGTTGTTGTAATTATATGTAAACTGGAAAAAATATTTCCGCTGTCTTTCTTTGACTCAATGGAACATTTGATGTTTCATTTTCCATATGAAGTCAAATGTGGAGGTCCAGTACAGTTTCGATGGATGTACCCATTTGAAAGATGCATGAAAAAATTGAAAAGAAAAGTACGTAACAAAGCATCTGTTGAAGGATCTATTGCAGAAGCTTATTTGCAATAGGACATATCTTTTTTCTGCTCACATTATTTTGAATCTGAGTATCCTTCAAAACACAACCTAATGGGACAGAACGAGAGGAATATTGATGAAATCGACAATCAATTATCTGTTTTCAACCAGCCAGAGCTTGGTTTTGGTGGAGTTTATGAACGCTGGCTTTCAGATGATGAACATCACAGAGCTCATACGTATGTTCTACTCAACTGTGAAGAGATGACATCAGTTGTACTGTAAGTGTTTATATCACTTATTCTATCTTTTATGTTACAGTAAATAACTTTGGTTTTTATAGGTTGTATGATAATCATATCAAGAAACAAATTCCACAAATTACAGCAGCTGCTCTCAAAGAACGCCGACTGAAAAATTTCTCTCAGTGGTTTCAAAAACTGGTAACATAAATTCTTTATCTTTTAGCAACTCATTCAATGTATAGTTTACTACATTGATAATTATTTCACAAATTTTCAGGTGTCTCGAAATGCTGATAAAATTGACAAACGACTGTGTATATTGAGTTACTCACCTTCCAAACTTGTTAAAACTTATAATGCATATGTGGTGAATGAATTTCGATTTCACACACATGCATATGGGGAATCGAAAAAAACAATGAACAGTGGAGTTAGCTTGAGAGGATCTCATCATCGAGAAAATGAAGTTGACTTTTATGGCATACTTGATGAAATCATTGAACTCTGTTATCTTGGACAACATTACATAACCATGTTCAAATTTCGGTGGCTGGATACAGAGAGAGGCGTGCGTGTTCATCCGACTCATGGAATCATCGATATTAAATGTAAAAGTGTTCTCGCAATAAATGAACCATTCTTATTGGCTCAACAGGCACATCAAGTTTATTACGCAAAGTACTGTGCTACATCAAGAGACTTGACTGATTGGTGGAGTGTAATAAAAATCAAAATTTGAGACAATCAGTTTAGTCAAAGTGAATGTGCTTTCACTGATGTGCAAAGAATTGAAGTTTTTCAAGAGAGTCATCAAAATCAATCTTTTTTACAAAGAGACATGAGTATCGATGACGACACCCCACATTTAAGAGTCGGTGATGACGATGATGTTAATGATGTCACATATGAATTTGAAATGGTAAGAGATGAAGCAATTGGAACTCGAATGGATATCGATGATGTTGAGGAGGAATATGAAGATGACATTGACATATATGAAGATGATGATGAAGCTGAACACTGATAGAATTCCATGGTAGTTATATACAATCATAATATATATATATGTATATATAATAGTAATTATCAATTATTTGCTAACAACATTAACATTTTCTATTTCAGATGGACGATGAGACATTTCGTGAGTTGGTGGATGCTGACCTGCCTTTCGATGCAGATGAGTTGCTGGCAGATGACCCTCAGCCTGCAGGAGCTCCAGGGAGTACACGGAGGGGGCTCGGTCTTGCACGATTAATGATTCCTGACCCCGTCCCCGAGCGACGTCCACGTCTTGAGTTTGATCCACACACACGGAGGTGTGATAACCTGTGTGATAATCTGTGGATTTGACTAAGATTTCATTAATCTATTCACATAATAAATGTTTATTATTTTTACAGTTTTCCACATATAGCAGTCAGACAGGGCAGTGCTATTTTGCGCAACTATTTCTCTCACCCGTGGACCACATGGGAGCAGATTCCCATTGATGTGCAGCAGGCCATGTTCGGCCATTGGTTGGTACGTACGTAAATAAATAATTTTTATTTTAAAAATTATTTCATTTCTAACTTGATATTTTGATTTATTTGTAGGGTTTATGGTATCCGATCGAGGATACCATGCATGACGCCATCCACAAGGCGTGGGAGGTGGCCATGCGTGATCGCTTTCGTCAGTTTTTGCACAATTTAAGAAAAGCTGCCACGAAGAAAGCAGGAGTGTCAGATTTTGATGAGTCATGTAGAGCACACCGACCAGAGTACATTTCATCCCATGTATGGGATGGATTATGTGCGCACTGGTTGAGTAGTGCCTTTCAGAGGAGATCATCAGTGGGGAGGCAGAATCGGGGGAGACAGGAGGTGACTAATCGAGCTGGGAGTCGTTCTTTCAGTACTCATAGACAGCATCTGGTACGTACATTATTTATAAATATTTTATATAACTATAAATACTAACAGTTTATTTTTTATTCTTATAGGCTGTCGAGCACCCCGATATTACGGAGTACGACGTATATCAGAGGATGTATAGTGATCCTGCTACTGGGGAGCTCAGAGGTGATCGTCAGCATCACATCGTGGTCAGTATTATTTTTTTTCAAGTTTAAAAATTAACTACATATAATATATTCATAATTTTAATTTTCAATTGCAACTACAGGAGTCATATGAGGCCGCAGCGTCACAGAACCGGCCTGAGAGTCAGGCCGAGTCATCAGATCAGACCACTGGCCGTCAGTTTGATGAGGCGACATGGATGCAGGCCACCCAGTATGCCTTCGATAAGGGCTGGGTAGTTGGTATTAGCTCTCGACTGACTCCCGGAGATTATTATGGTAGTGCTGCGATGTCGGCGTCCAGCTTGAGAGGAGCTCGTGCATCTTCTTCTGCTACACAGTATGAGGATCAGTTGCGATCTCAGACTGCACTGATAGAGAGTCTCCTACAGGAGCAGGAGCAGATGCGTCAGCAGCAGCAGCAACATGAGGAGGAGCGTCGACGCCAGCAACATCTGTACGAGGAGCAGATGAGTCGGTGGCAGCAGCAACACTAGGAGCAGATGGAGTACATGCGCTGACTCACTCATGCTTTAGGGATGAATTTTTTTCCACCAGCATCTGCAGATCCCCCCCTCCCCCCTCCTTCATATTAGAGTTTGTTTTTATGTTATAAAGTTTGTTAAATCAAAATATGAATTTTTTTCTATTCGTAGTTTCTGTCTCATTACAAAATATTAATAATATTATATTTTGAAATAACAATATTAATATGAATAATAAAATTATTTATATTTTATAATATTAAATTTTATATATATATTAAAATTTTATAATATTATAATTTAATTATATTTTTTTGTAATATTTGAATTATTTTAATATTTAAATGTAAAATAATTCTATTATTTTTATATTAATTAAAATAACTTATTAATATTTTTTTTATTTATGAATTATAATTCTAATATTATTATATTAATTAAATCATTTATTAATATTCTATTATTTTTTATTTTTGAATTATAATTCTATTATTATTATTATATAAATTAAAATAATTTATTAATAATTTATTATTTTTATTTGTGAATTATAATTCTATTATTATATTAATTAAAATCATTTATTAATATTTTATTATTTTTTATTTTTGAATTATAATTGGATTATTATTATATTAATTAAAATAATTTATTAATAATTTATTTTTTTTATTTTTTTTATAGTATTTGCGACGAGATACTATGCCCGCCGCAAATAGTATTATTTTTATATCCATTAAAATAATTTAATAATAGTTTTTAATTTTTTTTAAAAAACATAATTGTGACGGGTCCCGTCGCAAGTACTATTTGCGACGGGCCCGTCGCAAATACTTGTTGCAACGGGGCCCATCACAATTACTATTTTAAAAGTTTTTACAAATATACAGAGTAATATTTGTGACGGGAAGGATACCCATCGCCAATAATATCTTTAGCGACGGGCCCGTCGCAACTAATTGTTGTTGCGACGGCATTGTCCGCAACAGGCGATTTGCGACGGGATCCCGTCGCAAATGACCCATCGCAAATACCTGTTTTTCTAGTAGTGCACTTTCATGAATCCCAATTCATTTATTTAAATTTCACTCCTATTATCAACCCAATTTCCTAGAGAAATTGACACTTGGAATGTTGTATAACTCACATATTTGATTGATGATGCCAAAGTATGACATATTCACATAAATTGTATTTTTTTCCATAGTACTAGATACATGAATCACTTCATCCACAAGTGTAACTCCACTA
Source organism: Viscum album (assembly GCA_963277665.1). NCBI lineage: Eukaryota > Viridiplantae > Streptophyta > Magnoliopsida > Santalales > Viscaceae > Viscum > Viscum album. The sequence continues at coordinate 1,286,395,916 of OY728137.1, forward strand.
TTATATATGGTACTGCATTTTTCATGTCTATAAACACATTCTTGTCCTAGTCACTAGCTACATTTATTTTTTTCCTATGTTTAGTCTAAAATTTATAACTTCATTCTATTCCATGACAGCTCAAGTGTTCATCCAAATCCTCTGGACTAATTATTCTTGAATAACAACAATTTATACATGTACAAAGGATTTTAAAAGGGAAATATGTATGATCTTTTTCAAACTTGATGAACTCTTTCACCCCATCCTCATATACTTTTGTCATATGATTGACATCCATAAATTTTTGATTCATATTCATCCTATTTTATTCAGTAATATTAATATTTCAATAAATAAATAAATACATAGAAATTATGAGCTTATAAACCATAAAATTTCATTCTTAAATAATAATTTAAGCTATATTAAGTTATTTTTCTAAGATAAGAAGATCCAAATAATGGGTATTCAGATTTTTTTGTAGTGGTGGAAATCATTGAAGGAAAGAAATACGTGATATCTATAAAGTTACAAAGAATATAATTAAATTTTCATCTATTTCAAAACAAAAAGATGTCATGTATGATTAATTTTATGATATCTCATATTATTAAATAGAGAGAAAAGATCCAGAAAAAGAAGCAAGTAATTGAAATAAACAAGAGGGAAGAGTTGGTGTTTATTCATTTCTTCACTTGGTACATGAAGGTCCATGTCGTGTTTTAGTGGAAGGATTATTAGGAGATGAATTTGATCATTTTTCAAATGATGAAAATTTTTATATAGACCAATCAAAATGTCTTGAGAACCTAATGTTTGAATAAACTCTTGAATTTAAATCAAATAAACCAATAGTCTCGAGTTGGGGTTCCAATGTTCCATTCCCATTTCAGGCAGTTCACATTTTATCAAAGGGGAATATCAAAAACCCATGCTAAGAAATTCAATTAGTTAAACACCATATGAAACTTTAAAACATTACATTTCTTAAATCAAATTAAAAAAATTTAAACAACCCAATAGACATAAAAAACCATCACTATCATCATAAAAGGATTTAAAAAATTAAATCACCTTTTATAAAACAAGGCATGAAATTAAAATAATCCAAATACAGAATTTTAATTTTAATGACTACCAAATTTTGAAAATACCATTTGGAGAATCCCATTTTTAAGAACAATATTTAAAAACTAAGATCAAGATATAGAATTTGAATTCCTGAACCACCCTTTTTCCTTACACATGTATGCATTTATAAATGTAAATATCACTCTTCCCATTGAACATATTCACACATAATTATGAGAAGATACAAAATAATGTATCTATGTTTATATATATGTAGTCATCATTTAGTCCCTATATTAACAAGCAATTCAAGAAAACTTTTCTTCTCTATCTTGGTAAAGCACTGTATAAACCAACTATTGTTTTCATGAACTATAAATTCTTTTGAGACTACATCAAGAACCTTTAAACAACTTCAAGTACCATTAATTGTTAGAGAATGAAGAACAATATCAAGAAGAAAGACTGGTGTTAAATACTCAGCATGTTGTGTAGCAGGTTAGAGTTCAAAAATATTGGAGGAGTCAAGCATCACAATACTCATTATTTTTGGATTTACTTTGTTAGCTACATTAGCATTGGTGAAATGACATATATTGCATCGATATAGTTGTACTCCATTGGTGGAAATGTAATATGTGTTGGGTTATGATGAAATATAAACTTCTGACGACACGTAAGCAATTGAATACACCCATGTTCTGGTTATATCAAAACATCAAGTTATTTCATACGCGATAGTTCATTCTGCATCCATAATCTATGTGCATAACCCACATGTTCATGAAATATACCATGTGTAAAATATATAAAAAATCAGTATCCAATATATATATATATATATAATAAGAATGTTAAAAAATATTAAACAATATTATAAAAATATAAAAACTTATTAATTCCATAACAAGATAAAATTATTAAGAAAAAACTTAAAACAAAAAATAAAGCATATAAATAAAAATCATGTGTATAAGTATCAAAAGTATCATGAAATATTTTTTTATCGAGCACTATAAATATAAAAAATTAGAACAAATCATACACTAAATTAAACTCATTTCATAATTCCTATAAAATTATAAACAAATCAGGAGATATTAAAATGATTGAGGTTATTCTGCCTAGTAATGGAAGAAAATGGGAAAAATTGTTAAATTTTAATCCATGGGAGCAGAAGGGATACTTGGAAATTGGATCTGAATACTATCTATGCACCATAAAACCTCTATCTACTTATCATTTGTAGTCACCACCTTACATGATAAATGGAAAAAGTTTTTATGGTGCACAACTAGGAGCTCCATGAAATCAGAGTAAGAAATAATGATGAATGATTGAAAGAAACACAGAGTCGAGGGAGAGGGTTAACCAACAATGGCTCTAGTAAAGGGAGATTGGATGGAGAATAATCAACAAGGTAGATAGAGTAAAAATAAGATTTCCCATGTGCGTCATTCAAACCATTTCGAAAAATTAAAAACACTCAATGATGTTTGAGAGGGAGTGATTGATCATAAGTGGTTACATACCTTGGATTTTGAAGGTGTTGATTCATCCGAGATGATCAAGGGAGAGTGAATATAGAGATTTGGTTCTAGGAGATCTTGAATGGTGTGAGCGAGGAGAACCCTGTTAGGGTTCTATCTAAACAATCAAGAAAGGTTTTATCAATGTTTTTAAAAAATCATTGATAAAAAGTGGTTTCTTCAGTGCTAAAATAATAAGTGCTGATAAAAATGATCTTTATCAGCACTAAAAAAACATTGATAAAACAAATCTTTATCAGAACTAAATTTCTATCTCCGATAAAGACATAATTTTAGTAATATAATTAAAAAATATAAATGTTATAATTTTTTAAAATATAAATGTATATAATTATAAATAAATATTTAAATAATTGTAAATATGTATTTATAAATTTAATTATAAATAAATATAAATATATAAAATTATAAAAAAATAACTATTTATATAATTAAAAATAGTTTAAATGAATTATAACTATGAATTTATAAATTTAATTATAGATATCTATTGATAATTTTAATTATAAATAAATATTTTTATAAATATTTTCATATAATTATAAATATATTCATATAATTATATATATATATTTTTTTATATATAATTAAATATAATTATTTAAGATGGAAGAGGGTGTGCGAGATCAGAGTAATTGGCATCGTTGGCCCTTCTCCGGTGGAAATCGCACCGCAGCTATGAAGGTTGACCATAGATCTAATGATCTCTTTGAGTCTCGAGGTGTGTTTCATGGAGATCTGTAGGTGATTCTCAAGGATAGAAGGAATCCCTCACTCACATTATTTCAAGATACCCCTACCAGATGAATCATCACAAAGGGTTTTGAAGCGCTTGTGGAAGCAAATCCAGATACAGTTGTTGAACGACTGTCCATGGGTAAGAAATTGTTTGTTGTTAGGCTTGTTCTTCGAAGGGGAGAGAAACCATGAATATTGGAGGAGTTTTCTCATAGGGTTTCCATGATTTGGGGGTTTTCTAATTGGAGATGTGTCTCTATTGGCTATGGTTTTTTGCATTTATTATTTCTCTATGATGAGGTGAAACAAAAATCATTGAGCTTTAGATCCATGTTTTTGAAGCCATGTACCCTTCACATTCAGGATTAAAGTACTGATTTCAATTTTTCAAATGTTTGGAATTCTTTTTCATAGGTATGTATTAGGATTCATGGCCTCAATTATATTCTATGGAATCTAAAAATGCTCCATGACATTACTATTGTGATTGGAGTGCCAATTCAAATGGACAAGGAGACTGAACAGGTGCACTATGGACCTTTTTATCAAATTATCATTGTGGTGGACCTTAGTACCACTCTCATTGACATGGTAACACTCTCTACTTCCAATGATGATTTGAACTTACCTATTGAATATGAGAAGCAACCTCATTACTATATGGGATTCTATAATGTTGGTCATTCAATTGAGGATTGTCATCGAGTTGTTGTTTGTGAGATATGAAATTCTATTTTCCATGCGGTAAAGGATTGTAGGTTTCAATCTAGAAAGGATGGTTTTCTACATGTCTAGAGGGGTGTATCTTCTGGTTTTAAAGTGGCAGGGTCCGTAAAAGCTCATGGGAAAATTGATGCATCTATTAAGATTCAAGGAGTATTGCATGAGGTTAATGCAACATCCTCCTTTTAGGAGGTCCCATGCAAGAATAATGATGTTGTTCCAGTTTATGAGACCTCACATGTGATTTCAGATCATGAAGAGACTTCTAAAGAAGAATTTGACCATGTGATACAGAAAGAATACATCGTTAGGAGGAAAGGGAAATCCAAAGTAGTTGATAAAGATGGTTTTTAGCAGGTTGCTTACAAGAAACTAAAGGATACTACACATGAAAGGAGGATGTCCGATTTTGGATCACATGGGAAGGAACCTAATGATGAACCACAAGATTTGATTCAAGCATAGATGATGGGGAATACTTTTATGCCTTCTCTTATTGAGGAAACTTTGCAATATGATTATCTGGTAGCATTTAATGTCCTTGATCTAGGTGGCTCAAAGGAGGTGATTGTTGTTGGTGAGAAGGAAAACACCACCCTTCTGGAATCTAGTACAAGTAAATTTTTTTTTGCTTGATATTTTTAACCACTAAAGTAGTAAGGATGTTTTCTACAAGGATTTCAGCATGGTTTATGGACCTTGTTTTGTTGAACCACATTCTCTTAAGATGAAGAGCACATGTGATTTCTAGGATATCTCTAGCAATCATGATGACTCTGGTGAGAATAATTCCTTTGGTGAAACTGAATTGAATGATGAATATGTTGAGATATTGAGAATGGATAACAAATGGGAAACTCCAAAAAATATAAGAGGGGAAGAAACCTGAGAAATTAGAGCAACACTCAAAGGAGGGGTGGTAGATTTAAAAAAAGTTGATTTGTGACGATGTTGTTGATTTTTGTTTCATTTCGATCACATTGACACCCCAACATATCTCTATCAGTGCACTTTATTTTTTTAATAATGGGACCATGGATTTTAATCCATGGTTCACATCACTCCTAGTAAATATATTTATTTAGTTATATATATATATTAATATATAAATATATATAGTTATAAATATAATAAATATATTAATTATTTAAATATATTTATTATAAATTTATAATTATTTAAATATATATATATATATATATATATAAAATTATAATTATAAATAAATATATTTAATAAATGGCACCGCATTCACTCGACAATGCTTCCCTCTCCTCTAGGGTTTTCCTCTGAATCCTCTATGGCGGATTTTCATCACCTCCACTCCCATTTGTTGTTTCACCTTGTGGGTTGATCTTCATTGGCGGTTTCTCAGAGGATGTTGCATCTCTGGACCAAGGAGCTTTGCTATGGAATCTTCTGGGTCTCTCTTCTGTCTGGGATTGTTCATCTATTTTCAACTAGATTCTCCTCCCTCGCCGCTTGCTCTGCTTCGAGTTTCATTTCCTCTGATTTCGAGAGAAAATGGTTATAGTGACATTGGTTTCTTAGCTTTGCTTGAATTTCAGTGTTGGTGGGTTTTCAATATAGTTCTGTCTAGATCTGGGAAACCTTGTCATTTTCTTCATGGTTGTGATATTAGGGGAGATGGACGTTTGGTGGACAAGATCGGTTCGAGGTCACATGGGAGCTGAGGTTTGGGGATGGCCTTGGTTCAGTGCATTGAGGATTTCTATGGTATGACTTCAATGGGTGTTCTTAGGCACTTGGCATGGATCTGGTTCTGATTCAGCAGATAGGGATGATGGTGCACTGGAGGTTCTTGGGTGTCATCCATTATAGTGCATTTGTAGTCCTATTTTTGCTTCCATCCTACGTGTTTCTTATGGTTTTTTCATTGCTATTTGGGAATATTTGTTGGTTGGATTGTTGATTTATTCTCAAGCATTGGTTCTACTCTAGTTTCATTTGGTGCGGTACAACATTTTGGAAGTGTCGCTGGGTGGGTGACCTCAATGGAGGGATGGGTGTATTGACACCCATTGTTAGATTTCTATCCACAGATAGATGGGTACTCTACTATTGGATTCTTACACAGAGTGGTCTGTCTGGTTTTGTGTTGCAATGAGTTGACATTACAGTGAGTTCCTTACTGCTTTGTCAGGTGGGAAGCTCGAAAGCGGGATAGGGGTGATGACACTTGTCATTTGATCCTCCTACCACATTCTAGTGTTGGTTGGAGGGGTGCTTTGGAACGTTGTGTTGACCAACATGACAAAACTTCTTGGAAGGGGGGCTACACATCACCATTGACAGACTCCTCTATTGCATAGTCTGGCAGGGGGGGAGTGATGAGTGTTTTACTGATGCTTTTTTTGATATTTGTCTTCCTTCGATAATTCATGACCATGTAAGAACTTCGGGTCATGTTTCTTAATGGAATATGTGCCATTGTCTTGTGTGGGTTCCCTCTCTACCTAGTTTTTAAAAGGTTTTTTTATGTTCAACAGAGGGGGATCATCCCTTAACCTTTAAAAAAATGAATGTATTTAAAAATATTTTTAGAGAATTCTAAGTAAATTTATATAAAGATATATTTATTTATTAATATATAAACATACATAATTATAAATATAAAAAATATATTTATTATTTAAGTATTTTTTTTATAATTTTATAATCATTTAAATAAATATATATATATATATAGAATTATAATTATAATTATAAATAAATATATTTATAGATATTTGTATATAATTATAAATATAGTTATATAATTATATATATATATATATAATTATATATAATTATATATTTATATAGATATATATTTATTAATATATAAACATATATAATTATGAATATAATAAATATATTTATTACTTAAATATATTTATTATAATTTTATAATTATTTAAATAAATAAATAAATATATATATATATATATATTTATTTATAATCATAATTATAAATAAAAATATTTAAAAATATTTATATATAATTATAAATCTATTTATATAATTATATATATTTATTTAATTATATATATTTATTAATATATAAAAATCTATAATTATAAATACAATAAATATATTTATTAAAATTTTATAACTATTTAAATATTTATTTATTTAATTATAATTATATTTATAAATAAAAATATTTAAAAATATTTATATATAATTATAAATCTATTTATATAATTATATATATTTATATAATTATATATATTTGTATAATTATATATATATATATATATATTAATATATAAATATATATAGTTATAAATATAATAAATATATTTATTATTTAAATATACTTTTTATAATTTTATAATTATTTAAGTATATATATATTTATAATTTTATAAATCTTTTTTAAAAAAATTATATATATTTATAATTTTATAATTAACTATATAAATTGCAAACTTATTAAAATATTCATTTAAATAGATTAATTATGTAAATTTTAAACATATTTTAAATGTTAAAACATAATAAAAAAAGAATAAATATTATTCATATAAATTACAAATATATTGAAAATATTACATGTATTTTTTTTAAATGGTTTGAGGCGCACATGCCCCTATTATTAAAAATAAAAATCAATAAATATTAAAAATGAATAAATGATATTAAATGAAAGCAATATTAAAAAGAATAAATGGAATTTAATAGAAAAAATATTTTAGAAAATGAATTCATATAAGATTAACTACATGAACTGTATACACATACAGAAATAAAGTAAATTTTATAAAATGCATTTAAATAACCTAATTATATAAATTTTAATCATTTTAAAAATATTTAAATTTAATAAATAAAATTGAATACATACTAATCATATAAATTAAAAATAATAATAAAAACAATATATAGTAAAATTTAAATATGTATAAAAAATGAATAAATTATAAAAATATTATATAAAAAATGAAAAAATATACATCAAATGTGAAATAAGTACATGCGAGGCATACACATATGTACACATGTTATATATATATGTACATTCTACATACATGTGCACATATACATATAAATACATACATACATCTATACATGTATATGTTCACATGTATGTGGGATGTACACACACACACACATGCACAAAACACACACACACACACAATGTAATGGATCTGACCCCTCTACTCCATTCGTTTTCTAAAATCTAATGCTTGAGGTGTTCGAGAAGGTCAAGGTGACTCATTTCATCACTTTTTTAAATTTCTAGAATGGTGATTCATCGAACAGTTTGTCAAATTTCTAGAACGATGAGTCATTTCCAACAATTTTTCAAAATTCTATAATGTTGATTCATTTCCAATAGTTTGTCAAATTTCCAGAATGGTGAGTCATTTCCAATAGTTTTTCAAATTTCCAGAATGACGATTCATCCAATAGTTTGTCAAATTTTCAGAATAGTGAATCATTTCCAACAATTTATCAAATTTCTAGAACGGTGAGTCATTTCCAATAGTTTTTCAAATTTCCAGAATGGTGAGTCATTTCCAAAAGTTTTTTTTCAAATTTTCAGAATAGTGAGTCATTTCAATCACTTTGTCAAATTTCTAGAATAGTGAGTCATTTCCAAATTTTTTTCAAAATTTCCGGAATGGTAAGTCATTTTCAACAGTTTTTTAAATTTTTAGAATGGTGAGTCATTTCCAACAGTTTGTGAAATTTATAGAATGGTGTGTTATTTCCAACAGTTTTTCAAATTTCTAGATTTTTCCAGATTTACCAATTTTCCCCTTTTGACATCTTTCTTTGATGTAAAATGAGTTAAATGTTATATTCAAGTGGGTTTGAAGCTGTTTCAAGGTCTATAAATTATATCTTTGTTTTTCTAAAAAAATCTAGAGGCTTTTAATTGGTCAAACCATGTGGTTTAATGTGATCCGCATTAATGGAAATTCAAAACTGTTTCAAATCCCGTTAGTCTTGGATCTAATCCTTCAAAGTCGGAAACCTTCCTTTCTTTCATTCATTTTCCCTTATCTCAGTGTGAGGCACCCCGAGACTTCCTTCCCATAGGAGTGGTGTGATCAAACTGTAATCCTTGGATCATTTCCCCTGGATGTTTCTTCCTACTACATGCACACCCCTTATTTTAGTGAAACTTGAAAGTGTTGATCCATATTTGATATATGGTATGTTCTACCTTCATTTTCTAGGTTCCTTGATCTGTTTCCTCCCATGTATCCTTTCCATGTAATGGCCTGTGATCTCCATGTTTCTAATGGATACTTAATGGGTGTTGGTTGATGTGGTCATGCCCTGACGTCCTTGGGTGAATGCAGACGTTGCGAGAGAGGTGATCGTGATCTATTGTGTTGTCCCATTCTCTTACAAATAATGATGGAAAAATTTTGTGTTAGGGGATTCGTGGATTCTCTATTATTCTTACGTGTATTAGTAGAGTTAGCATGATTTATCCCACTAGATCACAAGGAAATTGACATAATAAATACTTGAACCAAATTAAAGAATTTGTATCGATTCCTTATAGATGTTATTGCCTCTTGATTTTTTAGATAGTGTGATATTTATGTTTTCTTTTTTATCATGTCATTATTGATGAAAATTGTCAAAGAGCATAAATATGATATTAATTATAAATTAATTGGACAAATATAGAGAGGCGTGTTTAATGAATCTGGTTGTTGTTGTTGTGATTTGGTGATAATTAGATGGATGTAGTTATGCACGTTTAAATTGAATCAGTTAATAGTATATGGAATAAGGAACCAGTTATGTTGTAAAGATGATGCCTTATAGGGTTTTGAGTTACCCTCTTAATTATAAAGGCTAAGAGCCTTATGCTTTGGAGCTATGAGTGCTCATTATGTATGAAGCCTGAATGCCTTGTTTAAGGGCTAAGAGTCCATTGTTATGATGTTTTTTCCTGATGCTTGTGTTGTTTTGTGAGCCTGGGATAGCTGAGCCTGGAAGGCTATTGTGGTATGTGGGGTAGGGAGGTCCAGTGTTGTGGCAGCAGCCAATGGCGGTCCCAAGACTTCTCAAAAAAATATTTGGCACCCCCACCCCCACCCTCCTCTCCCCCGATCCTGAACCCCCCCCCCCCCCACAGCCACCCATACCCTCCCTTTCCACACGACCTTCCCTCCCTCGTTGCACCGACGACGCCACACTGCCGACGCCGCACTGCCTCCGCCTCTAGTTCCCATCAACATCGTTGCCCATTCCCTCCCTCGCTGCACCACTCATCCCCTCCCTTGCTACACCATTGCCACCTCACTGACTCCTCCTTCGGCTCTCTACCACCATTGGCGCCTGCCCCCTCCCTCACCACACAACCTCCGACTCTGGCTCACCTCCACTACTCCTCCTCTCCCTTGTAGCACAACCTCCATCTCCCCTCGGTTCTGAATTTGTTGCGCTATCAGGTATGCCCTAATTTTTGTTTTAATGTTTTAATTTTGGGAAATTTACAACATAAATTTGACATTCATGAAGATTATATGAATATTTTGTGTGAATAAAAAGTGTGGAAATGGAATTTCATGTGTATACGGGTTTGTGTGCATGAAGAATTATGAAACAGTGTGTATATGATAAAACTTTACACTTTACTTGAAGTTGGAAGTTACATACAATGAAAAGTCCATGTATATATAGATTGGATTGATATTATAAGTTTTTTTGTTATTTGATTTATACCATTCTTGAGTTTATCACATGTCTCTCTGTGTGTGTGTATCCAATGAAAAATGTTTGAGGTTTGACCACATGTGTGTGCTTGCATAGCCCATGAGACCCATGTTTGAGTTTGATCACATGTGCTTCGATACTATAGGTTATTATTAATATTATATGATGTTCCTTTATATGATATTCCATGTTTCAATGTGATGTACTTTGTATATTTTAGAGGTAGAATTGGGAAGGAATTTAGAGTGATGTATCAATATTTTTTCACATTCTTGTTATTTCCCACACTTTTATTGACCTAACACTTTGGGGGTATTTAGGTTTTTACTATATGAATTGAGATACCTTCCATGGATTATGATTTTTCATTGTTTACTGACTCTATTGTGTTATTTTTTATCCTTTTCTTTATTGATACCAAGGGTTTATTTTCTGCACTGATTACATTCAGACCCTTATTGCTAGTAACAAACATCTTGCATAAAAGGACACCTGCTTGAGGCCATGAGGAACACTGTATTGGACCCTATGATCCATCATGGGGCATCACATTCATTATCCCACATATTCTCTATTTATAACATAAGTGAAGATAGATAGATATTTTTTTTGTTCTGGAATTGTATATATTTGATGTTATCCTTGACATAGATTAGTTAGTTTTCCATAAATTAGAGATTTCTATATTTGATGGTTAATATTTACTACATCTGATGGCACAAAGGCAATGTGAATCCAAGAAGCAGTGATAAATTATTTGTACAAAGATAGAGTTTCTTTGAGTTTGAGAATACTGTTCATCACTAATAGATTTTGGGCACTTTCATCAAAAATTATATTTGTTGATTTATTGGTAGGAATTAACTTAGTCCTTAAGGTTGATAGTTCAAGATTGGTATTTGATGAATTTTTTCATGTACCACATACACATGCAGGTTATAATATTCCTTTCTTGAAAAATTCTTACTCTATGGAATTATATACCAAATTAATTCTAAATATAGTTTATTGAATATAGAATCATCATTATATTTACCATACCAACATGGTGGTGATGACATGGGATTTCACTTACATTCCATTATATATTCTCTTGATTATTATTCAAATATATAAATTTTTTATTTTATCAATGGTTCACATGCAATTGGACAATCTTTATTTTAAATATATTTGATATGAAAAATGCATGTAATATGAAGTCTTGTGTAAATGTTTGTTATATAGATATTATTATGGATAAAAGTTGGATTGATCTTCAAAATCGAACGTATAGAGAATATTTCAAGGGAATTAGGCAGTTTATTGAGTTCACTGGAGGATTTCAAAGTGACTTTATTAGTTTTCCATGTAGAAAATGTGCAAAAAAATATCAATTTACATGAGATACCGTGAGGGAGCACCTATTCTTGAATTTATTTCTGAAAGATTATTAGAGTTGGACTTGTCATGGGGAAGAATATATTTTTTTTCAAAATAAATATGTAGTTCAGATGGATATTGATATGAGGATGAATGATACAATGCATGAAATTATTACTGAAATGGTACGTGGGTTGGCTCTTGAAGGTATTGACATCCATAATGTTGAGACCGATTAGATAAATCTGTGCTCTGGTACAGATCGTGATTCAAGGAGGTTTTATAAAGTACTCGATGATGAAAAAATGGAATTATATCCTGGATGTACTTCTTATAATAAATTGTCATTTATCGTGGAGTTGTTGCATTTGAAGACTTTGAATCAGTGATCAGACACATCGTTCGACATGCTGTTGGTGTTATTGAAAAAGGTTCTTCCTATCGATGCTAAGATTCTTGAGTTGTATTACCATGCTCGTAAGTTGACAGAGAACTTAGGTTTTACATATGAGACCATATATTCATGTGCATACAACTATATGTTGTTTAGAAAAGAATCTACCCATTTTGGATATTTTTACGGTCTGTGGCGCTTCCAGGTGGAAAGAGAACAAGGGAAATTAGACTCATCAAAGTTAGACTACGAAACAGGGAAAACTGATTTCTATAAAGCAAATGCGTTACTTTCCCCTAAATCCAAGGTTGATAATATTTTTTTATGTCTTCTAAAGTTTCTAATTTAATGAGATGACATGTGGAAAGAAATCAGGAAAGTGATATGTTAACCCACCCGACGGACTCTCATGCATGGAAGGATTTCGACAAGAGACACCCTAACTTTTCTAAATATGTTCTTAATGTCTGATTGGGGTTGGCAGTAGATGGTTTTAATCCATTCAAGTCTATGGTTGGGGAAACTCATAGCACATGGCCCATGGTGTTGGTTCTGTATAATATTCATCCATGAATTTGTATGAAGCAACAATTTATATTACTTTCCACTCTTATTAATGGACCTAGAAGTCTGTGGGATAAGATTGATGTTTAACTTCATCCATTTATTGATGAGTTGAATGAATTTTGGGGAAATGGTGTGATGAATTATGACTGTAAAACAAATGAAATGTTCAAACTACAAGCTTCTTTATTGTGGAAACTCAATGACTTCCTGACTTATGCAAATTTATCAGGATTTAGTATGATAGGGGAATTATCTTGGAATTTTTGCAATAAAAGTGAAAAATATGTATGGCTTAAACATTCCATAAAATGGTAATACATGGATCACATATGTTTTCTACCCCCTCAGCATAGGTTTAGAAAGGACAGAGTGAAATTTTATGGTTTTAGAGAGTTTATCCCAACACCAAAGATCATGACAGGAGTTGAAATGTTATTGCGTATCGAGGAAGAAAACATCCGCACGGTATATGAATTTTAGGATTTAGTGGCTCATCCATTACCTAATATTCATGGTGTGGGTAGACAGTTCAATCATAATTGAAAAAAGAAAAGTTTTTTTTACAATCTCCCCTATTGGAAAACTAACATGCTAAGGTACAATTTGGATTTCATGCACATTGAAAAAAATGTTTGTGATAATATACTGTGGACCATTTTAGGTGTTAGTGGAAAATTGAAGGACCATGTTAATGCACATTGTGATTTAGAAGAAATGGGTCTAAGGAAGCAGTTGCATTTATAGTTAGCTGATGAAAACAGGTCATATATGTCTATTGTACAGTATACAATGACTACAAAGGATAAAGAGACATTTCTTTCCATTTTAAAGATGCTCAAGGTTCCTGATGGTTACTCTTCTAATATTTCAAAGTGTGTGAATCTTACAAGAATGACATTACAAGGGTTGAAAAGTCATGAAAATCACATACTACTTTAGCAGTTGATTCTAATCTCAATTTTTGATTATTTATCCCCCAATGTTATTCAACCGTTGATTGAGATGAGTAATTTTTTTAGACATCTTTGTTTAAGAAATCTACAAATGGGTGATTTAAAAAGTTTGCAGGACCAAATTGTACTTATCATTTTTCACTTTGAGAAATTGTTTCCCCCATCATTTTTCGATGTTATGGTTCACTTGATAGTTCACCTAAATAATGAAGTAATGGCTATTGGTCTAATGCAATTCAGGTGGATGTATCCTATTGAACGGTATCTGAATACATCGAAATGATTTGTACGCAACAGAGCTCATCCAGAGGCATCAACAACCAATGATTATTTGATGGATGAGTGTACTAATTTTTATGTAGAATATCTTATAGACATTGAAAAAAATTTAGATAAGTCATCTCAGATTAATGATGTTCCAGTTGGAGAAGGAACCGTATTTGATATGGATAACATCGAGTCGATACAAGTGCATCGATATATCTTGTTCAATACTTGATCAGTTGCACTATTAATGTAGTAAGTATCTTATCACTTTTATTTTTTAACTTTTACATTTTTTGTTTGCATAATTTGATCATTTAAACACCGCGTTATCATTTTCAAGAAACACATTAATGAGCTAAAAGAAGATATGTCTCGTGCGACTGAGTATCAAATTCAACAATCTCATTATGTATCATTTCATGATTGGTTCAAATATTTTGTATGTATAAATTGATTTTCATTGTGAGTGAAGTATTATACTAATCTCTTTCTACAAAAATAATTATTGAATTCTGTGAATTATGTGGTTCATAACCTGAGGGAGTTAGGTGACCCCATGCTAACTAAAGAATTTATCCAACTAGCTGAGGGTCCAACTATAATGGCTCATCATTATAAAGCTATAGATTCTAATGGATTTATATTTCACATTAAAGATGTTGAAAACAAATGAGAAACACAAAAAAGTGGAATCAGTTTTCTATTCGTCGATTCTGGTTATTAATATGGTCAATTGACAGAAATCATTGAAGTTGTATATGCACACAGTTTGAAGTACATATTGTTAAAGTGTAATTGGGTTGATCCAGTGTGTGGAAGTAAAGTCGATTGATATTAGTTTACATTGGTTAATTATTACTATATGTTATATAGAAATGAACGAGTTGATAATGAACATTTTATTTTGACATCAAAATTGGAACAAGTATTCTTTGTTACTTTGCTTTCAAATCATAGTTGGCAAGTTCTTGTGAAAATGTCTCGGTGAGGAGTGTTTTTATTTGAATAATATGAACCCGAGACTGTTCCCTTTGTTTCCCAATAGCTTTATAAACATACCTTAGTTCAATTCAAAGAAGATATTTATTGGGTTAGAGTGGTTATTGAAGGAGAAACAACCGATTTTCATGTTTAATGAAAGGTATAATTGTTTTCCCTCTCTTCAGTTTAAATACTTTTTTAAAAGCATTTAAAACAACCCAAAACTAATTTGGTACATAAGTATTTTTATTTATTATTAGTCAAAATCAACCCCTCCACCTGGACAGCCCCCCAGCCCCAACCCCTCCCCCTTCACCTTGATAGCCCCCACCCCCATCCCCAAATAACCCCCACTCCCAACCCCCCCTTGGACAACACCCCCCACCCGGACAACCCACCCCCCAAAACTCCCCCAGACAGCCCCCCACCACCATATTGAGTAAGTGATCCTTTTGTATCTTCTTTTAAATTTATCATAAAATCACATTTTTTCTATGTTTTCATATCCAATGATATTTTTTTTTGTTCTTTATAGATCCACCTTTTGATATTCTTCCTGGGATGATCCTTTGAATGAATATGGTGTTTCCGGTGTGTTTTCATTGAGTTTTTTATGAGCTACCCCTTCCTAAATTAATTTTAATTATGGGATGTGATTCTAAGAAATGAGAATAAAGATCAGGGACACTATTTTTAACCTTATATTCGATCCTTTTTTATGGATTCCCTTACGGGCATGTGTGAACCGAGATTCTGGTATCTGGTTCCGTCTATAGAATTCGTTGGATGAACTATATTTCTTTGGTTTTATAAATTGTTTTCTAGATGAAATTGAAAAGGTTGATTACTTTGAGTAAAATCATTTTTTAAATAAGGTGATTTTACCCTAGTTATGGGTAAAGGAAAAAGATGGTATTTTCAAAGTATTGAAATGTTTTGTGACCTTGTGGATTCAATTTTAAGGCCCCCTCTCCCTTTCCATATCCTTTCAATCCTTGTTGTAAATTTTAATCAGATTGATAATTTTTTATGGGATTATGATTCTACTTTGAGCATGAAAGATCCATATTTCACACACATATGTGTTTATATAGATATAATATCCCCCCTGACAGCCCCACCCCACTCCCCCCGGACAGCCCCACCCCCACCTGCACAGCCCCCACCCCCCAAAACTCCCCCCGGACATCCCCCCACCCCACCCCCTTGATAGCCCCACCCCACTCCCCCTGGACAGCCCCACTCCCACTTGCACAACCCCTCCGCCTGGACAACCCCCCCACCCCACCCCTGGACAACCCCACCCCACTCCCCCTGGACAACCCCACCCCTACCTGCACAACCCCTACACCTAGAAAGCACCCCCTTTGGATAGAATCCATCCCGAAAATCCCAGCCCCCAAAAATCCACCTGGACAGCCCCCACCCCCCTTTGGACAGCCCCCCCTGCACTACACCAACCCCTCCCCTACCCCCATACCAGCTAGCCCTCCCCCCAGAAAGCACCCCCCACTCACCTTGGACAACCCCACCCCTACCCCCCCCCCCAAAAAAAAAAACTCCCCCAAATAGCCCTCACCCCTGGACAGGCCAACCCACTCTCCCCAGACAACCCCACCCCTACCTGCATAGCCCCTCCACCTGGACAACCCCCACCCCCCTTTGGACAACCCCCTACCAGATAGCCCACCCCCAAAACTCCCCCCAGACATCCCCCACCCCCCTTTGGACAGCCCCCTCCTAGATAGCCCCCCCTCCCGGATAGTCCCCCCTTTGGATAGCCCCCCTCCCCCTGGCACTGCACCAGCCCCTGCCCTACCCCCTACCCTACACCAGCCATCCCTCCCCCTGGACAACCCCACCCCCACTTGTACAACCCCTCCACCTAGACATCCCCCCCACCCCACTCCCAACCCCCCTCAAACAACTCCCCCTCTCGGACAACCTACCCCCAAATCACTTTATGTTAAAAGAACCCTCTAAAAACAATCCCTTTTTGGTACATAATTTTATTTCTATTCTGTTAGGTTTCTAATTTTTTTAAATCCTATCCCTTTTTGTTTTATTAACAACTATAAAAGTTTTATATTTTTAAAAACAATCCAATTTATCTTTTTGAAATTTTGGACGGTCCCCTTACTAATGTTTTCTACGATTGTAGGCATGTCAGGGGAATAAAAAGCACATCCACATCATCCATTTGAGCCATCTACGATTTAGAGTCGAGGTATGTTTGAATGTAACTGTGTTTATTTTTATGTAATTTATATATATATATATATATTCACATATGTCAAATTATGTATAAAATTGTTTTCAATAGGATCAGACTCGACCATTTCTTCCTCTCGCAAGAGAGGCCCTGGTCATGGCATTTCATCATGGAATTCCGACATGACCATTGATGTTTCATTTGACGAGAGATTTCATCCTATGGGACTGAATGCCACTACATTTATCCATCAGCTGGGTCATATCATATGTGGACCACATCGATTTCCATTGACCACACGTGACTGGGCTTCAATCCCCCATGATACATTATATCGACTTTGGAGGGAAGTTCAGGTAAGAAGACCATTTAAGTTTCTTTACTATGTTTAAAAAATATTAACATGTGTGATTTTTTTCATTAATAGAATAATCTAAAAGTGTGCCTTGATGAGTTTTGGTCAGTGTGTATGGGAAAATTTCGTAAGATGTGGAAAGATTTTAAAGGCAAAATCAAGAGGGAGCACTGGTTACCAAATGTGGGTGCCCCAGACATTCTGGAAAAAGTCCCGAGAGGTGTTCTCCCATCTCAGTGGTGCAACTTAGTTGCATATTGGTCTACTGAGGCCATTGCAGTTAGTATATTTATTTTGGTATATATATTTTCAAGAATGTGTGACATTATATTTTTTTTGAAATTTGAATTAATTGAATGTAGGAGGTGTCATCACACCATTTCAAGAATTGAGTGTTGCAGGGACCACCTCACATGCTCGGGACTTGTCACATGTCTCAAATTCAACATGATGTATTTATTATTCATTTTTTAATTTATTATTTAATATGGTTTTGTGTTTTATTTTTATATTTTATTGGTATACTGTTATGGGATCAAGGTGCACCGACTGATAAAATGTCAGTGTGGATGAGAACTCATGATCAAAATGATCCAGAGGCTGCATCTCTTATAGTAAGTGATTATACTCATTACCAATACTTACATGAATTTGTATATAAACATATATATATATATGTATATATATTTAAATATTTCATAGGCTCAACTTGAATCTGAGTTAGAACAGCTGCCAGAGGACCAGCGACAACTTCCCATGTGAAAAGATGAGATATTCCATCGCATTATTGGTTGTGATGGACATAGATATAGTTTGACCTACAGAACGAGGATTTCTAGTTCTGTAGTATCACGTGATGAGGTTGTCAGTTCTGCTGCTGCTCAGATGTCACAACAACTGTCATATTCCGAGGCACATTTGCGCGCTTCCGAGGAGGTAAATGCACAATTGATCTCCGAGGTTAGAACACTGTAGGAATATGTGTGTCTGGGTGATGGTGCAGGGGGTCATACAATGCAGGTTTATAATGAATTTATTTATTTTCTTTCTATTATATTCATTATTAAAATATTTATATTTTTTATTTTTTGTAGGCCCCTGACACACCGGATGGAGGTAGAAGGCATGACCACACATGAAACATCATATTCACAAGGTGTGTTTCTTTTATATTTATTATTTAATTAATGTTATATATTGATTTAGACTTTAAATGTAGAATTTTTTGAGATTAGAACAATTTATGTTTTTAAAAACTCCATAGTTTTTTAATTTTAAGAGTATGATCAGTAATTGGATACTTTATTGTGATAGATAATTTCTTAGAATCCCCATTGGAGGGTAAGAATTAGGCTAGGTGGCCCAATGGTATAATGGCCCAATGAACCAATGGCTTAATGGCCTCATGTATTATTGGCCTAATGGAAGAATGGCCTACTAGCCTGTTGGCCTAATGAATGAATGGCCTAATGGCCTATTGGGCCTAAGGGTCGAATCGCCTACTGACCTACAAGTATAATGTCCTATTGGCCTAATGGCATATTAGCCTATTGGCCTAATAGACATTTTCCCAAATTAAAAATGACTTAATCGCCCAATGACCAATGTTGGCATATTGGCCAATTAAGAGTCATGTTTACTGAATCTGGTGTTGGTTATAATTTGATAATAATAAAACTGACACATTGCGCATG
Source organism: Viscum album (assembly GCA_963277665.1). NCBI lineage: Eukaryota > Viridiplantae > Streptophyta > Magnoliopsida > Santalales > Viscaceae > Viscum > Viscum album. The sequence continues at coordinate 1,286,415,455 of OY728137.1, forward strand.
TGTAATTGAAAATGAATCTGCTATTGGGGGCTACTGGGTGGAGGGGTAGGAGCTGTGCAGGTGGGGGGGGGGGGGCTTTATAGGTAGAGTTTTGGGGGTGGGGTAAGAGAGTGTGGGGGCTGTCTGGGGGGAGTTTTTTTGGGGGGCGTTATTCGGGGGGGGGGGGGGCTGTCCTGGGGGGAGTGGGGGCTGTCCAAAGGTGAGTGTGTGTGTGTGTGTGGGGGGGGGGGGTGCTGTTTGGGGGGTGGGTGCTATCCGGTGGGGCACTGTTTGGGAGGGGGATGTTTGGGGGGTGGGGGGGAGTGGGGTTGTCCAAGGGTGAGTGGGGGTTGTCCGGGGGTGAGTAGGGGGGGGTGCTGTCCGGGGGGTAATTGTTCAGGAGGGTGTCTCGGGGGGGGGGGGGGGCGTGGGGGCTGTCTGGGGGTGGGGGTGGGGGGATTTCTGGGCTGAGTGGGATGTTCAGGTGTGTGTGTGTGTGGGGGGGGGGTGTTTGAGGGGAGTTTCTTTTGGGGGGGGGGGGGGGCTGTGCAGGGTGTTCAGGGTGGGGGCTATTCGGGGGAGTTTTTTTTTGGGGTGGGGGGTCTGGGGGGTGGGGCTGTCCGAGGCGAGTGGGGGGGGGGGTGGGGGGTTCTCTTTGGGGAAGGGATGTCTGGGGGGTGGGGGGTTGTTCGGGTGAGTGGGGGGGGGTGTCTGGGGGTGTGAGGCTGTCCGGGGGTGGGGGGCTATCCCGAGGGAGTTTTGTTTGGGGGGGGGGGATGTCCGAGGGAAGTTTTTTTTGGGGGGGGGGGGCTGTCTCGGGGTGGGGGATAGGGGGGTGTTGTTCAGTGTGTGGAGGGGGGGGGGGGTGTTTAGGGTGGGGGTTGTCTGGGGGCTGGCCGGGGGGAGTTTTTTTAGGGGGGTTGTCCGAGGGTGGGAGAGGAGTGTGGGGGCTGTAGGGGGTTGGGAGGGCGATGTCCAAGGGGGGTTAGGGGGATATTCAGTACTGAACTTTACTCTATATAGTTCAATGTCGAGCGAACATAGCCGAATGGTTGTCCAAACTTCTTTTCAAACCACCTCATCACGTACGAGCAACACAAAGGTCCCTACTAGAGTAGAGTATTGAATATAATGGCCTAATGTCAGAATTGGCCTAATGGACAATTGGCTAAATGGAGACTTGGCCAATTGGCCAAATGCCCAAATGCCCTAATGGCTTAACGCCCTAATGGCATAATGCCCTAATGCCCCAACGCCCTAACAGCCTAACGACCAAATGGAAAATTGGTCAAATGGATTACTGTCTTAATTAGCTAATGTACTAATTACCTAATGTCCTACTGGAATAATGGCATATTAGTATATTGGCCTAATGACCAAATAGCCTAATGCCATATTAGACTATTGGCCTAATGTCCAATTCTCCAAATTCACAAATGCTCAAATGAAAAAAATGCCCTAACAGCCTAACGCCCTAACAGCCAAACGCCCTAACGACCAAATGTCAAACCCCCTAATGCCCTAACATAACTCCCTAACACCCTAACTCCCCAATGCGCTAATGGCCTAACTGCCTAATGGTCCAACAACCCAATGACCCAACAACATCCGTACGACCCAACAATGGATGAACAACGACCGAACAATGGACCAATGGCCCAACAATGGCCCAACAGCTGAACAACGACCCAACGACCGAACAACAGCCCAACGGACCAACGACCCAATGGCCTAACAACGTCCCAACGACCTAAAAATGACTTAACAACGGCCCAACGACCTAATAGCCTAACAACATCCCAACGACCTAAAAACAACTTAACAACGGCCCAATGGCCTAAGAATGGCCCAAAAACCTAACAATGACCCAACAACCTAACAATGGCCCAACAAACTAACAATGTCTCAATGACATAACAATGGCCGAACGACCTAACAACGACCGAACAACCTAATGGACTACTGTCCTAATTACCTAATGTCCTATTGGTCTAATGATGTATTAGGATATTGGCCTAATGGCATATTATCCTATTGGAACTACTGGAAAAACGACCTATACCCATGGTTCAAAACCGTTGGTATAGCCCCCAAAACCATGGGTATAGCCTATACCCACTATTTTGGGAACCGTGGGCTGGAATGGTATCGGTATAGGGGTATCAGCCTATACCCACGGTTTGGAGAGAATGTGGGTATAGGGGGCCCACAGTTTGGAGAGAATGTTGGTATAAGGGGAGTAAAATGTGGCACACCGCTGCATGGAACACAACAGACCTCACGGTTTTCAAACCATGGGGTTATTTAAATTTAAAAAATCACCGCCTGGACTACTGCTGAAACTCGCAGCAGCGCTCCAAAAAACTAACCAACCCAGCTGGGATTTCAATCTGTTATACAATCATATATCTACCTATATATATTAATATTGGTTATTTAATTCAAAAAGATGCAAATGGGAGGTTTCGAACCCGCAGCGCGTGTAAAGCCTCGCAGGCGAGTAACACCAACAGACCAACCAAGATGGAATTTTTATCTGTTACAAATACACATATCCAAGTATATATATTAATATACGGAATATAAATTCAAAAAAATGCGATCAGTGGGTTTCGAATTGGGAATGCGTGCTGAACCTCGCGTCACAGACTAACAAAAGAACCTACCCATCCATGAATTTTATTTGTTAGATATGCGCATATATGCATATATATATTAATCTGCAGTATTTAAATTCAAAAAAAATAATCCTCATGGATTCGAAACTGTACCGCTGGTTGAGCCTCCGGCCGCGCCCCGGCCAACGGACCAACCCAGCTACAGAACCTCTATTTGTTTACATTTATATGTATAGAGAACACCATTGGTGGTCAATATTGACCTACAATGACAGGCCTAATGCGACCGCCATTGGTGGTCTCAAAGAGGTCTCTAAAGACCAATAGAAACTGATAATGAAAGTCATTATTAGTCTCATTTCTAGTAGTGGTATATAAATAAACATTATTTTTTTGGATAAATATGATAATTAGATATATTAATAATATGTTTTTTATAAAAAGTTTTCATCAGTGCTAAGAAAAGTTTTGATAATGATCCATATTTATCTATGCTAAAAAAGACACTGATAAAGGGTATAATTTTATCATCACTTTTTTAGTGCTCGTAAAAGTTACCTTTGTTAGCACTTTTATCTAGTGCTGATAAAAGTATCCCTTTTATCAGTGATTTATGTTTAGCATCGATAAAATCTAGTGTTAGATAAAGTGTGATGGGATTCATGCCCACTAGGCCTACAGTTCATGAACTAAATAAATAAGGGTTGATGGGTGGGATATCCCCTTGGGGGGGGGGATATAGCCTACCTTTCCAGCATATTTGTGCATTTGATGTGACTGATGAACCGGTAGATTTTGATGACCAGGGTGGTGTGTGGTAGACTTTGAAGCAGTGAAGGAGAGGAATATACCCATGGAATAGGGGTGGTTTTCATGGCAGGGGTGGTAGGAATAAGGGACGAATTTCGTTTCTTATATATTTATGGTGGTGTGCTTATCACTTGTACCTTGCACTCTTTATGTTTTCCGGTCTACTTTTTTAATAAACTTCTAGGTCCATGAATTTAACTCCATGGTCTTCACTTTTCTGTTAATTTTTATATTTTTTAGAATTTAATCAATTTCTAATATTTATTAATACATATATTTATTTACTATTTAATATTTTCAATATGTTTGTAATTTATATAAATAATATTTATCCATTTTTTATTAAGTTTTAATATTTAAAATATGTTTTAAATTTATATAAGTAATTTATTTAAACGCATTTTTAATGATTTTCTAATTTAAATAGTTAATACATTTTATAATTTATCTAATTTTATTTATACATTTAATATTTTTTTTCCAATTTTTATATTTATTAATTTTTAATATTTTTAGAATTTATTCATTTTTTTAATTTATACATATTTATTTACTAAGTTTTATTATTTTTAAAATGTTTTTAATTTATATGAATAATATTTATTCATTTTTTTATAAATATTTCATACTTTTAATATATATTAAATTTATATAATTTATTCCTATAAATGCATTTTCATTTTAATATTTTTGTAGTCAATATAATTCATTTTTAATAATTTTTTTATTTATATAATTAATAATATATATTTATTCATTTTTATGTATTTTTAATTAATGTAGTTAATGTCTAGAATTCACTTTTTTAATTTTGTTTATAATATATTAAATTTTATTTTTTCATTTTTAACATTATTTCATTCAATATTATTTATTCATTTTTAATATTTTTGAATTTTTAATATTTTTAGAAGTTATTCATTTTTTACTTTTTATTTATGCATAATTATATACTAAGTTTTAATATTCTTAATATGTTTTTAATTTATATGATTAATATTTTTCCATTTATATTTATTAAGATGTAATATTTTTAAAATGTTTCAAACTCATATAAATAATTTATTTAATTTCATTTTATAATATTTTCTTCATTTTTGTACATTTTTACAACTAATTTAGTTAATCTTATGAACTAGACACAAATATTTACTAAGTTTTAACACTCTTAGTATGTTTTTAATTTATATGATTAATATTCAATAAATTTTATTTATTAAGTTATAATATTTTTAAATTTTTTGACATCTATATAATTAATTAATTTAAATTAATTTTTTATTAATCTATTCGTTTTTTATACGAGTTTACAATTCATATAATTAATCTTACAAATTAATTTTTTTAATAGTTTTGAACTAATAAATTTAATTTATTCATTTTTAATAATATTTTAGTTAATATTAATTATTTATTTTTTATATTTATTATTATTTATATTTTTTGTAATTTAATCAATTTATTATATTTATTTATACTTATTTATTTACTATGTTTTAATATTTTCATTATGTATTCATCTTCATTTTAAAATATATCCATTTTTAATTCTTTTAATAATTTGTATAATTAATTAAACTTATTCTTTTTTCTAATATCTTGAAGCCTATTCATTTTAAATTATTCAATTTCACTCATTTTTGACATTCATTTAAGATTATATATTCATTAATAATGTTAATTTTTTTTTTATAATTTATTCATTTTTAAAATATATTAATTTAATATTTTTTATTTTATTTTAAAGAAATTTTATCAGCACTTTTAAAAAAGCACTGATAAATATGGGTTTTTATCAGCACTATAATATAAAACATTGATAAAACCTATCTTTATTAGTGCAAAAATTATATCACTGATAAAAATAGGACTTGATTTGTAGTTTTTAATCGTTGATCAAGATATATCCTTATGAGCACTATAAAAATGATAAAAATAGGTTTTATCAACATTGATAAAACCCATCTTTATCAGGGTTTTTTTAAAGCACTCATAAAACCCTTCTCGATCTTATAAATTCAACCCTAACCGAACACACTTTTTTCATATCATTAAAGATATCATGGAAGTATGCCTCTACCGCTACTCCCCCTCAACCTTCTTGGATGAGTCGACTCTCTCAAAACATAAGATATGTGATTATTTCTACTTCTCTTTAGTCTATATCACCTGATCTCCTTTATCAGTTTCTTTATCCTTAGGATATTGTCTTCGATGCGCATCACCTCCCTCAATCATACCTGATATGGAACCACCATCACACCCTACTTCATTTAGTCCCAGAAATTTACTCATCAATTATGGTTATCACCTGGTTCACCACAAAACTGATGCTTCTGCTGGTCCACTCGATTCTTCTTAGCCTCATTGTTTTCTTTTGATTTTAATTTCAGGAGACCGATACTTTTCAGCGACTAAATGTCATGTATTATTTCAATTACTCACTGCCTTTTTTACATCTTGTATGTCTATTTAATCATATGAGATATCTTTAAATTAATCATATGTGACATTTTTCCAGTAACAAGTGTTAGTCACCCAAACTTTTCCACTTCTTTTACATCCAGAGGAAATTTTAGAGTGATGGATTATATTGAACTTCAAATGAGAGATAGATGATGCCAAGTTCCAAGTATCCTTATTACCATAGATTAAAATCAAACAATTCTTCCCATTTGCTTCCATTAATAGGCCTAAGAACCCCAATCATTTTAATATTTTTATTTTCATGAACATCTATAAAAGGTATTTTTTAATACAAACCACAAAACTCATGTTCAGTTAAAAATTAAATCTTGTAAGAATGATTAAAAAAGTGAGAGTACACAATATAAAGCTTCAAATCATTATTAAGTAGGTTAATTTACCTACATTTTCATTCGTAGTCCCCAAGTTCTGTAACTTTTCACTCATAGTAGTTACTTCCCCCTGCTGACCCCATTAAGGATTCCTTAAACTTTTATTTCAACCTTGGTTCCAATTAGTTTGTGGGTCTTTCTTTTCAGTGTGTTATTTCTCTTTTCCCCAATTTCATTTATTCTGACCGCCATTGGATTTCTTTAACTCATTAATATTTTGATCATCTTTATTATTGAATTAATTAATTCATTCCATTGAGATAAACCCATAGTTTTATTTTAACCTTGTCCCAGTTATGGGGACTCCCAAAACCCCATTTGAAGCTCTAATAAGACTTCATTTCACTCTTTAAATGGAATAATAACCAGTATTCAAAACATCCATATCTTATTTCTTCTTATTTAAACCTATCTCCCATTTTATACTATTATATTTTTCAAGATTTGATTAACTTTGTTGGTTCCACTGATGTTGAGTTTTGTTTTCAAGTTATCCTTAGTAGTTTGGCCTATACTAAAATAATTAGTTTGAGATAAGGATTTCCACTGATCCCATTGGGACACGTCTTTAACTTGTGTTGAAGTTGATTTTTCCTTCTGACCATAATAATAATTTTCATTGGTTTTATTTAAGGCTTCATCCCAGCCATGTGAATTTTTTAAATTTGAAGCTTTCATGAAGATCTGAAATTATTTTTCTTTAGTTTTTCTAGTAGCTTGAGAACCCCAACCTAGCACTTCTAGTTCATTGGTTTTAAATTCAAGAGTTTCTTCAAACATTGGGTTCTTAAGACCATGTTATTGGGCCCTATCAAAGTTTTCACCATAAAATGAAATATAAACTTTGGCTCTTAAGAATCCTATCACTGAAACACCACCCGACCCACCACTTACCAAGTAAGGAAATGAATAAACATCAAATCTTACCTCCTATTATATTCCCACCTATAAAAGTTACAGAAACCATCCTTGATCTATGTGTTTTTTGATAAATAAAAATTTAATTATATTCCTTGTAACTTTATAGATATCACACATTCCTTTCCTTTAATGATTTCCACCACTAAAAAATAAAATCAATACCCATCATTCGACTCTTATTATCTTATAATAATGGATTCATATAGCTTAAATGATTATTTAAGAATTTCCTTTTATGGGTTTGAAGATCATACTTTCTATGTGTTTATTATTTTTTTAAATATTAATAATACCGAATCAAATAGGATGATTATGAATAGAAAAAGGATGGATTCCAATCATATAACAAAAGAGTTCATGGATGGGGTGAAATAGTTCATCAAGTTTGAAAAAGATCACGCATATGACCCTTCTCAAATACTTTGTATATGTTTATGATATTTTTATTCAAGACTAATTATTCTAGAGGAGTTGGAAGAACACTTACTCTATCGTGGAATAGATTGAAGTTATAAATTTTGGACCAAACATGGAGAAAAACCAAATGTAGCTAGTAACTGGGATAACACTATGTTTTATCGGTCATCTGATATGATTACAAGTGTGAACAACGACAAATACCATATTGAGGATATGATTACAAGTGTGAACAATGATGAAGTTTTTATTGAGGAAATGCAAATGAAAGTTTAAGATGAAATTCATGATTGTCCAAAATTGTTTGAAAAGTTAAATAGTTATACAAAAATTCTATTGTATGATGGTTGTACTAAATATATAACATTGTTATCCATATTGAAGCTATATAATTTGAAATCTAGAAGTGGATAGAGTGACACCAACTTTACTAAACTACTTTCTCTCTTGAAAGATATGTTCCTAGAAGATAACGAGATTTGTTTATGAACATATGAAACTAAGTGAATATTACCTTCAATGGATATGATCTCTGAAATAATACATTCCTATCCAAATGACTTTATAATATTTCAAAAGGACAAAAAATAGCTATAAATTGTCCAAAGTTTGGTGTTTCTTGATACAATATAGATGAATCAGGTCATTCCAAAGCTGTATGGTACTTTCCAATCATTCTAAGGTTTAGGAACCTATATAGAAGTGAGGATACTATAAGAAAATTAACATGGCACATAGATACAAGAAATAAATATGGGAAACTTCATCACCCAACAAACTCTCCTTAGAAGAATAAAATTGATCATGAGTATCCTAAATTTGGAAATGATCCAAGAAACCTTCATCTTTCTCTATCTACAAATGGAGTGAGTCATTTTGGTTTTCAAATAATCACTCATAATACATGACTAGTTATGCTGGTAAATTATAACTTTCCACTATGGTTATGCATTAATTGAAAATACATTATGTTTTCTCTACTTATACAGGGACCAAAACCACTAGGTAATGATATTAATGTTTTTTTGGATCCATTTATCAAATATTTGGAATTATTATAGGATTCAGGTGTTATGTTGTATGATTCATGAATAAATAAACATTTCATATATTTATCCGTGTTGTACGGAATGATATATGGATTTCCTGCTTATGGAAAATTTTCAAGATATAGCTTAAAGGAACTCAAGGGTGTCCCATTTGTGAACAAGGTATACACTCAATTAGGTTGAAACATTCATCGAATACTATGTTTCTAGGACATCACAAATTTTTACCCCAGTAACATAAATACTAATTTTAGACGAAATCATCCAATGGGAGTTCAGAATAAGGTACAACACCATATCTACTAACAGGTGATCAACTTTTCAAGAAATTAAAAGATATGGACATCACTTTTGGTAAACCTTATTCTAAAAACCTTACGAAAACCTATTGAAAAAAGTGATCAATTTTTTTGTATTACTATACTAGAGTTGTTTGTACCTTAGGAATTTTCTTGATGTCATGCATGTAGAAAAAATTATGTGATAGTGTAATTAACATGCTAATAAATGAAACTGATAGAAAAAGGATAAAATTAAGGCTATGATGGACATGATTAACATGGGGATACAAGAAGAGTTGGTTCCAGTGAAGGGTAAAAGATAGTCTTTTCTTATTATATCTACTTACATCTTTTATGGAAAGAGAGATATCCATTTTTCAACTTCCTGAATTATGTAAAGGATCTAGAGGGGTATTCATAAAATATCAATAATATCGTGTCAATGACTAATTTAAAGTTAAAGGTCATGAAATCAAATTAATTTCTTATTTTGATAAAAGATCTAATGCCAGTAGTTTTACATTTCATTTTTACTAAGAATTTCCATCATAAATTAACCAATATCTATTTATTTTTTAAATATATATGCATTAAAGTTATAGACCCAGTGAAATTACAAACTATGGAAAAGGAAATTGCTGCCATATTATGTGAATTAGAGTTGTTGCCATCATTATTTAATATGATGGCTCACATGATGGTTCACTTGGTTATAGATATTAATCTATGTGGTCCTGTAAATTATAGATGAATGTACCCCATTGAATAGTATATGAAGATTTTGAAAGGGTGTGTCAAAAATTGAAGTCAGCTAGAAGTTTGTATTGAGGAGTGATATGTTGTTAAGGAAGCTGTTGAATTCTGTATTGACTATTTGTCTATGGCAGAAATCATTGGTCTACCAAAATCTCAACACACTAGGAGAATTTTGGGTGAAGCAATTTCAAAAATAGATGTTTTCACAATTACTATTACAATGTGAGAGCATGCTCACCTTTACATTTTTCATAACATTTTAGAGGTTATGTTATATGTTGAAACCCACAAAGCAATTCTTAGGCATTTGAATCCATTAAGGGATGAAAGGTGGATATCAAATACACATAATGGACTATTTATAGATGGTTTTGAGATCATATTTTTTAGGAGTCAACTGAAAATCTAGATTCATTTTCAGAACAACTTTGCTGGCTATCCATAGGACCAAGTGAACATGTATTACATTATAATGTTTATGTAATTAATGGTTATACATTTTATAAAAATTCAATGATGAACGTGGTACCATGTAAAATAGTGGAGTTACAATTTTGGATAAAGTGATGCATGTATCTAGTTCCAAAGATAGAATTAAAATTTATGAGAATATATCATACTTTAGAATCATCAAACAAATATGGGAGTTTGACTATTCAACATTCCAAGTGTTTATTTTTCAATGAAAGTGGGTTAAAAACATGAGTGTAGTTAAAGTAGATGAATTGAGATTTGTAAAAGTGGATTTCAGTAAGGAATGGTATAAAGATGAACTATTTATAATGGAATCATAGGTTGTACAAGTATTTTATATTCTAGATCCTGCAAATAGAAAGTGGTCAATTTTTCTATTATTGACCAAACCCACTAAAGGGTTAAATGTCACTTCAAATTAGGATTACCTTTCATTAGGAAATTTCAATAATTTTGTAGAGATCCCAATATATACAGGGCCTTTTATGTCAAAGGAGACTACAATGAGGATATTTGGATACTTGATAGAGGGTTCAAATCCCTTCAACCTTTAAAAAAAATATAGTTCAATAATTAGGTTATATATTTTTTGTAATATACATTGCATTACCTCATATTATTATGTGTTCACTACTAAATTTATTTAATATAAATTAAATGTTCTACCATTTCTACAGATAATGGATTCTGTACATGCCAATGGTCCCAATCCTAAGGAACAATATATTTCTAAACATGATTATTCTCCCAATGTTGAGGAACAACAAGTTTCTTCACATGTTTATTCTACCAATCCTGAGGAATAACATATTAATGATTTTGAAGTTGATAAAATGGTACAAGTTGAAAAACCCTATGAAAAAAAAACAGGATCATTATAGCGTGATGGTGTTAAAAAAAATATTAAGGCGACAAGTAGAAGCATCAAATTCAAGGTTGTATGGAATGCATGTAACCAACATATTAATGCTAAAAAGTCCATGTTCATTAGTTAAATTGGGATCAATATCCGAATGTATGTGTTGATTGATATAGATACATGAAAAAATGTTGTATCCATGATTAAGGAACTAATTTGGGAAGATATTAGGGTAACATCATGATATACATTCTTTATTTTACTAAAAAGAAAATAATGAAACATTTATTTACTCTCTATTAAATCTTACAGAGTACATTTATATGATATGAATGCTGAATAGAATTTCTATTAATGTTCATTGTAAAGGATCATATAGGCTTTTAGAAAATTCTTATAAAGCATTATATAAGGGATGTTGAAGGGAAAATAAAACCACGCACAAAACTAATGTATGAACACATGATAAACCAAGACACATTGAATGAATTTATTTTTTGTCATAAGGATACATCTTTTGAAGTAAATTTTGATTGGTAATAAATTACTTGATAATACATGTATCTTTCACTTTGATTAAGAAATTTTAATTTATGAAATAATAACTAAGTGATGAAAATAAGTAGTGTACAAAAAAACCAATGCATCCTTAGTGTAAATCACATATGGGGTGCACTTTACTTGGAAAAAATGAAATGTATTTTAAATCTATATTAATAATTTTATGTGGCATGAAACAAAAACATAATTATGTCCCTTTTTTCATATATATTGATATTAATTAATCAAAATAAAAAGCTACTTCTATCACATGTCATGTTTTATGGAAGGAGGCTCATATAAATAAATTCAAGATACTAATAGATTAAAACACAAAAAAAAAATTATGAGAAGAATGTGTAAATATGACATCAAAAACATTATTATGGTTTAAATTACTATTATATAACAAAGATTGCTTATTTATCTATATTTTTATCTATTTTAGACACACAAATAATTATCCGATGTACCCATTGAATGAATAATATCAGTGTCCTTGAAGTGGGCAAAATAGTATAACCACATCAAAGGTATGGGTTTTGGAATGTCACCCTGAATATATTTTGAGAAAATAAATGCACAGTGGGATACAAATAAGAAAATGGATGAGATGAAATCATGATTAGCTACTCTATAAGAAAAAATTAATTGGTAGTATAAGCTGTTATAAAATGTTATGAGAAGGAATCAAGGATAAGAGACAACACAACAACATCCACTACATGAAGATAACTCCACCCCCACTAGCTTTGAGGTGAATCATTCCCCTCAATGGGCCTCCTTATAAGAGGTAATCAATTTTATTATAACTATTTCTATGAAATGTGAATTAGGAAGACACTAATAGATTTCTTGTACGAGTATTATATAGATTAAAAATTATTGTCATTTATATCTATCAGTACCCACCCATCACCTTGTTGTGATGGGTACAATATACAATATACTAGGAGATATTATACAAAAAAAAGAACTTCCAAAAGTTCATGTGAGAGTGGGGATACACGTATCTCATGAGCCAAGCATCAATATACATATTAACTTTGATGATATGGATGTTCATATAGTTGATATTGATATTTGAACATTCATAACATGATTTTTTTGATCTTGTAAAAATACTTTTTGATAAGGGGGTATTTTATCCAATTTATATTTTTATTCAAAACCTTTAAAAATTAATGAAAAATTTCTAAACTGATTAATTTTATTATATATAAAGAAAGTGAAGGGGTGAAATGGATGGTCAAATCAAAACTATCTTTAGGATAAACCAATCAATCAAAAATACCTTTATAAATTACCTTTACACTACTAGTTAAACTTTCACATTTACTAAAAAAACAAGTTAATGTGGATATAATGTTAAAAAGTGGTGATATGACCATAATTGATTTTAAAGAACAAATATATAAAGAGATTATTACATAATTTCTTGGTCTTGAGAATGTAGATGAAATCTTCAAGCATGAATGGATAGGAGTCTCAGTTTTAAATGTATACATGAGTTGTGTTTTCATAATTGGTTTATAAAATAGCTGATCTACTGTGTTAGTTTTAGTTAAATACTATTCATATTTTTTCTAGGTGTATATATCAGTACTAGGGAAGACCCTGTGGAAAAAAATTTGGACTCATTATTCCTTACATAAATTCTACATAAAAATTCTTATTGGAAATAAATGAATATTCGGTAATAATAGACAAACTTGCCGCAATGTTTGAAAAAAAACTTACAGATAGAAAACCCTTCTTAATACCCATGATGTAGGGATAAAAATATATAATTTAACCAAATAAAATATATTTTCATTCCTTTAATTACTCACTCTTTTTTGTTTTCAGGAAGCATTAGTTACTCATTGCAATCAATTTGGATACTCCAAAGATTTATTTTATGGATTCAATAGATGGATACTCGAAAAATCAACCACACATGATGGCATTTATCAATTTGTAATACACAACATGAAAATTTTAAAAATAAACTTCAATCTATAGATTTTATATTATTTTTTTAATTCTATTTTGATAGGGTAATGTTTAAATATTTTCAAAATCATGGCATGGGGACAGTCCATGAGAACAAGAAGCCTATAAACTTCTACAACTGGATAAGTATTAGGGTATATATGATATTATTTCTCTATCAAAACATATGTATAAAAATATTTATTTTTCTAAATATTTATGCAGTCTTAGAAACAAAGTAATTGAAAAGATTGTGATTTTTTATGTTTTTAAATTTATGAATGATGTTGTGTTTCATAAAAAATCTTGAATCCCTAAAGAGGTATTTCCAATGATAATTACAATTTCATTTAAAATGTTTATTAATAATTTGTTTATTTATATTTTCTTATACTACTAGGACCGTCTACAGTCCTCATATTCAAAAGAGGAGGTATATTGTTTATAAAATAATGGTTAGAATACATAGTGTCATAATGTATATAGACACCATGAAGAGGTGGATTACTACTACTTATGTAGTTACTTTTCTCATCATTCTATCTTCTATTTTTAGTTAATTTCCTTATCATTTTTATCTAATACTTAATTTTGTTAATTTCCTTATCAAAAGGAATGTACCATACTAAAAACTGAGAAAAAAAATTTGGATTGTTTTGATACTTTTAGAAAAGGATCCATAAGTCATTTTTGATAGGTATGAATCAACTTCACCTCAATCTGATACATTGTGTTCCTAGTATGACTCGAAGTTTATGTTTTTAGTTTAAAATTGAAATATTAGTGAAAAACATGTTTCACTCACTTAAATTCAAGAAAATGAACTCAAATTGTCATGGTACTTTAAAAAAATTATCCACAAGTCATTTTTG